>CM061544.1:53115014-54355014 GCA_030864215.1 Capsicum pubescens
ACTGCCTCACTTAGCGGTAGGTTAGCCGCCGCCTATGTCAATATAGACGATGGCTTAGGCGCCGCCTATATCAACATACGCTATATGTTATGCGTCGCTTATCCCATTACCTATGCAGACTGCCTCACGTAGGCGATAGGTTAGGCGCCACCTATGTCAACAAAGGCGATGGGTCAGGCGCCGCCCATATCAACAAAGGTAATAGGTTAGGTGCCGATCATACTATTTCATATGCTCACTGCCTCACTTAGGCGATAGGTTAGACGCCGCCTATGTCAACATACACGATGGCTTAGGAGCCGCCTATATCCACATAGGCGATAGGTTAGGTGCCGCATATATCATTACCTTTGCTCACTGCCTCACTTAGGCGATAGGTTAGGCGCCACCTATGTCAACAAAGGCGATGGGTCAGGCGCCGCCTATATCAACATAAGCGATAGGTTTGGTGCCGATTATACTATTTCATATGCTCACTGCCTCACTTAGGTGATAGGTTAGGTGATACCTATGTTAACATTGGCGATGGCTTAGGCGCCACCTATATCAACATATGCGCTAGGTTAGGAGCCGCTTATACCATTGACTATGCTCACTGCCTCACTTAGGCGATAGGTTTGGCATCGCCTATGTCAACATTGGCGTTGGCTTAGGCGCCACCTATATCAACATAGGAGATAGGTTAGGCGCCGCTTATACGATTCCCTATGCTCACTGCATCACTTAGGCGATAGGTAAGGCGCCGCTTGTGTCAACATTGGCGATTGGTTAGGCGTTGACTATATCAACATAGGCGATAAGTTAGGCGTTGCATATACTATTGCCTATGCTTACTTCCTCACTTTGTGATAGGATAGGCACCCCCTATATCAACCTACGTGATGGCTTACTCGCCGCCTATATCAACATAGGCGATTGGTTAGGCGCCGCTTATACCATACCTTTGCTCGCTGCCTCACTTAGGCGCCACCTATGTCAACATAGGTGATGGCATAAGCGCTGCCTATATCAATATAGGAGATAGGTTAGGCGCCGCTTATACCATTTCCTCCGCTCACTGCCTCACTTAGGCGATAGGTTAGGTGCCGCCAATGTCATCATAGACGATGGCTTAGGTACCGCCTATTTCAACATACGCGATAGGTTAGTCTCCTCATATCCCATTGCCTATGCTGACTGCCTTACTTAGGCGATAGGTTAGGCGCCACCTATGTCAACAAAGGCGATGGGTCAAGCGCCACCTATATAAACATAGGTGATAGATTAGGTGCCGATTATACTATTTCATATGCTCACTGCCTCACATAGGCGACAGGCTAGGCGCCGCCAATGTCAACATAGGTGATGGCACAAGCGGCGCCTATATCAACATAGGCGATAGGTTAGGCGTCGTTTATACCATTGCCTCCGCTAACTGCCTCACTTAGCGATAGGTTAGGCCCCGCCTATGTCAACATAGACGATGGCTTAGGCGCCTCCTATGTCAACAAAGACGATGGCTTAGGCGCCGCCTATATCAACATACACGATAGGTTAGGCGCCGCTTATCCCATTTCCTATGAGGACTGCCTCACTTAGGCGATAGGTTAGGCGCCACCTATGTCAACAAAGGCGATGGGTCAGGTGCCACCTATATCAACATAGGCGATAGGTTTGGTGCCGATTATACTATTTCATATGCTCACTGCCTCAGTTAGGCGATAGGTTAGGCGCCGCCTATGTCAACATTGACAATGGCTTAGGCGCCGCCTATATACACATACGTAATAGGTTAGGCGCCGCTTATCCTATTTCCTATGAGGACTGCCTCACTTAGGCGATAGGTTAGGCGTCACCTATGTCAACAAAGATGATGGGTCAGGCACCACCTCTATCAACATAGGCGATAGGTTAGGTGCCGATTATACTATTTCATATGCTCACTGCCTCACTTAGGCGATAGGTTAGGCGCCGCTTATGTCATCATAGACGATGGCTTAGGCGCCGCCTATGTCAACATAGACGATGGCTTAGGCGGCGCCTATATCAACATACCCGATAGGTTAAGCAGCGCTTATCCCATTTCCTATGAGCACTGCCTCACTTTGGCGATAGGTTAGGCGCACATATGTCAACATAGGCGATAGGTTAGGTGCCGATTATACTATTTCATATGCTCACTGCCTCACTTAGGCGATAGGTTAGGTGACCCCTATGTTAACATTGGCGATGGCTTAGGCGACACCTATATAAAATAAGCGATAGGTTAGGAGCCGCTTATACCATTGCCTATGCTCACTGCCTCACTTAGGCGATAGGTTAGGCGTCGCCTATGTCAACATAGGCGATGGCTTAGGCGCCACCTATATCAACATAGGCGATAGGTTAGGCGCCGCATATACCATTCCCTATGCTCACTACCTCACTTAGGCAAAAGGTGAGGCGCCGCCTATGTCAACATCGGCGATGGCTTAGGCGCCGCCTATATCAACATAGGCGATAGGTTAGGCAACGCTTATAACATTGCCTATGATCACTGCATCACTTATGCGATAGGTAAGGCGCCGCTTGTGTCAACATTGGCGATGGGTTAGGCGTCACCTATATCAACATAGGCGATAAGTTAGGCGTTGCATATACTATTGCCTATGCTTACTGCCTCACATAGGTGAAAGGTTAGGCACCCCCTATATCAACCTACGTGATGGCTTACGCGCCGCCTATATCAACATAGGCGATTGGGTAGGCGCCGCTTATACCATTACCTTTGCTCGCTGCCTCACTTAGGCGATAGGTTAGGCGCCGCCTATGTCAACATAGGTGATGGCATAAGCGACACCTATATCAGTATAGGCGATAGCTTACGCACCGCCTATATCACCATAGGCGATTGGTTAGGTACCGCTTATACCAGTACCTATGCTCGCTGCCTCACTTAGGCAATAGGTTAGGCGCCGCCTATGTCAACATAGGTGATGGCATATGCGCAGCATATATCAACATAGGCGATAGGTTAGGCGTCGCTTATACCATTACCTCTGCTCACTGCCTCACTTAGCCGATAGGTTAGGCGCCGCCTATGTCAACATAGACGTTGGCTTAGGCGCCGCCTATATCAACATACGCGATAGGTTAGGCACCACTTATCTCATTCCCTATGCTGACTGCCTTACTTAGGCGATAGGTTAGGCGCCACCTATGTCAACAAAGGCGATGGGTCAAACGCCGCCTATATAAACATAGGTGATAGATTAGGTGCCGATTATACTATTTCATATGCTCACTGCCTCACTTAGGCGATAGGTTAGGCGCCGCCAATGTCAACATAGGTGATGGCATAAGCGGCGCCTATATCAACATAGGCGATAGGTTAGGCGCTGCTTATACCATTGCCTCCGCTAACTGCCTCACTTAGCGATAGGTTAGGCCCCGCCTATGTCAACATAGACGATGGCTTTGGCGCCTCCTATGTCAACAAAGACGATGTCTTAGGCGCCGCCTATATCAACATACACGATAGGTTAGGCGCCGCTTATCCCATTTCCTATGAGGACTGCCTCACTTAGGCGATAGGTTAGGCGCCACCTATGTCAACAAAGGAGATGGGTCAGGTGCCGCCTATATCAACATAGACGATAGGTTTGGTGCCGATTATACTATTTCATATGCTCACTGCCTCACTTAGGCGATAGGTTAGGCGCCGCCTATGTCAACATAGACAATGGCTTAGGCGCCGCCTATATCAACATACGTGATAGGTTAGGCGCCGCTTATCCCATTTCCTATGAGGAATGCCTCACTTAGGCGATAGGTTAGGCGTCACCTATGTCAACAAAGGCGATGGGTCAGGCACCGCCTCTATCAACATAGGTGATAGGTTTGGTGCCGATTATACTATTTCATATGCTCACTGCCTCACTTAGGCGATAGGTTAGGCGCCGCCTATGTCATCATAGACGATGGCTTAGGCGCCGCCTATGTCAACATAGCTGATGGCTTAGGCGCCGCCTATGTCAACATAGACGATGGCTTAGGCGGCGCCTATATCAACATACGCGATAGGTTAGGCGCCGCTTATCCCATTTCCTATGAGGACTGCCTCACTTTTGCGATAGGTTAGGCGCCACCTATGTCAACATAGGCGATAGGTTAGGTGCCGATTATACTATTTCATATGCTCACTGCCTCACTTAGGCGATAGGTTAGGTGACACCTATGTTAACATTGGCGATGGCTTAGGCGCCACCTATATCAAAATAAGCCATAGGTTAGGAGCCGCTTATACCATTGCCTATGCTCACTGCCTCACTTAGGTGATAGGTTAGGCGTCGCCTATGTCAACATAGGCGATGGCTTAGGCGCCGCCTATATCAACATAGGCGATAGGTTAGGCGCCGCTTATACCATTCCCTATGCTCACTACCTCACTTAGGCGAAAGGTGAGGCGCCGCCTATGTCAACATCGGCGATGGCTTAGGCGCCGCCTATATCAACATAGGCAATAGGTTAGGCAACGCTTATAACATTGCCTATGCTCACTGCATCACTTAGGCGATAGGTAAGGCGCCGCTTGTGTCAACATTGGCGATGGGTTAGGCGTCGCCTATATCAACATAGGCGATAAGTTAGGCGTTGCATATACTATTGCCTATGCTTACTGCCTCACATAGGTGAACAATTAGGTACCCCCTATATCAACCTACGCGATGGCTTACGCGCCGCCTATATCAACATAGGCGATTGGGTAGGCGCCGCTTATACCATTACCTTTGCTCGCTGCCTCATTTAGGCGATAGGTTAGGCGCCGCCTATGTCAACACAGGTGATGGCATAAGCGACACCTATATCAGTATAGGCGATAGCTTACGCACCGCCTATATCACCATAGGCGATTGGTTAGGTACCGCTTCTACCAGTACCTATGCTCCCTGCCTCACTTGGGCAATAGGTTAGGCGCCGCCTATGTCAACATAGGTGATGGAATATGCGCAGCCTATATCAACATAGGCGATAGGTTAGGCGTCGCTTATACCATTACCTCTGCTCACTGCCTCACTTAGCCGATAGGGTAGGCGCCGCCTATGTCAACATAGACGCTGGCTTAGGCACCGCCTATATCAACATACGCGATAGGTTAGGCACCGCTTATCTCATTGCCTATGCTGACTGCATTACTTAGGCGATAGGTTAGGCGCCACCTATGTCAACAAACGCGATGGGTCAGGCGTCGCCTATATCAACATAGGCGATAGGCTAGGTGCCGATTATACAATTTCATATGCTCACTGCCTCACTTAGGCGTTAGGTTAGGCGCCGCCTATGTTAACATAGATGATGGCTTAGGCTTTGCCTATATCAACATAGGCGATAGGTTAGGTGCCGCATATACCATTACCTTTGCTCACTTCCTCACTTAGGCGATAGGTTAGGCGCCGCCTATGTCAACATAGGTGATGGCATAAGCGCCACCTATATCAACATAGGCGAAAGGTTAGGCACCGCTTATACCATTGCCTCCGCTCACTGCCTGACTTAGAGATAGGTTAGACGCCGCCTATGTCAACATAGACGATGGCTTAGGCGCCGCCTATATCATCATACGCTATATGTTAGGCGCCACTTATCCCATTACCTATGCAGACTGCCTCACTTAGGCGATAGATTAGGCGCCACCTATGTCAACAAAGGCGATGTGTCAGGCGCCGCCCATATCAACATAGGTGATAGGTTAGGTGCCGATTATACTATTTCATATGCTCACTGCCTCACTTAGGAGATAGGTTAGACGCCGCCTATGTCAACATACATGATGGCTTAGGAGCCACCTATATCAATATAGGCGATAGGTTAGGTGCCGCATATACCATTACCTTTTCTCACTGCCTCACTTAGGCGATAGGTTAGGCGCCACCTATGTAAACAAAGGCGATGGGTCAGGCGCCGCCTATATCAACATATGCGATAGTTTAGGTGCCGATTATACTATTTCATATGCTCACTGCCTCACTTAGGCGATAGGTTAGGTGACACCTATGTGCACATTGGCGATGGCTTAGGCGCCACCTATATCAACATAAGTGCTAGGTTAAGGAGACGCTTATACCATTGCCTATGCTCACTGTCTCACTTAGGCGATAGGTTAGGCTTCGCCTATGTCAACATAGGCGATGGCTTAGGCGCCGCCTATATCAACATAGGCGATAGGTTAGGCGTTGCTTATACGATTCCCTATGCTCACTACCTCACTTAGGTGAAAGGTGAGGCGCCACCTATGTCAACATAGGCGATGGCTTAGGCGCCGCCTATATCAACATAGGCGATAGGTTAGGCAACGCTTATTACATTGCCTATGCTCACTGCATCACTTAGGCGTTAGGTAAGGCGTCGCTTGTGTCAATATTGGCGATGGGTTAGGCGTCACCTATATCAACATAGGCGATAAGTTAGGCGTTGCATAAACTATTTCATATGCTCACTGCCTCACTTAGGCGATAGGTTAGACGCCGCCTATGTCAACATACATGATGGCTTAGGATCTGCCTATATCAACATAGGCGATAGGCTAGGTGCCGATTATACAATTTCATATGCTCACTGCCTCACTTAGGCGTTAGGTTAGGCGCCGCCTATGTTAACATAGATGATGGCTTAGGCTTTGCCTATATCAACATAGGCGATAAGTTAGGTGCCGCATATACCATTACCTTTGCTCACTGCCTCACTTAGGCGATAGGTTAGGCGCCGCCTATGTCAACATAGGTGATGGCATAAGCGCCACCTATATCAACATAGGCGAAAGGTTAGGCACCGCTTATACCATTGCCTCCGCTCACTGCCTCACTTAGAGATAGGTTAGCCGTCGCCTATGTCAACATAGACGATGGCTTAGGCGTCGCCTATATCATCATACGCTATATGTTAGGCGCCACTTATCCCATTACCTATGCAGACTGCCTCACTTAGGCGATAGATTAGGCGCCACCTATGTCAACAAAGGCGATGTGTCAGGCGCCGCCCATATAAACATAGGTGATAGGTTAGGTGCCGATTATACTATTTCATATGCTCACTGCCTCACTTAGGAGATAGGTTAGACGCTGCCTATGTCAACATACATGATGGCTTAGGAGCCGCCTATATCAACATAGGCGATAGGTTAGGTGCCGCATATACCATTACCTTTTCTCACTGCCTCACTTAGGCGATAGGTTAGGCGCCACCTATGTAAACAAAGGCGATGGGTCAGGCGCCGCCTATATCAACATATGCGATAGTTTAGGTGCTGATTATACTATTTCATATGCTCACTGCCTCACTTAGGAGATAGGTTAGGTGACACCTATGTGCACATTAGCGATGGCTTAGGCGCCACCTATATCAACATAAGTGCTAGGTTAAGGAGGCGCTTATACCATTGCCAATGCTCACTGTCTCACTTAGGCGATAGGTTAGGCGTCGCCTATGTCAACATAGGCGATGGCTTAGGCGACACCTATATCAACATAGGCGATAGGTTAGGCGCCGCTTATACGATTCCCTATGCTCACTACCTCACTTAGGTGAAAGGTGAGGCGCCGCCTATGTCAACATAGGCGATGGCTTAGGCGCCGCCTATATCAACATAGGCGATAGGTTAGGTAACGCTTATTACATTGCCTATGCTCACTGCATCACTTAGGCGTTAGGTAAGGCGTCGCTTGTGTCAACATTGGCGATGGGTTAGGCGTCGCCTATATCAACATAGGCGATAAGTTAGGCGTTGCATAGACTATTTCATATGCTCACTGCCTCACTTAGGCGATAGGTTAGACGCCGCCTATGTCAACATACATGATGGCTTAGGATCTGCCTATATCAACATTGGCGATAGGCTAGGTGTCGATTATACAATTTCATATGCTCACTGCCTCACTTAGGCGTTAGGTTAGGCGCCGCCTATGTTAACATAGATGATGGCTTAGGCTTTGCCTATATCAACATAGGCGATAGGTTAGGTGCCGCATATAGCATTACCTTTGCTCACTGCCTCACTTAGGCGATAGGTTAGGCGCCGCCTATGTCAACATAGGTGATGGCATAAGCGCCACCTATATCAACATAGGCGAAAGGTTAGGCACCACTTATACCATTGCCTCCGCTCACTGCCTCACTTAGAGATAGGTTAGCCGCCGCCTATGTCAACATAGACGATGTCTTAGGCGCCGCCTATATCATCATACGCTATATGTTAGGCACCACTTATCCCATTACCTATGCAGACTGCCTCACTTAGGCGATAGATTAGGCCCCACCTATGTCAACAAAGGCGATGTGTCAGGCGCCGCCCATATCAACATAGGTGATAGGTTAGGTGCCGATTATACTATTTCATATGCTCACTGCCTCACTTAGGAGATAGGTTAGACGCCGCCTATGTCAACATACATGATGGCTTAGGAGCCGCCTATATCAACATAGGCGATAGGTTAGGTGCCGCATATACCATTACCTTTTCTCACTGCCTCACTTAGGCGATAGGTTAGGCGCCACCTATGTAAACAAAGGCGATGGGTCAGGCGCCGCCTATATCAACATATGCGATAGTTTAGGTGCTGATTATACTATTTCATATGCTCACTGCCTCACTTAGGCGATAGGTTAGGTGACACCTATGTGCACATTAGCGATGGCTTAGGCGCCACCTATATCAACATAAGTGCTAGGTTAAGGAGGCGCTTATACCATTGCCTATGCTCACTGTCTCACTTAGGCGATAGGTTAGGCGTCGCCTATGTCAACATAGGCGATGGCTTAGGCGCCGCCTATATCAACATAGGCGATAGGTTAGGCGCCGCTTATACAATTCCCTATGCTCACTACCTCACTTAGGTGAAAGGTGAGGCGCCGCCTATGTCAACATAGGCGATGGCTTAGGCGCCGCCTATATCAACATAGGCGATAGGTTAGGTAACGCTTATTACATTGCCTATGCTCACTGCATCACTTAGGCATTAGGTAAGGCGTCGCTTGTGTCAACATTGGCGATGGGTTAGGCGTCGCCTATATCAACATAGGCGATAAGTTAGGCGTTGCATATACTATTTCATATGCTCACTGCCTCACTTAGGCGATAGGTTAGACGCCGCCTATGTCAACATACATGATGGCTTAGGATCTGCCTATATCAACATAGGCGATAGGCTAGGTGCCGATTATACAATTTCATATGCTCACTGCCTCACTTAGGCGTTAGGTTAGGCGCCGCCTATGTTAACATAGATGATGGCTTAGGCTTTGCCTATATCAACATAGGCGATAGGTTAGGTGCCGCATATACCATTACCTTTGCTCACTGCCGCACGTAGGCGATAGGTTAGGCGCCGCCTATGTCAACATAGGTGATGGCATAAGCGCCACCTATATCAACATAGGCTAAAGGTTAGGCACCGCTTATACCATTGCCTCCGCTCACTGCCTCACTTAGAGATTGGTTAGCCGCCGCCTATGTCAACATAGACGATGGCTTAGGCGCCGCCTATATCATCATACACTATATGTTAGGCGCCACTTATCCCATTACCTATGCAGACTGCCTCACTTAGGCGATAGATTAGGCGCCACCTATGTCAACAAAGGCGATGTGTCAGGCGCCGCCCATATCAACATAGGTGATAGGTTAGGTGACGATTATACTATTTCATATGCTCACTGCCTCACTTAGGAGATAGGTTAGACACCGCCTATGTCAACATACATGATGGCTTAGGAGCCGCCTATATCAACATAGGCGATAGGTTAGGTGCCGCATATACCATTACCTTTTCTCACTGCCTCACTTAGGCGATAGGTTAGGCGCCACCTATGTAAACAAAGGCGATGGGTCAGGCGCCGCCTATATCAACATATGCGATAGTTTAGGTGCCGATTATACTATTTCATATGCTCACTGCCTCACTTAGGCGATAGGTTAGGCGCCGCCAATGTCAACATAGGTGATGGCATAAGCGGCGCCTATATCAACATAGGCGATAGGTTAGGCGCTGCTTATACCATTGCCTCCGCTAACTGCCTCACTTAGCGATAGGTTAGGCCCCGCCTATGTCAACATAGACGATGGCTTTGGCGCCTCCTATGTCAACAAAGACGATGGCTTAGGCGCCGCCTATATCAACATACACGATAGGTTAGGCGCCCCTTATCCCATTTCCTACGAGGACTGCCTCACTTAGGCGATAGGTTAGGCGCCACCTATGTCAACAAAGGAGATGGGTCAGGTGCCGCCTATATCAACATAGACGATAGGTTTGGTGCCGATTATACTATTTCATATGCTCACTGCCTCACTTAGGCGATAGGTTAGGCGCCGCCTATGTCAACATAGACAATGGCTTAGGCGCCGCCTATATCAACATACGTGATAGGTTAGGCGCCGCTTATCCCATTTCCTATGAGGAATGCCTCACTTAGGCGATAGGTTAGGCGTCACCTATGTCAACAAAGGCGATGGGTCAGGCACCGCCTCTATCAACATAGGTGATAGGTTTGGTGCCGATTATACTATTTCATATGCTCACTGCCTCACTTAGGCGATAGGTTAGGCGCCGCCTATGTCATCATAGACGATGGCTTAGGCGCCGCCTATGTCAACATAGCTGATGGCTTAGGCGCCGCCTATGTCAACATAGACGATGGCTTAGGCGGCGCCTATATCAACATACGCGATAGGTTAGGCGCCGCTTATCCCATTTCCTATGAGGACTGCCTCACTTTTGCGATAGGTTAGGCGCCACCTATGTCAACATAGGCGATAGGTTAGGTGCCGATTATACTATTTCATATGCTCACTACCTCACTTAGGCGATAGGTTAGGTGACACCTATGTTAACATTGGCGATGGCTTAGGCGCCACCTATATCAAAATAAGCGATAGGTTAGGAGACGCTTATACCATTGCCTATGCTCACTGCCTCACTTAGGTGATAGGTTAGGCGTCGCCTATGTCAACATAGGCGATGGCTTAGGCGCCGCCTATATCAACATAGGCGATAGGTTAGGCGCCGCTTATACCATTCCCTATGCTCACTACCTCACTTAGGCGAAAGGTGAGGCGCCGCCTATGTCAACATCGGCGATGGCTTAGGCGCCGCCTATATCAACATAGGCAATAGGTTAGGCAACGCTTATAACATTGCCTATGCTCACTGCATCACTTAGGCGATAGGTAAGGCGCCGCTTGTGTCAACATTGGCGATGGGTTAGGCGTCGCCTATATCAACATAGGCGATAAGTTAGGCGTTGCATATACTATTGCCTATGCTTACTGCCTCACATAGGTGAAAGATTAGGTACCCCCTATATCAACCTACGCGATGGCTTACGCGCCGCCTATATCAACATAGGCGATTGGGTAGGCGCCGCTTATACCTTTACCTTTGCTCGCTGCCTCATTTAGGCGATAGGTTAGGCGCCACCTATGTCAACACAGGTGATGGCATAAGCGACACCTATATCAGTATAAGCGATAGCTTACGCACCGCCTATATCACCATAGGCGATTGGTTAGGTACCGCTTATACCAGTACCTATGCTCCCTGCCTCACTTAGGCAATAGGTTAGGCGCCGCCTATGTCAACATAGGTGATGGCATATGCGCAGCCTATATCAACATAGGCGATAGGTTAGGCGTCGTTTATACCATTACCTCTGCTCACTGCCTCACTTAGCCGATAGGTTAGGCGCCGCCTATGTCAACATAGACGCTGGCTTAGGCACCGCCTATATCAACATACGCGATAGGTTAGGCACCGCTTATCTCATTGCCTATGCTGACTGCATTACTTAGGCGATAGGTTAGGCGCCACCTATGTCAACAAACGCGATGGGTCAGGCGTCGCCTATATCAACATAGGCGATAGGCTAGGTGCCGATTATACAATTTCATATGCTCACTGCCTCACTTAGGCGTTAGGTTAGGCGCCGCCTATGTTAACATAGACGATGGCTTAGGCTTTGCCTATATCAACATAGGCGATAGGTTAGGTGCCGCATATACCATTACCTTTGCTCACTGCCTCACTTAGGCGATAGGTTAGGCGCCGCCTATGTCAACATAGGTGATGGCATAAGCGCCACCTATATCAACATAGGCGAAAGGTTAGGCACCGCTTATACCATTGCCTCCGCTCACTGCCTCACTTAGAGATAGGTTAGCCGCCGCCTATGTCAACATAGACGATGGCTTAGGCGCCGCCTATATCATCATACGCTATATGTTAGGCGCCACTTGTCCCATTACCTATGCAGACTGCCTCACTTAGGCGATAGATTAGGCGCCACCTATGTCAACAAAGGCGATGTGTCAGGCGCCGCCCATATCAACATAGGTGATAGGTTAGGTGCCGATTATACTATTTCATATGCTCACTGCCTCACTTAGGAGATAGGTTAGACGCCGCCTATGTCAACATACATGATGGCTTAGGAGCCGCCTATATCAACATAGGCGATAGGTTAGGTGCCGCATATACCATTACCTTTTCTCACTGCCTCACTTAGGCGATAGGTTAGGCGCCACCTATGTAAACAAAGGCGATGGGTCAGGCGCCGCCTATATCAACATATGCGATAGTTTAGGTGCCGATTATACTATTTCATATGCTCACTGCCTCACTTAGGCGATAGGTTAGGTGACACCTATGTGCACATTGGCGATGGCTTAGGCGCCACCTATATCAACATAAGTGCTAGGTTAAGGAGATGCTTATACCATTGCCTATGCTCACTGTCTCACTTAGGCGATAGGTTAGGCGTCGCCTATGTCAACATAGGCGATGTCTTAGGCGCCGCCTATATCAACATAGGCGATAGGTTAGGCGTTGCTTATACGATTCCCTATGCTCACTACCTCACTTAGGTGAAAGGTGAGGCGCCACCTATGTCAACATAGGTGATGGCTTAGGCGCCGCCTATATCAACATAGGTGATAGGTTAGGCAACGCTTATTACATTGCCTATGCTCACTGCATCACTTAGGCGTTAGGTAAGGCGTCGCTTGTGTCAACATTGGCGATGGGTTAGGCGTCACCTATATCAACATAGGCGATAAGTTAGGCGTTGCATAAACTATTTCATATGCTCACTGCCTCACTTAGGCGATAGGTTAGACGCCGCCTATGTCAACATACATGATGGCTTAGGATCTGCCTATATCAACATAGGAGATAGGCTAGGTGCCGATTATACAATTTCATATGCTCACTGCCTCACTTAGGCGTTAGGTTAGGCGCCGCCTATGTTAACATAGATGATGGCTTAGGCTTTGCCTATATCAACATAGGCGATAGGTTAGGTGCCACATATACCATTACCTTTGCTCACTGCCTCACTTAGGCGATAGGTTAGGCGCCGCCTATGTCAACATAGGTGATGGCATAAGCGCCACCTATATCAACATAGGCGAAAGGTTAGGCACCGCTTATACCATTGCCTCCGCTCACTGCCTCACTTAGAGATAGGTTAGCCGTCGCCTATGTCAACATAGACGATGGCTTAGGCGTCACCTATATCATCATACGCTATATGTTAGGCGCCACTTATCCCATTACCTATGCAGACTGCCTAACTTAGGCGATAGATTAGGCGCCACCTATGTCAACAAAGGCGATGTGTCAGGCGCCGCCCATATAAACATAGGTGATAGGTTAGGTGCCGATTATACTATTTCATATGCTCACTGCCTCACTTAGGAGATAGGTTAGACGCCGCCTATGTCAACATACATGATGGCTTAGGAGCCGCCTATATCAACATAGGCGATAGGTTAGGTGCCGCATATACCATTACCTTTTCTCACTGCCTCACTTAGGCGATAGGTTAGGCGCCACCTATGTAAACAAAGGCGATGGGTCAGGCGCCGCCTATATCAACATATGCGATAGTTTAGGTGCTGATTATACTATTTCATATGCTCACTGCCTCACTTAGGAGATAGGTTAGGTGACACCTATGTGCACATTAGCGATGGCTTAGGCGCCACCTATATCAACATAAGTGCTAGGTTAAAGAGGCGCTTATACCATTGCCAATGCTCACTGTCTCACTTAGGCGATAGGTTAGGCGTCGCCTATGTCAACATAGGCGATGGCTTAGGCGCCACCTATATCAACATAGGCGATAGGTTAGGCGCCGCTTATACGATTCCCTATGCTCACTACCTCACTTAGGTGAAAGGTGAGGCGCCGCCTATGTCAACATAGGCGATGGCTTAGGCGCCGCCTCTATCAACATAGGCGATAGGTTAGGTAACGCTTATTACATTGCCTATGCTCACTGCATCACTTAGGCGTTAGGTAAGGCGTCGCTTGTGTCAACATTGGCGATGGGTTAGGCGTCGCCTATATCAACATAGGCGATAAGTTAGGCGTTGCATAGACTATTTCATATGCTCACTGCCTCACTTAGGCGATAGGTTAGACGCCGCCTATGTCAACATACATGATGGCTTAGGATCTGCCTATATCAACATTGGCGATAGGCTAGGTGCCGATTATACAATTTCATATGCTCACTGCCTCACCTAGGCGTTAGGTTAGGCGCCGCCTATGTTAACATAGATGATGGCTTAGGCTTTGCCTATATCAACATAGGCGATAGGTTAGGTGCCGCATATAGCATTACCTTTGCTCACTGCCTCACTTAGGCGATAGGTTAGGCGCCGCCTATGTCAACATAGGTGATGGCATAAGCGCCACCTATATCAACATAGGCGAAAGGTTAGGCACCACTTATACCATTGCCTCCGCTCACTGCCTCACTTAGAGATAGGTTAGCCGCCGCCTATGTCAACATAGACGATGGCTTAGGCGTCGCCTATATCATCATACGCTATATGTTAGGCGCCACTTATCCCATTACCTATGCAGACTGCCTCACTTAGGCGATAGATTAGGCGCCACCTATGTCAACAAAGGCGATGTGTCAGGCGCCGCCCATATCAACATAGGTGATAGGTTAGGTGCCGATTATACTATTTCATATGCTCACTGCCTCACTTAGGAGATAGGTTAGACGCCGCCTATGTCAACATACATGATGGCTTAGGAGCCGCCTATATCAACATAGGCGATAGGTTAGGTGCCGCATATACCATTACCTTTTCTCACTGCCTCACTTAGGCGATAGGTTAGGCGCCACCTATGTAAACAAAGGCGATGGGTCAGGCGCCGCCTATATCAACATATGCGATAGTTTAGGTGCTGATTATACTATTTCATATGCTCACTGCCTCACTTAGGCGATAGGTTAGGTGACACCTATGTGCACATTAGCGATGGCTTAGGCGCCACCTATATCAACATAAGTGCTAGGTTAAGGAGGCGCTTATACCATTGCCTATGCTCACTGTCTCACTTAGGCGATAGGTTAGGCGTCGCCTATGTCAACATTGGCTATGGCTTAGGCGCCGCCTATATCAACATAGGCGATAGGTTAGGCGCCGCTTATACGATTCCCTATGCTCACTACCTCACTTAGGTGAAAGGTGAGGCGCCGCCTATGTCAACATAGGCGATGGCTTAGGCGCCGCCTATATCAACATAGGCGATAGGTTAGGTAACGCTTATTACATTGCCTATGCTCACTGCATCTGCATCACTTAGGCGTTAGGTAAGGCGTCGCTTGTGTCAACATTGGCGATAGGTTAGGTAACGCTTATTACATTGCCTATGCTCACTGCATCACTTAGGCGTTAGGTAAGGCGTCGCTTGTGTCAACATTGGCGATGGGTTAGGCGTCGCCTATATCAACATAGGCGATAAGTTAGGCGTTGCATATACTATTTCATATGCTCACTGCCTCACTTAGGCGATAGGTTAGACGCCGCCTATGTCAACATACATGATGGCTTAGGATCTGCCTATATCAACATAGGCGATAGGCTAGGTGCCGATTATACAATTTCATATGCTCACTGCCTCACTTAGGCGTTAGGTTAGGCGCCGCCTATGTTAACATAGATGATGGCTTAGGCTTTGCCTATATCAACATAGGCGATAGGTTAGGTGCCGCATATACCATTACCTTTGCTCACTGCCTCACGTAGGCGATAGGTTAGGCGCCGCCTATGTCAACATAGGTGATGGCATAAGCGCCACCTATATCAACATAGGCTAAAGGTTAGGCACCGCTTATACCATTGCCTCCACTCACTGCCTCACTTAGAGATAGGTTAGCCACCGCCTATGTCAACATAGACGATGGCTTAGGCGCCGCCTATATCATCATACGCTATATGTTAGGCGCCACTTATCCCATTACCTATGCAGACTGCCTCACTTAGGCGATAGATTAGGCGCCACCTATGTCAACAAAGGCGATGTGTCAGGCGCCGCCCATATCAACATAGGTGATAGGTTAGGTGACGATTATACTATTTCATATGCTCACTGCCTCACTTAGGAGATAGGTTAGACACCGCCTATGTCAACATACATGATGGCTTAGGAGCCGCCTATATCAACATAGGCGATAGGTTAGGTGCCGCATATACCATTACCTTTTCTCACTGCCTCACTTAGGCGATAGGTTAGGCGCCACCTATGTAAACAAAGGCGATGGGTCAGGCGCCGCCTATATCAACATATGCGATAGTTTAGGTGCCGATTATACTATTTCATATGCTCACTGCCTCACTTAGGTGATAGGTTAGGTGACACCTATGTGTACATTGGCTATGGCTTAGGCGCCACCTATATCAACATAAGTGCTAGGTTAAGGAGACGCTTTTACCATTGCCTATGCTCACTGTCTCACTTAGGCGATAGGTTAGGCGTCGCCTATGTCAACATAGGTGATGGCTTAGGCGCCGCCTATATCAACATAGGCGATAGGTTAGGCGTTGCTTATACGATTCCCTATGCTCACTACCTCACTTAGGTGAAAGGTGAGGCGCCGCCTATGTCAACATAGGCGATGGCTTAGGCGCCGCCTATATCAACATAGGCGATAGGTTAGGCGCCGCTTATACGATTCCCTATGCTCACTACCTCACTTAGGTGAAAGGTGAGGTGCCGTCTATGTCAACATAGGCGATGGCTTAGGCGCCGCCTATATCAACATAGGCGATAGGTTAGGTAACGCTTATTACATTGCCTATGCTCACTGCATCACTTAGGCGTTAGGTAAGGCGTCGCTTGTGTCAACATTGGCGATGGGTTAGGCGTCGCCTATATCAACATAGGCGATAAGTTAGGCGTTGCATATACTATTTCATATGCTCACTGCCTCACTTAGGCGATAGGTTAGACGCCGCCTATGTCAACATACACGATGGCTTAGGATCTACCTATATCAACATAGTCGATTGGTTAGGCGCCGCTTATACCATTACCATTGTTCGCTGCCTCACTTAGGCGATAGGTTAGGCGCCGCTTATACCATTACCATTGTTCGCTGCCTCACTTAGGCGATAGGTTAGGCGCCGCCTATTTCAACATAGGTGATGGCATAAGCGCCGCCTATATCAATATAGGCGATAGGTTAGGCGCCGCTTATATAATTTCCTCTGCTCACTGTCTCACTTAGGCGATAGGTTAGGTGCCGCCTATGTCAACATAGACGATAGCTTAGGCGCCACCTATTTCAACATACGCGATAGGTTAGTCTCCTCATATCCCATTGCCTATGCTGACTGCCATACTTAGGCGATAGGTTAGGCGCCACCTATGTCAACAAAGGCGATGGGTCAAGCGCCGCCTATATCAACATAGGCGATAGATTAGGTGCCGATTATACTATTTCATATGCTCACTGCCTCGCATAGGCAACAGGTTAGGCGCCGCCTATGTCAACATAGGTGATGGCATAAGCGCCGCCTATATCAATATAGGCGATAGGTTAGGCGCCGCTTATACCATTTCCTCCGCTCACTGCCTCACTTAGGCGATAGGATTGGTGCCGCCTATGTCAACATAGACGATGGCTTAGGCGCCGCCTATTTCAACATACGCGATAGGTTAGTCTCCTCATATCCCATTGCCTATGTTGACTTCCTTACTTAGGCGATAGGTTAGGCGCCACCTATGTCAACAAAGGCGATGGGTCAAGTGCCGCCTATATCAACATAGGTGATAGATTAGGTGCCGATTATACTATTTCATATGCTCACTGCCTCACTTAGGCGACAGGGTAGGCACCGCCTATTTCAACATAGGTGATGGCATAAGCGCCGCCTATATCAACATAGGCGATAGGTTAGGCGCCGCTTATACCATAGCCTCCGCTCACTGCCTCACTTAGCGATAGGTTAGGCGCCGCCTATGTCAACATAGAAGATGGCTTAGGCGCCGCCTATGTCAACATAGACGATGGCTTAGGCGCCGCCTATATCAACATACGCGATAGGATAGGAGCCGCTTATTCCATTTCCTATGAGGACTGCCTCACTTAGGCGATAGGTTAGGCGCCACCTATGTCAACAAAGGCGATGGGTCAGGCGCCGCCTATATCAACATAGGCGATAGGTTTGGTGCCGATTATACTATTTCATATGCTCACTGCCTCACTTAGGCGATAGGTTAGGCGTCGCCTATGTCAACGTTGACAATGGCTTAGGCGCCGCCTATATCAACATACGCGATAGGTTAGGCGCTGCTTATCCCATTTCCTATGAGGACTGCCACACTTAGACGATAGGTTAGGTGCCACCTATGTCAAAAAAAGCGATGGGTCAGGCGCCGCCTATATCAACATAGGCGATAGGTTAGGTGGCGATTATACTATTTCATATGCTCACTTCCTCACTTAGGCGATAGGTTATGCGCCACCTATGTCAACATAGACGATGTCTTAGGCGCCGCCTATATCAACATAAGCGATAGGTTAGGCTCCGCTTATCCCATTTCCTATGAGGACTGCCTCACTTTGGCGATAGGTTAGGCGCCACCTATGTCAACATAGGCGATAGGTTAGGTGCTGATTATACAATTTCATATGCTCACTGCCTCACTTAGGCGATAGGTTAGGTGACACCTATGTTAATATTGGCGATGGCTTAGGCGCCACCTATATCATCATAAGCAATAGGTTAGGAGCCGCTTATACCATTGCCTATGCTCACTGCCTCACTTAGGCGATAGGTTAGGCGTCACCTATGTCAACATAGGCAATGGCTTAGGCGCTACCTATATCAACATAGGCGTTAGGTTAGGAGCCGCTTATACCATTACCTATGCTAACTACCTCACTTAGGCGAAAGGTGAGGCGCCACCTATGTCAACATAGGCGATGGCTTAGGCGCTGCCTATATCAACATAGGCGATAGGTTAGGCAACGCCTATAACATTGCCAATGCTCACTGCATCACTTAGGCGATAGGTAAGGCACCGCTTGTGTCAACATTGGCGATGGGTTAGGCGTCGCCTATATCAACATAGGCGCTAAGTTAGGCGTTGCATATACTATTGCCTATGCTTACTGCCGCACATAGGTGATAGGTTAGGCACCCCCTATATCAACCTACGCGATGGCTTACGTGCCGCCTATATCAACATAGGCGATTGGGTAGGCGCCGCTTATACCATTACCTTTGTTCGCTGCCTCACTTAGGCGATAGGTTAGGCGCCGCCTATGTCAACATAGGTAATGGCATAAGCGCCGCCTATATCAATATAGCCGATAGATTACGCACCGCCTATATCACCATAGGCGATTGGTTAGGCGCCGCTTATACCATTACCTATGCTCGCTGCCTCACTTAGGCGATAGGTTAGGCGCCGCCTATGTCAACATAAGGGATGGCATAAGCACAGCCTATTAACATAGGCGATAGGTTAGGCGCCGCTTATACCATTGCCTCTGATCACTGCCTCACTTAGGCGATAGGTTAGGCGCCGCCTATTTCAACATAGACGTTGGCTTAGGCGTCGCCTATATCATCATACGCGATAGGTTAGTCGCCGCTTATCTCATTGCCTATGCTGACTGCCTTACTTAGGCGATAGGTTAGGCGCCACCTATCTCATCAAAGGCGATGGGTCAGGCGCCGCCTATATCAATATAGGCGATAGGTTAGGTGCCGATTATACTATTTCATATGCTCACTGCCTAACTTAGGCGATAGGTTAGGCGCCGTCTATGTCAACATAGACGATGGCTTAGGCTTCGCCTATATCAACATAGGCGATAGGTTAGGTGCCGCATATACCATTACCTTTGCTCACTGCCTTACTTAGGCGATAGGTTAGGCGCCGCCTATGTCAACATAGGTGATGGCATAAGCGCCGCCTAAATCAACATAGGCGAAAGGTTAGGCGTCGCTTATACCATTGCCTCCGCTCACTGCCTCACTTAGCGATAGGTTATCCGCCGCCTATGTCAACATAGACGATGGCTTAGGCGCCGCCTATATCAATATACGCTATATGTTAGGCGCCGCTTATCCCATTACCTATGCAGATTGCCTCACTTAGGCGATAGGTTTAGCGCCACCTACGTCAACAAAGGAGATGGGTCAGGCGCCGCCCATATCAACATAGGTGATAGGTAAGGTGCCAATTATACTATTTCATATGCTCACTGCCTCACTTAGGTGATAGGTTAGACGCCGCCTATGTCAACATACACTATGGCTTAGGATCTGCCTATATCAACATATTCTATAGGTTAGGTGCCGCATATACCATTACCTTTGCTCAATGCCTCACTTAGGCGATAGGTTAGACGCCACCTATGTCAACAAAGGCGATGGGTTAGGCGCCGCCTATATCAACATAGGCGATAGGTTAGGTGCTGATTATACTATTTCATATGCTCACTGCCTCACTTAGGCGATAGGTTAGGTGACACCTATGTGCACATTGGCAATGGCTTAGGAGCCAACTATATCAACATAAGCGCTAGGTTAGGAGCCGATTATACCATTGCCTATGCTCACTGCCTCACTTAGGCGATAGGTTAGGCGTCGCCTATGTCAATATAGACGATGGCTTAGGCGCCGCCTATATCAACATAGGCGATAGGTTAGGCGCCGCTTATAACATTGCCTATGCTTACTGCATCACTTAGGCGATAGGTAAGGCGCCGCTTGTGTCAACATTGGCGATGGGTTAGGCGTCGCCTATGTCAACATAGGCGATAAGTTAGGCGTTGCATATACTATTGCCTATGCTTACTGCCTCACTTAGGTGATTGGTTAGGCACCCCCTATATCAACCTACGCGATGGCTTACGCGCCGCCTATATCAACATAGGCGATTGGTTAGGCGCCGCTTATACCATTAACTTTGCTCGCTTCCTTACTTAGTCGATAGGTTAGGCGCCGCCTATGTCAACATAGGCGATGGTATAAGCGCCGCCTATATCAATATAGGCGATAGGTTAGGTGCCGCTTATACCATTTCCTCTACTCACTAACTCACTTAGGCGATAGGTTAGGTGCCGCCTATGTCAACATAGACGATGGCTTAGGCGCCGCCTATTTCAACATACGCGATAGGTTAGTCTCCTCATATCCCATTGCCTATGCTGACTTCCTTACTTAGGCGATAGGTTAGGCGCCACCTATGTCAACAAAGGCGATGGGTCAAGCGCCGCCTATTTCAACATAGGCGATAGATTAGGTGCCGATTATACTATTTCATATGCTCACTGCCTCACTTCGGCGACAGGTTAGCCGCCTCCTATGTCAACATAGGTAATGGCATAAGCGCCGCATATATTAACATAGGCGATAGGTTAGGCGCCGCTTATACAATTGCCTTCGCTCACTGCCTCACTTAGCGATAGGTTAGGCGCCGCCTATGTCAACATAGACGATGGCTTCGGCGTCGCCTATGTCAACATAGACAATGGCTTAGGCACCGCCTATATCAACATACGTAATAGGTTAGGTTCCGCTTATCCCATTTCCTATGAGGACTGCCTCACTTAGGCGATAGGTTAGGCGCCACCTATGTCAACAAAGGCGATTGGTCAGGCGCTGCCCATATCAACATAGGCGATAGGTTTCGTGCCGATTATACTATTTCATATGTAACTGCCTTACTTAGGCGATAGGTTAAGCGCCGCCTATGTCAACATAGACAATGGCTTAGGCGCCGCCTATATCAACATAGGCGATAGGTTAGGAGCCGCTTATACCATTACATTTGCTCACTGCCTCACATAGGCGATAGGTTAGGCGCCACCGATGTCAACAAAGGAGATGGGTCAGGCATCGCCTATATCAACATAGGCGATAGGTTAGGTGCCGATTATACTATTTCATATGCTCACTAACTCACTTAGGAGATAGGCTAGGCGCCTATGTCAACATAGACAATGGCTTAGGCGCCGCCTATATCAACATAGGCGATAGGTTAGGCGCTGCTTATACCATTACATTTGCTCACTGCCTCACTTAGGCGATAGGTTAGGCTCCACCTATTTCAACAAAGGAGGTGGGTCAGGCACCGCCTATATCAACATAGGCGATAGGTTGGTGCCGATTATACTATTTCATATGTTCACTGCCTCACTTTGGCGATAGGTTAGGCGCCTCCTATGTCAACATAGGCTATTGCTTAGGCGCTGCCTATATACAACATAGGCGATAGATTAGGCGTCGCTTATACTATTTACTATGCTCTCTGCCTCACTTAGGCAATAGGTTTGGCGCCATTGATGTCAACATAGGCGATGTCTTAGGCGTAACCAATATCAACATAGGCGATAGGTTTGTCGCTGATTATACTATTGCCATTGCTCACTGCCTAACTTAGGAGATAGGTTAGGCGCCGCCTATGTCAACATAGGCGATGGCTTAGGTGTCGCCTATATCAACATAGGCGATAGTTTAGGCACCGCTTATACCATTGCATATGCTCACTGCCTTACTTAGGAGATAGGTTAGACGCCTCATATGTCAACACAGGCGATGGCTTAGGCGCCGCCTATATCAACAGAGGCAATAGGTTAGGCGCCGCTTATATCAATATATGCGATAGGTTACGCGCTGGTTATACCATTGCCAACGCTCACTACCTCACATAGGCGATTGGTTAGGCGCTGCCTATATTAACATAAGCGATAGGTTAGGAACCGCTTATACCATTGCCTATGCTCACTGCCTCACTTAGGCGATAGGTTAGGCGTCGCCTTTATCAACATAGGCGATGGCTTAGGCACCGCCTATATGACCTTAGGCGATAGGTTAGGCGGCTCTTATACCATTCCCTATGCTCACTACCTCACTTGGGCGAAAGGTGAGGCGCCGCCTATGTCAACATAGGCGATGGCTTAGGCGCCGCCTATATCAACATAGGCGATGGTTAGGCACCACTTATACCATTGCCTATGCTCACTGAATCACTTAGGTGATAGGTAAGGCGCCGCTTGTGTCAACATTGGCGAAGGGTTAGGCGTCGCCTATATCAACATTGACGATAAGTTAGGTGCCCATTATACTATTTCATATGCTTACTGCCTTACTTAGGTGATAGGTTATGTGACACCTATGTTAACATTGGCGATGGCTTAGGCGCCACCTATATCAACATAAGCGATAGGTTAGGAGACGCTTATACCATTGCCTATGCTCACTGCCTCACTTACGCGATAGGTTAGGCGTCGCCTATGTCAACATAGTCGATGGCTTAGGCTCCGCCTATATCAACATAGGCGATAGGTTAGGTGCCGCTTATACCATTCCCTATGCTCACTACCTCACATAGGCGAAAGGTGAGGCGCCGCCTATGTCAACATAGACAATGGCTTAGGCACCGCCTATATCAACATACGTAATAGGTTAGGTTCCGCTTATCCCATTTCCTATGAGGACTGCCTCACTTAGGCGATAGGTTAGGCGCCACCTATGTCAACAAAGGCGATTGGTCAGGCGCTGCCCATATCAACATAGGCGATAGGTTTCGTGCCGATTATACTATTTCATATGTAACTGCCTTACTTAGGCGATAGGTTAAGCGCCGCCTATGTCAACATAGACAATGGCTTAGGCGCCGCCTATATCAACATAGGCGATAGGTTAGGAGCCGCTTATACCATTACATTTGCTCACTGCCTCACATAGGCGATAGGTTAGGCGCCACCGATGTCAACAAAGGAGATGGGTCAGGCATCGCCTATATCAACATAGGCGATAGGTTAGGTGCCGATTATACTATTTAATATGCTCACTACCTCACTTAGGAGATAGGCTAGGCGCCTATGTCAACATAGACAATGGCTTAGGCGCCGCCTATATCAACATAGGCGATAGGTTAGGCGCTGCTTATACCATTACATTTGCTCACTGCCTCACTTAGGCGATAGGTTAGGCTCCACCTATTTCAACAAAGGAGGTGGGTCAGGCACCGCCTATATCAACATAGGCGATAGGTTGGTGCCGATTATACTATTTCATATGTTGACTGCCTCACTTTGGCGATAGGTTAGGCGCCTCCTATGTCAACATAGGCTATTGCTTAGGCGCTGCCTATATACAACATAGGCGATAGATTAGGCGTCGCTTATACTATTTACTATGCTCTCTGCCTCACTTAGGCAATAGGTTTGGCGCCATTGATGTCAACATAGGCGATGTCTTAGGCGCAACCAATATCAACATAGGCGATAGGTTTGTCGTTGATTATACTATTGCCATTGCTCACTGCCTAACTTAGGAGATAGGTTAGGCGCCGCCTATGTCAACATAGGCGATGGCTTAGGTGTCGCCTATATCAACATAGGCGATAGTTTAGGCACCGCTTATACCATTGCATATGCTCACTGCCTTACTTAGGAGATAGGTTAGACGCCTCATATGTCAACACAGGCGATGGCTTAGGCGCCGCCTATATCAACAGAGGCAATAGGTTAGGCGCCGCTTATATCAATATATGCGATAGGTTACGCGCTGGTTATACCATTGCCAACGCTCACTACCTCACATAGGCGATTGGTTAGGCGCCGCCTATATTAACATAAGCGATAGGTTAGGAACCGCTTATACCATTGCCTATGCTCACTGCCTCACTTAGGCGATAGGTTAGGCGTCGCCTTTATCAACATAGGCGATGGCTTAGGCACCGCCTATATGACCTTAGGCGATAGGTTAGGCGCCTCTTATACCATTCCCTATGCTCACTACCTCACTTGGGCGAAAGGTGAGGCGCCGCCTATGTCAACATAGGCGATGGCTTAGGCGCCGCCTATATCAACATAGGCGATGGTTAGGCACCTCTTATACCATTGCCTATGCTCACTGAATCACTTAGGTGATAGGTAAGGCGCCGCTTGTGTCAACATTGGCGATGGGTTAGGCGTCGCCTATATCAACATTGATGATAAGTTAGGTGCCCATTATACTATTTCATATGCTTACTGCCTTACTTAGGTGATAGGTTATGTGACACCTATGTTAACATTGGCGATGGCTTAGGCGCCACCTATATCAACATAAGCGATAGGTTAGGAGACGCTTATACCATTGCCTATGCTCACTGCCTCACTTACGCGATAGGTTAGGCGTCGCCTATGTCAACATAGTCGATGGCTTAGGCTCCGCCTATATCAACATAGGCGATAGGTTAGGTGCCGCTTATACCATTCCCTATGCTCACTACCTCACATAGGCGAAAGGTGAGGCGCCGCCTATGTCAACATAGGCGATAGCTTAGGCGCCGCCTATATCATCATAGGCGATAGGTTAGGCACCGCTTATAACATTGCCTATGTTCACTGCATCACTTAGGCGATAGGTAAGGCGCCATTTGTGTCAACATTGGCGATGGGTTAGGCGTCCCCTATATCAACATAGGCGATAAGTTAGGCGTTGCATATACTATTGCCTAAGATTACTGCCTCACTTAGGTGATAGGTTAGCCACCCCCTATATCAACCTACGCGATGGCTTACGCGCCGCCTATATCAACATAGGCGATTGGTTAGGCGCCGCTTATACCATTACCATTGCTCGCTGCCTCACTTAGGCGATAGGTTAGGCGCCGCCTATGTCAACATTGGTGTTGGCATAAGCGCCGCCTATATCAATATAGGCGATAGGTTAGGCGCCGCTTATACCATTTCCTCTGCTCACTGCCTCACTTAGGCGATAGGTTAGGTGCCGCCTATGTCAACATATACGATGGCTTAGGCGCCGCCTATTTCAACATACGTGATAGGTTAGTCTCCTCATATCCCATTTCCAATGCTGACTGCCTTACTTAGGCGATAGGTTAGGCGCCTCCTATGTCAACAAAGGCGATGGGTCAAGCGCCGCCTATATCAACATAGGCGATAGATTCGGTGCCGATTATACTATTTCATATACTCGCTGCCTCACTTAGGCGACAGGTTAGGCGCCGCCTATGTCAATATAGGTGATGGCATAAGCGCCGCCTATATCAACATAGGCGATAGGTTAGGCGCCTCTTATACCATTGCCTCCGCTCACTACCTCACTTAGCGATAGGTTAGGCGCCGCCTATGTCAACCTAGACGATGGCTTAGGCGCCGCCTATGTCAACATAGACGATGGCTTAGGCGCCGCTTATATCAACATACGCGATATGTTAGGCGCCGCATATCCCATTTCCTATGAAGACTGCCTCACTTAGGCGATAGGTTAGGCGCCACCTATGTCAACAAAGGAGATGGGTCAGGCACCGCCTATATCAACATAGGCGATAGGTTAGGTGCGATTATACTATTTCATATGCTCACTGCCTTACTTTGGCGATAGGTTAGGCGCCGCTGATGTCAACATAGGCGATGGCTTAGGCGCCGCCTATATGAACATAGGCGATAGGTTTGTCGCTGATTATACTATTCTAATGCTTACTGCCTAACTTAGGAGATAGGTTAGGCGCCGCCTATGTCAACATAGGCGATGGCTTAGGGGCCGCCTATATCAACATAGGCGATAGGTTAGGCGCCGCTTATACCATTGCCTATGCTTACTGCCTCACTCAGGAGATAGGTTAGGCGCCGCCAATATCAACATAGGCGATGGCTTAGGCGCCGCCTCTATCAACATAGGCGATAGGTTAGGCACTGCTTATATCATTGCCTATTCTTACTTCCTCACTTTGGTGATAGGTTAGGCCCCGCCTATGTCAACATAGGTTATTATTTAGGCGCCGCTTATATCAACATAGGCGATAGGTTAGGCACCGCTTATACCATTTCCTATGCTCACTGCCTCACATAGGCGATAGGTTAGGCGTCGCCTATGTCAACATACTCGATAGGTTAGGCGCCGCCTATATCAAAATAGGTGATAGGTTAGGCGCCGCATATACCATTGCCTATGCTCACTGACTAACTTAGGAGATAGGTTAGGCACCGCCTATGTCAACATAGGCAATGGCGTAGGTGCCGCCTATATCAACATTGGCGATAGTTTAGGCGCCGCTTATACCATTGCCTATGCTTACTTCCTCACATAGGAGATAGGTTAGGCGCCTCCTATGTCAATATAGTCAAGGGCTTAGGCGCCGCCTATATCAACAGAGGCGATAGGTTAGGCGCCGCTTGTAGCATTGCCTATGATCACTGCCTCACTTGGGCGATAAGTTAGGCGACGCCTGTGTCAACATAGGCGATGGCTTAGGCTCCTCCTAAATCAACATAAGCGATAGGTTAGGTGCCGCTTATACCATTGCCTATGCTCACTGCCTTACTTTGGCGATAGGATAGGCGCCGCCTATGTCAACATAGGCGATGGCTTAGGAGCCGTCTATATCAACATAGGCGATAGGTTAGGCACCACTTATACTATTTACTATGCTCACTGCCTCACTTAGGCGATAGGTTAGGCGCCACCGATGACAACATAGGTGATCGTTTAGGCGCCACCTATATCAACATAGGTGATAGGTTAGGCGCCGTATATACCATTGCCTATACTCACTGCCTAACTGAGGTGATAGGTTAGGCGCCGCCTATGTCAACATAGGCGCCGCCTATGTCAACATAGGCGATGGCTTTGGTGCCGCCTATATCAACATAGGCGATACTTTAGGCGCCGCTTATAACATTGCCTATGCTCACTGCCTCACTTAGGCGATAGATTAGGCACCTCCTATGTCAACATAGGTAATGGCTTAGGGACCGCCTATATCAACAGAGGCGATAGGTTAGGCACCGCTTATATCAATATATGCGATAGGTTAGGCGCTGCTTATTCCATTGCCTATGCTCACTGCCTCACTTAGGCGATAGGTGAGGCTGCGCCTATGTCAACATAGGCGATGGCTTAGGCGCCGCCTATATCATCATAGGCGATAGGTTAGGCACCGCTTATAACATTGCCTATGTTCACTACATCACTTAGGCGATAGGTAAGGCGCCGCTTGTGTCAACATTGGCGATGGGTTAGGCATCGCCTATATCAACATAGGCGATAAGTTAGGCATTGCATATACTATTGCCTATGCTTACTGCCTCACTTAGGATATATGTTAGGCACCCCCTATAACAACCTACGCGATGGCTTAGGCGCGGCCTATATCAACATAGGCGATTGGTTAGGCGCCGCTTATAACATTACCTTTGCTCGCTGCCTCACTTAGGCGATAGGTTAGGCGCCGCCTATGTCAACATAGGTGATGGCATAAGCGCCGCCTATACCAATATAGGCGATAGGTTAGGCGCCGCGTATACCATTTCCTCCTCTTACTACCTCACTTAGGCGATAGGTTAGGTGTCGCCTATGTCAACATAGACGATGGCTTAGGCGACGCCTATTTCAACATACGCGATAGGTTAGTCTTCTCATATCCCATTGCCTATGTTGACTGCCTTACTTAGGCGATAGGTTAGGCGCCACCTATGTCAACAAAGGCGATGGGTGAAGCGCCGCCTATATCAACATAGGCGATAGATTAGGTGCCGATTATACTATTTCATATACTCACTGCCTCAGTTAGGCGACAGGTTAGGGGCCGCCTATGTCAACATACGTGATGGCATAAGCGCCGCCTATATCAACATAGGCGATAGGTTAGGCGCCGCTTATACCATTGCCTCCGCTCACTGCCTCACTTAGCGATAGGTTAGGCGCCGCCTATGTCAACATAGACGATGGCTTAGGCGCCGCCTATGTCAACATATATGATGGCTTAGGCGCCGCCTATATCAACATACGCGATAGGTTAGGCGCCGCTTATCCCATTTCCTATGATGACTGCATCACTTAGGCGATAGGTTAGGCGACACCTATGTCAACATAGGAGATGGGTCAGGCACCGCCTATATCAACATAGGCGATAGGTTAGGTGCTGATTATACTATTTCTTATGCTCACTGCCTCACTTTGGCGATAGGTTAGGCGCCGCTGATGTCAATATAGGCGATGGCTTAGTCGCCGCCTATATCAACATAGGCGATAGATTTGTCGCTGATTATACTATTGCAAATGCTCACTGCCTAACTTAGGAGATAGGTTAGGCGCCGCCTATGTCAACATAGGCGATGGCTTAGGGGCCTCCTATATCAACATAGGTGATAGGTTAGGAGCCGCTTATACCATTTCCTATGCTTACTGCCTCACTCAGGAGATAGGTTAGGCGCCGCCAATATCAACATAGGCGATGGCTTAGGCGCCGCCTATATCAACATAGGCGATAGGTTAGGCGCCGCTTATATCATTGACTATACTTACTGCCTCACTTTGGTGATAGGTTAGGCCCCGCCTATGTCAACATAGGTGATCATTTAGGCGCCACTTTTATATCAACATAGGCGATAGGTTAGGCACCCCTTATACCATTTCCTATGCTCACTGCCTCACTTAGGCGATAGGTTAGGCGTCGCCTATGTCAACATACTCGATAGGTTAGGTGCCGCCTATATCAACATAGGTGATAGGTTTGGCGCTGCATATACCATTGCCTATGCTCACTGACTAACTTAGGAGATAGGTTAGGCACCGCCTATGTCAACATAGGCGATGGCGTAGGTGCCGCCTATATCAACATTGGCGATACTTTAGGCGCCGCATATGTCAACATAGGCGATGGATTTGGTGCCGCCTATATCAACATAGGCGATACTTTAGGCGCCGCTTATAGCATTGCCTATGCTCACTACCTCACTTAGGTGATAGATTAGGCACCTCCTATGTCAACATAGGTAATAGCTTAGGCACCGCCTATATCAACAGAGGCGATAGGTTAGGCACCGCTTATATCAATATATGCGATAGGTTAGGCGCTGCTTATACCATTGCCTATGCTCTCTGCCTCACTTAGGCGATAGGTTAGGTGTCGCCTATATCATCATAGGTGATAGGTTAGGAACCGCTTATACCATTGATTTTGCTCACTGCCTTACTTAGGCGAAGGGTTAGGCGATGCCTATATCAACATACGCGATGGCTTAGGCGCAGCCTATATCATCATAAGCGATAGGTTAGGCGCCGCTCATACCATTGCCTATGCTCACTGCGTCACTTAGGCGATAGGTTAGGCGCCGCCTATGTCAACATAGGCAATGGATTAGGGACCGCCATAGCAACATAGGCGATAGGTTAGGCGCCGCTTATACCATTGCCAATGCTCACTGCCTCACTTAGGCGATAAGTTAGGCGCCGCCTATTTCAACAAGGGTGATGGCTTACGAGCCACCTAGATCAACACAAGCGATAGGTTAGGCACCTCTTATACCATTGCCTATGCTACTTTCCTCACTTAGGCGATACGTTAGGCGCCACCTATGTCAACATAGGAGATGGCTTAGGCGCTGCCTATATCAACATAGGTGATAGGTTAGGCCCCGCTTATACCACTGCCTATGCTCACTGACTCACTTAGGCGATAGGTTAGGCACCACCTATTTCAACATAGGAGATCGCTTAGGCGTCGCCTATATCATCATAGGCGATAGGTTAGGCTTCGCTTGTACCATTGCCTATTCTCACTGCCTCACTTAGGCGATAGGTTTGGAGCCGCCTATATAAACATAGGTGATAGGTTAGGCACCGCTTCTACCATTACCTGTACTGATTGCCTTATTTAGGCGATAGGTTAGGCGCCGCCTATGTCAGCATAGGTGATGGATTAGGCGCCACCTATATCAATATAAACGATAGGTTAGGTGCCGCTTATACCATGCCTATGCTCACTGCCTCACTGAGGTGATAGGTTTGGAACCGCCTATGTCAGCATAGGCGATGGCTTAGGAACCGCCTATATAAAGGTAGGCGATAGGTTAGGCGCCGCATATACCATTGCCTATGCTCACTTCCTCACTTAGGCGATAGGTTAGGCGCCGCCTATGTCAACATAGTGGATGACTTAGGCACCGCCTATATCAACATAGGTGATAGGTAAGGCGCCGCTTATCCCATTGCCTATGGTTACTTCCTCACTTAGGCGATAGGTTAGGCGCCACCTATGTTAACATAGGGAATGGCTTAGGCGCCGCCTATATCAACATAGGCGATAGGTTAGGCGCCGCTTATACCATTGCCTATGCTCACTTCCTCACTTAGGTGATAGGTTAGGCGCCACCTATGTCAACATAGACGATGGCTTAGGCGCTGCCTATATCAACAAGGCAATAGCATAGGTGCCACTTATACCATTTCCTGTGCTCACTTACTCACTTAGAAAATAGGTTAGGCGCCCCCTATGTCAAGATAGGCGATGGCTTAGGGGCCGCCTATATCATCATAGGCGATAGGTTAGGCGCTGCTTATATAATTGCCTATGCTTACTACCTCAATCACGCGATAGGTTAGGCACCGCCAATATCAACATAGGAGATGGCTTAGGGACCGCCTATATCAACATAGGCGATGGTTAGGCACCTCTTATACCATTGCCTATGCTCACTGAATCACTTAGGTGATAGGTAAGGCGCCGCTTGTGTCAACATTGGCGATGGGTTAGGCGTCGCCTATATCAACATTGATGATAAGTTAGGTGCCCATTATACTATTTCATATGCTTACTGCCTTACTTAGGTGATAGGTTATGTGACACCTATGTTAACATTGGCGATGGCTTAGGCGCCACCTATATCAACATAAGCGATAGGTTAGGAGACGCTTATACCATTGCCTATGCTCACTGCCTCACTTACGCGATAGGTTAGGCGTCGCCTATGTCAACATAGTCGATGGCTTAGGCTCCGCCTATATCAACATAGGCGATAGGTTAGGTGCCGCTTATACCATTCCCTATGCTCACTACCTCACATAGGCGAAAGGTGAGGCGCCGCCTATGTCAACATAGGCGATAGCTTAGGCGCCGCCTATATCATCATAGGCGATAGGTTAGGCACCGCTTATAACATTGCCTATGTTCACTGCATCACTTAGGCGATAGGTAAGGCGCCATTTGTGTCAACATTGGCGATGGGTTAGGCGTCCCCTATATCAACATAGGCGATAAGTTAGGCGTTGCATATACTATTGCCTAAGATTACTGCCTCACTTAGGTGATAGGTTAGCCACCCCCTATATCAACCTACGCGATGGCTTACGCGCCGCCTATATCAACATAGGCGATTGGTTAGGCGCCGCTTATACCATTACCATTGCTCGCTGCCTCACTTAGGCGATAGGTTAGGCGCCGCCTATGTCAACATTGGTGTTGGCATAAGCGCCGCCTATATCAATATAGGCGATAGGTTAGGCGCCGCTTATACCATTTCCTCTGCTCACTGCCTCACTTAGGCGATAGGTTAGGTGCCGCCTATGTCAACATATACGATGGCTTAGGCGCCGCCTATTTCAACATACGTGATAGGTTAGTCTCCTCATATCCCATTTCCAATGCTGACTGCCTTACTTAGGCGATAGGTTAGGCGCCTCCTATGTCAACAAAGGCGATGGGTCAAGCGCCGCCTATATCAACATAGGCGATAGATTCGGTGCCGATTATACTATTTCATATACTCGCTGCCTCACTTAGGCGACAGGTTAGGCGCCGCCTATGTCAATATAGGTGATGGCATAAGCGCCGCCTATATCAACATAGGCGATAGGTTAGGCGCCTCTTATACCATTGCCTCCGCTCACTACCTCACTTAGCGATAGGTTAGGCGCCGCCTATGTCAACCTAGACGATGGCTTAGGCGCCGCCTATGTCAACATAGACGATGGCTTAGGCGCCGCTTATATCAACATACGCGATATGTTAGGCGCCGCATATCCCATTTCCTATGAAGACTGCCTCACTTAGGCGATAGGTTAGGCGCCACCTATGTCAACAAAGGAGATGGGTCAGGCACCGCCTATATCAACATAGGCGATAGGTTAGGTGCGATTATACTATTTCATATGCTCACTGCCTTACTTTGGCGATAGGTTAGGCGCCGCTGATGTCAACATAGGCGATGGCTTAGGCGCCGCCTATATGAACATAGGCGATAGGTTTGTCGCTGATTATACTATTCTAATGCTTACTGCCTAACTTAGGAGATAGGTTAGGCGCCGCCTATGTCAACATAGGCGATGGCTTAGGGGCCGCCTATATCAACATAGGCGATAGGTTAGGCGCCGCTTATACCATTGCCTATGCTTACTGCCTCACTCAGGAGATAGGTTAGGCGCCGCCAATATCAACATAGGCGATGGCTTAGGCGCCGCCTCTATCAACATAGGCGATAGGTTAGGCACTGCTTATATCATTGCCTATTCTTACTTCCTCACTTTGGTGATAGGTTAGGCCCCGCCTATGTCAACATAGGTTATTATTTAGGCGCCGCTTATATCAACATAGGCGATAGGTTAGGCACCGCTTATACCATTTCCTATGCTCACTGCCTCACATAGGCGATAGGTTAGGCGTCGCCTATGTCAACATACTCGATAGGTTAGGCGCCGCCTATATCAAAATAGGTGATAGGTTAGGCGCCGCATATACCATTGCCTATGCTCACTGACTAACTTAGGAGATAGGTTAGGCACCGCCTATGTCAACATAGGCAATGGCGTAGGTGCCGCCTATATCAACATTGGCGATAGTTTAGGCGCCGCTTATACCATTGCCTATGCTTACTTCCTCACATAGGAGATAGGTTAGGCGCCTCCTATGTCAATATAGTCAAGGGCTTAGGCGCCGCCTATATCAACAGAGGCGATAGGTTAGGCGCCGCTTGTAGCATTGCCTATGATCACTGCCTCACTTGGGCGATAAGTTAGGCGACGCCTGTGTCAACATAGGCGATGGCTTAGGCTCCTCCTAAATCAACATAAGCGATAGGTTAGGTGCCGCTTATACCATTGCCTATGCTCACTGCCTTACTTTGGCGATAGGATAGGCGCCGCCTATGTCAACATAGGCGATGGCTTAGGAGCCGTCTATATCAACATAGGCGATAGGTTAGGCACCACTTATACTATTTACTATGCTCACTGCCTCACTTAGGCGATAGGTTAGGCGCCACCGATGACAACATAGGTGATCGTTTAGGCGCCACCTATATCAACATAGGTGATAGGTTAGGCGCCGTATATACCATTGCCTATACTCACTTCCTAACTGAGGTGATAGGTTAGGCGCCGCCTATGTCAACATAGGCGCCGCCTATGTCAACATAGGCGATGGCTTTGGTGCCGCCTATATCAACATAGGCGATACTTTAGGCGCCGCTTATAACATTGCCTATGCTCACTGCCTCACTTAGGCGATAGATTAGGCACCTCCTATGTCAACATAGGTAATGGCTTAGGGACCGCCTATATCAACAGAGGCGATAGGTTAGGCACCGCTTATATCAATATATGCGATAGGTTAGGCGCTGCTTATTCCATTGCCTATGCTCACTGCCTCACTTAGGCGATAGGTGAGGCTGCGCCTATGTCAACATAGGCGATGGCTTAGGCGCCGCCTATATCATCATAGGCGATAGGTTAGGCACCGCTTATAACATTGCCTATGTTCACTACATCACTTAGGCGATAGGTAAGGCGCCGCTTGTGTCAACATTGGCGATGGGTTAGGCATCGCCTATATCAACATAGGCGATAAGTTAGGCATTGCATATACTATTGCCTATGCTTACTGCCTCACTTAGGATATATGTTAGGCACCCCCTATAACAACCTACGCGATGGCTTAGGCGCGGCCTATATCAACATAGGCGATTGGTTAGGCGCCGCTTATAACATTACCTTTGCTCGCTGCCTCACTTAGGCGATAGGTTAGGCGCCGCCTATGTCAACATAGGTGATGGCATAAGCGCCGCCTATACCAATATAGGCGATAGGTTAGGCGCCGCGTATACCATTTCCTCCTCTTACTACCTCACTTAGGCGATAGGTTAGGTGTCGCCTATGTCAACATAGACGATGGCTTAGGCGACGCCTATTTCAACATACGCGATAGGTTAGTCTTCTCATATCCCATTGCCTATGTTGACTGCCTTACTTAGGCGATAGGTTAGGCGCCACCTATGTCAACAAAGGCGATGGGTGAAGCGCCGCCTATATCAACATAGGCGATAGATTAGGTGCCGATTATACTATTTCATATACTCACTGCCTCAGTTAGGCGACAGGTTAGGGGCCGCCTATGTCAACATACGTGATGGCATAAGCGCCGCCTATATCAACATAGGCGATAGGTTAGGCGCCGCTTATACCATTGCCTCCGCTCACTGCCTCACTTAGCGATAGGTTAGGCGCCGCCTATGTCAACATAGACGATGGCTTAGGCGCCGCCTATGTCAACATATATGATGGCTTAGGCGCCGCCTATATCAACATACGCGATAGGTTAGGCGCCGCTTATCCCATTTCCTATGATGACTGCATCACTTAGGCGATAGGTTAGGCGACACCTATGTCAACATAGGAGATGGGTCAGGCACCGCCTATATCAACATAGGCGATAGGTTAGGTGCTGATTATACTATTTCTTATGCTCACTGCCTCACTTTGGCGATAGGTTAGGCGCCGCTGATGTCAATATAGGCGATGGCTTAGTCGCCGCCTATATCAACATAGGCGATAGATTTGTCGCTGATTATACTATTGCAAATGCTCACTGCCTAACTTAGGAGATAGGTTAGGCGCCGCCTATGTCAACATAGGCGATGGCTTAGGGGCCTCCTATATCAACATAGGTGATAGGTTAGGAGCCGCTTATACCATTTCCTATGCTTACTGCCTCACTCAGGAGATAGGTTAGGCGCCGCCAATATCAACATAGGCGATGGCTTAGGCGCCGCCTATATCAACATAGGCGATAGGTTAGGCGCCGCTTATATCATTGACTATACTTACTGCCTCACTTTGGTGATAGGTTAGGCCCCGCCTATGTCAACATAGGTGATCATTTAGGCGCCACTTTTATATCAACATAGGCGATAGGTTAGGCACCCCTTATACCATTTCCTATGCTCACTGCCTCACTTAGGCGATAGGTTAGGCGTCGCCTATGTCAACATACTCGATAGGTTAGGTGCCGCCTATATCAACATAGGTGATAGGTTTGGCGCTGCATATACCATTGCCTATGCTCACTGACTAACTTAGGAGATAGGTTAGGCACCGCCTATGTCAACATAGGCGATGGCGTAGGTGCCGCCTATATCAACATTGGCGATACTTTAGGCGCCGCATATGTCAACATAGGCGATGGATTTGGTGCCGCCTATATCAACATAGGCGATACTTTAGGCGCCGCTTATAGCATTGCCTATGCTCACTACCTCACTTAGGTGATAGATTAGGCACCTCCTATGTCAACATAGGTAATAGCTTAGGCACCGCCTATATCAACAGAGGCGATAGGTTAGGCACCGCTTATATCAATATATGCGATAGGTTAGGCGCTGCTTATACCATTGCCTATGCTCTCTGCCTCACTTAGGCGATAGGTTAGGTGTCGCCTATATCATCATAGGTGATAGGTTAGGAACCGCTTATACCATTGATTTTGCTCACTGCCTTACTTAGGCGAAGGGTTAGGCGATGCCTATATCAACATACGCGATGGCTTAGGCGCAGCCTATATCATCATAAGCGATAGGTTAGGCGCCGCTCATACCATTGCCTATGCTCACTGCGTCACTTAGGCGATAGGTTAGGCGCCGCCTATGTCAACATAGGCAATGGATTAGGGACCGCCATAGCAACATAGGCGATAGGTTAGGCGCCGCTTATACCATTGCCAATGCTCACTGCCTCACTTAGGCGATAAGTTAGGCGCCGCCTATTTCAACAAGGGTGATGGCTTACGAGCCACCTAGATCAACACAAGCGATAGGTTAGGCACCTCTTATACCATTGCCTATGCTACTTTCCTCACTTAGGCGATACGTTAGGCGCCACCTATGTCAACATAGGAGATGGCTTAGGCGCTGCCTATATCAACATAGGTGATAGGTTAGGCCCCGCTTATACCACTGCCTATGCTCACTGACTCACTTAGGCGATAGGTTAGGCACCACCTATTTCAACATAGGAGATCGCTTAGGCGTCGCCTATATCATCATAGGCGATAGGTTAGGCTTCGCTTGTACCATTGCCTATTCTCACTGCCTCACTTAGGCGATAGGTTTGGAGCCGCCTATATAAACATAGGTGATAGGTTAGGCACCGCTTCTACCATTACCTGTACTGATTGCCTTATTTAGGCGATAGGTTAGGCGCCGCCTATGTCAGCATAGGTGATGGATTAGGCGCCACCTATATCAATATAAACGATAGGTTAGGTGCCGCTTATACCATGCCTATGCTCACTGCCTCACTGAGGTGATAGGTTTGGAACCGCCTATGTCAGCATAGGCGATGGCTTAGGAACCGCCTATATAAAGGTAGGCGATAGGTTAGGCGCCGCATATACCATTGCCTATGCTCACTTCCTCACTTAGGCGATAGGTTAGGCGCCGCCTATGTCAACATAGTGGATGACTTAGGCACCGCCTATATCAACATAGGTGATAGGTAAGGCGCCGCTTATCCCATTGCCTATGGTTACTTCCTCACTTAGGCGATAGGTTAGGCGCCACCTATGTTAACATAGGGAATGGCTTAGGCGCCGCCTATATCAACATAGGCGATAGGTTAGGCGCCGCTTATACCATTGCCTATGCTCACTTCCTCACTTAGGTGATAGGTTAGGCGCCACCTATGTCAACATAGACGATGGCTTAGGCGCTGCCTATATCAACAAGGCAATAGCATAGGTGCCACTTATACCATTTCCTGTGCTCACTTACTCACTTAGAAAATAGGTTAGGCGCCCCCTATGTCAAGATAGGCGATGGCTTAGGGGCCGCCTATATCATCATAGGCGATAGGTTAGGCGCTGCTTATATAATTGCCTATGCTTACTACCTCAATCACGCGATAGGTTAGGCACCGCCAATATCAACATAGGAGATGGCTTAGGGACCGCCTATATCAACATAGGCAATAGGTTAGGTGCCGCTTATATCATTTTCTATACTTACTGCCTCACTTCGGTGATAGGTTAGGCCCCGCCTTTGTCAACATAGGTGATTGTTTAGGCGCCGCCTATATCAACATAGGCGATAGGTTTGGCCCCACCTATATCAACATAGGCAATGGCTTAGGCGCCGCCTATATCAACATAGGCGATAGGTTAGGAGTCGCTTAAACCATTCCCTATGCTTACTGCCTCACTTAGGCGATAGGTTAGTTGCCGCCTATGTCAACATAGGCAATGGATTAGGCACTTCCTATCCCAACATCGGCGTTAGGTTAGGCGCTGGTTATACCATTGCCAATGCTCACAGCCTCACTTAGGCGATAAGTTAGGCGCCGCCTATTTCAACATGGGTGATGGCTTATGAGCCACCTAGATCAACATAGGCGATAGGTTAGGCGCCGCTTATACCATTGACTATGCTCCTTACATTACTTAGGCGATAGCTTAGGCGCCGCCTATGTCAACATAGGCGATGGCTTAGGCGCCGCCTATATCAACATAGGCGATTGGTTAGGCGCCGCTTATACCAGTGCCTATGCTCACTGAATCACTTAGGAGATATGTTAGGCACCGCTTATTTCAACATAGGATATCGCTTAGGCGCCGCCTATATCATCATTGGTGATAGGTTAGGCTTCGCTTTTACCATTCCCTATTCTCACTGCCTCACTTAGGCGATAGGTTAGGTGCCGCCTATATCAACATAGGTGATAGTTTAGGCACCGCTTCTATCATTACCTGTACTCATTGCCTCAATTAGGTGATAGGTTAGGCGCCACCTATGTCAGCATAGGCGATGGATTAGGCGCCACCTATATCAATATAAACGATAGGTTAGGTGCCGCTTATACCATTGCCTATGCTCACTGCCTTACTTAGGCGATAGGTTAGGCACCGCCTATGTCAACATAGGCGATGGCTTAGGCGCCACCTATATCAACATAGGCGATAGGTTAGGCGCCGCATATACCATTGCATATGCTCACTTCTTCACTTAGGCGATAGGTTAGGCGCCGCCTATGTGAACATAGGAGATGGTCTAGGCGCCGCCTATATCAACATAGGTGATCGGTTAGGCGCCGCTTAACCCATTGCCTATGCTCACTGCCTAACTTAAGCGATGGGTCAAGCGCCGCCTATATCAACATAGGCGATAGATTAGGTGCCGATTATACAATTTCATATACTCACTGCCTCACTTAGGAAACAAATTAGGCGCCGCCTATGTCAACATAGGTGATGGCATAAGCGCCGTCTATATCAACATAGGCGATAGGTTAGGCCCCCCTTATACCATTGCCTCCGCTCACTGCCTCACTTAGCGATAGGTTAGGAGCCGCCTATGTCAACATAGATGATGGCTTAGGCGCCGCCTATGTCAACATAGATGATGGCTTAGGCACCGCCTATATCAACATACGCGATAGGTTAGGCGCCGCTTATCCCATTTCCTATGAAGACTGCCTCACTTAGGCGATAGGTTAGGCGCCACCTATGTCAACATAGGAGATGGGTCAGGCACCGCCTATATCAACATAGGCGATAGGTTAGGTGCCGATTATACTATTTCATTTGCTCACTGCCTCACTTTGGCGATAGGTTAGGCGCCACTGATGTCAATATAGGCGATGGCTTAGGCGCCGCCTATATCAACATAGGCGATAGGTTTGTCGCTGATTATACTATTGCCAATGCTCACTGCCTAACTTAGGAAATAGGTTAGGCGCCGCCTATGTCAACATAGGTGATGGCTTAGGGGCCGCCTATATTAACATAGGCGATAGGTTAGGAACCGCTTATACCATTGCCAATGCTTACTGCCTCACTCAGGAGATAGGTTAGGCGCCGCCAATATCAACATAGGTGATGGCTTAGGCGCCGCCTATATCAACATAGGCGATAGGTTAGGCGCCTCTTATATCATTGCCTATACTTACTGCCTTACTTTGGTGATATGTTAGGCCCCGCGTATGTCAACATAGGTGATCATTTAGGCGCCACTTTTATATCATCATAGGCGATAGGTTAGGCACCGCTTATACCATTTCCAATGCTCACTGCCTCACTTAGGCAATAGGTTAGGCGTCGCCTATGTCAACATACTCGATAGGTTAGGTGCCGCCTATATCAACATAGGTGATAGGTTAGGCGCTGCATATACCATTGCCTATGCTCACTGACTAACATAGGAGATACGTTAGGCACCGCCTATGTCAACATAGGCGATGGCGTAGGTGCTGCCTATATCAACATTGGCGATACTTTAGGTGCCGCCTATGTCAACATAGGCGATGGCTTTGGTGCCGCCTATATCAACATAGGCGATACTTTAGGCGCCGCTTATACCATTGCCTATGCTCACTGCCTTACTTAGGTGATAGATTAGGCACCTCCTATGTCAACATAGGTAATGGCATAGGCACCGCCAATATCAACAGAGGCGATAGGTTAGGCGTTGCTTATACCATTGCCTATGCTCACTGCCTCACTTAGGCGATAGGTTAGGTGCCGCCTATATCAACATAGGTGATAGGTTAGGAACCTCTTATACCATTGATTTTTCTCACTGCCTTACTTAGGCGAAAGGTTAGGCGACGCCTATATCAACATTGGCGATGGCTTAGGCGCAGCCTATATCAACATAAGCGATAGGTTAGGCGCCGCTCATACCATTGCCTATGCTCACTGCCTCACTTAGGCGATAGGTTAGGCGTCGCCTATGTCAACATACTCGATAGGTTAGGTGCCGCCTATATCAACATAGGTGATAGGTTAGGCGCTGCATATACCATTGCCTATGCTCACTGACTAACATAGGAGATACGTTAGGCACCGCCTATGTCAACATAGGCAATGGCGTAGGTGCTGCCTATATAAACATTGGCGATACTTTAGGCGCCGCCTATGTCAACATAGGCGATGGCTTTGGTGCCGCCTATATCAACATAGGCGATACTTTAGGCGCCGCTTATACCATTGCCTATACTCACTGCCTCACTTAGGTGATAGATTAGGCACCTCCTATGTCAACATAGGTAATGGCATAGGCACCGCCTATATCAACAGAGGCGATAGGTTAGGCGTTGCTTATACCATTGCCTATGCTCACTGCCTCACTTAGGCGATAGGTTAGGCGCCACCTATATCAACATAGGCGATAGGTTAGGCGCCGCATATACCATTGCATATGCTCACTTCTTCACTTAGGCGATAGGTTAGGCGCCGCCTATGTGAACATAGGAGATGGTCTAGGCGCCGCCTATATCAACATAGGTGATCGGTTAGGCGCCGCTTAACCCATTGCCTATGCTCACTGCCTAACTTAAGCGATGGGTCAAGCGCCGCCTATATCAACATAGGCGATAGATTAGGTGCCGATTATACAATTTCATATACTCACTGCCTCACTTAGGAAACAAATTAGGCGCCGCCTATGTCAACATAGGTGATGGCATAAGCGCCGTCTATATCAACATAGGCGATAGGTTAGGCCCCCCTTATACCATTGCCTCCGCTCACTGCCTCACTTAGCGATAGGTTAGGAGCCGCCTATGTCAACATAGATGATGGCTTAGGCGCCGCCTATGTCAACATAGATGATGGCTTAGGCACCGCCTATATCAACATACGCGATAGGTTAGGCGCCGCTTATCCCATTTCCTATGAAGACTGCCTCACTTAGGCGATAGGTTAGGCGCCACCTATGTCAACATAGGAGATGGGTCAGGCACCGCCTATATCAACATAGGCGATAGGTTAGGTGCCGATTATACTATTTCATTTGCTCACTGCCTCACTTTGGCGATAGGTTAGGCGCCACTGATGTCAATATAGGCGATGGCTTAGGCGCCGCCTATATCAACATAGGCGATAGGTTTGTCGCTGATTATACTATTGCCAATGCTCACTGCCTAACTTAGGAAATAGGTTAGGCGCCGCCTATGTCAACATAGGTGATGGCTTAGGGGCCGCCTATATTAACATAGGCGATAGGTTAGGAACCGCTTATACCATTGCCAATGCTTACTGCCTCACTCAGGAGATAGGTTAGGCGCCGCCAATATCAACATAGGTGATGGCTTAGGCGCCGCCTATATCAACATAGGCGATAGGTTAGGCGCCTCTTATATCATTGCCTATACTTACTGCCTTACTTTGGTGATATGTTAGGCCCCGCGTATGTCAACATAGGTGATCATTTAGGCGCCACTTTTATATCAACATAGGCGATAGGTTAGGCACCGCTTATACCATTTCCAATGCTCACTGCCTCACTTAGGCAATAGGTTAGGCGTCGCCTATGTCAACATACTCGATAGGTTAGGTGCCGCCTATATCAACATAGGTGATAGGTTAGGCGCTGCATATACCATTGCCTATGCTCACTGACTAACATAGGAGATACGTTAGGCACCGCCTATGTCAACATAGGCGATGGCGTAGGTGCTGCCTATATCAACATTGGCGATACTTTAGGTGCCGCCTATGTCAACATAGGCGATGGCTTTGGTGCCGCCTATATCAACATAGGCGATACTTTAGGCGCCGCTTATACCATTGCCTATGCTCACTGCCTTACTTAGGTGATAGATTAGGCACCTCCTATGTCAACATAGGTAATGGCATAGGCACCGCCAATATCAACAGAGGCGATAGGTTAGGCGTTGCTTATACCATTGCCTATGCTCACTGCCTCACTTAGGCGATAGGTTAGGTGCCGCCTATATCAACATAGGTGATAGGTTAGGAACCTCTTATACCATTGATTTTTCTCACTGCCTTACTTAGGCGAAAGGTTAGGCGACGCCTATATCAACATTGGCGATGGCTTAGGCGCAGCCTATATCAACATAAGCGATAGGTTAGGCGCCGCTCATACCATTGCCTATGCTCACTGCCTCACTTAGGCGATAGGTTAGGCGTCGCCTATGTCAACATACTCGATAGGTTAGGTGCCGCCTATATCAACATAGGTGATAGGTTAGGCGCTGCATATACCATTGCCTATGCTCACTGACTAACATAGGAGATACGTTAGGCACCGCCTATGTCAACATAGGCAATGGCGTAGGTGCTGCCTATATAAACATTGGCGATACTTTAGGCGCCGCCTATGTCAACATAGGCGATGGCTTTGGTGCCGCCTATATCAACATAGGCGATACTTTAGGCGCCGCTTATACCATTGCCTATACTCACTGCCTCACTTAGGTGATAGATTAGGCACCTCCTATGTCAACATAGGTAATGGCATAGGCACCGCCTATATCAACAGAGGCGATAGGTTAGGCGTTGCTTATACCATTGCCTATGCTCACTGCCTCACTTAGGCGATAGGTTAGGTGCCGCCTATATCAACATAGGTGATAGGTTAGGAACCGCTTATACCATTGATTTTGCTCACTGCCTTACTTAGGCGAAAGGTTAGGCGACGCCTATATCAACATAGGCGATGGCTTAGGCGCAGCCTATATCAACATAAGCGATAGGTTAGGCGCCGCTCATACCATTGCCTATGCTCACCGCCTCACTTAGGCGATAGGTTAGGCGCCGCCTATGTCAACATAGGCAATGGATTAGGGACCGCCTATAGCAACATAGGCGATAGGTTAAGTGCCGCTTATACCATTTCCAATGCTCACTGCCTCACTTAGGCGATAAGTTAGGCGCCGCCTATTTCAACAAGGGCGATGGCTTACGAGCCATCTAGATCATCATAGGCGATAGGTTAGGCGCCTCTTATACCAATCCCTATGCTCCTTGCCTCACTTAGGCGATACGTTAGGCGCCACCTATGTCATCATAGGCGATGGCTTAGGCGCCGCCTATGTCAACATAGGCGATAGGTTAGGCGCCGCTTATACCATTGCCTATGCTCACTGACTCACTTAGGCAATAGGTTAGGCACCACCTATTTCAACATAGGAGATTGCTTAGGCGTCGCCTATATCATCATAGGCGATAGGTTAGGCTTCGCTTGTACCATTGCCTATTCTCACTTCCTCACTTAGGCGATAGGTTTGGAGCCGCCTATATAAACATAGGTGATAGGTTAGGCACCGCTTCTACCATTACTTGTACTGATTGCCTCATTTAGGCGATAGGTTAGGCATCGCCTATGTCAGCATAGGTGTTGGATTAGGCGCCACCAATATCAATATAAACGATAGGTTAGGTGTCACTTATACCATGCCTATGCTCACTGCATCACTTAGGCGATAGGTTAGGCACCGCCTATGTCAACATAGGCGATGGCTTAGGCACCGCCTATATAAATATAGGCGATAGGTTAGGCGCCGCATATACCATTGCCTATGCTCACTTCCTAACTTAGGCGATAGGTTAGGCGCCTCCTATGTGATCATAGTCGATGACTTAGGCACCGCCTATATAAACATAGGTGATAGGTTAGGCGCCGCGTATCCCATTGCCTATGCTTACTTCCTCACTTAGGCGATAGGTTAGGCGCCACCTATGTTAACATAGGGAATGGCTTAGGCGCCACCTATATCAACATAGGCGATAGGTTAGGCGCCGCTTATACCATTGCCTATGCTCACATCCTCACTTAGGCGATAGGTTAGGCGCCACCTATGTCAACATAGATGATGCCTTAGGCGCTGCCTATATCAACATAGGCAATAGCATAGGTACCACTTATACCATTTCCTGTGCTCACTTCCTCACTTAGAAGATAGGTTAGGCGCCCCCTATGTCATCATAGTCGATGGCGTAGGGTCCGCCTATATCAACATAGGCGATAGGTTAGGCACCGCTTATACAATTGCCTATGCTTACTGCCTCAATCACGCGATAGGTTAGGCACCGCCAATATCAACATAAGCGATGGCTTAGGCACCGCCTATATCAACATAGGCAATAGGTTAGGTGCCGCTTATATCATTCTCTATACTTACTGCCTCACTTCGATGATAGGTTTGGCCCCGCCTTTGTCAACATAGGTGATTGTTTAGGGGCCGCCTATATCAACATAGGCGATAGGTTTGGCCCCGCCTATATCAACATAGGCGATGGCTTAGGCGCCGCCTATATCAACATAGGCGATAGGTTAGGATTCGCTTATACAATTCCCTATGCTTACTGCCTCACTTAGGCGATAGGTTAGGTGCCGCCTATGTCAACATAGGCAATGGATTAGGCACTTCCTATACCAACATCGACGATAGGTTAGGCGCTGGTTATACCATTGCCAATGCTCACAGCCTCACTTAGGTGATAAGTTAGGCGCCGCCTATTTCAACATGGGTGATGGCATATGAGCCACCTAGATCAACATAGGAGATAGGTTAGGCGCCGCTTATACCATTGCCTATGCTCCTTACATCACTTAGGCGATAGCTTAGGCGCCGCCTATGTCAACATAGGCGATGGCTTAGGCGCCGCCTATATCAACATAGGCGATAGGTTAGGCGCCGCTTATACCAGTGCCTATGCTCACTGAATCACTTAGGAGATATGTTAGGCACCGCTTATTTCAACATAGGATATTGCTTAGGCGCCGCCTATATCATAATTGGTGATAGGTTAGGCTTCGCTTTTACCATTCCCTATTCTCACTGCCTGACTTAGGCGATAGATTAGGTGCCTCGTATATCAACATAGGTGATAGTTTAGGCACCGCTTCTACCATTACCTGTACTTATGGCCTCAATTAGGTGATAGGTTAGGCGCCACCTATGTCAGCATAGGTGATGGATTAGGCGCCACCTATATCAATATAAATGATAGGTTAGGTGCCGCTTATACCTTTTCCTATGCTCACTGCCTTACTTAGGCGATAGGTTAGGCACCGCCTATGTCAACATAGGCGATGGCTTAGGCGCCACCTATATCAACATAGGCGATAGGTTAGGCGCCGCATATACCATTGCATATGCTCATTTCTACACTTAGGCGATAGGTTAAGCGCCGCCTATGTCAACATAGGAGATGGTATAGGTGTCGCCTATATCAACATAGGTGATCGGTTAGGCGCCGCTAAACCCATTGCCTATGCTCACTGCCTCACTTAAGCGATAGGTTAGGCGTCTCCTATGATAACATTGGGAATGGCTTAGGCGCCGCCTATATCAACATAGGCGATGTCTTAGGCGCCGTCTATATCAACATAGGAAATAGCATAGGTGTCGCTTATACCATTGCCTATGGTCACATTCTCACTTAGGGGATAGGTTAGGCGACCCAATGTCAACATAAGCGATGGCTTAGGGGCCGCCTATATTAACATAGGCGATAGGTTAGGTGCCGCCTATGTCAACATAGGCGATGGCTTAGGCCCCACCTATATAAACATAGGCGATAGGTTTGGCGCTGCTCATAGCATTGTCTATGATCACTGCCTCACATAGGTGATAGGTTAGGCTCCGCCTTTATCAACAGAGGCGATCGCTTAGGCGCCGCCTTTATCAACATAGGCGATAGGCTACGTGTCACTTATACCATTGCCTATGCTCACTCCCTCACTTAGGCGATAGGTTAGGCGTTGCCTATGTTTATATAGGCGGCACCTAAGCCATCGCCTATGTTAACATAGGCGATGTCTAAGGTGCCGTTTATACCATTGCCTATGCTCACTTCCTTACATAGGTGATAGGTTAGGCGCCGTCTATGTCAACATAGGCGATGTCTAAGGTGCCGCCTTTATCAAAATAGTCGATAGGTTAGGCTCCGCTTATACCATTGCCTATGCTCACTGCCTCACTTAGGCGATAGGTTAGGTGCCGCCTATGTAAACATAGGCGATGGCTTAGGCCCCACCTATATCAACATAGGCAATAGGTATGGCGCCGCTTATAGCATTGCCTATTCTCACTACCTCACTTAGGTGATAGTTTAGGCGCCGCCTATGTCAACATAGGCGATCGCTTAGGCGACGCCTTTATCAACATAGGCGATACGCTACGTGCCGCATATACCATTGCCTATGATCTCTCCCTCACTTAGGCAATACGTTAGGCGTCGCCTATGTCAATATAGGCGATGGCTTAGGTGCCGCCTATATCAACATAGGCAATAAGTTAGGCACCGCTTATACCATTGCCTATGCTCACTGCCTTAGGCGATAGATTAGGCGTCGTTTATGTCAAAATAGGTGATGTCTAAGGTGCCGCCTTTATCAAAATAGTCGATAGGTTAGGCGCCGCTTATACCATTGCCTATGCTCACTACCTCACTTAGGCTATAGGTTAGGCTCCGCCTATGACAACATAGGCGATGGGTCAGGAGCCGCCTATATCAACATAGGCGATAGGTTAGGCTCCGATCATAATATTTCATATGCTCACTGCCTCACTTAGGCGAAAGGTTAGGTGACACCTATATCAACATAGGCGATAGGTTAGGTGCCGCATATACCATTCCCTATGCTCATTACCTCACTTAGGCTATGGCTTAGGCGCCGCCTATATCAACATAGGAGATAGGTTAGGCGCCGTTTATACCATTCCTTTTGCTCACTACCTCACTTAGGCGATAGTTTAGGCGCCGCCTATGTCAACATAGGCGATGGCATAGGCCACGCCTATATCAACATAGGTGATAGGTTAGGCGCTGCTTATACCATTGCCTATGCTCACTGCCTCACTTAGGCGATAGGTTAGGCGCCACCTATGTTACATAGGTGATGGATTAGGTTCCACCTATATAAACATAGGTCATAGGTTTGGCGCTTCTTATACCATTGCCTATGCTCACTGCCTCACATAGGCGATAGGTTAGGCGCCGACTATGTCAACATAGGAGATGGCTTAGGTGCCACCTATATCAATATAGGCGATAGGTTAGGCGCCTGTTATACCATTACCTTGTCTCACTACCTCACTTTGGCGATAGGTTAGGCGCCACCTATGTCAACAATGGCGATAGGTTAGGCACCGGTTATACCATTTCCTATGCTCACTGCCTCACTTAGGAGATAGGTTAGGTGTCTCCTATGTCAACATACTCGATAGGTTAGGCGCCGCCTATATCAACATAGGTGATAGGTTAGGCGCCGTATATACCATTGCCTATCCTCACTGACTAACTTAGGAGATAGGTTAGGGACCGCCTATGTCGACATAGGCGATGGCGTAGGTGCCGCCTATATACACATTGGCGATAGTTTAGGCGCCGCTTATACCATTGCCTATGCTCACTGCCTCACTTTGGAGATAGTTTAGGCACCTCCTATGTCAATATAGGCAAGGGCTGAGGCGCCGCCTATATCAACAGAGGCGATAGGTTAGGCGCCGCTTGTAGCATTGCCTATGCTCACTGCCTCACTTGGGCGATAAGTTAGGCGACGCCTGTGCCAACATAGGCGATGGCTTAGGCTCCTCCTAAATCAACATAGGCGATAGGTTAGGTGCCGCTTATACCATTGCCTATGCTCAGTGCCTCACTTTAGCTATAGGTTAGGCGCCGCCTATGTCAACATAGGCGATGGCTTAGGCGCTGCCAATATCAACATAGGCGATAGGTTAGGCGCCGCTTATACTATTTACTATGCTCACTGCCTCACATAGGCGTTAGGTTAGGCGCCTCCTATGTCAACATAGTCGATGGCTTAGGTGTCGCCTATATGAACATAGGCGATAGATTAGGTACCGCTTATACCATTGCCAATGCTCACTCCCTTACTTAGGCGATAGGTTAGGCGCCTCCTATGACAACATAGGCGATGGCTTAGGCGCCTCCTATATCAACAGAGGCGATAGGTTAGGCGCTGCTTATATCTATATATGCGATAGGTTAGGCGCCGCTAATACCATTGCCTATGCTCACTTCCTCACGTAGGCGATAGGTTAGGCGCCGCGTATGTCAACATAGGCGATGGCTTTGGTGCCGCCTATATCAACATAGGCGATAATTTAGGCGCCGCTTATACCATTGCCTATGCTCACTGCCTCACTTAGGCGATGGGTTAGGCACCTCCTATGTCCACATAGGTAATGGCTTAGGCACCGCCAATATCAACAGAGGCGATAGGTTAGGCACCGTTTATATCAATATATGCGATAGGTTAGGCGCTGCTTATACCATTGCCTATGCTCACTGCCTCACTTAGGCGATTGGTTAGGCGCCGCCTATATCAACATAGGTGATAGTATAGGAACCGCTTATACCATTGCTTTTGCTCACTGCCTTACTTAGGCGATAGGTTAGGCGACGCCTATATCAACATAGGCGATGTCTTAGGCGCCGCCTATATCAACATAAGCGATAGGTTAGGCGCCACTTATACCATTGCCTATGCTCACTGCCTCACTTAGGCGATAGGTTAGGCGCCGCCTATGTCAACATAGGCAATGGATTAGCGACCGCCTAAGAATCATAGGCGATAGGTTAGGCGCCGCTTATACCATTGCCAATGCTCACTGCCTCACTTAGGCGATAAGTTAGGCGCCACCTATTTCAACATGGGCGATGGCTTATGAGCCACCTAGATCAACATAGGCGATAGGTTAGGCGCCGCTTATACCATTGCCTATGCTCCTTGCCTCACTTAGGTGATATGTTAGGCGCCGCCTATGTCAACATAGGCGATGGCTTAGGTGCCGCCTATATCAGCATAGGCAATAGGTTAGGCGCCGCTTATACCATGGCCTATGCTCACTGACTCACTTAGGCGATAGGTTAGGAACCACCTATTTCAACATAGGAGATCGCTTAGGCATCGCCTATATCATCATAGGCGATAGGTTAGGCTTCGCTTGTACCATTGCCTATTCTCACTGCCTCACTTAGGCGATATGTTTGGCGCTGCCTATATAAACATAGGCGATAGGTTAGGCACCGCTTCTACCATTATCTGTATACATTGCCTCACTTAGGCGATAGGTTAGGCGCCGCCTATGTCAGCATAGGTGATGGATTAGGCGCCACCTATATCAATATAAACTATGGGTTAGGTGCCACTTATACCATTGCCTATGCTCACTGCCTCACTTAGGCGATAGGTTAGGCACCGCCTATGTCAACATAGGCGATGTTTTAGGCACCGCCTATCTCAACATAGGCGATAGGTTAGGTGCCACATATACCATTGCCTATGCTCACTTCCTCACTTAGGCGATAGGTTAGGCGCCGCCTATGTCAACATAGTCGATGACTTAGGTGCCGCCTATATCAACATAGGTGATAGGTTTGGTGCCGCTTATCCCATTGCCTATGCATACTTCCTTACTTAGGCGATAGGTTAGGCGCCGCCTATGTTAACATAGGGAATGTCTTAGGCGGCGCCTATATCAAAATAGGCGATAGGTTAGGCGCCGCATATACCATTGCCTATGCTCACTTCCTAACTTAGGCGATAGGTTAGGCACCACCTATGTCAACATAGGCGATGACTTAGGCGCCGCCTCTATAAACATTGGCAACAGCGTAGGTGCCACTTATACCATTGGCTGTGCTCACTTCCTCACTTAGAAGATAGGTTAGGGGCCCCCTATGTCAACATAGGCGATTGCTTAGGGGGCTTCTATATCAACATAGGCGATAGGTTAGGCGCCGCTTATACAATTGCCTATGCTTACTACCTCAATCAGGAAATAGGTTAGGCACCGCAAATATCAACATAGGTGATGGCTTAGGCGCAGCCTATATCAACATAGGCAATAGGTTAGGCGTCGCTTATATCATTGCCTATACTTACTGCCTCACTTCGGTGATAGGTTAGGCCCCGCCTATGTCAACATAGGTAATTGTTTAGGCGCCGCCTATATCAACATAGTCGATAGGTTAGGCGCTGATTATACTATTTCCTATGCTCACTGCCTATCTTAGAATATAGGTTAGGCGCCGCCTATGTCAACATAGGCGATAGGTTAGGCGCCGCCTATGTTAACATAGACGATGGCTTAGGATCCGCCTAGATCAACATAGGCAATTGGTTAGGCGCCGCATATACCATTACCTTTGCTCACTGCCTCACTTAGGCGATAGGTTAGGCTCCACCAATGTCAACAAAGGCGATGGGTCAGGCGCCGCCTATATCAACATAGGCGATAGGTTAGGAGCCGATTATACTATTTGATATGCTCACTACCTCACTTAGGCGATAGGTTAGGCGCCACCTTTGTCAACATAGGTGATCGCATAAGTGCCGCCTATATCAACATAAGCGATAGGTTAGGCGCAGCTTCTACCATTGCCTCCGCTCACTGCCTCACATAGAGATAGATTAGGCGGCGCCTATGTCAACATAGACGATGGCTTAGGCGCCGCCTATATCAACATACGCGATAGGTTAGGCGCTGCTTATGCCAATTCCTATGCAGACTGCCTCACTTAGGCGATAGGTTAGGCGCCACCTATGTCAACAAAGGAGATGGGTCAGGCGCCGCCTAAATCAACATAGGCGATAGGTTAGGTGCCGATTATACTATTTCATATGCTCACTGCCTCACTTAAGCGATAGGTTGGGCACCGCCTATGTCAACAAAGACGATGGCTTAGGGGCCGTCTTTATCAACATAGGCGATAGGTTAGGCTTCGCTTATACCATTACCTTTGCTCACTGCCTCACTTAGATGATAGGTTACGCGCCACCTTTGTCAACAATGGAGATGGGTCAGGCACCGCCTATATCAACATAGGAGATAGGTTAGGTGCCGATTATACTATTTCATATGCTCACTGCCTCACTTAGGCGATAGGTTAGGTGACACCTATGATAACATTGGAGATGGCTTATGCGCCACCTATATCAACATAAGCGATAGGTTACGAGCCGTTTATACCATTGCCTATGCTCACTGCCTCACTTAGGCGATAGGTTAGGCATCGCCTATGTCAACATAGGCGATGTCTTAGGCGCTACCTATATCAACATAGGCGATAGGTTAGGCGCCGCTTATACCATTCCCTATGCTCACTACCTCACTTAGGCGAATGGTGAGGCGCCGCCTATGTCAACATAGGCGATGGCTTAGGCGCCGCCTATATCAATATAGGCGATAGGTTAGGCACCGCTTATACCATTGGCTATGCTCACTGCATCACTTAGGCGATAGGTAAGGCGCCGCTTGTGTCAACATTGGCGATGGGTAAGGCGTCTCCTATATAAACATAGGCGATAAGTTAGGCGTTGGTCATACTATTGCCTATGCTTACTGAGTCACTTAGGTGATATGTTAGGCACTCTCTATATCAACATACGCAATGGCTTACGCGTCACCTATATCAACATAGCCAATTGGTTTGGCGCCGCTTATATCAACATAGCTGATGGCATTGCCTATATCAACATAGGCGATGGCTTAGGCTCCGCCTATATCAACATAGGCGATAGGTTAGGCGCCGCTTATACCATTCCCTATGCTCACTACCTCACTTAGGCGAAAGGTGAGGCGCCGCCTATGTCAACATAGGCGATGGCTTAGGCGCCGCCAATATCAATATAGGCGATAGGTTAGGCACCGCTAATACCATTGCCTATCCTCACTGCATCACTGAGGCGATAGGTAAGGCGCCGCTTGTGTCAACATTGGCGATGGGTAAAGCGTCGCCTATATCAACATAGGCGATAAGTTAGGCGTTGCTCATACTATTGCCTATGCTTACTGATTCACTTAGGTGATATGTTAGGCACTCTCTATATCAACATACGCGATGGCTTACGCGTCACCTATATCAACATAGTCAATTGGTTTGGCACCGCTTATATCAACATAGGTGATGGCATTGCCTATATCAACATAGGCGATATGTTAGGCTCCGCTTATACCATTGCCTCCGCTCATTGCCTCACTTAGGCGATAGGTTAGGCAACGCTTATGTCAACATAGACGATGTCATAGGCACCGCCTATATCAACATATGCGATAGGTTAGGCTCCACTTATCCCATTGCCTAAGATGACTGCCTTACTTAGGCGATAGGTTAGGCGCAATCTATGTCAACAAAGGAGATAGGTCAGGCACCACCTATATCAACATAGGCGATAGGTTAGGTGCCGATTATACTATTTAATATGCTCACTGCCTCACTTTGGCGATAGGTTAGGTGCCTCCTATGTCAACATAGGCGATGGCTTAGGCGCCGCCTATACCAACGTAGGCGATAGGTTAGGCACCGCTTATACTATTTACTATGCTCCCTGCCTCACTTAGGCGATAGGTTAGGCGCCCCTGATGACAACATAGGCGATGGCTTAGGCGCCGCCAATATCAACATAGGCGATAGGTTAGGCGCTGATTATACTATTTCCAATGCTCACTGCCTAACTTAGGAGATAGGTTAGGTGCCGCCTATGTCAACATAGGCGATGGCTTAGGTGCCGCCTATATCAACATAGGCGATAGTTTAGGCACCGCTTATACCATTGCATATGCTCACTGCCTTACTTAGGCGATAGGTTAGGCGCCTCCTATGTCAACATTGGCGATGGCTTAGGCGCCGCCAATATGAACAGAGGCGATAGGTTTGGCTCCGCTTATATCAATATATACGATAGGTTACGCCCCGCTTATACCATTGCCTACGCTCACTGCCTCACTTAGGCGATAGGTTAGGCGCCGCATCTATCATCATAGGCGATAGGTTAGGAACCGCTTATACCATTGCTTTTGCTCACTGCCTTACTTAGGTGATATGTTAGGCGCCGCCTATATCAACATAGGCAATGGCTTAGGCGCCGCCTATATCAACATAGGCGATAGGTTAGGCGCCGCTTATACCATTGCCTATGCTCATTGCCTCACTTAGGCGATAGGTTAGGCACCCCCTATGTCAACATAGGTGATGGCTTAGGCACCGCCAATATCATCATTGGGAATAGCGTAGGTGCCGCTTATACCATTTCCTTTGCTCACTCCTCAGTTAGGCGATAGGTTTGGCGCCTCCTATGTAAACATAGGCAAGGGCTTAGGCGCCGCCGATATCAGCAGAGGCGATAGGTTAGGCTCGGCTTTTAGCATTGCCTATGCTCACTGCCTCACTTGGGAGATATGTTAGGCGCCGCCTGTGTCAACATAGGCGATGGCTTAGGCTCCTCCCAAATCAACATAGGCGATAGGTTAGGTTCCGCTTATACCATTGCCTTTGCTCACTGCCTCACTTTGGCGATTGGTTAGGCGCCGCCTATGGCAACATAGGCGATGGCTTAGGCGCCGCCTATATCAACATAGGCGATAGGTTAGGCGCCGCTTATACTATTTACTATCCTCCCTACCTCACTTAAGTGTTAGGTTAGGCGCCGCTGATGTAAACATAGGCGATGGCTTAGGCGCCGCCTATATCAACATAGGAGATAGGTTAGGCGCTGATTATACTATTGCCAATGATCACTGCCTAACTTAGGAGATAGGTTAGGCGCCGCCTATGTCAACATAGGTGAGTGCTTAGGTGCCGCCTATATCAACATAGGCGATAGTTTAGGCACCGCTTATACCATTGCATATGCTCACTGCCTTACATAGGCGATAGGTTAGGCGTCTCCTATGTCAACATAGGCGATGGCTTAGGCGCTGCCTATATCAACAGAGGCGATAGGTTAGGTGCCGCTTAAATCAATATATGCGATAGGTTAGGCGCAACTTATACCATTGCCTATGCTCACTGCCTCACTTAGGCGATAGGTTAGGCGCCGCCTATATCAACATAAGCGATAGGTTAGGAACCACTTATACCATTGCTTGTGCTCACTTCCTCACTTAGGCGATAGGTTGGGCGCCCCCTATGTCAACATAGGCGATGGATTAGGGGCCGCCTAAATCAACAAAGGTGATAGGTTAGGCGCCGCTTATACCATTTCCTATGCTTACTGCCTCACTCAGGAGATAGGTTAGGCGCCGTCAATATCAACATAGGCGATGGCTTAGGCGCCGCCTATATCAACATAGGCGATAGGTTAGGCGCCGCTTATATCATTGCCTATACTTACTGCCTCACTTCGGTGATTGGTTAGGACCCGCCTATGTCAACATAGGTGATCGTTTAAGCGCCGCCTATATCAACAAAGGCGATAGGTTAGGCACCGCTTATACCATTTCCTATGCTCACTGCCTCACTTAAGAAATAGGTTAGGCGCCGCCTATGTCAACATACTCGATAGGTCAGGCGCCGCCTATATCAACATAGGTGATAGGTTAGGCGCCGCATATACCATTGCCTATGATCACTGACTAACTTAGGAGATAGTTTACGCCCGCCTATGTCAACATAGGCGATGGCGTAGGTGCCGCCTATATCAACATTGGCGATTGTTTAGGCGCCGCTTATACCATTGCCTATGCTCACTGCCTCACTTAGGAGATAGGTTAGGCGCCTCCTATGTCAATATAGGCAAGGGTTAGGAGCCGCCTATATCAACAGAGGCGATAGGTTAGGCGCCGCTTATAGCATTGCCTATGCTCACTGCCTCACTTGGGCGATAAGTTAGGCGACGCCTGTGTCAACATAGGCGATGGCTTAGGATCCTACTAGATCAACATAGGCGATAGGTTAGGTGTCGCTTATACCATTGCCTATGCTCACTGCCTCACTTTGGCGATAGGTTAGGCGCCGCCTATGTCAACATAGGCGATGGCTTAGGCGTTACCTATTTCAATATAGGCGATAGGTTAGGCGCAGCTTATACTGTTTACTATGCTCACTGCCTCACTTAGGTGATAGGTTAGGCGCCGCCGATGTTAACATAGGCGATGGCTTAGGCGCCGCCTATATCAACATAGGCGATAGGTTAGGCACTGATTATTCTATTGCCTATGCTCACTGCCTAACTTCGGAGATAGGTTAGGCGCCGCCTATGTCAACATAGGCGATGGTTAGGTACCGCCTATATCAACATAGGCGATAGATTAGGCACCGCTTATACCATTGCCTATGCTCACTCCCTTACTCAGGCGATAGGTTCGGCGCCTCCTATGTCAACATAGGCGATGGCTTAGGCGCTGCCTATATCAACAGAGGCGATAGGTTAGGTGCCGCTTACATCAATATATACGATAGGTTAGGCGCCGCGTATACCATTGCCTATGCTCACTGCCTCACTTAGGCGATAGGTTAGGCGCCGCCTATATCAATATAGGCGATAGGTTAGGAATTGCTTATACCATTCCTTTTGCTGACTTTCTTACTCAGGCGATATGTTAGGCGCCGCCTATATCTACATAGGCGATAGGTTAGGCGCCGATTATACCATTGCCTATGCTCACTGCCTCACTTAGGCGATATGTTAGGTGACGCCTATGTCAACATAGGCAATGGATTAGGCACTGCCTATACCAACATAGGCGATAGGTTGGCGCTTCTTATAACATTGCCAATGCTCACTGCCTCACTTAGGCGCCGCCTATTTCAACATGGGCAATGGCTTATGAGCTACCTAGATCAACATAGGTGATCATTTAGGCTCCGCCTATATCAACATAGGTGATAGGTTAGGCGCCGCATATACCATTGCCTATGCTCAATGCCAAACTTAGGAGATAGGTTAGGCGCTGCCTATGTTAACATAGGCGATGGCTTTGGTGCCACCTATATAACCATAGGTGATAGTTTAGGTGCCGCTTATACCATTGCCTATGCTCACTGCCTCACTTAGGCGATAGGTTAGGCACCTCCTATGTCAATATAAGTAATGGCTTAGGCACCGCCTCTATCAACAGAGGCAATAGGTTAGGCACAACTTATATCAATATATGCGATAGGTTAGGCACTGCTTATACCATTGCCTATGCTCACTGCCTCACTTAGATGATAGGTTAGGCACCGCCTATATCAACATAGGTGATAGGCTAGGAACCACTTATACCATTGCTTTTGCTCACTACCTTACTTAGGCGATAGGTTAGGCTACGCCTATATCAACATAGGCGATGGCTTAGGCGCCGCCTATATCAACATAGGCGATGGCTTAGGCGCCGCTTATACCATTGCCTATGCTCACTGCCTCACTTAGGCGATAGGTTAGGCGCCGCCTATGTCAACATAAGCAATGGATTAGGGACCGCCTATACCAACATAGGCGATAGGTTAGGCGCCGCTTATACCATTTCCAATGCTCACTGCCTCACTTAGGCGATAAGTTAGGCGCTGCCTATTTCAACATGGGCGATGGCTTATGAGCCGCCTAGATCAACATAGGCATTAGGTTAGGCGCCGCTTATACCATTGCCTATTCTCCTTGCCTCACATAGGCGATACGTTAGGCGCCGCCTATTTCAGGATAGGCGATGGCTTAGACGCCGCCTATATCATCATAGGCAATAGGTTAGGATTCGCTTGTACCATTGCCTATTCTCACTGCCTCACTTAGGCGATAGGTTTGGCGCCGCCTATATCAACATAGGCGATAGGTTACGCACCGCTTCTACCCTTACCTGTACTCATTGCCTCTCTTAGGCGATAGGTTAGGCGTTGCCTATGTCAGCATAGGTGATGGATTTGGCGCCACCTATATCAATATAAATGATAGGTTAGGTGCCGCTTATACCATTGCCTATGCTCACTGCCTCACATAGGCGATAGATTAGGAACCGCCTATGTTACATAGGCGATGGCTCAGGCGCCACCTATATGAACATGGGCCATAGGTTTGGCGCCGCTTATACCATTGCCTATGCTCACTGCCTCATTTAGGCGATAGGTTAGGCGCCGACTATTTCAACATACGCGATGGATTAGGTGCCACCTATATCAACATAAGCGATAGGTTAGGCGCCTCTTATACCATTACCTATGCTGACTTCCTCACTTAGGCGATAGGTTAGGCGCCACCTATATCAACATAAGTGATATGTTAGGAGCCACTTATACCATTACCTATTCTCACTGCCTCACTTAGGCGATAGGTTAGGCGTCGCCTATGTCAACATAGGCGATGGCTTAGGCACCGCCAATATCAACATAGACGATAGGTTAGGCGCCGCTTATACCATTCCCTATGCTCACTACCTCACTTAGGCGAACGGTGACGCGCCGCCTATGTCAAGATAGGCGATGGCTTAGGCGCCGCCTATATAAACATAGGCAATAGTTTAGGCACCGCTTATACCATTGCCTATGCTCACTGCATCACTTAGGCGATAGGTAAGGCACCGCTTGTGTCAACATTGGCTATGGGTTAGGCGTCGCCTATATCAATATAGGTGATAAGTTAGGAGTTGCTTATACCATTGCCTATGATTACTGCCTCACTAAGGTGATAGGTTAGGCACCCCCTATATCAACATACATGATGGCTTACGCGGCGCCTCTATCATCATAGGCGATAGGTTAGGTACCGATTATACTATTTCAAATGCTCACTGCCTCATTTAGGCAATAGGTTAGGCGCCGCCTATGTCAACATAAACGATGGCTTAGGCGCCGCCTATTTCAACATAGGGGATAGGTTAGGAGCCGTAAATACCATTACCTTTGCTCACTGCCTCACTTAGGCGATAGGTTAGGCGCCACCTATGTCAACAAAGGCGATGGGTCAGGCGCCTCCTATATCAACATAGGCGATAGGTTATGTGCCGATTATACTGTTTCATATGCTCACTGACTCACTTAGGCGATAGGTTAGGTGACACCTATGTTAACATTGGCGATGGCTTAGGTGCCACCTATATCAACATAAGCGATAGGTTAGGAGCCGCTTATACCATTGCCTATGCTCACTGCCTCACTTAGGCGATAGGTTAGGCATCGCCTATGTCAACATAGGCAATGGCTTAGGCACTGCCTATATCCACATAGGCGATAGGTTAGGCGCCGCATATTTCAACATAGGCTATGGCATAGGCGCCGCCTATATCAACATAGGCGATAGGTTTGGCACCGCTAATACCATTGCCTATGCTCACTGCATCACTTAGGTAATAGTTAAGGCGCCGCTTGTGTCAACAATGACGATGGGTTAGGCGTCGCCTATATCAACATAGGTGATAAGTTAGGCGTTGCTTATACTATTGCGTATGCATACTCCCTCACTTAGGTGATAGGTTACGCACCCCCTATATCAACATACGCGACGGCTTACGCGCCGCCTATATCAACATAGGCGATTGGTTAGGCGCCGCTTATACCATTACCTATGCTCGCTTCCTCACCTAGGCGATAGGTTAGGCGCCGTTTATATCAACATAGGTGATGGTATAAGCGCCGCCTATATCAACATAAGCGATAGGTAAGGCGCCGCTTATACCATTTCCTCCGCTCACTGCCTCACTTAGGCGATAGGTTAGGCGCCGCCAATGTCAACATAGGCGATAGCTTAGGAGCCGCCTATATCAACATATGCAATAGGTTAGTCTCCGCTTATCCCATTGCCTATGCTGACTGCCTTACTTAGCCGATAGGTTAGGCGCCACCTATGTCAACAAAGGCGAAGGGACAAGCACCGCCTATATCAACATATGCGATAGGTTAGGTGCCGATTATACTATTTCATATGCTCACTTCCTCAGTTAGGCGATAGGTTAGGCGCCGCTTATACCATTGCCTCCGCTCACTGCCTCACTTAGTGATAGGTTAGGTGCCGTTTATACCATTCCATCCGCTCACTGACTCACTTAGCGATAGGTTAGGCGCCGCCTATATCAACATAGACGATGGCTTAGGCACCACCTATATCAACGTACGTGATAGGTTAGGCACCGCTTATCCCAATTCCTATGCAGACTGCCTCACATAGGCGATAGGTTAGGCGCCACCTATGTAAACAAAGGCGATGGGTCAGGCGCCGCCTATATCAACATAGGCGATAGGTTAGGTGCCAATTATACTATTTCATATGCTCACTGCCTCACTTAGGCGATAGGTTAGGAGCCGCCTATGTCAACAAAGATGATGTCTTAGGCGCCGCCTCTATCAACATAGGCAATAAGTTAGGCACCGCTTATACCATTACCTTTGCTTACTGCCTCACTTAGGCGATAGGTTAGGCGCCACCTATGTCAACAAAAGAGATGGGTCAGGCACCGCCTATATCAACATAGGCGATAAGTTAGGTGCCGATTATACTACTTCATATGCTCACTGCCTCACTTAGGCGATAGGTTAGGTGACACATATGTTAACATTGGCGATGGCTTAGGCACCACCTATATCAACATAAGCGATAGGTTAGGAGCCTCTTATACCATTGCCTATGCTCACTGCCTCACTTAGGCGATAGGTTAGGCGTCGCCTATGTCAACATAGTCGATGGCTTAGGCGCCGCCTATATCAACATAGGCGTTAGGTTAGGCGCAGCTTATACCATTACCTTTGCTCACTGCCTCACTTAGGCGATAGGTTAGGCGCCACCTATGTCAACAAAGGAGATGGGTCAGGCACCGCCTATATCAACATAGGCGATAGGTTAGGTGTCGAGTATACTATTTCATATGATCACTGCCTCACTTAGGCGATAGGTTCGGTTACACATATGTTAACATTGGCGATGGCTTAGGCGCCACCTATATCAACATAAGCGATGGGTTAGGAGCCGCTTATACCATTGCCTATGCTCACTGCCTAACTGAGGCAATAGGTTAGGCGTCGCCTATGTCAACATAGGAGATGGCTTAGGCGCCGCCTATATCAACATAGGCAATAGGTTAGGCAACGCTTATAACATTGCCTATGCTCACTGCATCACTTAGGCGATAGGTAAGGCGCCGCTTGTGTCAACATTGGCGATGGGTTAGGCGTCGCCTATATCAACATAGGCGATAAGTTAGGCGTTGCATATACTATTGCCTATGCTTACTGCCTCACATAGGTGAAAGATTAGGTACCCCCTATATCAACCTACGCGATGGCTTACGCGCCGCCTATATCAACATAGGCGATTGGGTAGGCGCCGCTTATACCATTACCTTTGCTCGCTGCCTCATTTAGGCGATAGGTTAGGCGCCGCCTATGTCAACACAGGTGATGGCATAAGCGACACCTATATCAGTATAAGCGATAGCTTACGCACCGCCTATATCACCATAGGCGATTGGTTTGGTACCGCTTATACCAGTACCTATGCTCCCTGCCTCACTTAGGCAATAGGTTAGGCGCCGCCTATGTCAACATAGGTGATGGCATATGCGCAGCCTATATCAACATAGGCGATAGGTTAGGCGTCGCTTATACCATTACCTCTGCTCACTGCCTCACTTAGCCGATAGGTTAGGCGCCGCCTATGTCAACATAGACGCTGGCTTAGGCACCGCCTATATCAACATACGCGATAGGTTAGGCACCGCTTATCTCATTGCCTATGCTGACTGCATTACTTAGGCGATAGGTTAGGCGCCACCTATGTCAACAATCGCGATGGGTCAGGCGTCGCCTATATCAACATAGGCGATAGGCTAGGTGCCGATTATACAATTTCATATGCTCACTGCCTCACTTAGGCGTTAGGTTAGGCGCCGCCTATGTTAACATAGATGATGGCTTAGGCTTTGCCTATATCAACATAGGCGATAGGTTAGGTGCCGCATATACCATTACCTTTGCTCACTGCCTCACTTAGGCGATAGGTTAGGCGCCGCCTATGTCAACATAGGTGATGGCATAAGCGCCACCTATATCAACATAGGCGAAAGGTTAGGCACCGCTTATACCATTGCCTCCGCTCACTGCCTCACTTAGAGATAGGTTAGCCGCCGCCTATGTCAACATAGACGATGGCTTAGGCGCCGCTTATATCATCATACACTATATGTTAGGCGCCACTTATCCCATTACCTATGCAGACTGCCTCACTTAGGCGATAGATTAGGCGCCACCTATGTCAACAAAGGCGATGTGTCAGGCGCCGCCCATATCAACATAGGTGATAGGTTAGGTGCCGATTATACTATTTCATATGCTCACTGCCTCACTTAGGAGATAGGTTAGACGCCGCCTATGTCAACATACATGATGGCTTAGGAGCCGCCTATATCAACATAGGCGATAGGTTAGGTGCCGCATATACCATTACCTTTTCTCACTGCCTCACTTAGGCGATAGGTTAGGCGCCACCTATGTAAACAAAGGCGATGGGTCAGGCGCCGCCTATATCAACATATGCGATAGTTTAGGTGCCGATTATACTATTTCATATGCTCACTGCCTCACTTAGGCGATAGGTTAGGTGACACCTATGTGCACATTGGCGATGGCTTAGGCGCCACCTATATCAACATAAGTGCTAGGTTAAGGAGATGCTTATACCATTGCCTATGCTCACTGTCTCACTTAGGCGATAGGTTAGGCGTCGCCAATGTCAACATAGGCGATGGCTTAGGCGCCGCCTATATCAACATAGGCGATAGGTTAGGCGTTGCTTATACGATTCCCTATGCTGACTACCTCACTTAGGTGAAAGGTGAGGCGCCACCTATGTCAACATAGGCGATGGCTTAGGCGCCGCCTATATCAACATAGGCGATAGGTTAGGCAACGCTTATTACATTGCCTATGCTCACTGCATCACTTAGGCGTTAGGTAAGGCGTCGCTTGTGTCAACATTGGCGATGGGTTAGGCGTCACCTATATCAACATAGGCGATAAGTTAGGCGTTGCATAAACTATTTCATATGCTCACTGCCTCACTTAGGCGATAGGTTAGACGCTGCCTATGTCAACATACATGATGGCTTAGGATCTGCCTATATCAACATAGGCGATAGGCTAGGTGCCGATTATACAATTTCATATGCTCACTGCCTCACTTAGGCGTTAGGTTAGGCGCCGCCTATGTTAACATAGATGATGGCTTAGGCTTTGCCTATATCAACATAGGCGATAGGTTAGGTGCCGCATATACCATTACCTTTGCTCACTGCCTCACTTAGGCGATAGGTTAGGCGCCGCCTATGTCAACATAGGTGATGGCATAAGCGCCACCTATATCAACATAGGCGAAAGGTTAGGCACCGCTTATACCATTGCCTCCGCTCACTGCCTCACTTAGAGATAGGTTAGCCGCCGCCTATGTCAACATAGACGATGGCTTAGGCGCCGCTTATATCATCATACACTATATGTTAGGCGCCACTTATCCCATTACCTATGCAGACTGCCTCACTTAGGCGATAGATTAGGCGCCACCTATGTCAACAAAGGCGATGTGTCAGGCGCCGCCCATATCAACATAGGTGATAGGTTAGGTGCCGATTATACTATTTCATATGCTCACTGCCTCACTTAGGAGATAGGTTAGACGCCGCCTATGTCAACATACATGATGGCTTAGGAGCCGCCTATATCAACATAGGCGATAGGTTAGGTGCCGCATATACCATTACCTTTTCTCACTGCCTCACTTAGGCGATAGGTTAGGCGCCACCTATGTAAACAAAGGCGATGGGTCAGGCGCCGCCTATATCAACATATGCGATAGTTTAGGTGCCGATTATACTATTTCATATGCTCACTGCCTCACTTAGGCGATAGGTTAGGTGACACCTATGTGCACATTGGCGATGGCTTAGGCGCCACCTATATCAACATAAGTGCTAGGTTAAGGAGATGCTTATACCATTGCCTATGCTCACTGTCTCACTTAGGCGATAGGTTAGGCGTCGCCAATGTCAACATAGGCGATGGCTTAGGCGCCGCCTATATCAACATAGGCGATAGGTTAGGCGTTGCTTATACGATTCCCTATGCTGACTACCTCACTTAGGTGAAAGGTGAGGCGCCACCTATGTCAACATAGGCGATGGCTTAGGCGCCGCCTATATCAACATAGGCGATAGGTTAGGCAACGCTTATTACATTGCCTATGCTCACTGCATCACTTAGGCGTTAGGTAAGGCGTCGCTTGTGTCAACATTGGCGATGGGCTAGGCGTCACCTATATCAACATAGGCGATAAGTTAGGCGTTGCATAAACTATTTCATATGCTCACTGCCTCACTTAGGCGATAGGTTAGACGCTGCCTATGTCAACATACATGATGGCTTAGGATCTGCCTATATCAACATAGGCGATAGGCTAGGTGCCGATTATACAATTTCATATGCTCACTGCCTCACTTAGGCGTTAGGTTAGGCGCCGCCTATGTTAACATAGATGATGGCTTAGGCTTTGCCTATATCAACATAGGCGATAGGTTAGGTGCCACATATACCATTACCTTTGCTCACTGCCTCACTTAGGAGATAGGTTAGGCGCCGCCTATGTCAACATAGGTGATGGCATAAGCGCCACCTATATCAACATAGGCGAAAGGTTAGGCACCGCTTATACCATTGCCTCCGCTCACTGCCTCACTTAGAGATAGGTTAGCCGTCGCCTATGTCAACATAGACGATGGCTTAGGCGTCGCCTATATCATCATACGCTATATGTTAGGCGCCACTTATCCCATTACCTATGCAGACTGCCTCACTTAGGCGATAGATTAGGCGCCACCTATGTCAACAAAGGCGATGTGTCAGGCGCCGCCCATATAAACATAGGTGATAGGTTAGGTGCCGATTATACTATTTCATATGCTCACTGCCTCACTTAGGAGATAGGTTAGACGCCGCCTATGTCAACATACATGATGGCTTAGGAGCCGCCTATATCAACATAGGCGATAGGTTAGGTGCCGCATATACCATTACCTTTTCTCACTGCCTCACTTAGGCGATAGGTTAGGCGCCACCTATGTAATCAAAGGCGATGGGTCAGGCGCCGCCTATATCAACATATGCGATAGTTTAGGTGCTGATTATACTATTTCATATGCTCACTGCCTCACTTAGGAGATAGGTTAGGTGACACTTATATGCACATTAGCGATGGCTTAGGCGCCACCTATATCAACATAAGTGCTAGGTTAAAGAGGCGCTTATACCATTGCCAATGCTCACTGTCTCACTTAGACGATAGGTTAGGCGTCGCCTATGTCAACATAGGCGATGGCTTAGGCGCCGCCTATATCAACATAGGCGATAGGTTAGGTAACGCTTATTACATTGCCTATGCTCACTGCATCACTTAGGCGTTAGGTAAGGCGTCGCTTGTGTCAACATTGGCGATGGGTTAGGCGTCGCCTATATCAACATAGGCGATAAGTTAGGCGTTGCATAGACTATTTCATATGCTCACTGCCTCACTTAGGCGATAGGTTAGACGCCGCCTATGTCAACATACATGATGGCTTAGGATCTGCCTATAGCAACATTGGCGATAGGCTAGGTGCCGATTATACAATTTCATATGCTCACTGCCTCACTTAGGCGTTAGGTTAGGCGCCGCCTATGTTAACATAGATGATGGCTTAGGCTTTGCCTATATCAACATAGGCGATAGGTTAGGTGCCGCATATAGCATTACCTTTGCTCACTGCCTCACTTAGGCGATAGGTTAGGCGCCGCCTATGTCAACATAGGTGATGGAATAAGCGCCACCTATATCAACATAGGCGAAAGGTTAGGCACCACTTATACCATTGCCTCCGCTCACTGCCTCACTTAGAGATAGGTTAGCCGCCGCCTATGTCAACATAGACGATGGCTTAGGCGCCGCCTATATCATCATACGCTATATGTTAGGGGCCACTTATCCCATTACCTATGCAGACTGCCTCACTTAGGCGATAGATTAGGCGCCACCTATGTCAACAAAGGCGATGTGTCAGGCGCCGCCCATATCAACATAGGTGATAGGTTAGGTGCCGATTATACTATTTCATATGCTCACTGCCTCACTTAGGAGATAGGTTAGACGCCGCCTATGTCAACATACATGATGGCTTAGGAGCCTCCTATATCAACATAGGCGATAGGTTAGGTGCCGCATATACCATTACCTTTTCTCACTGCCTCACTTAGGCGATAGGTTAGGCGCCACCTATGTAAACAAAGGCGATGGGTCAGGCGCCGCCTATATCAACATATGCGATAGTTTAGGTGCTGATTATACTATTTCATATGCTCACTGCCTCACTTAGGCGATAGGTTAGGTGACACCTATGTGCACATTAGCGATGGCTTAGGCGCCACCTATATCAACATAAGTGCTAGGTTAAGGAGGCGCTTATACCATTGCCTATGCTCACTGTCTCACTTAGGCGATAGGTTAGGCGTCGCCTATGTCAACATAGGCTATGGCTTAGGCGCCGCCTATATCAACATAGGCGATAGGTTAGGCGCCGCTTATACGATTCCCTATGCTCACTACCTCACTTAGGTGAAAAGTGAGGCGCCGCCTATGTCAACATAGGCGATGGCTTAGGCGCCGCCTATATCAACATAGGCGATAGGTTAGGTAACGCTTATTACATTGCCTATGCTCACTGCATCACTTAGGCGTTAGGTAAGGCGTCGCTTGTGTCAACATTGGCGATGGGTTAGGCGTCGCCTATATCAACATAGGCGATAAGTTAGGCGTTGCATATACTATTTCATATGCTCACTGCCTCACTTAGGCGATAGGTTAGACGCCGCCTATGTTAACATACATGATGGCTTAGGATCTGCCTATATCAACATAGGCGATAGGCTAGGTGCCGATTATACAATTTCATATGCTCACTGCCTCACTTAGGCGTTAGTTTAGGCGCCGCCTATGTTAACATAGATGATGGCTTAGGCTTTGCCTATATCAACATAGGCGATAGGTTAGGTGCCGCATATACCATTACCTTTGCTCACTGCCTCACGTAGGCGATAGGTTAGGCGCCGCCTATGTCAACATAGGTGATGGCATAAGCGCCACCTATATCAACATAGGCTAAAGGTTAGGCACCGCTTATACCATTGCCTCCGCTCACTGCCTCACTTAGAGATAGGTTAGCCGCCGCCTATGTCAACATAGACGATGGCTTAGGCGCCGCCTATATCATCATACGCTATATGTTAGGCGCCACTTATCCCATTACCAATGCAGACTGCCTCACTTAGGCGATAGATTAGGCGCCACCTATGTCAACAAAGGCGATGTGTCAGGCGCCGCCCATATCAACATAGGTGATAGGTTAGGTGACGATTATACTATTTCATATGCTCACTGCCTCACTTAGGAGATAGGTTAGACACCGCCTATGTCAACATACATGATGGCTTAGGAGCCGCCTATATCAACATAGGCGATAGGTTAGGTGCCGCATATACCATTACCTTTTCTCACTGCCTCACTTAGGCGATAGGTTAGGCGCCACCTATGTAAAGAAAGGCGATGGGTCAGGCGCCGCCTATATCAACATATGCGATAGTTTAGGTGCCGATTATACTATTTCATATGCTCACTGCCTCACTTAGGTGATAGGTTAGGTGACACCTATGTGCACATTGGCTATGGCTTAGGCGCCACCTATATCAACATAAGTGCTAGGTTAAGGAGACGCTTATACCATTGCCTATGCTCACTGTCTCACTTAGGCGATAGGTTAGGCGTCGCCTATGTCAACATAGGTGATGGCTTAGGCGCCGCCTATATCAACATAGGCGATAGGTTAGGCGTTGCTTATACAATTCCCTATGCTCACTACCTCACTTAGGTGAAAGGTGAGGCGCCGCCTATGTCAACATAGGCGATGGCTTAGGCGCCGCCTATATCAACATAGGCGATAGGTTAGGCGCCGCTTATACGATTCCCTATGCTCACTACCTCACTTAGGTGAAAGGTGATGCGCCGTCTATGTCAACATAGGCGATGGCTTAGGCGCCGCCTATATCAACATAGGCGATAGGTTAGGTAACGCTTATTACATTGCCTATGCTCACTGCATCACTTAGGCGTTAGGTAAGGCGTCGCTTGTGTCAACATTGGCGATGGGTTAGGCGTCGCCTATATCAACATAGGCGATAAGTTAGGCGTTGCATATACTATTTCATATGCTCACTGCCTCACTTAGGCGATAGGTTAGACGCCGCCTATGTCAACATACACGATGGCTTAGGATCTACCTATATCAACATAGTCGATTGGTTAGGCGCCGCTTATACCATTACCATTGTTCGCTGCCTCACTTAGGCGATAGGTTAGGCGACGCTTATACCATTACCATTGTTCGCTGCCTCACTTAGGCGATAGGTTAGGCGCCGCCTATTTCAACATAGGTGATGGCATAAGCGCCGCCTATATCAATATAGGCGATAGGTTAGGCACCGCTTATATAATTTCCTCTGCTCACTGTCTCACTTAGGCGATAGGTTAGGTGCCGCCTATGTCAACATAGACGATAGCTTAGGCGCCACCTATTTCAACATACGCGATAGGTTAGTCTCCTCATATCCCATTGCCTATGCTGACTGCCATACTTAGGCGATAGGTTAGGCGCCACCTATGTCAACAAAGGCGATGGGTCAAGCGCCGCCTATATCAACATAGGCGATAGATTAGGTGCCGATTATACTATTTCATATGCTCACTGCCTCGCATAGGCAACAGGTTAGGCGCCGCCTATGTCAACATAGGTGATGGCATAAGCGCCGCCTATATCAATATAGGCGATAGGTTAGGCGCCGCTTATACCATTTCCTCCGCTCACTGCCTCACTTAGGCGATAGGATTGGTGCCGCCTATGTCAACATAGACGATGGCTTAGGCGCCGCCTATTTCAACATACGCGATAGGTTAGTCTCCTCATATCCCATTGCCTATGTTGACTTCCTTACTTAGGCGATAGGTTAGGCGCCACCTATGTCAACAAAGGCGATGGGTCAAGTGCCGCCTATATCAACATAGGTGATAGATTAGGTGCCGATTATACTATTTCATATGCTCACTGCCTCACTTAGGCGACAGGTTAGGCACCGCCTATTTCAACATAGGTGATGGCATAAGCGCCGCCTATATCAACATAGGCGATAGGTTAGGCTCCGCTTATACCATAGCCTCCGCTCACTGCCTCACTTAGCGATAGGTTAGGCGCCGCCTATGTCAACATAGAAGATGGCTTAGGCGCCGCCTATGTCAACATAGACGATGGCTTAGGCGCCGCCTATATCAACATACGCGATAGGATAGGAGCCGCTTATCCCATTTTCTATGAGGACTGCCTCACTTAGGCGATAGGTTAGGCGCCACCTATGTCAACAAAGGCGATGGGTCAGGCGCCGCCTATATCAACATAGGCGATAGGTTTGGTGCCGATTATACTATTTCATATGCTCACTGCCTCACTTAGGCGATAGGTTAGGCGCCGCCTATGTCAACGTTGACAATGGCTTAGGCGCCGCCTATATCAACATACGCGATAGGTTAGGCGCTGCTTATCCCATTTCCTATGAGGACTGCCACACTTAGGCGATAGGTTAGGTGCCACCTATGTCAAAAAAAGCGATGGGTCAGGCGCCGCCTATATCAACATAGGCGATAGGTTAGGTGGCGATTATACTATTTCATATGCTCATTTCCTCACTTAGGCGATAGGTTATGCGCCACCTATGTCAACATAGACGATGTCTTAGGCGCCGCCTATATCAACATAAGCGATAGGTTAGGCTCCGCTTATCCCATTTCCTATGAGGACTGCCTCACTTTGGCGATAGGTTAGGCGCCACCTATGTCAACATAGGCGATAGGTTAGGTGCCGATTATACTATTTCATATGCTCACTGCCTCACTTAGGCGATAGGTTAGGTGACACCTATGTTAATATTGGCGATGGCTTAGGCGCCACCTATATCATCATAAGCAATAGGTTAGGAGCCGCTTATACCATTGCCTATGCTCACTGCCTCACTTAGGCGATAGGTTAGGCGTCACCTATGTCAACATAGGCAATGGCTTAGGCGCTGCCTATATCAACATAGGCGTTAGGTTAGGAGCCGCTTATACCATTACCTATGCTAACTACCTCACTTAGGCGAAAGGTGAGGCGCCACCTATGTCAACATAGGCGATGGCTTAGGCGCTGCCTATATCAACATAGGCGATAGGTTAGGCAACGCCTATAACATTGCCCATGCTCACTGCATCACTTAGGCGATAGGTAAGGCACCGCTTGTGTCAACATTGGCGATGGGTTAGGCGTCGCCTATATCAACATAGGCGCTAAGTTAGGCGTTGCATATACTATTGCCTATGCTTACTGCCGCACATAGGTGATAGGTTAGGCACCCCCTATATCAACCTACGCGATGGCTTACGTGCCGCCTATATCAACATAGTCTATAGGTTAGGCGCCGCTTATCCCATTACCTATGCAGATTGCCTCACTTAGGCGATAGGTTTAGCGCCACCTACGTCAACAAAGGAGATGGGTCAGGCGCCGCCCATATCAACATAGGTGATAGGTAAGGTGCCAATTATACTATTTCATATGCTCACTGCCTCACTTAGGTGATAGGTTAGACGCCGCCTATGTCAACATACACTATGGCTTAGGATCTGCCTATATCAACATAGTCTATAGGTTAGGTGCCGCATATACCATTACCTTTGCTCAATGCCTCACTTAGGCGATAGGTTAAACGCCACCTATGTCAACAAAGGCGATGGGTTAGGCGCCGCCTATATCAACATAGGCGATAGGTTAGGTGCTGATTATACTATTTCATATGATGACTGCCTCACTTAGGCGATAGGTTAGGTGACACCTATGTGCACATTGGCAATGGCTTAGGAGCCAACTATATCAACATAAGCGCTAGGTTAGGAGCCGATTATACCATTGCCTATGCTCACTGCCTCACTTAGGCGATAGGTTAGGCGTCGCCTATGTCAATATAGACGATGGCTTAGGCGCCGCCTATATCAACATAGGCGATAGGTTAGGCGCCGCTTATAACATTGCCTATGCTTACTGCATCACTTAGGCGATAGGTAAGGCGCCGGTTGTGTCAACATTGGCGATGGGTTAGGCGTCGCCTATGTCAACATAGGCGATAAGTTAGGCGTTGCATATACTATTGCCTATGCTTACTGCCTCACTTAGGTGATTGGTTAGGCACCCCCTATATCAACCTACGCGATGGCTTACGCGCCGCCTATATCAACATAGGCGATTGGTTAGGCGCCGCTTATACCATTAACTTTGCTCGCTTCCTTACTTAGTCGATAGGTTAGGCGCCACCTATGTCAACATAGGCGATGGAATAAGCGCCGCCTATATCAATATAGGCGATAGGTTAGGTGCCGCTTATACCATTTCCTCTGCTCACTAACTCACTTAGGCGATAGGTTAGGTGCCGCCTATGTCAACATAGACGATGGCTTAGGCGCCGCCTATTTCAACATACGCGATAGGTTAGTCTCCTCATATCCCATTGCCTATGCTGATTGCCTTACTTAGGCGATAGGTTAGGCGCCACCTATGTCAACAAAGGCGATGGGTCAAGCGCCGCCTATTTCAACATAGGAGATAGATTAGGTGCCGATTATACTATTTCATATGCTCACTGCCTCACTTCGGCGACAGGTTAGCCGCCTCCTATGTCAACATAGGTAATGGCATAAGCGCCGCATATATCAACATAGGCGATAGGTTAGGCGCCGCTTATACAATTGCCTTCGCTCACTGCCTCACTTAGCGATAGGTTAGGCGCCGCCTATGTCAACATAGACGATGGCTTCGGCGTCGCCTATGTCAACATAGACAATGGCTTAGTCACCGCCTATATCAACATACGTAATAGGTTAGGTGCCGCTTATCCCATTTCCTATGAGGACTGCCTCACTTAGGCGATAGGTTAGGCGCCACCTATGTCAACAAAGGCGATTGGTCAGGCGCTGCCCATATCAACATAGGCGATAGGTTTCGTGCCGATTATACTATTTCATATGTAACTGCCTTACTTAGGAGATAGGTTAAGCGCCGCCTATGTCAACATAGACAATGGCTTAGGCGCCGCCTATATCAACATAGGCGATAGGTTAGGAGCCGCTTATACCATTACATTTGCTCACTGCCTCACATAGGCGATAGGTTAGGCGCCACCGATGTCAACAAAGGAGATGGGTCAGGCATCGCCTATATCAACATAGGCGATAGGTTAGGTGCCGATTATACTATTTCATATGCTCACTACCTCACTTAGGAGATAGGCTAGGCGCCTATGTCAACATAGACAATGGCTTAGGCGCCGCCTATATCAACATAGGCGATAGGTTAGGCGCTGCTTATACCATTACATTTGCTCACTGCCTCACTTAGGCGATAGGTTAGGCTCCACCTATTTCAACAAAGGAGGTGGGTCAGGCACCGCCTATATCAACATAGGCGATAGGTTGGTGCCGATTATACTATTTCATATGTTCACTGCCTCACTTTGGCGATAGGTTAGGCGCCTCCTATGTCAACATAGGCTATTGCTTAGGCGCTGCCTATATACAACATAGGCGATAGATTAGGCGTCGCTTATACTATTTACTATGCTCTCTGCCTCACTTAGGCAATAGGTTTGGCGCCATTGATGTCAACATAGGCGATGTCTTAGGCGCAACCAATATCAACATAGGCGATAGGTTTGTCGCTGATTATACTATTGCCATTGCTCACTGCCTAACTTAGGAGATAGGTTAGGCGCCGCCTATGTCAACATAGGCGATGGCTTAGGTGTCGCCTATATCAACATAGGCGATAGTTTAGGCACCGCTTATACCATTGCATATGCTCACTGCCTTACTTAGGAGATAGGTTAGACGCCTCATATGTCAACACAGGCGATGGCTTAGGCGCCGCCTATATCAACAGAGGCGATAGGTTAGGCGCCGCTTATATCAATATATGCGATAGGTTACGCGCCGGTTATACCATTGCCAACGCTCACTACCTCACATAGGCGATTGATTAGGCGCCACCTATATTAACATAAGCGATAGGTTAGGAACCGCTTATACCATTGCCTATGCTCACTGCCTCACTTAGGCGATAGGTTAGGCGTCGCCTTTATCAACATAGGCGATGGCTTAGGCACCGCCTATATGACCTTAGGCGATAGGTTAGGCGCCTCTTATACCATTCCCTATGCTCACTACCTCACTTGGGCGAAAGGTGAGGCGCCGCCTATGTCAACATAGGCGATGGCTTAGGCGCCGCCTATATCAATATTGGCGATGGTTAGGCACCACTTATACCATTGCCTATGCTCACTGAATCACTTAGGTGATAGGTAAGGCGCCGCTTATGTCAACATTGGTGATGGGTTAGGCGTCGCCTATATCAACATTGACGATAAGTTAGGTGCCCATTATACTATTTCATATGCTTACTGCCTTACTTAGGTGATAGGTTATGTGACACCTATGTTAACATTGGCGATGTCTTAGGCGCCACCTATATCAACATAAGAGATAGGTTAGGAGACGCTTATACCATTGCCTATGCTCACTGCCTCACTTACGCGATAGGTTAGGCGTCGCCTATGTCAACATAGTCGATGGCTTAGGCTCCGCCTATATCAACATAGGCGATAGGTTAGGTGCCGCTTATACCATTCCCTATGCTCACTACCTCACATAGGCGAAAGGTGAGGCGCCGCCTATGTCAACATAGGCGATAGCTTAGGCGCCGCCTATATCATCATAGGCGATAGGTTAGGCACCGCTTATAACATTGCCTATGTTCACTGCATCACTTAGGCGATAGGTAAGGCGCCATTTGTGTCAACATTGGCGATGGGTTAGGCGTCCCCTATATCAACATAGGCGATAAGTTAGGCGTTGCATATACTATTGCCTAAGCTTACTGCCTCACTTAGGTGATAGGTTAGCCACCCCCTATATCAACCTACGCGATGGCTTACGCGCCGCCTATATCAACATAGGCGATTGGTTAGGCGCCGCTTATACCATTACCATTGCTCGCTGCCTCACTTAGGCGATAGGTTAGGCGCCGCCTATGTCAACATTGGTGTTGGCATAAGCGCTGCCTATATCAATATAGGCGATAGGTTAGGCGCCGCTTATACCATTTCCTCTGCTCACTGCCTCACTTAGGCGATAGGTTAGGTGCCGCCTATGTCAACATATACGATGGCTTAGGCGCCGCCTATTTCAACATACGTGATAGGTTAGTCTCCTCATATCCCATTTCCAATGCTGACTGCCTTACTTAGGCGATAGGTTAGGCGCCTCCTATGTCAACAAAGGCGATGGGTCAAGCGCCGCCTATATCAACATAGGCAATAGATTCGGTGCCGATTATACTATTTCATATACTCGCTGCCTCACTTAGGCGACAGGTTAGGCGCCGCCTATGTCAATATAGGTGATGGCATAAGCGCCGCCTATATCAACATAGGCGATAGGATAGGCTCCTCTTATACCATTGCCTCCGCTCACTACCTCACTTAGCGATAGGTTAGGCCCCGCCTATGTCAACATAGACGATGGCTTAGGCGCCGCTTATATCAACATACGCGATAGGTTAGGCGCCGCATATCCCATTTCCTATGAAGACTGCCTCACTTAGGCGATAGGTTAGGCGCCACCTATGTCAACAAAGGAGATGGGTCAGGCACCGCCTATATCAACATAGGCGATAGGTTAGGTGCGATTATACTATTTCATATGCTCACTGCCTTACTTTGGCGATAGGTTAGGCGCCGCTGATGTCAACATAGGCGATGGCTTAGGCGCCGCCTATATGAACATAGGCGATAGGTTTGTCGCTGATTATACTATTCTAATGCTTACTGCCTAACTTAGGAGATAGGTTAGGCGCCGCCTATGTCAACATAGGCGATGGCTTAGGGGCCGCCTATATCAACATAGGCGATAGGTTAGGCGCCGCTTATACCATTGCCTATGCTTACTGCCTCACTCAGGAGATAGGTTAGGCGCCGCCAATATCAACATAGGCGATGGCTTAGGCGCCGCCTCTATCAACATAGGCGATAGGTTAGGCACTGCTTATATCATTGCCTATTCTTACTTCCTCACTTTGGTGATAGGTTAGGCCCCGCCTATGTCAACATAGGTGATTATTTAGGCGCCGCTTATATCAACATAGGCGATAGGTTAGGCACCGCTTATACCATTTCCTATGCTCACTGCCTCACATAGGCGATAGGTTAGGCGTCGCCTATGTCAACATACTCGATAGGTTAGGCGCCGCCTATATCAAAATAGGTGATAGGTTAGGCGCCGCATATACCATTGCCTATGCTCACTGACTAACTTAGGAGATAGGTTAGGCACCGCCTATGTCAACATAGGCAATGGCGTAGGTGCCGCCTATATCAACATTGGCGATAGTTTAGGCGCCGCTTATACCATTGCCTATGCTTACTTCCTCACATAGGAGATAGGTTAGGCGCCTCCTATGTCAATATAGTCAAGGGCTTAGGCGCCGCCTATATCAACAGAGGCGATAGGTTAGGCGCCGCTTGTAGCATTGCCTATGATCACTGCCTCACTTGGGCGATAAGTTAGGCGACGCCTGTGTCAACATAGGCGATGGCTTAGGCTCCTCCTAAATCAACATAAGCGATAGGTTAGGTGCCGCTTATACCATTGCCTATGCTCACTGCCTTACTTTGGCGATAGGATAGGCGCCGCCTATGTCAACATAGGCGATGGCTTAGGAGCCGTCTATATCAACATAGGCGATAGGTTAGGCACCACTTATACTATTTACTATGATCACTCCCTCACTTAGGCGATAGGTTAGGCGCCACCGATGACAACATAGGTGATCGTTTAGGCGCCACCTATATCAACATAGGTGATAGGTTAGGCGCCGTATATACCATTGCCTATACTCACTGCCTAACTGAGGTGATAGGTTAGGCGCCGCCTATGTCAACATAGGCGCCGCCTATGTCAACATAGGCGATGGCTTTGGTGCCGCCTATATCAACATAGGCGATACTTTAGGCGCCGCTTATAACATTGCCTATGCTCACTGCCTCACTTAGGCGATAGATTAGGCACCTCCTATGTCAACATAGGTAATGGCTTAGGGACCGCCTATATCAACAGAGGCGATAGGTTAGGCACCGCTTATATCAATATATGCGATAGGTTAGGCGCTGCTTATTCCATTGCCTATGCTCACTGCCTCACTTAGGCGATAGGTGAGGCTGCGCCTATGTCAACATAGGCGATGGCTTAGGCGCCGCCTATATCATCATAGGCGATAGGTTAGGCACCGCTTATAACATTGCCTATGTTCACTACATCACTTAGGCGATAGGTAAGGTGCCGCTTGTGTCAACATTGGCGATGGGTTAGGCATCGCCTATATCAACATAGGCGATAAGTTAGGCGTTGCATATACTATTGCCTATGCTTACTCCCTCACTTAGGATATATGTTAGGCACCCCCTATAACAACCTACGCGATTTCTTAGGCGCGGCCTATATCAACATAGGCGATTGGTTAGGCGCCGCTTATAACATTACCTTTGCTCGCTGCCTCACTTAGGCGATAGGTTAGGCGCCGCCTATGTCAACATAGGTGATGGAATAAGCGCCGCCTATATCAATATAGGCGATAGGTTAGGCGCCGCGTATACCATTTCCTCCTCTTACTACCTCACTTAGGCGATAGGTTAGGTGCCGCCTATGTCAACATAGACGATGGCTTAGGCGACGCCTATTTCAACATACGCGATAGGTTAGTCTTCTCATATCCCATTGCCTATGTTGACTGCCTTACTTAGGCGATAGGTTAGGCGTCACCTATGTCAACAAAGGCGATGGGTGAAGCGCCGCCTATATCAACATAGGCGATAGATTAGGTGCCGATTATACTATTTCATATACTCACTGCCTCAGTTAGGCGACAGGTTAGGGGCCGCCTATGTCAACATACGTGATGGCATAAGCGCCGCCTATATCAACATAGGCGATAGGTTAGGCGCCGCTTATACCATTGCCTCCGCTCACTGCCTCACTTAGCGATAGGTTAGGCGCCGCCTATGTCAACATAGACGATGGCTTAGGCGCCGCCTATGTCAACATATATGATGGCTTAGGCGCCGCCTATATCAACATACGCGATAGGTTAGGCGCCGCTTATCCCATTTCCTATGATGACTGCATCACTTAGGCGATAGGTTAGGCGACACCTATGTCAACATAGGAGATGGGTCAGGCACCGCCTATATCAACATAGGCGATAGGTTAGGTGCTGATTATACTATTTCTTATGCTCACTGCCTCACTTTTGCGATAGGTTAGGCGCCGCTGATGTCAATATAGGCGATGGCTTAGTCGCCGCCTATATCAACATAGGCGATAAATTTGTCGCTGATTATACTATTGCAAATGCTCACTGCCTAACTTAGGAGATAGGTTAGGCGCCGCCTATGTCAACATAGGCGATGGCTTAGGGGCCTCCTATATCAACATAGGTGATAGGTTAGGAGCCGCTTATACCATTGCCTATGCTTGCTGCCTCACTCAGGAGATAGGTTAGGCGCCGCCAATATCAACATAGGCGATGGCTTAGGCGCCGCCTATATCAACATAGGCGATAGGTTAGGCGCCGCTTATATCATTGACTATACTTACTGCCTCACTTTGGTGATAGGTTAGGCCCCGCCTATGTCAACATAGGTGATCATTTAGGCGCCACTTTTATATCAACATAGGCGATAGGTTAGGCACCCCTTATACCATTTCCTATGCTCACTGCCTCACTTAGGCGATAGGTTAGGCGTCGCCTATGTCAACATACTCGATAGGTTAGGTGCCGCCTATATCAACATAGGTGATAGGTTTGGCGCTGCATATACCATTGCCTATGCTCACTGACTAACTTTGGAGATAGGTTAGGCACCGCCTATGTCAACATAGGCGATGGCGTAGGTACCGCCTATATCAACATTGGCGATACTTTAGGCGCCGCATATGTCAACATAGGCGATGGATTTGGTGCCGCCTATATCAACATAGGCGATACTTTAGGCGCCACTTATAGAATTGCCTATGCTCACTACCTCACTTAGGTGATAGATTAGGCACCTCCTATGTCAACATAGGTAATAGCTTAGGCACCGCCTATATCAACAGAGGCGATAGGTTAGGCACCGCTTATATCAATATATGCGATAGGTTAGGCGCTGCTTATACCATTGCCTATGCTCTCTGCCTCACTTAGGCGATAGGTTAGGTGTCGCCTATATCAGCATAGGTGATAGGTTAGGAACCGCTTATACCATTGATTTTGCTCACTGCCTTACTTAGGCGAAGGGTTAGGCGATGCCTATATCAACATACGCGATGGCTTAGGCGCAGCCTATATCATCATAAGCGATAGGTTAGGCGCCGCTCATACCATTGCCTATGCTCACTGCGTCACTTAGGCGATAGGTTAGGCGCCGCCTATGTCAACATAGGCAATGGATTAGGGACCGCCTATAGCAACATAGGCGATAGGTTAGGAGCCGCTTATACCATTGCCAATGCTCACTGCCTCACTTAGGCGATAAGTTAGGCGCCGCCTATTTCAACAAGGGCGATGGCTTACGAGCCACCTAGATCAACACAAGCGATAGGTTAGGCACCTCTTATACCATTGCCTATGCTCCTTTCCTCACTTAGGCGATACGTTAGGCGCCACCTATGTCAACATAGGAGATGGCTTAGGCGCCGCCTATATCAACATAGGTGATAGGTTAGGCCCCGCTTATACCACTGCCTATGCTCACTGACTCACTTAGGCGATAGGTTAGGCACCACCTATTTCAACATAGGAGATCGCTTAGGCGTCGCCTATATCATCATAGGCGATAGGTTAGGCTTCGCTTGTACCATTGCCTATTCTCACTGCCTCACTTAGGCGATAGGTTTGGAGCCGCCTATATAAACATAGGTGATAGGTTAGGCACCGCTTCTACCATTACCTGTACTGATTGCCTTATTTAGGCGATAGGTTAGGCGCCGCCTATGTCAGCATAGGTGATGGATTAGGCGCCACCTATATCAATATAAACGATAGGTTAGGTGCCGCTTATACCATGCCTATGCTCACTGCCTCACTGAGGTGATAGGTTTGGAACCGCCTATGTCAACATAGGCGATGGCTTAGGCACCGCCTATATTAAGGTAGGCGATAGGTTAGGCGCCGCATATACCATTGCCTATGCTCACTTCCTCACTTAGGCGATAGGTTAGGCGCCGCCTATGTCAACATAGTGGATGACTTAGGCACCGCCTATATCAACATAGGTGATAGGTAAGGCGCCGCTTATCCCATTGCCTATGGTTACTTCCTCACTTAGGCGATAGGTTAGGCGCCACCTATGTTAACATAGGGAATGGCTTAGGCGCCGCCTATATCAACATAGGCGATAGGTTAGGCGCCGCTTATACCATTGCCTATGCTCACTTCCTCACTTAGGTGATAGGTTAGGCGCCACCTATGTCAACATAGACGATGGCTTAGGCGCTGCCTATATCAACAAGGCAATAGCATAGGTGCCACTTATACCATTTCCTGTGCTCACTTACTCACTTAGAAAATAGGTTAGGCGCCCCCTATGTCAAGATAGGCGATGGCTTAGGGGCCGCCTATATCATCATAGGCGATAGGTTAGGCGCTGCTTATATAATTGCCTATGCTTACTACCTCAATCACGCGATAGGTTAGGCACCGCCAATATCAACATAGGCGATGGCTTAGGCACCGCCTATATCAACATAGGCAATAGGTTAGGTGCCGCTTATATCATTTTCTATACTTACTGCCTCACTTCGGTGATAGGTTAGGCCCCGCCTTTGTCAACATAGGTGATTGTTTAGGCGCCGCCTATATCAACATAGGCGATAGGTTTGGCCCCACCTATATCAACATAGGCGATGGATTAGGCACCGCCTATATCAACATAGGCGATAGGTTAGGAGTCGCTTATACCATTCCCTATGCTTACTGCCTCACTTAGGCGATAGGTTAGTTGCCGCCTATGTCAACATAGGTAATGGATTAGGCACTTCCTATCCCAACATCGGCGTTAGGTTAGGCGCTGGTTATACCATTGCCAATGCTCACAGCCTCACTTAGGCGATAAGTTAGGCGCCGCCTATTTCAACATGGGTGATGGCTTATGAGCCACCTAGATCAACATAGGCGATAGGTTAGGCGCCGCTTATACCATTGACTATGCTCCTTACATCACTTAGGCGATAGCTTAGGCGCCGCCTATGTCAACATAGGCGATGGCTTAGGCGCCGCCTATATCAACATAGGCGATTGGTTAGGCGCCGCTTATACCAGTGCCTATGCTCACTGAATCACTTAGGAGATATGTTAGGCACCGCTTATTTCAACATAGGATATCGCTTAGGCGCCGCCTATATCATCATTGGTGATAGGTTAGGCTTCGCTTTTACCATTCCCTATTCTCACTGCCTCACTTAGGCGATAGGTTAGGTGCCGCCTATATCAACATAGGTGATAGTTTAGGCACCGCTTCTATCATTACCTGTACTCATTGCCTCAATTAGGTGATAGGTTAGGCGCCACCTATGTCAGCATAGGCGATGGATTAGGCGCCACCTATATCAATATAAACGATAGGTTAGGTGCCGCTTATACCATTGCCTATGCTCACTGCCTTACTTAGGCGATAGGTTAGGCACCGCCTATGTCAACATAGGCGATGGCTTAGGCGCCACATATATCAACATAGGCGATAGGTTAGGCGCCGCATATACCATTGCATATGCTCACTTCTTCACTTCAGCAATAGGTTAGGCGCCGCCTATGTGAACATAGGAGATGGTCTAGGCGCCGCCTATATCAACATAGGTGATCGGTTAGGCGCCGCTTAACCCATTGCCTATGCTCACTGCCTCACTTAAGCGATGGGTCAAGCGCCGCCTATATCAACATAGGCGATAGATTAGGTGCCGATTATACTATTTCATATACTCACTGCCTCACTTAGGAAACAAATTAGGCGCCGCCTATGTCAACATAGGTGATGGCATAAGCGCCGTCTATATCAACATAGGCGATAGGTTAGGCCCCCCTTATACCATTGCCTCCGCTCACTGCCTCACTTAGCGATAGGTTAGGAGCCGCCTATGTCAACATAGACGATGGCTTAGGCGCCGCCTATGTCAACATAGATGATGGCTTAGGCACCGCCTATATCAACATACGCGATAGGTTAGGCGCCGCTTATCCCATTTCCTATGAAGACTGCCTCACTTAGGCGATAGGTTAGGCGCCACCTATGTCAACATAGGAGATGGGTCAGGCACCGCCTATATCAACATAGGCGATAGGTTAGGTGGCGATTATACTATTTCATTTGCTCACTGCCTCACTTTGGCGATAGGTTAGGCGCCACTGATGTCAATATAGGCGATGGCTTAGGCGCCGCCTATATCAACATAGGCGATAGGTTTGTCGCTGATTATACTATTGCCAATGCTCACTGCCTAACTTAGGAAATAGGTTAGGCGCCGCCTATGTCAACATAGGCGATGGCTTAGGGGCCGCCTATACTAACATAGGCGATAGGTTAGGAACCGCTTATACCATTGCCAATGCTTACTGCCTCACTCAGGAGATAGGTTAGGCGCCGCCAATATCAACATAGGTGATGGCTTAGGCGCCGCCTATATCAACATAGGCGATAGGTTAGGCGCCTCTTATATCATTGCCTATACTTACTGCCTTACTTTGGTGATATGTTAGGCCCCGCATATGTCAACATAGGTGATCATTTAGGCGCCACTTTTATATCAACATAGGCGATAGGTTAGGCACCGCTTATACCATTTCCAATGCTCACTGCCTTACTTAGGCAATAGGTTAGGCGTCGCCTATGTCAACATACTCGATAGGTTAGGTGCCGCCTATATCAACATAGGTGATAGGTTAGGCGCTGCATATACCATTGCCTATGCTCACTGACTAACATAGGAGATACGTTAGGCACCGCCTATGTCAACATAGGCGATGGCGTAGGTGCTGCCTATATCAACATTGGCGATACTTTAGGTGCCGCCTATGTCAACATAGGGGATGGCTTTGGTGCCGCCTATATCAACATAGGCGATACTTTAGGCGCCGCTTATACCATTGCCTATGCTCACTGCCTCACTTAGGTGATAGATTAGGCACCTCCTATGTCAACATAGGTAATGGCATAGGCACCGCCAATATCAACAGAGGCGATAGGTTAGGCGTTGCTTATACCATTGCCTATGCTCACTGCCTCACTTAGGCGATAGGTTAGGTGCCGCCTATATCAACATAGGTGATAGGTTAGGAACCTCTTATACCATTGATTTTTCTCACTGCCTTACTTAGGCGAAAGGTTAGGCGACGCCTATATCAACATTGGCGATGGCTTAGGCGCAGCCTATATCAACATAAGCGATAGGTTAGGCGCCGCTCATACCATTGCCTATGCTCACTGCCTCACTTAGGCGATAGGTTAGGCGTCGCCTATGTCAACATACTCGATAGGTTAGGTGCCGCCTATATCAACATAGGTGATAGGTTAGGCGCTGCATATACCATTGCCTATGCTCACTGACTAACATAGGAGATACGTTAGGCACTGCCTATGTCAACATAGGCAATGGCGTAGGTGCTGCCTATATAAACATTGGCGATACTTTAGGCGCCGCCTATGTCAACATAGGCGATGGCTTTGGTGCCGCCTATATCAACATAGGCGATACTTTAGGCGCCGCTTATACCATTGCCTATGCTCACTGCCTCACTTAGGTGATAGATTAGGCACCTCCTATGTCAACATAGGTAATGGCATAGGCACCGCCTATATCAACAGAGGCGATAGGTTAGGCGTTGCTTATACCATTGCCTATGCTCACTGCCTCACTTAGGCGATAGGTTAGGTGCCACCTATATCAACATAGGTGATAGGTTAGGAACCGCTTATACCATTGATTTTGCTCACTGCCTTACTTAGGCGAAAGGTTAGGCGACGCCTATATCAACATAGGCGATGGCTTAGGCGCAGCCTATATCAACATAAGCGATAGGTTAGGCGCCGCTCATACCTTTGCCTATGCTCACTGCCTCACTTAGGCGATAGGTTAGGCGCCGCCTATGTCAACATAGGCAATGGATTAGGGACCGCCTATAGCAACATAGGCGATAGGTTAAGTGCCGCTTATACCATTTCCAATGCTCACTGCCTCACTTAGGCGATAAGTTAGGCGCCGCCTATTTCAACAAGGGCGATGGATTACGAGCCATCTAGATCATCATAGGCGATAGGTTAGGCGCCTCTTATACCAATCCCTATGCTCCTTGCCTCACTTAGGCGATACGTTAGGCGCCACCTATGTCATCATAGGCGATGGCTTAGGCGCCGCCTATGTCAACATAGGCGATAGGTTAGGCGCCGCTTATACCATTGCCTATGCTCACTGACTCACTTAGGCGATAGGTTAGGCACCACCTATTTCAACATAGGAGATTGCTTAGGCGTCGCCTATATCATCATAGGCGATAGGTTAGGCTTCGCTTGTACCATTGCCTATTCTCACTTCCTCACTTAGGCGATAGGTTTGGAGCCGCCTATATAAACATAGGTGATAGGTTAGGCACCGCTTCTACCATTACCTGTACTGATTGCCTCATTTAGGCGATAGGTTAGGCATCGCCTATGTCAGCATAGGTGTTGGATTAGGCGCCACCAATATCAATATAAACGATAGGTTAGGTGTCACTTATACCATGCCTATGCTCACTGCATCACTTAGGCGATAGGTTTGGCACCGCCTATGTCAACATAGGCGATGGCTTAGGCACCGCCTATATAAATATAGGCGATAGGTTAGGCGCCGCATATACCATTGCCTATGCTCACTTCCTAACTTAGGCGATAGGTTAGGCGCCTCCTATGTGATCATAGTCGATGACTTAGGAACCGCCTATATAAACATAGGTGATAGGTTAGGCGCCGCGTATCCCATTGCCTATGCTTACTTCCTCACTTAGGCGATAGGTTAGGCGCCACCTATGTTAACATAGGGAATGGCTTAGGCGCTGCCTATATCAACATAGGCGATAGGTTAGGCGCCGCTTATACCATTGCCTATGCTCACATCCTCACTTAGGCGATAGGTTAGGCGCCACCTATGTCAACATAGATGATGCCTTAGGCGCTGCCTATATCAACATAGGCAATAGCATAGGTACCACTTATACCATTTCCTGTGCTCACTTCCTCACTTAGAAGATAGGTTACGCGCCCTTATGTCATCATAGGCGATGGCGTAGGGTCCGCCTATATCAACATAGGCGATAGGTTAGGCACCGCTTATACAATTGCCTATGCTTACTGCCTCAATCACGCGATAGGTTAGGCACCGCCAATATCAACATAAGCGATGGCTTAGGCACCGCCTATATCAACATAGGCAATAGGTTAGGTGCCGCTTATATCATTGTCTATACTTACTGCCTCACTTCGATGATAGGTTTGGCCCCGCCTTTGTCAACATAGGTGATTGTTTAGGGGCCGCCTATATCAACATAGGCGATAGGTTTGGCCCCGCCTATATCAACATAGGCGATGGCTTAGGCGCCGCCTATATCAACATAGGCGATAGGTTAGGATTCGCTTATACAATTCCCTATGCTTACTGCCTCACTTAGGCGATAGGTTAGGTGCCGCCTATGTCAACATAGGCAATGGATTAGGCACTTCCTATACCAACATCGACGATAGGTTAGGCGCTGGTTATACCATTGCCAATGCTCACAGCCTCACTTAGGTGATAAGTTAGGCGCCGCATATTTCAACATGGGTGATGGCATATGAGCCACCTAGATCAACATAGGAGATAGGTTAGGCGCCGCTTATACCATTGCCTATGCTCCTTACATCACTTAGGCGATAGCTTAGGCGCCGCCTATGTCAACATAGGCGATGGCTTAGGCGCCGCCTATATCAACATAGGCGATAGGTTAGGCGCCGCTTATACCAGTGCCTATGCTCACTGAATCACTTAGGAGATATGTTAGGCACCGCTTATTTCAACATAGGATATCGCTTAGGCGCCGCCTATATCATAATTGGTGATAGGTTAGGCTTCGCTTTTACCATTCCCTATTCTCACTGCCTCACTTAGGCGATAGATTAGGTGTCTCGTATATCAACATAGGTGATAGTTTAGGCACCGCTTCTACCATTACCTGTACTCATGGCCTCAATTAGGTGATAGGTTAGGCGCCACCTATGTCAGCATAGGTGATGGATTAGGCGCCACCTATATCAATATAAATGATAGGTTAGGTGCCGCTTATACCATTTCCTATGCTCACTGCCTTACTTAGGCGATAGGTTAGGCACCGCCTATGTCAACATAGGCGATGGCTTAGGCGCCACCTATATCAACATAGGCGATAGGTTAGGCGCCGCATATACCATTGCATATGCTCATTTCTACACTTAGGCGATAGGTTAAGCGCCGCCTATGTCAACATAGGAGATGGTCTAGGTGTCGCCTATATCAACATAGGTGATCGGTTAGGCGCCGCTAAACCCATTGCCTATGCTCACTGCCTCACTTTAGCGATAGGTTAGGCGTCGCCTATGATAACATTGGGAATGGCTTAGGCGCCGCCTATATCAACATAGGCGATGTCTTAGGCGCCGTCTATATCAACATAGAAAATAGCATAGGTGTCGCTTATACCATTGCCTATGGTCACATTCTCACTTAGGGGATAGGTTAGGCGACCCAATGTCAACATAAGCGATGGCTTAGGGGCCGCCTATATTAACATAGGCGATAGGTTAGGCGCCGCTTATACCATTGCCAATGCTCATTGACTCACTTAGGCGATAGGTTAGGTGTCGCCTATGTCAACATAGGCGATGGCTTAGGCCCCACCTATATAAACATAGGCGATAGGTTTGGCGCTGCTCATAGCATTGTCTATGATCACTGCCTCACATAGGTGATAGGTTAGGCTCCGCCTTTATCAACAGAGGCGATCGCTTAGGCGCCGCCTTTATCAACTTAGGCGATAGGCTACGTGTCACTTATACCATTGCCTATGCTCACTCCCTCACTTAGGCGATAGGTTAGGCGTTGCCTATGTTTATATAGGCGGCACCTAAGCCATCGCCTATGTTAACATAGGTGATGTCTAAGGTGCCGTTTATACCATTGCCTATGCTCACTTCCTTACATAGGTGATAGGTTAGGCGCCGTCTATGTCAACATAGGCGATGTCTAAGGTGCCGCCTTTATCAAAATAGTCGATAGGTTAGGCTCCGCTTATACCATTGCCTATGCTCACTGCCTCACTTAGGCGATAGGTTAGGTGCCGCCTATGTAAACATAGGCGATGGCTTAGGCCCCACCTATATCAACATAGGCAATAGGTATGGCGCCGCTTATAGCATTGCCTATTCTCACTACCTCACTTAGGTGATAGTTTAGGCGCCGCCTATGTCAACATAGGCGATCGCTTAGGCGACGCCTTTATCAACATAGGCGATACGCTACGTGCCGCATATACCATTGCCTATGCTCTCTCCCTCACTTAGGCAATACGTTAGGCGTCACCTATGTCAATATAGGCGATGGCTTAGGTGCCGCCTATATCAACATAGGCAATAAGTTAGGCACCGCTTATACCATTGCCTATGCTCACTGCCTTAGGCGATAGATTAGGCGTCGTTTATGTCAAAATAGGTGATGTCTAAGGTGCCGCCTTTATCAAAATAGTCGATAGGTTAGGCGCCGCTTATACCATTGCCTATGCTCACTACCTCACTTAGGCTATAGGTTAGGCTCCGCCTATGACAACATAGGCGATGGGTCAGGAGCCGCCTATATCAACATAGGCGATAGGTTAGGCTCCGATCATAATATTTCATATGCTCACTGCCTCACTTAGGCGAAAGGTTAGGTGACACCTATATCAACATAGGCGATAGGTTAGGTGCCGCATATACCATTCCCTATGCTCATTACCTCACTTAGGCTATGGCTTAGGCGCCGCCTATATCAACATAGGAGATAGGTTAGGCGCCGTTTATACCATTCCTTTTGCTCACTACCTCACTTAGGCGATAGTTTAGGCGCCGCCTATGTCAACATAGGCGATGGCATAGGCCACGCCTATATCAACATAGGTGATAGGTTAGGCGCTGCTTATACCATTGCCTATGCTCACTGCCTCACTTAGGCGATAGGTTAGGCGCCGCCTATGTTACATAGGTGATGGATTAGGTTCCACCTATATAAACATAGGTCATAGGTTTGGCGCTTCTTATACCATTGCCTATGCTCACTGCCTCACATAGGCGATAGGTTAGGCGCCGACTATGTCAACATAGGAGATGGCTTAGGTGCCACCTATATCAATATAGGCGATAGGTTAGGCGCCTGTTATACCATTACCTTGTCTCACTACCTCACTTAGGCGATAGGTTAGGCGCCACCTATGTCAACAATGGCGATAGGTTAGGCACCGGTTATACCATTTCCTATGCTCACTGCCTCACTTAGGAGATAGGTTAGGTGTCTCCTATGTCATCATACTCGATAGGTTAGGCGCCGCCTATATCAACATAGGTGATAGGTTAGGCGCCGTATATACCATTGCCTATCCTCACTGACTAACTTAGGAGATAGGTTAGGGACCGCCTATGTCGACATAGGCGATGGCGTAGGTGCCGCCTATATACATATTGGCGATAGTTTAGGCGCCGCTTATACCATTGCCTATGCTCACTGCCTCACTTTGGAGATAGTTTAGGCACCTCCTATGTCAATATAGGCAAGGGCTGAGGCGCCGCCTATATCAACAGAGGCGATAGGTTAGGCGCCACTTGTAGCATTGCCTATGCTCACTGCCTCACTTGGGCGATAAGTTAGGCGACGCCTGTGCCAACATAGGCGATGGCTTAGGCTCCTCCTAAATCAACATAGGCGATAGGTTAGGTGCCGCTTATACCATTGCCTATGCTCAGTGCCTCACTTTAGCTATAGGTTAGGCGCCGCCTATGTCAACATAGGCGATGGCTTAGGCGCTGCCAATATCAACATAGGCGATAGGTTAGGCGCCGCTTATACTATTTACTATGCTCACTGCCTCACATAGGCGTTAGGTTAGGCGCCTCCTATGTCAACATAGTCGATGGCTTAGGTGTCGCCTATATGAACATAGGCGATAGATTAGGTACCGCTTATACCATTTCCAATGCTCACTCCCTTACATAGGCGCCTCCTATGACAACATAGGCGATGGCTTAGGCGCCTCCTATATCAACAGAGGCGATAGGTTAGGCGCTGCTTATATCTATATATGCGATAGGTTAGGCGCCGCTAATACCATTGCCTATGCTCACTTCCTCACGTAGGCGATAGGTTAGGCGCCGCCTATGTCAACATAGGCGATGGCTTTGGTGCCGCCTATATCAACATAGGCGATAATTTAGGCGCCGCTTATACCATTGCCTATGCTCACTGCCTCACTTAGGCGATGGGTTAGGCACCTCCTATGTCCACATAGGTAATGGCTTAGGCACCGCCAATATCAACAGAGGCGATAGGTTAGGCACCGTTTATATCAATATATGCGATAGGTTAGGCGCTGCTTATACCATTGCCTATGCTCACTGCCTCACTTAGGCGATTGGTTAGGCGCCGCCTATATCAACATAGGTGATAGTATAGGAACCGCTTATACCATTGCTTTTGCTCACTGCCTTACTTAGGCGATAGGTTAGGCGACGCCTATATCAACATAGGCGATGTCTTAGGCGCCGCCTATATCAACATAAGCGATAGGTTAGGCGCCACTTATACCATTGCCTATGCTCACTACCTCACTTAGGCGATAGGTTAGGCGCCGCCTATGTCAACATAGGCAATGGATTAGCGACCGCCTAAGAATCATAGGCGATAGGTTAGGCGCCGCTTATACCATTGCCAATGCTCACTGCCTCACTTAGGCGATAAGTTAGGCGCCACCTATTTCAACATGGGCGATGGCTTATGAGCCACCTAGATCAACATAGGCGATAGGTTAGGCGCCGCTTATACCATTGCCTATGCTCCTTGCCTCACATAGGTGATATGTTAGGCGCCGCCTATGTCAACATAGGCGATGGCTTAGGTGCCGCCTATATCAGCATAGGCAATAGGTTAGGCGCCGCTTATACCATGGCCTATGCTCACTGACTCACTTAGGCGATAGGTTAGGAACCACCTATTTTAACATAGGAGATCGCTTAGGCATCACCTATATCATCATAGGCGATAGGTTAGGCTTTGCTTGTACCATTGCCTATTCTCACTGCCTCACTTAGGCGATATGTTTGGCGCTGCCTATATAAACATAGGCGATAGGTTAGGCACCGCTTCTACCATTATCTGTATACATTGCCTCACTTAGGCGATAGGTTAGGCGCCGCCTATGTCAGCATAGGTGATGGATTAGGCGCCACCTATATCAATATAAACTATGGGTTAGGTGCCACTTATACCATTGCCTATGCTCACTGCCTCACTTAGGCGATAGGTTAGGCACCGCCTATGTTAACATAGGCGATGTTTTAGGCACCGCCTATCTCAACATAGGCGATAGGTTAGGTGCCACATATACCATTGCCTATGCTCACTTCCTCACTTAGGCGATAGGTTAGGCGCCGCCTATGTCAACATAGTCGATGACTTAGGTGCCGCCTATATCAACATAGGTGATAGGTTTGGTGCCGCTTATCCCATTGCCTATGCATACTTCCTTACTTAGGCGATAGGTTAGGCGCCGCCTATGTTAACATAGGGAATGTCTTAGGCGGCGCCTATATCAAAATAGGCGATAGGTTAGGCGCCGCATATACCATTGCCTATGCTCACTTCCTAACTTAGGCGATAGGTTAGGCACCACCTATGTCAACATAGGCGATGACTTAGGCGCCGCCTCTATAAACATTGGCAACAACGTAGGTGCCACTTATACCATTGGCTGTGCTCACTTCCTCACTTAGAAGATAGGTTAGGGGCCCCCTATGTCAACATAGGCGATTGCTTAGGGGGCTTCTATATCAACATAGGCGATAGGTTAGGCGCCGCTTATAGAATTGCCTATGCTTACTACCTCAATCAGGAAATAGGTTAGGCACCGCAAATATCAACATAGGCGATGGCTTAGGCGCAGCCTATATCAACATAGGCAATAGGTTAGGCGCCGCTTATATCATTGCCTATACTTACTGCCTCACTTCGGTGATAGGTTAGGCCCCGCCTATGTCAACATAGGTAATTGTTTAGGCGCCGCCTATATCAACATAGTCGATAGGTTAGGCGCTGATTATACTATTTCCTATGCTCACTGCCTATCTTAGAATATAGGTTAGGCGCCGCCTATGTCAACATAGGCGATAGGTTAGGCGCCGCCTATGTTAACATAGACGATGGCTTAGGATCCGCCTATTTCAACATAGGCAATTGGTTAGGCGCCGCATATACCATTACCTTTGCTCACTGCCTCACTTAGGCGATAGGTTAGGCTCCACCTATGTCAACAAAGGCGATGGGTCAGGCGCCGCCTATATCAACATAGGCGATAGGTTAGGAGCCGATTATACTATTTGATATGCTCACTACCTCACTTAGGCGATAGGTTAGGCGCCACCTTTGTCAACATAGGTGATGGCATAAGTGCCGCCTATATCAACATAAGCGATAGGTTAGGCGCCGCTTCTACCATTGCCTCCGCTCACTGCCTCACATAGAGATAGATTAGGCGGCGCCTATGTCAACATAGACGATGGCTTAGGCGCCGCCTATATCAACATACGCGATAGGTTAGGCGCCGCTTATGCCAATTCCTATGCAGACTGCCTCACTTAGGCGATAGGTTAGGCGCCACCTATGTCAACAAAGGAGATGGGTCAGGCGCCGCCTAAATCAACATAGGCGATAGGTTAGGTGCCGATTATACTATTTCATATGCTCACTGCCTCACTTAAGCGATAGGTTGGGCACCGCCTATGTCAACAAATACGATGGCTTAGGTGCCGTCTTTATCAACATAGGCGATAGGTTAGGCTTTGCTTATACCATTACCTTTGCTCACTGCCTCACTTAGATGATAGGTTACGCGCCACCTTTGTCAACAATGGAGATGGGTCAGGCACCGCCTATATCAACATAGGAGATAGGTTAGGTGCCGATTATACTATTTCATATGCTCACTGCCTCACTTATGCGATAGGTTAGGTGACACCTATGTTAACATTGGAGATGGCTTATGCGCCACCTATATCAACATAAGCGATAGGTTACGAGCCGTTTATACCATTGCCTATGCTCACTGCCTCACTTAGGCGATAGGTTAGGCATCGCCTATGTGAACATAGGCGATGTCTTAGGCGCTACCTATATCAACATAGGCGATAGGTTAGGCGCCGCTTATACCATTCCCTATGCTCACTACCTCACTTAGGCGAATGGTGAGGCGCCGCCTATGTCAACATAGGCGATGGCTTAGGCGCCGCCTATATCAATATAGGCGATAGGTTAGGCACCGCTTATACCATTGGCTATGCTCACTGCATCACTTAGGCGATAGGTAAGGCGCCGCTTGTGTCAACATTGGCGATGGGTAAGGCGTCTCCTATATCAACATAGGCGATAAGTTAGGCGTTGGTCATACTATTGCCTATGCTTACTGAGTCACTTAGGTGATATGTTAGGCACTCTCTATATCAACATACGCAATGGCTTACGCGTCACCTATATCAACATAGCCAATTGGTTTGGCGCCGCTTATATCAACGTAGCTGATGGCATTGCCTATATCAACATAGGCGATGGCTTAGGCTCCGCCTATATCAACATAGGCGATAGGTTAGGCGCCGCTTATACCATTCCCTATTCTCACTACCTCACTTAGGCGAAAGGTGAGGCGCCGCCTATGTCAACATAGGCGATGACTTAGGCGCCGCCAATATCAATATAGGCGATAGGTTAGGCACCGCTAATACCATTGCCTATCCTCACTGCATCACTGAGGCGATAGGTAAGGCGCCGCTTGTGTCAACATTGGCGATGGGTAAAGCGTCGCCTATATCAACATAGGCGATAAGTTAGGCGTTGCTCATACTATTGCCTATGCTTACTGATTCACTTAGGTGATATGTTAGGCACTCTCTATATCAACATACGCGATGGCTTACGCGTCACCTATATCAACATAGTCAATTGGTTTGGCACCGCTTATATCAACATAGGTGATGGCATTGCCTATATCAACATAGGTGATATGTTAGGCTCCGCTTATACCATTGCCTCCGCTCATTGCCTCACTTAGGTGATAGGTTAGGCGCCGCTTATGTCAACATAGACGATGTCTTAGGCACCGCCTATATCAACATATGCGATAGGTTAGGCTCCCATTATCCCATTGCCTAAGATGACTGCCTTACTTAGGCGATAGGTTAGGCGCAATCTATGTCAACAAAGGAGATAGGTCAGGCACCACCTATATCAACATAGGCGATAGGTTAGGTGCCGATTATACTATTTAATATGCTCACTGCCTCACTTTGGCGATAGGTTAGGTGCCTCCTATGTCAACATAGGCGATGGCTTAGGCGCCGCCTATACCAACATAGGCGATAGGTTAGGCACCGCTTATACTATTTACTATGCTCCCTGCCTCACTTAGGCGATAGGTTAGGCGCCCCTGATGACAACATAGGCGATGGCTTAGGAGCCGCCAATATCAACATAGGCGATAGGTTAGGCGCTGATTATACTATTTCCAATGCTCACTGCCTAACTTAGGAGATAGGTTAGGCGCCGCCTATGTCAACATAGGCGATGGCTTAGGTGCCGCCTATATCAACATAGGCGATAGTTTAGGCACCGCTTATACCATTGCATATGCTCACTGCCTTACTTAGGCGATAGGTTAGGCGCCTCCTATGTCAACATAGACGATGGCTTAGGCGCCGCCAATATCAACAGAGGCGATAGGTTTGGCTCCGCTTATATCAATATATACGATAGGTTACGCGCCGCTTATACCATTGCCTACGCTCACTGCCTCACTTAGGCGATAGGTTAGGCGCCGCATCTATCATCATAGGCGATAGGTTAGGAACCGCTTATACCATTGCTTTTGCTCACTGCCTTACTTAGGTGATATGTTAGGCGCCGCCTATATCAACATAGGCAATGGCTTAGGCGCCGCCTATATCAACATAGGCGATAGGTTAGGCGCCGCTTATACCATTGCCTATGCTCATTGCCTCACTTAGGCGATAGGTTAGGCACCCCCTATGTCAACATAGGTGATGGCTTAGGCACCGCCAATATCATCATTGGGAATAGCGTAGGTGCCGCTTATACCATTTCCTGTGCGCACTCCTCAGTTAGGCGATAGGTTTGGCGCCTCCTATGTAAACATAGGCAAGGGCTTAGGCACCGCCGATATCGGCAGAGGCGATAGGTTAGGCTCGGCTTTTAGCATTGCCTATGCTCACTGCCTCACTTGGGCGATATGTTAGGCGCCGCCTGTGTCAACATAGGCGATGGATTAGGCTCCTCCTAAATCAACATAGGCGATAGGTTAGGTGCCGCTTATACCATTGCCTTTGCTCACTGCCTCACTTTGGCGATTGGTTAGGCGCCGCCTATGGCAACATAGGCGATGGCTTAGGCGCCGCCTATATCAACATAGGCGATAGGTTAGGCGCCGCTTATACTATTTACTATCCTCCCTACCTCACTTAAGTGTTAGGTTAGGCGCCGCTGATGTAAACATAGGCGATGGCTTAGGCGCCGCCTATATCAACATAGGAGATAGGTTAGGCGCTGATTATACTATTGCCAATGCTCACTGCCTAACTTAGGAGATAGGTTAGGCGCCGCCTATGTCAACATAGGTGAGTGCTTAGGTGCCGCCTATATCAACATAGGCGATAGTTTAGGCACCGCTTATACCATTGCATATGCTCACTGCCTTACATAGGCGATAGGTTAGGGGTCTCCTATGTCAACATAGGCGATGGCTTAGGCGCTGCCTATATCAACAGAGGCGATAGGTTAGGTGCCGCTTAAATCAATATATGCGATAGGTTAGGCGCAACTTATACCATTGCCTATGCTCACTGCCTCACTTAGGCGATAGGTTAGGCGCCGCCTATATCAACATAAGCGATAGGTTAGGAACCACTTATACCATTGCTTGTGCTCACTTCCTCACTTAGGCGATAGGTTGGGCGCCCCCTATGTCAACATAGGCGATGGATTAGGGGCCGCCTAAATCAACAAAGGTGATAGCTTAGGCGCCGCTTATACCATTTCCTATGCTTACTGCCTCACTCAGGAGATAGGTTAGGCGCCGTCAATATCAACATAGGCGATGGCTTAGGCGCCGCCTATATCAACATAGGCGATAGGTTAGGCACCGCTTATATCATTGCCTATACTTACTGCCTCACTTCGGTGATTGGTTAGGACCCGCCTATGTCAACATAGGTGATCGTTTAAGCGTCGCCTATATCAACAAAGGCGATAGGTTAGGCACCGCTTATACCATTTCCTATGCTCACTGCCTCACTTAAGAAATAGGTTAGGCGCCGCCTATGTCAACATACTCGATAGGTCAGGCGCCGCCTATATCAACATAGGTGATAGGTTAGGCGCCGCATATACCATTGCCTATGATCACTGACTAACTTAGGAGATAGTTTACGCCCGCCTATGTCAACATAGGCGATGGCGTAGGTGCCGCCTATATCAACATTGGCGATTGTTTAGGCGCCGCTTATACCATTGCCTATGCTCACTGCCTCACTTAGGAGATAGGTTAGGCGCCTCCTATGTCAATATAGGCAAGGGTTAGGAGCCGCCTATATCAACAGAGGCGATAGGTTAGGCGCCGCTTATAGCATTGCCTATGCTCACTGCCTCACTTGGGCGATAAGTTAGGCGACGCCTGTGTCAACATAGGCGATGGCTTAGGATCCTACTAGATCAACATAGGCGATAGGTTAGGTGTCGCTTATCCCATTGCCTATGCTCACTGCCTCACTTTGGCGATAGGTTAGGCGCCGCCTATGTCAACATAGGCGATGGCTTAGGCGTTACCTATTTCAATATAGGCGATAGGTTAGGCGCAGCTTATACTGTTTACTATGCTCACTGCCTCACTTAGGTGATAGGTTAGGCGCCGCCGATGTCAACATAGGCGATGGCTTAGGCGCCGCCTATATCAACATAGGCGATAGGTTAGGCACTGATTATTCTATTGCCTATGCTCACTGCCTAACTTCGGAGATAGGTTAGGCGCCGCCTATGTCAACATAGGCGATGGTTAGGTACCGCCTATATCAACATAGGCGATAGATTAGGCACCGCTTAAACCATTGCCTATGCTCACTCCCTTACTCAGGCGATAGGTTCGGCGCCTCCTATGTCAACATAGGCGATGGCTTAGGCGCTGCCTATATCAACAGAGGCGATAGGTTAGGTGCCGCTTACATCAATATATACGATAGGTTAGGCGCCGCGTATACCATTGCCTATGCTCACTGCCTCACTTAGGCGATAGGTTAGGCGCCGCCTATATCAATATAGGCGATAGGTTAGGAATTGCTTATACCATTACTTTTGCTGACTTTCTTACTCAGGCGATATGTTAGGCGCCGCCTATATCTACATAGGCGATAGGTTAGGCGCCGATTATACCATTGCCTATGCTCACTGCCTCACTTAGGCGATACGTTAGGTGACGCCTATGTCAACATAGGCAATGGATTAGGCACTGCCTATACCAACATAGGCGATAGGTTGGCGCTTCTTATAACATTGCCAATGCTCACTGCCTCACTTAGGCGCCGCCTATTTCAACATGGGCAATGGCTTATGAGCCACCTAGATCAACATAGGTGATCATTTAGGCTCCGCCTATATCAACATAGGTGATAGGTTAGGCGCCGCATATACCATTGCCTATGCTCACTGCCTAACTTAGGAGATAGGTTAGGCGCTGCCTATGTTAACATAGGCGATGGCTTTGGTGCCACCTATATAACCATAGGTGATAGTTTAGGTGCCGCTTATACCATTGCCTATGCTCACTGCCTCACTTAGGCGATAGGTTAGGCACCTCCTATGTCAATATAAGTAATGGCTTAGGCACCGCCTCTATCAACAGAGGCAATAGGTTAGGCACAACTTATATCAATATATGCGATAGGTTAGGCACTGCTTATACCATTGCCTATGCTCACTGCCTCACTTAGATGATAGGTTAGGCACCGCCTATATCAACATAGGTGATAGGCTAGGAACCACTTATACCATTGCTTTTGCTCACTACCTTACTTAGGCGATAGGTTAGGCTACGCCTATATCAACATAGGCGATGGCTTAGGCGCCGCCTATATCAACATAGGCGATGGCTTAGGCGCCGCTTATACCATTGCCTATGCTCACTGCCTCACTTAGGCGATAGGTTAGGCGCCGCCTATGTCAACATAAGCAATGGATTAGGGACCGCCTATACCAACATAGGCGATAGGTTAGGCGCCGCTTATACCATTTCCAATGCTCACTGCCTCACTTAGGCGATAAGTTAGGCGCTGCCTATTTCAACATGGGCGATGGCTTATGAGCCGCCTAGATCAACATAGGCATTAGGTTAGGCGCCGCTTATACCATTGCCTATTCTCCTTGCCTCACATAGGCGATACGTTAGGCGCCACCTATTTCAGGATAGGCGATGGCTTAGACACCGCCTATATCATCATAGGCAATAGGTTAGGATTCGCTTGTACCATTGCCTATTCTCACTGCCTCACTTAGGCGATAGGTTTGGCGCCGCCTATATCAACATAGGCGATAGGTTAGGCACCGCTTCTACCCTTACCTGTACTCATTGCCTCTCTTAGGCGATAGGTTAGGCGTTGCCTATGTCAGCATAGGTGATGGATTTGGCGCCACCTATATCAATATAAATGATAGGTTAGGTGCCGCTTATACCATTGCCTATGCTCACTGCCTCACATAGGCGATAGATTAGGAACCGCCTATGTTACATAGGCGATGGCTCAGGCGCCACCTATATGAACATGGGCCATAGGTTTGGCGCCGCTTATACCATTGCCTATGCTCACTGCCTCATTTAGGCGATAGGTTAGGCGCCGACTATTTCAACATACGCGATGGATTAGGTGCCACCTATATCAACATAAGCGATAGGTTAGGCGCCTCTTATACCATTACCTATGCTGACTTCCTCACTTAGGCGATAGGTTAGGCGCCACCTATATCAACATAAGTGATATGTTAGGAGCCACTTATACCATTACCTATTCTCACTGCCTCACTTAGGCGATAGGTTAGGCGTCGCCTATGTCAACATAGGCGATGGCTTAGGCACCGCCAATATCAACATAGACGATAGGTTAGGCGCTGCTTATACCATTCCCTATGCTCACTACCTCACTTAGGCGAACGTTGACGCGCCGCCTATGTCAAGATAGGCGATGGCTTAGGCGCCGCCTATACAAACATAGGCAATAGTTTAGGCACCGCTTATACCATTGGCTATGCTCACTGCATCACTTAGGCGATAGGTAAGGCACCGCTTGTGTCAACATTGGCTATGGGTTAGGCGTCGCCTATATCAATATAGGTGATAAGTTAGGAGTTGCTTATACCATTGCCTATGATTACTGCCTCACTAAGGTGATAGGTTAGGCACCCCCTATATCAACATACATGATGGCTTACGCGGCGCCTCTATCATCATAGGCGATAGGTTAGGTACCGATTATACTATTTCAAATGCTCACTGCCTAATTTAGGCAATAGGTTAGGCGCCGCCTATGTCAACATAAACGATGGCTTAGGCGCCGCCTATTTCAACATAGGGGATAGGTTAGGCGCCGTAAATACCATTACCTTTGCTCACTGCCTCACTTAGGCGATAGGTTAGGCGCCACCTATATCAACAAAGGCGATGGGTCAGGCGCCTCCTATATCAACATAGGCGATAGGTTATGTGCCGATTATACTGTTTCATATGCTCACTGACTCACTTAGGCGATAGGTTAGGTGACACCTATGTTAACATTGGCGATGGCTTAGGTGCCACCTATATCAACATAAGCGATAGGTTAGGAGCCGCTTATACCATTGCCTATGCTCACTGCCTCACTTAGGCGATAGGTTAGGCATCGCATATGTCAACATAGGCAATGGCTTAGGAACTGCCTATATCCACATAGGCGATAGGTTAGGAGCCGCATATTTCAACATAGGCTATGGCATAGGCGCCGCCTATATCAACATAGGCGATAGGTTTGGCACCGCTAATACCATTGCCTATGCTCACTGCATCACTTAGGTAATAGTTAAGGCGCCGCTTGTGTCAACAATGACGATGGGTTAGGCGTCGCCTATATCAACATAGGCGATAAGTTAGGCGTTGCTTATACTATTGCGTATGCATACTCCCTCACTTAGGTGATAGGTTACGCACCCCCTATATCAACATACGCGACGGCTTACGCGCCGCCTATATCAACATAGGCGATTGGTTAGGCGCCGCTTATACCATTACCTATGCTCGCTTCCTCACCTAGGCGATAGGTTAGGCGCCGTTTATATCAACATAGGTGATGGTATAAGCGCCGCCTATATCAACATAAGCGATAGGTAAGGCGCCGCTTATACCATTTCCTCCGCTCACTGCCTCACTTAGGCGATAGGTTAGGCGCCGCCAATGTCAACATAGGCGATAGCTTAGGAGCCGCCTATATCAACATATGCAATAGGTTAGTCTCCGCTTATCCCATTGCCTATGCTGACTGCCTTACTTAGCCGATAGGTTAGGCGCCACCTATGTCAACAAAGGCGAAGGGACAAGCACCGCCTATATCAACATATGCGATAGGTTAGGTGCCGATTATACTATTTCATATGCTCACTTCCTCAGTTAGGCGATAGGCTAGGCGCCGCTTATACCATTGCCTCCGCTCACTGCCTCACTTAGTGATAGGTTAGGTGCCGTTTATACCATTCCCTCCGCTCACTGACTCACTTAGCGATAGGTTAGGCGCCGCCTATGTCAACATAGACGATGGCTTAGGCACCACCTATATCAACGTACGTGATAGGTTAGGCACCGCTTATCCCAATTCCTATGCAGACTGCCTCACATAGGCGATAGGTTAGGCACCACCTATGTAAACAAAGGCGATGGGTCAGGCGCCGCCTATATCAACATAGGCGATAGGTTAGGTGCCAATTATACTATTTCATATGCTCACTGCCTCACTTAGGCGATAGGTTAGGAGCCGCCTATGTCAACAAAGATGATGTCTTAGGCGCCGCCTCTATCAACATAGGCAATAAGTTAGGCGCCGCTTATACCATTACCTTTGCTTACTGCCTCACTTAGGCGATAGGTTAGGCGCCACCTATGTCAACAAAAGAGATGGGTCAGGCACCGCCTATATCAACATAGGCGATAAGTTAGGTGCCGATTATACTACTTCATATGCTCACTGCCTCACTTAGGCGATAGGTTAGGTGACACATATGTTAACATTGGCGATGGCTTAGGCACCACCTATATCAACATAAGCGATAGGTTAGGAGCCTCTTATACCATTGCCTATGCTCACTGCCTCACTTAGGCGATAGGTTAGGCGTCGCCTATGTCAACATAGTCGATGGCTTAGGCGCCGCCTATATCAACATAGGTGTTAGGTTAGGCGCAGCTTATACCATTACCTTTGCTCACTGCCTCACTTAGGCGATAGGTTAGGCGCCACCTATTTCAACAAAGGAGATGGGTCAGGCACCGCCTATATCAACATAGGCGATAGGTTAGGTGCCGAGTATACTATTTCATATGATCACTGCCTCACTTAGGCGATAGGTTAGGTTACACATATGTTAACATTGGCGATGGCTTAGGCGCCACCTATATCAACATAAGCGATGGGTTAGGAGCCGCTTATACCATTGCCTATGCTCACTGCCTAACTGAGGCAATAGGTTAGGCGTCGCCTATGTCAACATAGGAGATGGCTTAGGTGCCGCCTATATCAACATAGGAGATAGGTTAGGCGCCGCTTATACCATTCCCTATGCTCACTACCTCACATAGGCGAAAGGTGAGGCGCCGCCTATGTCAACATAGGCAATGGGTTAGGCGACGCCTATATAAACATAGGCGATTGGTTAGGCACTGGTTATACCATTGCCTATGCTCACTGCATCACTTAGGCGATAGGTAAGGCGCCGCTTGTGTCAACATTGGCGATGGGTTAGGCATCGCCTATATAAACATAGGTGATAGGTTGCGCGTTGCTTATACCATTGCCTATGCTTACTGCCTCACTTAGGTGATAGGTTAGGCACCCCCTATATCAACATACGCGATTGCATAAGCACCGCCGATATCAACATAGGAGATTGTTTAGGCGCCGCTTATACCATTACCTATGCTCCCTGCCTCACTTAGGCGATTGGTTAGGCGCAGCCTATGTCAACATAGGTGATGGCATAAGCGCCGCCAATATTAACATAGGCGATAGGTTAGGCGCCGCCTATGTCAACATAGACGATGGCTAAAGCGCCGCCTATATCAACACACGCGATAGGTTAGGCGCGGCTTATCCCATTGCCTATGATGACTGCCTAACTTAGGCGATAGGTTAGGCGCCACCTATGTCAAAATAGGAGATGTGTCAGGCGCCGCCTATATCAACATAGGCGATAGGTTAGGTGCTGATTATACTATTTCATATGCTCACTGCCTCACTTAGGCGATAGGTTAGGCGCCACCTATGTCAAGATAGACGATGGCTTAGGCGTCGCCTATATCAACATAGGCGATAGGTTAGGCGCCGCTTATAACATTACCTTTGCTTGCTGCCTCACTTAGGCGATAGGTTAGGCGGCACCTAAGTCAACAAAGGAGATGGGTCAGGCACCGCCTATATCAACATAGGCAATAGGTTAGGTTCCGATTATACTATTGCCTATGCTTACTGCCTCACTTAGGTGATAGGTTAGGCACCCCCTATATCAACATACGCGATGGCTTACGCGTCGCCTATATCAACATAGGCGATTGGTTAGGCGCCGCTTATACCATTACCAATGCTCGCTGCCTCACATAGGAGATAGGTTAGGCGCCGCCTATGTCAACATAGGTGATGGCATAAGCACCTCCTATATCAACATAGGCGATAGGTTAGTCTCCGCTTGTAGCATTTCCTATGCTCACTACATCACTTATGCGATAGGTATGGCACCGCTTGTGTCAACATGGGCGATGGGTTAGGCGTCGCCTATGTCAACATAGGCGATTTGTTAGGCACTACTTATACCATTCCCTATGCTCACTGCATCACTTAGGCGATAGGTTAGGCGCCGCCTATGTCAACATAGATGTTGGCTTAGGCGCCACCTATATCAACATATGGGATAGGTTAGGCGCCGCATATTCCATTACCTTTGCTCACTGCCTCACTTAGGCGATAGGTTAGGCACCACCTATGTCAACAAAGGCGATGGGTCAGGCGTTGCCTATATCAACATAGGCGATAGGTTAGGTGCTGATTATACTATTTCATATGCTCACTGCCTCACTTAGGTAATAGGTTAGGTAACACCTATGTTAACATTGGCGATGGCTTAGGCCCCACCTATATCAACATAAGCGATAGGTTAGGAGCAGCTTATACCATTGCCTATGCTCACTGCCTCACTTAGGCGATAGGTTAGGCGTCGCCTATGTCAACATAGGTGATGGCTTAGGCGCCGCCTATATCAACATAGAAGATAGGTTAGGCGCCGCTTATACCATTCCCTATGCTCACTACCTCACTTAGGCGAAAGGTGAGGCGCCGCCTATTTCAACATAGGCGATGGCTTAAGCACCGCCTATATCAACATAGGCGATAGGTTAGGCACCTATTATACCATTTCCTATACTCACTGCATCACTTAGGTGATAGTTAAGGCGCCTCTTGTGTCAACATTGACGATGGGTTAAGCGTCGGCTATGTCAACATAGGCGATGGCTTAGGCGCCGCCTATATCAACATGGGCGATAGGTTAGGCGCCGCTTATACCATTCCCTATGCTCACTACCTCTCTTAGGCAAAAGGTGAGGCGCCGCCTATGTCAACATAGGCGATAGGTTAGGCACCGCTTATACCATTGCCAATACTCACTGCATCACTTAGGCGATAGGTAAGGCGCCGCTTGTGTCAACATTGGCGATGGGTTAGGCGTCGCCTATATCAATATAGGTGATAAGTTAGGCGTTGCTTATACCATTGCCTATGCTTACTGCCTCACTTAGGTGATAGGTTAGGCACCCCTTATATCAACATACGCGAAGCCTTACGCGAAGCCTTACGCGCCGCCTATATCAACATAGGCGGTTGGTTAGGCGCCGCTTATATGATTTCCTATGCTCGCTGACTCACTTAGGCGATAGGTTAGGTGCCACCTATGTCAACATAGGTGATGGCATAAGCGCCGCCTATGTCAACATAGGCGATAGGTTAGGCGCCACGTATACCATTGCCTCCGCTCACTGCCTCATTTAGGCGATAGGTTAGGCGCCGCCTATGTCAACATAGATGATGGCTTAGGCGCCGCCTATATCAACATACGCGATAGGTTAGGCTATGCTTATCCCTTTGCCTATGCTGACTGCCTTACTTAGGCGATTGGTTAGGCACCACTTATGTCAACAAAGGAGATGGGTCAGGCGCCGCCTATATCAACATAGGAGATAGGTTAGGTGCCGATTATACTATTTTATATGCTCACTGCCTCAGTCAGGCGATAGGTTAGGCGCCGCCTATGTCAACATAGGTGATGGCATAAGCGCCGCCTATATCAACATAGGCGATAGGTTAGGCGCCGCTTATACCATTGCCTCCGCTCACTGCCTCACGTAGCGATAGGTTAGGCACCGCCTATGTAAACATAGATGATGGATTAGGCGCTGCCTATATAAACATACGCAATAGGTTAGGCGCCGCTTATCCTAATTCCTATGCAGACTGCCTCACTTAGACGATAGGTTAGGCGCCACCTATGTCAACAAAGGCGATGGGTCAGGCGCTGCCTAAATCAACATAGGTGATAGGTTAGGTACCGATTATACTTTTTTATATGCTCACTGCCTCACATAGGCGATAGGTTAGGCGCCGCCTATGTCAACAAAGACATTGGCTTAGGCGTCGACTATATCAACATAGGCGATAGGTTAGGCTCCGCTTATACCATTACCTTTGCTCACTGCCTCACTTAGACGATAGGTTAGGCGCCACCTTTTTCAACAATGGAGATGGGTCAGGCACCGCCTATATCAATATAGGCGATAGCTTAGGTGCCGATTATATTATTTCATATGCTCATTGCCTCATTTAGGCGATAGGTTAGGTGACACCTATGTTAACATTGGCGATGGCTTAGGCGCCACCAATATCAACATAAGAGATAGGTTAGGAGCCGCCTATACCATTGCCTATGCTCACTGCATCACTTAGTCGATAGGTTAGGCATCGCCTATGTCAACATAGGCGATGGCTTAGGCGCCGCTTATATCAACATAGGCGATAGGTTAGGCGCCGCTTATACCATTGCAAATGCTCACTACCTCACTTAGGAGAAAGGTGAGGCGCCGCCTATGTCAAGATAGGCGATGGCTTAGGCGCCGCCTATATTAATATAGGCGATAGGTTAGGAACCGTTTATACCATTGCCTATGCTCACTGCATCACTTAGGCGATAGGTATGGCGCCGCTTGTGTCAACATTGGCGATGGGTTAGGCGTCGCCTATATCAACATAGGCGATAAGTTAGGCGTTGCTTATACTATTGCTTTGCTTACTGACTCACTTATGTGATAGGTTAGGCACCCCCTATATTAACATACGCGATGGCTTACGCGTCGCCTATATCAACATAGGCGATTGGTTAGGCGCCGCTTATACCATTACCTATGCTCGCTGCCTCACTTAGGCGATAGGTTAGGCACCCCCTATATCAACATACGCGATGGCTTACGCGTCGCCTATATCAACATAGGCGATTGGTTAGGCGCCGCTTACACCATTACCAATGCTCGCTGCCTCACATAGGCGATAGGTTAGGCGCCGCCTATGTCAACATAGGTGATGGCATAAGCGCCGCCTATATCAACATAGGCGATAGGTTAGTCTCCGCTTGTAGCATTGCCTATGCTCACTACATCACTTATGCGATAGGTATGGCGCCGCTTGTGTCAACATGGGCGATGGGTTAGGCGTCGCCTATATCAACATAGGCGATAAGTTAGGCGTTGCTTATACTATTGCTTTGCTTACTGACTCACTTATGTGATAGGTTAGGCACCCCCTATATTAACATACGCGATGGCTTACGCGTCGCCTATATCAACATAGGCGATTGGTTAGGCGCCGCTTATACCATTACCTATGCTCGCTGCCTCACTTAGGCGATAGGATAGGCGCCGCCTATGTCAACATGGGTGAAGGAATAAGAGCCGCCTATATCAACATAGGCGATAGGATAGGCTCTGCTTATACCATTGCCTCCGCTCACTGCCTCACTTAGGCGATAGGTTAGGCGCCGCCAATGTCAACATAGATGATGTCTTAGGCGCCGCCAATATCAACATAGGCGAAAGGTTAGGCTCCACTTATCCCATTGCTTTTGCTCACTGCCTTACTTAGGCGATATGTTAGGTGCAACCTATATAAATATAGGCGATGGCTTAGGCGCCGCCTATATCAACATAGGCGATAGGTTAGGCGCCTCTTATACCATTCCCTATGCTTACTACCTCACTTAGGAGAAAGGTGAGGCGCCGCCTATGTAAACATAGGTGATGGCTTAGGCGCCGCCTATATTAACATAGGCGATAGGTTAGGCACCGCTTATACCATTGCCTATACTCACTGCATCACTTAGGCGATAGGTAAGGCGCCGCTTGTGTCAACATTGGCGATGGGTTAGGCGTCGCCTATATCAACATAGGCGATAAGTTAGGTGTTACTTATACCATTGCCTATGCTTACTGCCTCACTTAGGTGATAGGTTAGGCACCCCCTATATGAACATACGCGAAGGCTTACGCGCCGCCTATATCAACATAGGCGATTGGTTAGGCGCCGCTTATATCATTTCCTATGCTCGCTGCCTCACTTAGGCGATAGGTTAGGCGCCGCCTATATCAACATAGGGGATGGCATAAGCGCCGCCTATGTCAACATAGGGGATAGGTTAGGCGCCGCGTATACCATTTCCTCCGCTCACTGCCTCACTTAGGAAATAGGTTAGGCACCGCCTATGTCAACATAGACGATGGCTTAAGCGCTACCTATATCAACATACGCGATAGGTTAGGCTCCGCTTATCCGATTGCCTATGCTGACTGCCTTACTTAGGCGATAGGTTAGGCGCCACCTATGTCAATAAAGGAGATGGGTCAGGCGCCGCCTATATCAAAATAGGCAATAGGTTAGGTGTCGATTATACTATTTCATATGCTCACTGCCTCACTTAGGCGATAGGGTAGGCGCCACCTATGTCAACACAGGCGATGGGTCAGGCGCCGCCTATATCAACATAGGCGATAGGTTAGGTGCCGATTATACTATTTTATATGCTCACTGCCTCACTTAGGCGATAGGTTAGGTGACACCTATGTTAACATTGGCGATGGCTTAGGCGCCACTTATATCAACATAAGCGATAGGTTAGGAGCCGCTTATACCATTGCCTATGCTCGCTGCCTCACTTAGGCGATAGGTTAGGCGTCGCCTATGTCAGCATAGGCGATGTCTTAGGCGCCGCCTATATCAACATAGGCGATAGGTTAGGCGCCGCTTATATCATTCCCTATGCTCACTACCTCACTTAGGCGAAAGGTGATGCGCCGCCTATGTCAACATAGGCGATAGGTTAGGCACCGCTTATAACATTGCCTTTGCTCTCTGCATCACTTAGGCGATAGATAAGGCGCCGCTTGTGTCAACATTGGCGATGGGTTAGGCATCGCCTATATCAACATAGGCGATAAGTTAGGCGTTTCATATACTATTGCCTATGCTTACTGCCTCACTTAGGTGATAGGTTAGGCACCCCCTATATCAACCTATGCGATGGATTACGCGCCGCCTATATCAACATAGGCGATTGGTTCGGCGCCGCTTATACCATTACCTTTGCTCGCTGCGTCACTTAGGCGATAGGTTAGGCGCCGCCTATCTCAACATAGGTGATGGCATAAGCGCCGCCTATATCAATATAGGTGATAGGTTAGGCGCCGTTTATACCACTTCCTCTGCTCACTGCCTTACTTAGGCGATAGGTTAGGTGCCACGTATGTCAACATAGACGATTGCTTAGGCGCCTCCTATATCAGCATATGCGATAGGTTAGTCTCCTCATATCCCATTGCCTATGCTGACTGCCTTACTTAGGCGATAGGTTAGGCGCCACCTATGTCAACAAAGGCGATGGGTCAAGCGCCGCATATATCAACATAGGAGATAGATTACGTGGCGATTATACTATTTCATATGCTCACTACCTCACTTAGGCGATAGGTTAGGCGGCGCCTATGTCAACATACGTGATGGCATAAGCGCCGCCTATATCAACATAGGCGATAGGTTAGGCGCCGCTTATACCATTGCCTCCACTGACTGCCTCACTTAGCGATAGGATAAGCGCCGCTAATGTCAACATAGACGATGGCTTAGGTGCCGCCTATTTCAACATAGATGATGGCTTAGGCACCGCCTATATCAACATACGCGATAGGTTAGGCACCGCTTATCCTACTTCCTATGCAGACTTCCTCACTTAGGCGATAGGTTAGGTGCCACCTATGTCAACAAAGGCGATGGGTTAGGCGCCGCCTATATCAACATAGGCGATAAGTTAGGTGCCGATTATACTATTTCATATGCTCACTACCTCACTTAGGCGATAGGTTAGGCGCTGCCTATGTCAACATAGACAATGGCTTAGGCGCCGCCAATATCTATATAGGCGATAGGTTAGGTGCCGCTTATACCATTACATTTGCTCACTCCCTCACTTAGGCGATAGGTTAGGCGCCACCTATGTTAACAAAGGAGATGGGTCAGGCACCGCCTATATCAACATAGGCGATAGGTTTGGTGCCGATTATACAATTTCATATGCTCACTGCCTCACTTTGGCGATAGGTTAGGCGCCGCTGATGCCAACATAGGCGATGGCTTAGGCGGCGCCTATATCAACATAGGCGATAGGTTAGGCGCTGATTATACTATTGCCAATGCTCACTGCATAACTTAGGAGATAGGTTAGGCGATGGGTTAGGTATCGCCTATATCAACATAGGAGATAGTTTAGGCACCTCTTATACCATTGCATATGCTCACTGCCTTACGTAGGCGATAGGTTAGGCGCCTCCTATGTCAACATAGGCGATGGCTTAGGCGCCGCCTATATCAATAGTGGCGATAGGTTAGGCGCCGCTTATATCAATATATGCGATAGGTTAGACGCCGCTTATACCATTGCCTATGTTCACTGCCTCACATAGGTGATAGGTTAGGTGTCGCCTATATCAACATAGGCGATAGGTTAGGAACCGCTTAGACCATTGCTTTTGCTCACTGCCTTACTTAGGCGATATCTTAGGCGCTGCCTATATCAACATAGGTGATGGCTTAGGCGCCGCCTATATCAAAATAGGCGATAGGTTAGGCACCGCTTATACCATTGCCTATGCTCACTGCCTCACTTAGGCTATAGGTTAGACGCCCCCTATGTTAACATAGGAGATGGCTTAGGCGCCGCCTATATCATCATAGGCAATAGCGTAGGTGCCGCTTATACCATTTACTGTGCTCACTTCCTCACTTAGGCGATAGGTTAGGCGCCCACTATGTCAACATAGGCGATGTCTTAGGGGCCACCTATATCAACATTGGCGATAGGTTAGGCGCCGCTTATACCATAGCATATGCTTACTGCCTTACTCAGGAGATAGGTTAGGCGCCGCCTATATCAACATAGGCGATTGGTTAGGCGCCGCTTATATCATTGCCTATACTTACTGCCTTACTTCGGTGATAGGTTAGGCCCCGCCTATGTCATCATAGGTGATCGTTTAGGCGCCACCTATATAAACATAGGCGATAGGTTAGGCACCGCTTATACCATTTACTATGCTCACAGCCTCACTTAGGCGATAGGTTAGGCGTCGCCTATGTCAACATACTCGATAGGTTAGGCGCTGCATATATCAACATAGGTGATAGGTTAGGCGCAGCATATACCATTGCCTATGCTCACTTACTAACTTAGGAGATAGGTTAGGCACCGCCTATGTCAACATAGGCGATGGCGTAGCTGCCGCCTATATCAACATTGGCGATAGTTTATGCACCGCTTATACCATTGCCTATGCTCACTGCCTCACTTAGGAGATACGTTAGGCGACTCCTAAGTCAATATAGGCAAGGGCTTAGGCGCCACCTATATCAACAAAGGCGATAGGTTAGGCGCCACTTGTAGCATTGCCTATGCTCAGTGCCTCACTTGGGCGATAAGTTAGGCGACGCCTGTGTCAACATAGGCGATGGCTTAGGCTCCTCCTAAATCAACATAAGCGATAGGTTAGGCGCCGCTTATACCATTGCCTATGCTCACTTCCTCACTTTGGCGATAGGTTAGGCGCCGCCTATATCAACATAGGCGATAAGTTAGGTGCCGATTATACTATTTCATATGCTCACTACCTCACTTAGGCGATAGGTTAGGCGCTGCCTATGTCAACATAGACAATGGCTTAGGCGCCGCCTATATCCATATAGGCGATTGGTTAGGTGCCGCTTATACCATTACATTTGCTCACTCCCTCACTTAGGCGATAGGTTAGGCGCCACCTATGTTAACAAAGGAGATGGGTCAGGCACCGCCTATATCAACATAGGCGATAGGTTTGGTGCCGATTATACAATTTCATATGCTCACTGCCTCACTTTGGCGATAGGTTAGGCGCCGCTGATGCCAACATAGGCGATGGCTTAGGCGCCGCCTATATCAACATAGGTGATAGGTTAGGCGCTGATTATACTATTGCCAATGCTCACTGCATAACTTAGGAGATAGGTTAGTCGATGGGTTAGGTATCGCCCATATCAACATAGGAGATAGTTTAGGCACCGCTTATAGCATTGCATATGCTCACTGCCTTACGTAGGCGATAGATTAGGCGCCTCCTATGTCAGCATAGGCGATGGCTTAGGCGCCGCCTATATCAATAGTTGCGATAGGTTAGGCGCCGCTTATATCAATATATGCGATAGGTTAGGCGCCGCTTATACCATTGCCTATGTTCACTGCCTCACTTAGGAGATAGGTTAGGCGGCGCCTATATCAACATAGGCGATAGGTTAGGAACCGCTTATACCATTGTTTTTGCTCACTGCCTTACTTAGGCGATATCTTAGGCGCTGCCTATATCAACATAGGAGATGGCTTAGGCGTCGCCTATATCAACATAGGCGATAGGTTAGGCACCGCTTATACCATTGCCTATGCTCACTGCCTCACTTAGGCTATAGCTTAGACGCCTCCTATGTTAACATAGGCGATGGCTTAGGCGCCCCCTATATAATCATAGGCAATAGCGTAGGTGCCGCTTATACCATTTACTGTGCTCACTTCCTCACTTAGGCGATAGGTTAGGCGCCCACTATGTCAACATAGGCGATGGCTTAGGGGCCACCAATATCAACTTAGGTGATAGGTTAGGCGCCGCTTATACCATAGCATATGCTTACTGCCTTACTCGGGAGATAGGTTAGGCGCCGCCTATATCAACATAGGCGATAGGTTAGGCGCCGCTTATATCATTGCCTATACTTACTGCCTTACTTCGGTGATAGGTTAGGCCCCGCCTATGTCAACATAGGTGATCGTCTAGGCGCCACCTATATAAACATAGGAGATAGGTTAGGCACCGCTTATACTATTTACTATGCTCACTGCCTCACTTAGGCGATAGGTTAGGCGTCGCCTATGTCAACATACTCGATAGGTTAGGCGCCGCCTATATCAACATAGGTGATAGGTTAGGCGCCGCATATACCATTGCCTATGCTCACTGACTAACTTAGGAGATAGGTTAGGCACCGCCTATGTCAACATAGGCGATGGCGTAGCTGCCGCCTATATCAACATTGGCGATAGATTAGGCACCGCTTATACCATTGCCTATGCTCACTACCTCACTTAGGAGATAGGTTAGGCGACTCCTATGTCAATATAGGCAAGGGCTTAGGCGCCACCTATATCAACAGAGGCGATAGGTTAGGCGCCACTTGTAGCATTGCCTATGCTCACTGCCTCACTTGGGCGATAAGTTAGGCGACGCCTGTGTCAACATAGGCGATGGCTTAGTCTCCTCCTAAATCAACATAAGCGATAGGTTAGGCGCCGCTTATACCATTGCCTATGCTCACTGCCTCACTTTGGCGATAGGTTAGGCACCGCCTATGTCTACATATGCGATGGCTTAGGCGCCGTCTATATCACCATAGGCGATAGGTTAGGCGCCGCTTATACTATTTACTTTGCTCACTGCCTCAGTTAGGCGATAGGTTAGGCGCCGCCGATGTCAACATAGGCGATGGCTTAGGCGCCGCCTATATCAACATAGGTGTTAGATTAGGTACCACTTATACCATTGCCTATGCTCACTCCCTTACTTAGACGATAGGTTAGGCGCCTCCTATGTCAACATACGCGATGGCTTAGGCGCCGCCTATATCAACAGAGGCGATAGGTTAGGCCCCGCTTATATCAATATATGCGACAGGTTAGGCGCCGCTTATACCATTGTCTATGCTCACTGCCTCACTTAGGCGATAGGTTAGGCGCCGCCTATATCAACATAGGCGATAGGTTTGGAATCTCTTATACCATTGCTTTTGCTCACTGCCTTACTTAGGCGATAGGTTAGGCGCCGCCTATATCATCATAGGCGATGGCTTAGGCGCCGCCTATATCAACATAGGCGATAGGTTAGGCGTTGCTTATGCCATTGCCTATGCTCACTGCCTCACTTACGCGATAGGTTAGGCGCCGCCTATGTCAACATAGGCAATGGATTAGGCACCGCCTATACCAACATAGGCGATAGGTTGGCGCTGCTTATACCATTTCCTATGCTCACTGCCTCACTTAGGCGATAGGTTAGGCACCTTCTATGTAAACATAGGTAATGGCTTAGGCACCGCCTATAACAACACAGGCGATAGGTTAGGCACCGCTTATATCAATATATGCGATAGGTTAGGTGCTGCTTATACCATTGCCTATGCTCACTGCCTCACATAGGCGATAGGTTAGGCGCCGCCTATATCAACATAGGAGATAGGTTAGGAACCGCTTATACCATTGCTTTTGCTCACAGCCTTACTTAGGTGATAGGTTAGGCGACGCCTATATCAACATAGATGATGGCTTAGGCGCAGCCTATATCAACATAAGCGATAGGTTAGGCGCCGCTTTTACCATTGCCTATGCTCACTGCCTCACTTAGGCGATAGGTTAGGCGCCGCCTATGTCAACATAGGCAATGGATTAGGGACCGCCTATACCAACATAGGCGATAGGTAAGGCGCCGCCAATTTCAACATGGGCGATGGCTTATGAGCCACCTAGATCAACATAGGCGATTGGTTAGGAACCTTATATATAAACATAGGCGATGGCTTAGGCGCCGCCTATATCAACAGAGGCGATAGGTTAGGCGCCGCTTATATCAATATATGCGATAGGTTAGGCGCCGCTTATGCCATTGCATATGCTCACTGCCTCACTTAGGAGATAGGTTAGGCGCCGCCTATATCAATATAGGCGATAGGTTAGGAACCGCTTATACCATTGCTTTTTCTAACTTCTTTACGTAGGCGATATGTTAGGCGCCACTTATATCAACATAGGCGATGGCTTAGGCGCCGCCTATATCAACATACGCGATAGGTTAGGCGTCGCTTATACCATTGCCTATGCTCACTGCCTCACATTGGCGATAGGTTAGGCGCCGCATATGTCAACATAGGCAATGGATTAGGCACTGCCTATACCAACATCGACGATAGGTTAGGCGCTGGTTATACCATTGCGAATGCTCATAGACTCACTTAGGCGATAAGTTAGGCGCCGCCTAATTCAACATGGGTGATGGCTTATGAGCCACCTAGATTAACATAAGCGATAGGTTAGGCGCCTCTTATACCATTGCCTATGCTTCTTACATCAGTTAGGCGATAGGTTATGCGCCGCCTATATCAACATAGGCGATAGGTTACGCGCCGCTTATACCAGTGCCTATGCTCACTTACTCACTTAGGAGATATGTTAGGCACCGCCTATTTCAACATAGGATATCGCTTAGGCGCCGCCTATATCATCATATGTGATAGATTAGGCTTCGCTTATACCATTATCTATTCTCACTGCCTCACTTAGGCGATAGGTTAGGCGCCGCCAATATCAACATAGGTGATAGTTTAGGCACCGCTTCTACCATTACATGTACTCATTACCTCACTTAAGTGATAGGTTAGGCGCCACCAATGCCATCATAGGTGATGGATTAGGTGCCGCTTATACCATTGCCTATGCTCACTGCCTTACTTAGGCGATAGGTTAGGCACCGCCTATGTCAACATAGGCGATGTCTTAGGCGCCACCTATATCATCATAGGCGATAGGTTAGGCTACAAATATACCATTGCATATGCTCACTTCCTCACTTAGGCGATAGGTTAGGCGCCGCCTATGTCAACATAGGTGATGGCTTAGGCGCCGCCTATATCAACATAGGTGATTAGTTAGGCACCGCTGAACCCATTGCCGATGCTCACTGCCTCACTTAGGCGATAGGTTAGGCGCCGCCTATATCAACATAGGCGATAGGTTAGGAACCGCTTATACCTTTGCTTTTGCTCACTTCCTTACTTAGGCGATATGTTAGGCGCCACCTATATCAACATAGGCGATGGCTGAGGCGCCGCCTATGTCAACATAGGCGATAGTTTAGGCGTCGCTTATACCATTGGCTATGCTCCCTGCCTCACTTAGGCGATAGGTTAGGCGCCGCCTATGTCAACATAGGCAATGGATTAGGCACTGCCTATACCAACATCGGCGATAGGTTAGGCGCTGGTTATACCATTGCCAATGCTCACAGCCTCACTTAGGCGATAAGTTAAGCGCCGCCTATTTCAACATGGGTGATGGCTTATGATCCACCTAGATCAACATAGGCGATAGGTTAGGAGCTGCTTAGACCATTGCCTATGCTCCTTACATCACTTAGGCGATAGGTTAGGCGCCGCCTATGTCAACATAAGTGATGGCTTAGGCGCCGCCTATATCAACATAGGCGATAGGTTAGGCGCTGCTTATACCAGTGCCTATGCTCACTGACTCACTTAGGAGATATGTTAGGCACCGCCTATTTCAACATTGGATATCGCTTAGGCGCCGCCTATATCATCATAGGTGATATGTTAGTCTTCGCTTATACCAATGCCTATTCTCACTGCCTCACTTAGGCGATAGGTTAGGCGCCGCCTATATCAACATAGGCGATAGTTTAGGCACCGCTTCTACCATTACCTGTACTCATTGCCTCACTTAGGTGATAGGTTAGGCGCCACCTATGTCAGCATAGGTGATGGAATAGGCGCCACCTATATCAATATAAACGATAGGTTAGGTGCCGCTTATACCATTGCCCATGCTCACTACCTTACTTAGGCGATAGGTTAGGCACCGCCGATGTCAACATAGGCGATGGCTTAGGCGCCACCTATATCAACATAGGCGATAGGTTAGGCGCTTCATATACCATTGCATATGCTTACTTCCTCACTTAGGCGATAGGTTAGGCGCCGCCTATGTCAACATAGACGATGGCTTAGGCGCCGCCTATATCAATATAGGTTATCGGTTAGGCGCCGCTTAACCCATTGCCTATGCTCACTGCCTCACTTAGGAGATAGGTTAGGGGACTCCTATATCAATATAGGCAAGGGCTTAGGCACCACCTATATCAACAGAGGCGATAGGTTAGGTGCCACTTGTAGCATTGCCTATGCTCACTGCCTCACTTGGGCGACGTCTGTGTCAACATAGGCGATGGCTTAGGCTCCTCCTAAATCAACATAAGCGATAGGTTAGGCACCTTCTATGTCAACATAGGAAATGGCTTAGGCACCGCCTATATCAACACAGGCGATAGGTTAGGCACCGCTTATATCAATATATGGGATAGGTTAGGCGTTGCTTATACCATTGCCTATGCTCACTGCCTCACTTAGGCGATAGGTTAGGCGCCGCATATATCAACATAGGAGATAGGTTAGGAACCGCTTATACCATTGCTTTTGCTCACAACCTTACTTAGGTGATAGGTTAGGAGACGCCTATATCAACATAGGCGATGGCTTAGGCGCCGCCTATATCAACATAAGCGATAGGTTAGGCGCCGCTTTTACCATTGCCTATGCTCACTGCCTCACTTAGGCGATAAGTTAGGCGCCGCCTATGTCAACATAGGCAATGGATTAGGGACCGCCTATACCAATATAGGCGATAGGTTAGGCGCCGCTTATACCATTGCCAATGCTCACTGCCTCACTTAGGCGATAATTAAGGCGCCGCCAATTTCAACATGGGCGATGGCTTATGAGCCACCTAGATCAACATAGGCGATAGGTTAGGCACCTCCTATATCAACATAGGCGATGGCTTAGGCACCACCTATATCAACAGAGACGATAGGTTAGGCGCCGCTTATATCAATATATGCGATAGGTTAGGCGCCGCTTATGCCATTGCGTATGCTCACAGCCTCACTTAGGAGATAGGTTAGGCGCCGCTTATATTAACATAGGCGATAGGTTAGGAACCGCTTATACCATTGCTTTTTCTAACTTCTTTACATAGGCGATATGTTAGGCGCCACCTATATCAACATAGGCGATGGCTTAGGCGCCGCCTATATCAACATAGGCGATAGGTTAGGCAGCGCTTATACCATTGCCTATGCTCACTGCCTCACTTAGGCGATAGGTTAGGCGCCGCATATGTCAACATAGGTAATGGATTAGGCACTGCCTATACCAATATCGGCGATAGGTTAGGCGCTGGTTATACCATTGCCAATGCTCATAGCCTCACTTAGGCGATAAGTTAGGCGCCGCCAATTTCAACATGGGTGATGGCTTATGAGCCACCTAGATCAACATAGGCGATTGGTTAGGAGCCGCTTATACCATTGCCTATGCTTCTTACATCACTTAGGCGATAGGTTAGGCGCCGCCTATGTCAACATAGGCGATGGCTTAGGCGCCGCCTATATCAACATAGGCGATAGGTTAGGCGCCGCTTATACCAGTGCCTATGCTCACTTACTCACTTAGGATATATGTTAGGCATCGCCTATTTCAACATAGGATATCGCTTAGGCGCCGCCTATATCATCATATGTGGTAGGTTAGGCTTCGCTTATACCATTAACTATTCTCACTGCGTCACTTAGGAGATAGGTTAGGCGCCGCCTATATCAACATAGGCGATAGTTAAGGCACCGCTTCTACCATTACCTGTACTCATTACCTCACTTAAGTGATAGGTTAGGCGCCACCTATGCCAGCATAGGCGATGGATTAGGTGCCACCTATATCAATATAAACGATAGGTTAGGTGCCGCTTATACCATTGCCTATGCTCACTACCTTACTTAGGCGATAGGTTAGGCACCGCCTATGTCATCATAGGCGATGGCTTAGGCGCCATTTATATCGTCATAGGCGATAGGTTAGGCTACGCATATACCATTGAATATGCTCACTTCCTCACTTAGGCGATAGGTTATACACCGCCTATGTCAACATAGGTGATGGCTTAGGTGCCGCCTATATCAACATAGGTGATCAGTTAGGCGCCGCTGAACCCATTGCCTATGCTCACTGCCTCACTTAGGCGATAGGTTAGGCGCCGCCTATATCAACATAGGCGATAGGTTAGGAACCACTTATACCATTGCTTTTGCTGACTTCCTTACTAAGGCGATATGTTAGGCGCCACATATATCAACATAGGCGATGGTTTAGGCGCTGCCTATATCAACATAGGCGATAGGTTAAGCGTCGCTTATACCATTGCCTATGCTCACTGCCTCACTTAGGCGATAGGTTAGGCGCCGCCTATGTCTACATAGGCAATTGATTAGGAACTGCCTATACCAACATCGGCGATAGGTTAGGCGGTGGTTATACCATTGCCAATGCTCACAGCCTCACTTAGGCGATAAGTTAGGCGCCGCCTATTTCAACATGGGTGATGGCTTACGATCCACCTAGATCAACATAGGCGATAGGTTAGGAGCCGCTTAGACCATTGCCTATGCTCCTTACATCACTTAGGCGATAGGTTAGGCGCCGCCTATGTCAACATAAGCGATGGCTTAGGCGCCACCTATATCAACATAGGCGATAGGTTAGGCACCACTTATAGCAGTGCCTATGTTCACTGACTCACTTAGGAGATATGTTAGGCACCGCCTATTTCAACATAGGATATCGCTTAGGCTCCGCCTATATCATCATAGGTGATAGGTTAGGCTTCGCTTATACCATTGCCTATTCTCACTGCCTCACTTAGGCGATAGGTTAGGCCCCGCCTATATTAACATAGGTGATAGTTTAGGCACCGCTTCTACCATTACCTGTACTCATTGCCTCACTTAGGTGATAGGTTAGGCGCCACCTATGTCAGCATAGGCGATGGAATAGGCGCCACCTATATCAATATAAACTATAGGTTAGGTGCCGCTTATACCATTGCCTATGCTCACTGCCTTACTTAGGCGATAGGTTAGGCACCGCCCATGTCAACATAGGCGATGGCTTAGGCGCCACCAATATCAACATAGGCGATTGGTTAGGCGCTGCATATACCATTGCATATGCTTACTTCCTCACTTAAGCGATAGGTTAGGCGCCGCCTATGTCAACATAGGCGATGGCTTAGGCGCCGCCTATATCAACATAGGTGATTGGTTAGACGCCACTTAACCAATTGCCTATGCTCACTGCCTCACTTAGGAGATAGGTTAGGCGTCGCCTATGATAACATAGGGAATGGCTTAGGCGCCATCTATATCAACATAGGCGATGTCTTAGGCGCCGCCTATATAAACATAGGAAATAGCATAGGTGCCACTTATACCATTGCCTGTGCTCACTTTCTCACTTAGGGGATAGGTTAGGTGCCCCAATGTGAACATAGGCGATGGCTTAGGGGCCGCCTATATCAACATAGGCGATAGGTTAGGCGCGTCTTATACCATTGCCTATGCTCACTCACTCACTTAGGCGATAGGTTAGACACCACCTATTTCAACATAGGAGATCGCTTAGGCGTCGCCTATATCATCATAGGTGATAGGATAGGCTTCGCTTATACCATTGCCTATTCTCACTGCTTCACTTAGGCGAGAGGTTAGGCGCCGCCTATATCAACATAGGCGATAGGTTAGGCACCGCTTCTACCATTACCTGTACTTATTGCCTCACTTAGGCGATAGGTTAGGCGCCGCCTATGTCAGCATAGGCGATGGATTAGGCGCCACCTATATCAATATAAACGATTGGTTAGGTGCCGCTTATACCATTGCCTATGCTCACTGCCTTACTTAGGCGATAGGTTAGGCACAGCCTATGTCAACATAGGAGATGGCTTAGGCGCCACCTATATCATCATGGGCGATAGGTTAGGCTACAAATATACCATTGCATATGCTCACATCCTCACTTTGGCGATAGGTTAGGCGCCGCCTATGTCAACATAGGTGATGGCTTAGGCGCCGCCTATATCAACATAGGCGATAGGTTAGGAACCGCTTATACCATTGCTTTTGCTCACTTCCTTACTTAGGCGATATGTAAGGCGCCACCTATATCAACATAGGCGATGGCTTAGGCGCCGCGTATATCAACATAGGCGATAGTTTAGGCGTCGCTTATACCATTGGCTATGCTCCCTGCCTCACTTAGGCGATAGGTTAGGCGCCGCCTATGTCAACATAGGCAATGGATTAGGCACTGCCTATACCAATATCGGCGATAGGTTAGGCGCTGTTTATACCATTGCCAATGCTCACAGCCTCACTTAGGCGATAAGTTAGGCGCCGCCTATTTCAACATGGGTGATGGCTTATGATCCACCAAGATCAACATAGGCGATAGGTTAGGAGCCGCTTAGACCATTGCCTATTCACCTTACATCACTTAGGCGATAGGTTAGGCGCTGCCTATATCAACATAGGCGATAGGTTAGGCGCCGCTTATACCAGTGCCTATGCTCACTGACACACTTAGGAGATATGTTAGGCACCGCCTATTTCATCATAGGTGATATATTAGGCTTCGCTTATACCATTGCCTATTCTCACTGCCTCACTTAGGCGATAGGTTAGGCGCCGCCAATATCAACATAGGCGATAGTTTAGGCACCGCTTCTACCATTACCTGTACTCATTTCCTCACTTAGGTGATAGGTTAGGCGCCACCTATGTCAGCATACGCGATGGAATAGGCGCCACCTATATCAATATAAATGATAGGTTAGGTGCCGCTTATACCATTGCCCATGCTCACTGCCTTACTTAGGCGATAGGTTAGGCACCGCCGATGTCAACATAGGCGATGGCATAGGCGCCACCTATATCAACATAGGCGATAGGTTAGGCGCGGCATATACCATTGCATATGCTTACTTCCTCACTTAGGCGATAGGTTAGGCGCCGCCTATGTCAACATAGGCGATGGCTTAGGCGCCGCCTATATCAATATAGGTGATCGGTTAGACGCCGCTTAACCCATTGCCTATGCGCACTGCCTCACTAAGGAGATAGGTTAGGGGACTACTATGTCAATATAGGCAAGGGCTTAGGCGCCACCAATATCAACAGAGGCGATAGGTTAGGTGCCACTTATACCATTGCCTATGTTCACTGCCTCACTTGGGCGATAAGTTAGGCGACGCCTGTGTCAATATAGGCGATGGCTTAGGCTCCTCCTAAATCAACATAAGCGATAGGTTAGGCACCTTCTATGTCAACATAGGAAATGGCTTAGGCACCGCCTATATCAACACAGGCGATAGGTTAGGCACCGCTTATATCAATATATGCGATAGGTTAGGCGTTGCTTATACCATTGCCTATGCTCACTGCCTCACTTAGGCGATAAGTTAGGCGCTGCATATATCAACATAGGAGATAGGTTAGGAACCGTTTATACCATTGCTTTTGCTCACAATCTTACTTAGGTGATAGGTTAGGCGACGCCAATATCAACATAGGCGATGGCTTAGGCGCCGCCTATATCAACATAAGCGATAGGTTAGGCGCCGCTTTTACCATTGCCTATGCTCACTGCCTCACTTAGGCGATAGGTTAGGCGCCGCCTATGTCAACATAGGCAATGGATTAGGGACCGCCTATACAAACATAGGCGATAGGTTAGGCGCCGCTTATACCATTGCCAATGCTCACTGCCTCACTTAGGCGATAATTAAGGCGCCGCCAATTTCAACATGGGCGATGGCTTATGAGCCACCTAGATCAACATAGGCGATAGGTTAGGCACCTCCTATATCAACATAGGCGATGGCTTAGGCGCCGCCTATATCAACAGAGGCGATATGTTAGGCGCCGCTTATATCAATATATGCGATAGGTTAGGCGCCGCTTATGCCATTGCGTATGCTCACTACCTCACTTAGGAGATAGGTTAGGCGCCGCTTATATTAACATAGTCGATAGGTTAGGAACCGCTTATACCATTGCTTTTTCTAACTTCTTTATATAGGCGATATGTTAGGCGCCACCTATGTCAACATAGGCGATGGCTTAGGCGCCGCCTATATCAACATAGGCGATAGGTTAGGCAGCGCTTATACCATTGCCTATGCTCACTGCCTCACTTAGGCGATAGGTTAGGCGCCGCATATGTCAACATAGGTAATGGATTAGGCACTGCCTATACCAATATCGGCGATAGGTTAGGCGCTGGTTATACCATTGCCAATGCTCATAGCCTCACTTAGGCGATAAGTTAGGCGCCGCCTATTTCAACATGGGTGATGGCTTATGAGCCACCTAGATCAACATAGGCGATAGGTTAGGCGCCGCTTATACCATTGCCTATGCTTCTTACATCACTTAGGCGATAGGTTAGGCGCCGCCTATGTCAACATAGGCGATGGCTTAGGCGCCGCCTATATCAACATAGGCGATAGGTTAGGCGCCGCTTATACCAGTGCCTATGCTCACTTTCTCACTTAGGATATATGTTAGGCATCGCCTATTTCAACATAGGATATCAGTTAGGCGCCGCCTATATCATCATATGTGGTAGGTTAGGCTTCGCTTATACCATTAACTATTCTCACTGCGTCACTTAGGAGATAGGTTAGGCGCCGCCTATATCAACATAGGCGATAGTTAAGGCACCGCTTCTACCATTACCTGTAATCATTACCTCACTTAAGTGATAGATTAGGCGCCACCTATGCCAACATAGGCGATGGATTAGGCGCCATTTATATCATCATAGGCGATAGGTTAGGCTACGCATATACCATTGCATATGCTCTCTTCTTTACTTAGGCGATAGGTTATACACCGCCTATGTCAACATAGGTGATGGCTTAGGCACCGCCTATATCAACATTGGTGATCAGTTAGGCGCCGCTGAACCCATTGCCTATGCTCACTGCCTCACTTAGGTGATAGGTTAGGCGCCGCCTATATCAACATAGGCGATAGGTTAGGAACCACTTACACCATTGCTTTTGCTCACTTCCTTACTTAGGCGATATGTTAGGCGCCACCTATATCAACATAGGCGATGGCTTAGGCGCCGCCTATATCAACATAGGCGATAGTTTAGGCGTCGCTTATACCATTGGCTATGCTTCTTGCCTCACTTAGGCGATAGGTTAGGCGCCGCCTATGTCAACATAGGCAATGGATTAGGCACTGCCTATACCAACATCGGCGATAGGTTAGGCGCTGGTAATAACATTGCCAATGCTCACAGCCTCACTAAGGCGATAAGTTAGGCGCCGCCTATTTCAACATGGGTGATGGCTTATGATCCACCTAGATCAACATAGGCGATAGGTTAGGAGCCGCGTAGACCATTGCCTATGCTCCTTACATCACTTAGGCGATAGGTTAGGCGCCGCCTATGTCAACATAAGCAATGGATTAGGCGCCGCCTATATCAACATAGGCGATAGGTTAGGCGCTGGTTATACCATTGCCAATGCTCACAGCCTCACTTAGGCGATAAGTTAGGCGCCGCCTATTTCAACATGGGTGATGGCTTATGAGCCACCTAGATCAATATTGGCGATAGGTTAGGCACCGCTTATACCATTGCCTATGCTCCTTACATCCATAGGCAATAGGATCGGTGCCGCCTATGTCAACATAGGCGATGGCTTAGGCGATAGGTTAGGCGCCGCTTTTACCATATCCTATGCTCACTGACTCACTTAGGAGATATGTTATGCACCGCCTATTTGGACATAGGATATCGCTTAGGCGCCGCCTATATCATCATAGGTGATAGGTTAGTCTTCGCTTATACCATTGCCTATTCTCACTGCCTCACTTTGGCGATAGGTTAGGCGCCGCCTATATCAATATAGGCGATAGGTTAGGCACCACTTCTACCATTACCTGTACTCATTGCCTCACTTAGGTGATAGGTTAGGCGCCACCTATGTCAGCATAGGCGATGGATTAGGCGCCACCTATATCAATATAAATGATAGGTTAGGTGCCACTTATACCATTGCCTATGCTCACTGCCATACTTAGGCGATAGGTTAGGCACCGTCTATGTCAACATAGGCGATGGCTTAGGCGCCACCTATATCAACATAGGCGATAGGTTAGGGGCCGCATATACCATTTCATATGCTCACTTCCTTACTTAGGCGATAGCTTAGGCGCCGCCTATGTCAACATAGGTGATGGCTTAGGCGCCGCCTATATCAACATAGGTGATCGGTTAGGCGCCGCTTAACCCATTGCCTATGCTCACTGCCTCACTTAGGCGGTAGGTTAGGTGTCGCCTATGATAACATAGGGAACGGGTTAGGCACCGCCTATATCAACATAGGCGATGTCTGAGGCACCGCCTATATCAACATAGGAAATAGCGTACGTGCTGCTTATACCATTGCCTGTGCTTACTTTCTCACTTAAGGGGTAGGTTAGGCGCCCCAATGTCAACATAGGCGATGGATTAGGGGACGCCTATATCAACATAGGCGATAGGTTAGGCGCCATTTATACCATTGCCTATGCTCACTGACTCACTTAGGCGATAGGTTAGGCGCCGCCTATATCAATATAGGCGATAGGTTAGGCACCACTTCTACCATTACCTGTACTCATTGCCTCACTTAGGTGATAGGTTAGGCGCCACCTATGTCAGCATAGGCGATGGATTAGGCGCCACCTATATCAATATAAATGATAGGTTAGGTGCCGCTTATACCATTGCCTATGCTCACTGCCATACTTAGGCGATAGGTTAGGCACCGTCTATGTCAACATAGGCGATGGCTTAGGCGCCACCTATATCAACATAGGCGATAGGTTAGGGGACGCATATACCATTTCATATGCTCACTTCCTCACTTAGGCGATAGCTTAGGCACCGCCTATGTCAACATAGGCGATGGCTTAGGCGCCGCCTATATCAACATAGGTGATCGGTTAGGCGCCGCTTAACCCATTGCCTATGCTCACTGCCTCACTTAGGCGGTAGGTTAGGTGTCGCCTATGATAACATAGGGAATGGGTTAGGCACCGCCTATATCAACATAGGCGATGTCTGAGGCACCGCCTATATCAACATAGGAAATAGCGTACGTGCTGCTTATACCATTGCCTGTGCTTACTTTCTCACTTAAGGGGTAGGTTAGGCGCCCCAATGTCAACATAGGCGATGGATTAGGGGCCGCCTATATCAACATAGGCGATAGGTTAGGCGCCATTTATACCATTGCCTATGCTCACTGACTCACTTAGGCGATAGGTTAGGCACCACCTATTTCAACATAGGAGATCGCTTAGGCGTCGCCTATATCATCATAGGCGATAGGTTAGGCTTCTCTTATACCATTGCCTATTATCACTGCCTCACTTAGGAGATAGGTTAGGCGCCGCCTATATCAACATAGGCGATAGGTTAGGCACCGCTTCAACCATTAAATGTACTCATTGCCTCACTTAGGTGATAGGTTAGGCGCCACCTATCTCAGCATAGGTGATGGATTAGGCGCCACCTATACACAATAAACGATAGGTTAGGTGCCGCTTATACCATTACCTATGTTCACTACCTTACTTAGGCGATAGGTTAGGCACCGGCTATGTCAACATAGGCAATGGCTTAGGCGCCACCTATATCAACATAGGAAATAGCGTAGGTGCCTCTTATACCATTGCCTGTGCTCACTTTCTCACTTAAGGGATAGCTTAGGCGCCCCAATGTCAACATAGGCGATGGATTAGGGGCCACCTATATTAACATAGGCGATAGGTTAGGCGCCGCTTATACCATTGCCTATGCTCACTGACTCACTTAGGCAATAGGTTAGGTACCACCTATTTCAACATAGGAGATCTCTTAGGCGTCGCCTATATTATCATAGGCGATAGGTTAGGCATCGTTTATACCATTTCCTATTCTCACTGCCTCACTTAGGCGATAGGTTAGGCGCCCCCTATATCAACATAGGCGATAGGTTAGGCACCGCTTCTACCATTAACTGTACTTATTGCCTCACTTAGGCGATAGGTTAGGTGCCGCCTATGTCAGCATAGGCGATGGATTAGGCGCCACCTATATCAATATAAACGATAGGTTAGGTGCCGCTTATACCATTGCCTATGCTCACTGCCTTACTTAGGCGATAGGTTAGGCACCGCCTATGTCAACATAGGCGACGGCTTAGGCACCGCCTATATCAACATAGGCTATAGGTTAGGTGCTGCATATACCATTGCCTATGCTCACTTTATCACTTAGGCGATAGGTTAGGCGCCGCCTATGTCAACATAGTCGTTGACTTTGGCGCCGCCTATATCAAAATAGGTGATAGGTTAGGAGCCGCTTATCCAATTGCCTATGCTTACTTCCTCACTTTGGCGATAAGTTAGGTGTCGCCTATGTTAACAAAGGGAATGGCTTAGGCACCGCCTATATCAATAGAGGCGATAGGTTAGGCGCCGCATATACCATTGCCTATGCTCACTGCCTCACTTAGGTGATAGGTTCGTCGCCTTCTATGTCAACATAGGCGATGGCTTAGGCGCCGCCTATATCAACATAGGTGATCGGTTAGGCGCCGCTTAACCCATTGCATATGCTCACTGCCTCACTTAGGCGGTAGGTTAGGTGTCGCCTATGATAACATAGGGAATGGGTTAGGCACCGCCTATATCAACATAGGTGATGTCTTAGACACCGCCTATATCAACATAGGAAATAGCGTACGTGCTTCTTATACCATTGCCTGTGCTTACTTTCTCACTTAAGGGGTAGGTTAGGCGCCCCAATGTCAACATAGGCGATGGATTAGGGGCCGCCTATATCAACATAGGCGATAGGTTAGGCGCCATTTATACCATTGCCTATGCTTACTGACTCACTTAGGCGATATGTTAGGCACCACCTATTTCAACATAGAAGATCGCTTAGGCGTCGCCTATATCATCATAGGCGATAGGTTAGGCTTCGCTTATACCATTGCCGATTATCACTGCCTCACTTAGGAGATAGGTTAGGCGCCGCCTATATCAACATAAGCGATAGGTTAGGCACCGCTTCAACCATTAAATGTACTCATTGCCTCACTTAGGTGATAGGTTAGGCGCCACCTATCTCAGCATAGGTGATGCATTAGGCGCCACCTATATCACAATAAAGGATAGGTTAGGTGCCGCTTATACCATTACCTATGTTCACTACCTTACTTAGGCGATAGGTTAGGCACCGGCTATGTCAACATAGGCGATGGCTTAGGCGCCACTTATATCAACATAGGCGATAGGTTAGGCGCCGCATATACCATTCCATATGCTCACTTCCTCACTTAGGCGATAGGTTAGGCGCCGGCTATGTCAACATAGGCGATGGCTTAGACGCCGCCTATATCAACATAGGTAATCGGTTAGGCTCCACTTAACCCATTGCGTATGCTCACTGCCTCACTAAGGCGATATGTTAGGCGTCGCCTGTGATAACATAGGGAATGGCTTAGGCACCGCCTATATCAACATAGGCGATGGCTTAGGTGCCGCCTATATCAACATAGGAAATAGCGTAGGTGCCTCTTATACCATTGCCTGTGCTCACTTTCTCACTTAAGGGATAGGTTAGGCGCCCCAATGTCAACATAGGCGATGGATTAGGGGCCACCTATATTAACATTGGCGATAGGTTAGGCGCCGCTTATACCATTGCCTATGCTCACTGACTCACTTAGGCAATAGGTTAGGTACCACCTATTTCAACATAGGAGATCTCTTAGGTGTCGCCTATATTATCATAGGCGATAGGTTAGGCATAGCTTATACCATTTCCTATTCTCACTGCCTCACTTAGGCGATAGGTTAGGCGCCCCCTATATCAACATAGGCGATAGGTTAGGCACCGCTTCTACCATTAACTGTACTTATTGCCTCACTTAGGCGATAGGTTAGGTGCCGCCTATGTCAGCATAGGCGATGGATTAGGCGCCACCTATATCAATATAAACGATAGGTTAGGTGCCGCTTTTACCATTGCCTATGCTCACTGCCTTACATAGGCGATAGGTTAGGCACCGCCTATGTCAACATAGGCGACGGCTTAGGCACCGCCTATATCAACATAGGCGATAGGTTAGGCGCTGCATATACCATTACCTATGCTCACTTTATCACTTAGGAGATAGGTTAGGCGCCGCCTATGTCAACATAGTCGTTGACTTTGGCGCCGCCTATATCAAAATAGGTGATAGGTTAGGAGCCGCTTATCCAATTGCCTATGCTTACTTCCTCACTTAGGCGATAAGTTAGGTGTCGCCTATGTTAACAAAGGGAATGGCTTAGGCACCGCCTATATCAACAGAGGCGATAGGTTAGGCGCCGCATATACCATTGCCTATGCTCACTGCCTCACTAAGGTGATAGGTTCGTCGCCTTTTATGTCAACATAGGCGATGGCTTAGGCGCCGCCTATATCAACATAGGTGATCGGTTAGGCGCCGCTTAACCCATTGTCTATGCTCACTGCCTCACTTAGGCGGTAGGTTAGGTGTCGCCTATGATAACATAGGGAATGGGTTAGGCACCGCCTATATCAACATAGGCGATGTCTTAGGCACCGCCTATATCAACATAGGAAATAGCGTACGTGCTGCTTATACCATTGCCTGTGCTTACTTTCTCACTTAAGGGGTAGGTTAGGCGCCCCAATGTCAACATAGGCGATGGATTAGGGGCCGCCTATATCAACATAGGCGATAGGTTAGGCGCCATTTATACCATTGCCTATGCTCACTGACTCACTTAGGCGATATGTTAGGCACCACCTATTTCAACATAGGAGATCGCTTAGGTGTCGCCTATATCATCATAGGCGATAGGTTAGGCTTCGCTTATACCATTGCCTATTATCACTGCCTCACTTAGGAGATAGGTTAGGCGCCGCCTATATCAACATAGGTGATAGGTTAGGCACCGCTTCAACCATTAAATGTACTCATTGCCTCACTTAGGTGATAGGTTAGGCGCCACCTATCTCAGCATAGGTGATGGATTAGGCGCCACCTATATCAATAACCTCACTTAGGCGATAGGTTAGGCACCGCCTATATCAACTTAGGCGATAGGTTAGGCTTCACTTATACCATTGCCTATTCTCACTGCCTCACTTAGGCGATTGGTTAGGCGCCGCCTATATCAACATAGGCGATAGGTTAGGCACCGCTTCTACCATTAACTGTACTCAATGCCTTACTTAGGTGATAGGTTAGGCGCCACCTATGTCAGCATAGGTGATGGATTAGGCGCCACCTATATCAATATAAATGATAGGTTAGGTGCCGCTTATACCATTACCTATGTTCACTACCTTACTTAGGCGATAGGTTAGGCACCGGCTATGTCAACATAGGCGATGGCTTAGGCGCCACTTATATCAACATAGGCGATAGGTTAGGCGCCGCATATACCATTCCATATGCTCACTTCCTCACTTAGGCGATAGGTTAGGCGCCGGCTATGTCAACATAGGCGATGGCTTAGGCGCCGCCTATATCAACATAGGTAATCGGTTAGGCTCCACTTAACCCATTGCGTATGCTCACTGCCTCACTTAGGCGATATGTTAGGCGTCGCCTATGATAACATAGGGAATGGCTTAGGCACCGCCTATATCAACATAGGCGATGGCTTAGGCGCCGCCTATATCAAAATAGGAAATAGCGTAGGTGCCTCTTATACCATTGCCTGTGCTCACTTTCTCACTTAAGGGATAGCTTAGGCGCCCCAATGTCAACATAGGCGATGGATTAGGGGCCACCTATATTAACATAGGCGATAGGTTAGGCGCCGCTTATACCATTGCCTATGCTCACTGACTCACTTAGGCAATAGGTTAGGTACCACCTATTTCAACATAGGAGATCTCTTAGGCGTCGCCTATATTATCATAGGTGATAGGTTAGGCATCGCATATACCATTTCCTATTCTCACTGCCTCACTTAGGCGATAGGTTAGGCGCCCCCTATATCAGCATAGGCGATACGTTAGGCACCGCTTCTATCATTAACTGTACTTATTGACTCACTTAGGTGATAGGTTAGGTGCCACCTATGTCAGCATAGGCGATGGATTAGGCGCCACCTATATCAATATAAATGTTAGGTTAGGTGCCGCTTATACCATTGCCTATGCTCACTTCCTTACTTAGGCGATAGGTTAGGCACCGCCTATGTCAACATAGGCGACGGCTTAGGCACCGCCTATATCAACATAGGCGATAGGTTAGGCGCTGCATATACCATTGCCTATGCTCACTTTATCACTTAGGCGATAGGTTAGGCGCCGCCTATGTCAACATAGTCGTTGACTTTGGCGCCGCCTATATCAAAATAGGTGATAGGTTAGGAGACGCTTATCCAATTGCCTATGCTTACTTCCTCACTTAGGCGATAAGTTAGGTGTCGCCTATGTTAACAAAGGGAATGGCTTAGGTACCGCCTATATGAACAGAGGCGATAGGTTAGGCGCCCCATTTACCATTGCCTATGCTCACTGCCTCACTTAGGTGATAGGTTCGTCGCCTTCTATGTCAACATAGGCGATGGCTTAGGCGCCGCCTATATCAACATAGGTGATCGGTTAGGCGCCGCTTAACCCATTGCCTATGCTCACTGCCTCACTTAGGCGGTAGGTTAGGTGTCGCCTATGATAACATAGGGAATGGGTTAGGCACCGCCTATATCAACATAGGCGATGTCTTAGGCACCGCCTATATCAACATAGGAAATAGCGTACGTGCTGCTTATACCATTGCCTGTGCTTACTTTCTCACTTAAGGGGTAGGTTAGGCGCCCCAATGTCAACATAGGCGATGGATTAGGGGCCGCCTATATCAACATAGGCGATAGGTTAGGCGCCATTTATACCATTGCCTATGCTCACTGACTCACTTAGGCGATATGTTAGGCACCACCTATTTCAACATAGGAGATCGCTTAGGCATCGCCTATATCATCATAGGCGATAGGTTAGGCTTCGCTTATACCATTGCCTATTATCACTGCCTCACTTAGGAGATAGGTTAGGCGCCGCCTATATCAACATAGGCGATAGGTTAGGCACCGCTTCAACCATTAAATGTACTCATTGCCTCACTTAGGTGATAGGTTAGGCGCCACCTATCTCAACATAGGCGATGTCTTAGGCGCCACCTATATCAATGTAGGCGATAGGTTAGGCGCCGCATATACCATTCCATTTGCTCACTTCCTTACTTAGGCGATAGGTTAGGCGCTGCCTATGTCAACATAGGCGATGGCTTAGGCGCCGCCTATATCAACATAGGTGATCAGTTAGGCGCCGCTTAACCCATTACCTATGCTCACTGCCTCACTTAGGCGATAGGTTAGGCGTCGCCTATGATAACATAGGGAATGTCTTAGGCGTCGCCTATATCAACATAGGTGATGGCTTAGGCGCCGCCTATATCAACATAGGAAATAGCGTAGGTGCCGCTTATACAATTGCATGTGCTCATTTTCTCACTTAAGGGATAGGTTAGGCGCCCCAATGTCAACATAGGCGATGGATTGGTGGCTGCCTATATCAACATAAGCCATAGGTTAGGCACCGCTTATACCATTGCCTATGCTCACTGACTCACTTAGGCAATAGGTTAGGCACCACCTATTTCAACATAGGAGATCTCTTAGGCGTCGCCTATATCATCATAGGCGATAGGTTAGGCTTCGCTTATACCATTGCCTATTCTCACTGCCTCACTTAGGCGATAGATTAGGCGCCACCTATATCAACATAGGCGATAGGTTAGGCACCGCTTCTACCATTAACTGTACTTATTGTCTCACTTAGGCGATAGGTTAGGCGCTGCCTATGTCAGCATAGGCGATGGATTAGGTGCCTCCTATATCAATATAAACGATAGGTTAGGTGCCGCTTATACCATTCCCTATGCTCACTGCCTCACTTAGGCGATAGGTTAGGCACCGCCTATGTCAACATAGGCGATGGCTTAGGCACCGCCTATATCAACATATGTGATAGGTTAGGCACCGCATATACCATTGCCTATGCTCACTTTCTCACTTAGGCGATAGGTTAAGCGCCGCCTATGTCACCATAGTTGATGACTTAGGCGCCTCCTATATCAACATACGTGATAGGTTAGGAGCCGCTTATCCCATTTCCTATGCTTACTTCCTCACTTAGGAGATAGGTTAGGTGCCGCATATGTTAACATAGGGAATGGATTAGGCGCCGCCTATATCAACATAGGCGATAGGTTAGGCGCCGCTTATACCATTGCCTATGCTCACTGCCTCACTTAGGTGATAGGTTCGTCGCCGCCTATGTCAACATAGGCGATGGCTTAGGCGCCGCCTATATCAACATAGGAAATAGCATAGGCGCCGCTTATACCATTTCTTGTGCTCACTTTCTTACTTAAGGGACAGGTTAGGTGCCCCAATGTCAACATAGGTGATGGCTTATGAGCCACCTAGATCAATATAGGCGATAGGTTAGGAACCGCTTATACCATTGCCTATGCTCCTTACATCACTTAGGCGATAGCTTAGGCGCCGCCTATGTCAACATAGGCGATGGCTTAGGCGCCGCTTATACCAGTGCCTATGCTCACTGAATCACTTAGGAGATATGTTAGGCACTAGTTATTTCAACATAGGATATCGCTTAGGCACCACCTATATCATCATTGGTGATAGGTTAGGCTTCGCTTTTACCATTCCCTATTCTCACTGCCTCACTTATGCGTAGGTTAGGTGCTGCCTATATCAACATAGGTGATAGTTTAGGCACCGCTTCTACCATTACCTGTACTCATTGCCTTAATTAGGTGATAGGTTAGGCGCCACCTATGTAAGCATAAGCGATAGATTAGGCGCCACCTATATCAATATAAACGATAGGTTAGGTGCCACTTATACCATTGCCTATGCTCACTGCCTTACTTAGGCGATAGGTTAGGCACCGCCTATGTCAACATAGGCGATGGATTAGGCACCACCTATATCAACATAGGCGATAGGTTAGGCGCCGCATATACCATTGCATATGCTCACTTCTTCACTTAGGCGATAGGTTAGGCGCCGCCTATGTCAACATAGGAGATGGTCTAGGCGCCGCCTATATCAACATAGGTGATCGGTTAGGCGCCGCTTAACCCATTGCCTATGCTCACTGCCTCACTTAAGCGATAGGTTAGGCATCGCCTATGATAACATAGGGAATGGCTTAGGCGCCGCCTATATCAACATAGGCGATGGCTTAGGCGCCGTCTATATCAACATAGGAAATAGCATAGGTGTCGCTTATACCATTGCCTATGCTCACTTTCTCACTTAGGGGATAGGTTAGGCACCCCAATGTCAACATAAGCGATGGCTTAGGGGCCGCCTTTATCAAAATAGTCGATAGGTTAGGCTCCGCTTATACCATTGCCTATGCTCACTGTCTCACTTAGGCGATAGGTTAGGTGCCTCCTATGTCAACATAGGCAATGGCTTAGGCTCCACCTATATTAACATAGGCGATAGGTATGGCGCCGCTTATAGCATTGCATATTCTCACTGCCTCACTTAGGTGATAGTTTAGGCGCCGCCTATGTCAACATAGGCGATCGCTTAGGCGCCGCCTTTATCAACATAGGCGATAGGCTACGTGCCGCTTATACCATTGCCTATGCTCTCTCCCTCACTTAGGCAATAAGTTAGGCGTCGGCTATGTCAATATACGCGATGGCTTAGGTGCCGCCTATATCAACATAGGCAATAAGTTAGGCACCACCTATACAATTGCCTATGCTCACTGTCTTACTTAGGCGATAGGTTAGGCGTCGTCTATGTAAAAATAGGCGATATCTAAGGTGCCGCCTTTATCAAAATAGTTGATAGGTTAGGCGTCGCTTATACCATTGCCTATGCTCACTACCTAACTTAGGCGATAGGTTAGGCGCCGCCTATGACAACATTGGCGATGGGTCAGGAGCCGCCTATATCAACATAGGCGATAGGTTTGTCTCCGATTATAATATTTCATTTGCTCACTGCCTCACTTAGGTGATAGGTTAAGTGCCGCCTATGTCAACATAGGCGATGGCTGCGCTGCTTATAGCATTGTCTATGCTCACTGCCTCACTTAGGTGATAGGTTAGGCGCCGCCTATGTCAACATAGGCGATCGCTTAGATGCCGTCTTTATCAACATAGGCCATAGGCTACGTGTCGCTTGTACCATTGCCTATGCTCACTCCCTTACTTAGGCGATAGGTTAGGCGTCGCCTATGTCAATATAGGCGATGGCTTAGGTGCAGCCTATATCAACATAGGCAATAAGTTAGGCACCGCTTATACCATTGCCTATGCTCACTTTCTTACTTAGGCGATAGGTTAGGCGCCGTCTATGTCAACATAGGCGATGTCTAAGGTGCCGCCTTTATCAAAATAGTCGATAGGTTAGGTGCCGCCTATGTCAACATTGGCGATGGCTTAGGCCCCACCTATATCAGCATAGGCGATAGGTTTGGCGCCGCTTATAGCATTGCCTATTCTCACTGCCTCACTTAGGTTATAGGTTAGGTGCCACCTATATCAACATAGGCGATCGCTTAGGCACCGCCTTTATCAACATAGGCGATAGGCTACGCGCCGCTTATACGATTGTCTATGCTCTCTCCCTTACTTAGGAAATAGGTTAGGCGTCGCCTATGTCAATATAGGCGATGGCTTAGGTGCCGCCTATAACAACACAGGCAATAAGTTAGGCACCGCTTATACCATTGCCTATGCTCACTGCCTTAGGCGATAGGTTAGGCGTCGTTTATGTCAAAATAGGCGATGTTTAAGGTGCCGCCTTTATCAAAATAGTCGACAGGTTAGGTGCCGCTTATACCATTGCCTATGCTCACTACCTCACTTAGGCGATAGGTTAGGCTCCGCCTATGACAACATAGGCGATGGGTCAGGAGCCGCCTATATCAACATAGGCGATAGGTTAGGCTCCGATCATAATATTTCATATGCTCACTTCCTTACTTAGGCGATAGGTTAGGTGACACCTATATCAACATAGGCGATAGGTTAGGCGCTGCATATACCATTCCCTATGCTCATTACCTCACTTAGGCTATGGCTTAGGCGCCGCCTATATCAACATAGGAGATAGGTTAGGCGCCGTTTATACCATTCCCTATGCTCACTACCTCACATAGGCAATAGTTTAGGCGCCGCCTATGTCAACATAGGCGATGGCATAGGCCACGCCTATATCAACATAGGTGATAGGTTCGGCGCTGCCTATACCATTGCCTATGCTCACTGCCTTACTTAGGCGATAGGTTAGGCGCCACCTATGTTACATAGGCGATTGATTAGTAGCCACCTATATAAACATAGGTCATAGGTTTGGCGCCGCTTATACCATTGCCTATGCTCACTGCCTCACTTAGGAGATAGGTTAGGCGCCGACTATATCAATATAGGCGATAGGATAGGTGTCTCCTATGTCAACATACTCGATAGGTTAGGCACCGGTTATACCATTTCCTAAGCTCACTGCCTCACTTAGGCGATAGGTTAGGTGTCTCCTATGTCAACATACTCGATAGGTTAGGCGCCGCCTATATCAACATAGGTGATAGGTTAGGCGCCGTATATACCATTGCCTATCCTCACTGACTAACTTAGGAGATAGGTTAGGGACCGCCTATGTCGACATAGGCGATGGCGTAGGTGCCGCCTATATCAACATTGGCGATAGTTTAGGCGCCGCTTATACCATTGCCTATGCTCACTGCCTCACTTTGGAGATAGGTTAGGCACCTCCTATATCAACAGAGGCGATAGGTTTGGCGCCGCTTGTAGCATTGCCTATGCTCACTGCCTCACTTAGGAGATAGGTTAGGCGCCGACTATATCAATATAGGCGATAGGTTAGGTGTCTCCTATGTCAACATACTCGATAGGTTAGGCACCGGTTATACCATTTCCTATGCTCACTGCCTCACTTAGGCGATAGGTTAGGTGTCTCCTATGTCAACATACTCGATAGGTTAGGCGCCGCCTATATCCACATAGGTGATAGGTTAGGCGTCGTATATACCATTGCCTATCCTCACTGAATAACTTAGGAGATAGGTTAGGGACCGCCAATGTCGACATAGGCGTTGGCGTAGGTGCAGCCTATATCAACATTGGCGATAGTTTAGGCGCCGCTTATACCATTGCCAATGCTCACTGCCTCACTTTGGAGATAGGTTAGGCACCTCCTATATCAACAGAGGCGATAGGTTTGGCGCCGCTTGTAGCATTGCCTATGCTCACTGCCTCACTTGGGCGATAAGTTAGGCGACGCCTGTGCCAAATAGGCGATGGCTTAGGCTCCTCCTAAATCAACATAGGCGATAGGTTAGGTACCGCTTATACCATTGCCAATGCTCATGCCTCACTTTGGCTATAGGTTAGGTGCCGCCTATGTCAACATAGGCGATGGCTTAGGCGCTGCCAATATCAACATAGGCGATAGGTTAGGCGCCGCTTATACTATTTACTTTGTTCACTGCCTCACATAGGCGATAGGTTAGGCGCCTCCTATGTCAACATAGTCGATGGCTTAGGTGCCGCCTATATGAACATAGGCGATAGATTAGGTACCGTTTATACCATTGCCTATGCTCACTCCCTTACTTAGGCAATAGGTTAGGCGCCTCCTATGTCAACATAGGCGATGGCTTAGGCGCCGCCTATATCAACAGAGGCGATAGGTTAGGCGCCGCTTATATCAATATATGCGATAGGTTAGGCGCCGCTAATACAATTGCCTATGCTCACTTCCTGACGTAGGCGATAGGTTAGGCGCCGCCTATATCAACATAGGTGATAGGTTCAGAATCTCTTATACCATTGCTTTTGCACATTGCCTTACTAAGGCGATATGTTAGGCGCCGCCTATATCAACATAGGCGATGGCTTAGGCACCACCTATATCAACATAGGCGATAGGTTAGCCGCCGCTTATACCATTGCCTATGCTCACTGCCTCACTTAGGCGATAGGTTAGGCGTCGCCTATGTCAACATAGGTAATGGATTAGGCACCGCCTATAACAACATAGGCGATAGGTTGGCACTGCTTATACCATTGCCAATTCTTACTACCTCACTTAGGCGCCGCCTATTTCAACATGGGCGATGCCTTATGAGCCACCTAGATCAACATAGGTGATAGTTTAGGCACCGCCTATATCAACATAGGTGATAGGTTAGGCGCCGCATATACCATTGCCTATGCTCACTGCCTATCTTAGGAGATAGGTTAGGCGCCGCCTATGTCAACATAGGCGATGGCTTTGGTGCCGCCTATATCAACATAGGCGATAGTTTAGGCGCCGCTTATACCATTGCCTATGCTCACTGCCTCACTTAGGCGATGGGTCAGGCACCTCCTATGTCAACATAGGTAATGGCTTAGGCACCGCCTATATCAACATAGGCGATAGGTTAGGCACCGTTTATATCAATATATGCGATAGGTTAGGCGCTGCTTATACCATTGCCTATGCTCACTGCCTTACATAGGCGATTGGTTAGGAGCCGCCTATATCAACATAGGTGTCAGTATAGGAACCGCTTATACCATTGCTTTTGCTCACTGCCTTACTTAGGAAATAGGGTAGGCGACGCCTATATCAACATAGGCGATGGCTTAGGCGCCGCCTATATCAACATAAGCGATAGGTTAGGCGCCGCTTATACCATTGCCTATGCTTACTGCCTCACTTAGGCGATAGGTTAGGCGTCGCCTATGTCAACATGGGAAATGGATTAGCGACCGCCTAAACAAACATAGGCGATAGGTTAGGCGCCGCTTATACCATTGCCAATGCTCACTGCCTCACGTAGGCGATAAGTTAGGCGCCGCCTATTTCAACATGGGCGATGGCTTATGAGCCACCTAGATCAACAAAGGCGATAGGTTAGGCGCCGCTTATACCATTGCCTATGCTCCTTCCCTCACTTAGGCGATACGTTAGGCGCCGCCTATGTCAACATAGGCGATGGCTTAGGCGCCGCCTATATCAACATACGCGATAGGTTAGGCGCCGCTTATACCATTACCTATGCTCACTGACTCTCTTAGGCGATAGGTTAGGAACCACCTATTTCAACATAGGAGATCGCTTAGGCGTCGCCTATATCATCATAGGCGATTGGTTAGGCTTCGCTTGTACCATTGCCTATTCTCACTGCCTCACTTAGGCGATAGGTTTGGCGCCGCCTATATATAAACATGGGCGATAAGTTAGGCACCACTTCTACCATTAACTGTATTCATTGCCTCACTTAGGCCATAGGTTAGGCACCTCCTATGTCAGCATTGGTGATGGATTAGGCGCCACCTATATCAATATAAACTATAGGTTAGGTGCCACTTATACCATTGCCTATGCTCACTGCCTCACTTAGGCGATAGGTTAGGCACCGCCTATGTCATCATAGGCAATGGATTAGGCACCGCCTATATCAACATAGGCGATAGGTTAGGCGCCGCATATACCATTGCCTATGCTCACTTCCTCACTTAGGAGATAGGTTAGGCGCCGCCTATGTCAACATAGTCGATGACTTAGGCGCCGCCTATATCAACATAGGTGATAGGTTTGGTGCCGCTTATCCCATTGCCTATGCATACTTCCTTACTTAGGCGATAGGTTAGGCGCCGCCTATTTTAACATAGGGAATGTCTTAGGCTCCGCCTATATCAACATAGGCGATAGGTTAGGCGCCGCATATACCATTGCCTATGCTCACTTCCTCACTTATGCGATAGGTTAGGCGCCACCTATGTCAACATAGGCGATGGCTTAGGCGCCGCCTATATCAACATAGGCAATTGCGTAGGTGCCATTTATACCATTGGCTGTGCTCACTTCCTCACTTAGAAGATAGGTTAGGCGCCCCCTATGTCAACATAGGCGATGGCTTAGGGGGCGCCTATATCAACATAGGCGATAGGTTAGGCGCCGCTTATACAATTGTCTATGCTTACGGCCTCAATCAGGCAATAGGTTAGGCACCGCAAATATCAACATAGGCGATGGCTTAGGCGCAACCTATATCAACATAGGCAATAGGTTAGGCTCCGCTTATATCATTGCCTATACTTACTGCCTCACTTCGGTGATAGGTTAGGCCCCGCCTATGTTAACATAGGTAATTGTTTAGGCACCGCCTATATCAACATAGGCGATAGGTTAGGCGCTGATTATACTATTTCCTATGCTCACTGCCTATCTTAGAATATAGGTTAGGCGCCGCCTATGTCAACATAGGCGATAGGAAATTAGTTAGGTGCGGCATATACCATTACCATTGCTCACTGCCTCACTTAGGCGATAGTTTAGGCGCCACCTATGTTAACAAAGGTGATGGGTCAGGCGCCGCCTATATCAACATAGGCGATAGGTTAGGTGCCGATTATACTATTTCATATGCTCACTGCCTCACTTAGGAGATAGGTTAGGCGCCACCTTTGTCAACATAGGTTATGGCATAAGTGCCGCCTATATCAACATAGGCGATAGGTTAGGTGCCGCTTCTACCATTGCCTCCGCTCACTGCCTCACTTAGCGATAGATTAGGCGGCGCCTATGTCAACATAGACGATCGCTTAGGCGCCACCTATATCAACATACGTGATAGGTTAGGCGCCGCTTATGCCAATTCCTATGCAGACTGCCTCACTTAAGCGATAGGTTAGGCACCGCCTATGTTAACAAAGACGATGGCTTAGGTGCCGCCTATATCAACATAGGCGATAGGTTAGACTCTGCTTATACCATTACCTTTCCTCACTGCCTCACTTAGATAATAGGTTACGCGCCACCTATGTCAACAATGGAGATGGGTCAGGCACCGCCTATATCAACATAGGCGATAGGTTAGGTGCCGATTATACTATTTCATATGCTCACTGCCTCACTTAGGCGATAGGTTAGGTGACACCTATGTTAACATTGGCGATGGCTTAGGTGCCACCTATATCAACATAAGCGATAGGTTACGAGCCGTTTATACCATTGCCTATGATCACTGCCTCACTTAGGTGATAGGTTAGGCATCGCCTATGTCAACATAGGCGATGTCTTAGGCGTTGCCTATATCAACATAGGCGATAGGTTAGGCGCCTCTTATACCATTCCCTATGCTCACTACCTCACTTAGGCGAAAGGTGAGGCGTCGTCTATGTCAACATAGGCGATGGCTTAGGCGCCGCCTATATCATTATAGGCGATAGGTTAGGCACCGCTTATACCATTGCCTATGCTCACTGCATCACTTAGGCGATAGGTAAGGCGCCGCTTGTGTCAACATTGGCGATGGGTAAGGCGTCGCCTATATCAACATAGGCGATAAGTTAGGCGTTGCTCATACTATTGCCTATGCTTACTGAGTCACTTAGGTGATATGTTAGGCACTCTCTATATCAACATACGCGATGGCTTACGCGTCACCTATATCAACATAGCCAATTGGTTTGGAGCCGTTTATATCAACATAGGTGATAGCATTGCCTATGTCAACATAGGCGATAGGTTATGCTCCGCTTATACCATTGCCTCCGCTCACTGCCTCACTTAGGCGATAGGTTAGGCGCCATTTATGTCAACATAGACGATGTCTTAGGCACCTCCTATATCAACATATGCGATAGGTTAGGCTCCGCTTATCCCATTGCCTAAGCTGACTGCCTTACTTAGGCGATAGGTTAGGCGCCACCTATGTCAACAAAGGAGATGGGTCAGGCACCGCCTATATCAACATAGGCGATATGATAGGTGCCGATTATACTATTTCATATGCTCACTGCCTCACTTTGGCGACAGGTTAGGCGCCTCCTATGTCAACATAGGCGATGGCTTAGGCGACGCCTATACCAACATAGGCGATAGGTTAGGCACCGCTTATACTATTTACTATGCTCCCTGCCTCACTTAGGCAATAGGTTAGGCGCCACTGATGTCAATATAGGCGATGGCTTAGGCGCCGCCTATATCAACATAGGCGATAGGTTAGGCGCTGATTATACTATTGCCAATGATCACTGCCTAACTTAGGAGATAGGTTAGGCGCCGCCTATGTGAACATAGGCGATGGATTAGGTGCCGCCTATATCAACATAGGCGATAGTTTAGGCACCGCTTATACCATTGCATATGCTCACTGCCTTACTTAGGCGATAGGTTAGGCGCCTCCTATGTCAACATAGGCGATGGCTTAGGCGCAGCCAATATCGACAGAGGCGATAGGTTAGGCGCCGCTTATATCAATATATGCGATAGGTTACGCGCCGCTTATACCATTGCATACGCTCACTGCCTCACTTAGGCGATAGGTTAGGCGCCGCCTATATCAACATAGGCGATAGGTTAGGAACCGCTTATACCATTGCTTTTGCTCACTGCCTTACTTAGGCGATATGTTAGGCGCCGCCTATATCAACATAGGCAATGGCTTAGGCGCCGCCTATATCAACATAGGCGATAGGTTAGGCGCCGGTTATACCATTGCCTATGCTCATTGCCTCACTTAGGCGATAGGTTAGGCACCCCCTATGTCAACATAGGCGATGGCTTAGGAACCGCCTATATCATCATTGGGAATAGCGTAGGTGCCGCTTATACCATTTCCTGTGCTCACTGCCTCAGTTAGGCGATAGGTTTGGCGCCTCCTATGTAAACATAGGCAAGGGCTTAGGCGCCGCCTATATCAACAGAGGCGATAGGTTAGGCTCGGCTTTTAGCATTGCCTATGATCACTTCCTGACTTGGGCGATAAGTTAGGGGCCTCCTGTGTCAACATAGGCGATGGCTTAGGCTCCTCCTAAATCAACATAGGCGATAGGTTAGGTGCCGCTTATACCATTGCCTTTGCTCACTGCCTCACTTTGGCGATTGGTTAGGCGCCGCCTATGGCAACATAGGCGATGGCTTAGGCGCCGCCTATATCAACATAGGCGATAGGTTAGGCGCCGCTTATGCTATTTACTATCCTCCCTGCCTCACTTAGGTGTTAGGTTAGGCGCCGCTGATGTAAACATAGGCGATGGCATAGGCGACGCCTATATCAAGATAGGAGATAGGTTAGGCGCTGATTATACTATATCCAATGCTCACTACCTAACTTAGGAGATATGTTAGGCGCCGCCTATGTCAACATAGGCGAGTGCTTAGTTGCCGCCTATATCAACATAGGCGATAGTTTAGGCACCGCTTAGACCATTGCATATGCTCACTGCCTTACAAAGGCGATAGGTTAGGCGTCTCCTATCTCAACATAGGCGATGGCTTAGGCGCCGCCTATATAAACAGAGGCGATAGGTTCGGTGCCGCTTATATCAATATATGCGATAGGTTAGGCGCCACTTATACCATTGCCAATGCTCACTGCCTCACTTAGGCGATAGGTTAGGCGCCGCCTATATCAACATAGGCGATAGGTTAGGAACCACTTATACCATTGCTTGTGCTAACTTACTCACTTAGGCGATAGGTTAGGTGCCCCCTATGTCAACATAGGCGATGGATTAGGGGCCGCCTATATCAATATAGGCGATAGTTTAGGCGCCGCTTATACCATTTCCTATGCTTACTGCCTCACTCAGGAGATAGGTGAGGCGCCGCTAATATCAACATAGGCGATGGCTTAGGCGCCGCCTATATCAACATAGGCGATAGGTTAGGCGCCGCTTATATCATTGCCTATACTTACTGCCTCACTTCGGTGTTAGGTTAGGTCCCGCCTATGTCAACATAGGTGATCGTTTAGGCGCCGCCTATATCAACATAGGCGATAGGTTAGGCACCGCTTATACCATTTCCTATGCTCACTGCATCACTTAAGCTATAGGTTAGGCGCCGCCTATGTCAACATACTCGATAGGTCAGGCCCTGCCTATATCAACATAGGTGATAGGTTAGGCGCCGCATATACCATTGCCTATGCTCACTGACTAACATAGGAGATAGGTTAGGCCCGCCTATGTCAACATAGGCGATGGCGTAGGTGCCGCCTATATCAACATTGGCTATTGTTTAGGCGCCGCATATACCATTGCCTATGCTCACTGCCTCACTTAGGAGATAGGTTAGGCGCCTCCTATGTCAATATAGGCAAGGGTTAGGCGCCGCCTATATCAACAGAGGCGATAGGTTAGGCGCCGCTGATAGCATTGCCTATGCTCACTGCCTCACTTGGGCGATAAGTTAGGCGACGCCTGTGTCAACATAGGCGATGGCTTAGGATCCTACTAGATCAACATAGGCGATAGGTTAGGTGTCGCTTATACCATTGCCTATGCTCACTGCCTCACTTTGGCGATAGGTTAGGCGCCGCCTATGTCATCATGGGTGATGGCTTAGGCGTCGCCTATTTCAATATAAGCGATAGGTTAGGCGCAGCTTATACTGTTTACTATACTCACTGCCTCACTTAGGCGATAGGTTAGGCGCCGCCGATGTCAACATAGGCGATGGATTAGGCGCCGCCTATATCAACATAGGCGATAGGTTAGGCACTGATTATACTATTGCCTATGCTCACTGCCTAACTTAGGAGATAGGTTAGGCGTCGCCTATGTCAACATAGGCGATTGTTAGGTACCGCCTATATCAACATAGGCGATAGATTAGGCACCTCTTATACCATTGCCTATGCTCACTCCCTTACTTAGGCGATAGGTTCGGCGCCTCCTATGTCAACATAGGCGATGGCTTAGGCGTTGCCTATATCAATAGAGGCGATAGGTTAGGTGCCGCTAATATCATGATATGCGATAGGTTAGGCACCGCTTATACCATTGCCTATGCTCACTGCCTCACTTAGGCGATAGGTTAGGCGCCGCATATATCAATATAGGCGATAGGTTAGGAATTGCTTATACCATTGCTTTTGCTGACTTCCTTACTTAGGCGATATGTTAGGCGCCTCCTATATCAACATAGGCGATGGTTTAGGCGCCGCGTATATCTACATAGGCAATAGGTTAGGCGCCGATTATACCATTGCCTATGCTCACTGCTTCACTTAGGCGATACGTCAGGTGCCGCCTATGTCAACATAGGCAATAAATTCGGCACCGCCTATACAAACATAGGCGATAGGTTGGCGCTTCATATAACATTGGCAATGCTCACTGCCTCACTTAGGCGCCGCCTATTTCAACATGGGCGATGGCTTATGAGCCACCTAGATAAACATAGGTGATCGTTTAGGCTCCGCCTATATCAACATAGGTGATAGGTTAGGCGCCGCATATACCATTGCCTATGGTCACTGCCTAACTTAGGAGATAGGTTAGGCGCCGCCTATGTTAACATAGGTGATGGCTTTGTTGCCACCTATATCAACATAGGTGATAGTTTAGGCGTCGCTTATTCCATTGCCTATGCTCACTGCCTCACTTAGGCGATAGGTTAGGCACCTCCTATGTCAACATAAGTAATGGCTTAGGCACCGCCACTATCAACAGAGGCGATAGGTTAGGCACCGCTTATATCAATATATGCGATAGGTTAGGCGCTGCTTATACCATTGCCTATGCTCACTGCCTCACTTAGAAGATAGGTTAGGCGCCGCCTATATCAACATAGGTGATAAGTTAGGAACCACTTATACCATTGCTTTTTCTCACTACCTTACTTAGGCGATAGGTTAGGCGACGCCTATATCAACATAGGCAATGGCTTAAGCGCCGCCTATATCAACATAGGCGATGGCTTAGGCGCCGCTTATACCATTGCCTATGCTAACTGCCTCACTTAGGCGATAGGTTAGGCGCCGCCTATGTGAACATAAGCAATGGATTATGGACCGCCTATACCAACATAGGCGATACGTTAGGCGCCGCTTATACCATTGCCAATGCTCACTGCCTCACTTAGGCGATAAGTTAGGTGCTGCCTATTTCAACATGGGAGATGGCTTATGAGCCGCCTAGATCAACATAGGCAATAGGTTAGGCGCCGCTTTTACCATTGCCTATTCTCCTTGCCTCACTTAGGCGATACGTTAGGCGCCGCCTATTTCAGGATAGGCGATGGCTTAGGCGCCGCCTATATCATCATAGGCGAGAGGTTAGGATTCGCTTGTACCATTGCCTATTCTCACTGCCTCACTTAGGCGATAGGTTTGGCGCCGCCTATATCAACATAGGCGATAGGTTAGGCACCGCTTCTACCATTACCTGTACTCATTGCCTCACTTAGGCGATAGGTTAGGCGCCGCCTATGTCAGCATAGGTGCTGGATTAGGCGCATCCTATATCAATATAAATGATAGGTTAGGTGCCGCTTATACCATTGCCTATGCTCACTGCCTCACTTAGGCGATAGATTAGGCACCGCCTATTTTACATAGGCGATGGCTCAGGCGCCACCTATATAAACATGGGCCATAGGTTTGGCGCTGCTTATACCATTGCCTATGCTCACTGCCTCATTTAGGCGATAGGTTAGGCGCCGACTATGTCAACATACGCGATGGCTTAGGTGCCACCTATATCAACATAGGCGATAGGTTAGGCGCCTCTTATACCATTACCTATGCTGACTGCCTCACTTAAGCGATAGGTTAGGCGCCACCTATGTCAACAAAGATGATGGGTCAGGCGCAGCCTATATCAACATAGGCCATAGGTTAGGCGCCGATTATACTATTTCATATGCTCACTGCCTCACTTAGGCGATAGGTTAGGTGACACCTATTTCAACATAGGCGATGGCTTAGGCGCGATTTATATCAAAATAAGCAATAAGTTAGGAGCCTCTTATACCATTTCCTATGCTCACTGCCTCACTTAGGCGATAAGTTAGGCGCCGACTATGTCAACACTGGCGATGGAATAGGCGACGCCTATATCAACATAGGCAATAGCATAGGCGCAGCTTATACCATTGCCTGTGTTGACTGCCTCACTTAGGCGATAGGTTAGGCGCCGCTTATACCATTGCCTATGCTTACTGCCTCACTTAGGCGATAGGTTAGGCGCCGCCTATATCAACATAGGCGATGGCTTAGGCTCCGCCTATATCAACATAGGCGATAGGTTAGGCGCCACTTATACATATGTCTATGCTCATTGCCTCACTTAGGCGATATGTTAGGCGCCGCCTATGTCAACATAGGCGATGTCATAGGCACCGCCTATACCAACTTAGGAGATAGTTTAGGAGCCGCTTATACCATTGCCAATGCTCACTGCCTCACTTATGCGATAAGTTAGGCGCCGCCTATTTCTACATGGGCGATGGCTACTGAGCCACCTAGATCAACATAGGCAATAGATTAGGCGCCACTTATACCATTCCCAATGCTCCATGCATCACTTAGGCGATAGGTTAGGCGCCGCATATGTCAACATAAGCTATCGCTTAGGCGCCGCCTATATCAACATAGGCGATAGGTTAGGCGTCGCTTATACCATTGTCTATGCTCACTGACTCACTTCGATGATAGGTTAGACACCACCTATGTCAACATAGGCAATCGCTTAGGCGCCGCCTATATCATCATAGGAAATAGGTTAGGCTTTGTTTATACCATTGCCTTTTCTCACTGCGTCACATAGGCTATAGGTTAGGCGCCGCCTATATCAACATAGGCGCTAGGTTAGGCACCGCTTCTACCATTGCTTGTACTCACTGCCTCACTTTGGCGATAGGTTAGGCGCCGCCTATGTCAGCATAGGCGATTGATTAAGTGCCACCTATATCAACATAAACGATATTTTAGGCGCCGCTTATACCATTGCATATGCTCACTGCCTATGTCAACATAGGTGATGGCTTAGGCGCCGCCAATATCAACATAGGCGATAGGTTAGGCGCCGTATATACCATTGCCTATGCTCACTACCTCACTTAGATGATAGGTTTTGAGCCGCTTACCTCTCTTAGATGATAGGCTAGGTGCCGCCTATGTCAACATAGGCGATGGCTTAGGCGACGCCTATATCAACATAGGCGATAGCGTAGGAGCAACTTATACTATTGCCTGTGTTGACTGCCTCACTTAGGCGATAGTTTAGGCGCCGCCCATGTCAACATAGGCGATGGCTTAGGCGCCGCTTATATCAACATAGGCGATAGGTTAGGCGCCGCCTATGTTAACAAAGGCGATGGCTTAGGCGCCGCCTATATCAATATAGGCGATGTGTTAGGCGCCGCTTATACCATTGCCTATGCTCACTGCATCACTTAGGCGATAGGTTAGGCGCCGCCTATGACAAGATAGGCGATGGCTTAGGTGCCGCCTATATCAACATAGGCGATAGGTTAGGCGCCGCCTATGTCAACAATGACGATGGCTTATGCGCCGCCTATATCAATATAGGCGATGTGTTAGGCGCCGCTTATACCATTGCCTATGCTCACTGCGTTACTTAGGAGATAGGTTAGGCGCCGCCTATGTCAACATAGGCGATGCCTTAGGAGACGCCTATATCAACATAGGTGAAAGCGCAGGTGCATCTTATACCATTGCCTGTGTGGACTGCCTCACTTAGGTGATAGGTTAGGCGCCGCTTATGACAACATAGGCGATGTCTTAGGCTTCACCTATATCGACATAGGCGATAGGTTACGCGTCGCTTATACCATTGCGTATGTTTACTGCCTCACTTGGGCGATAGGTTAGGCGCCGATTATTCCATTGCTTCCGCTCACTGCCTCACTTAGGCGACAGGTTAGGCGCCGCCAATGTCAACATAGATGATTGCTTAGGCGCTGCCTATATCAACATACGCGATAGGTTAGGCTCCGTTTATCCCATTTCCTATGCTGACAGCCTCACTTAGGCGATAGGTTAGGCGCCACCTATGTCAACAAAGGCGATGGTTCAGGCGCCGCTTATATCAACATAGGCGATAGGTTAGGTGCCGATTATACTATTTCATATGCTCACTGCCTCACTTAGGCGATAGGTTAGGCGCCGCCTATGACAACATAGGTGATGGCATAAGCGCCGCCTATATAAACATAGGCGATATGTTAGGCGCCGTTTATACCAGTGCCTCCGCTCACTGCCTCACTTTGCGATAGGTTAGGCGCTTCCTATGTCAACATAGACGATGGCTTAGGTGCCGCCTATATCAAGATACGCGATAGGTTAGCCGCCGCTTATCCCATTGCATATGCAGACTGCCTCATTTAGGCGATAGGTTAGGTGCCACCTATGTCATAAAGGCGATGGGTCAGGCACCGCCTATATCAACATAGGCGATAGATTAGGTGCCGATTATACTGTTTCATAAGCTCGCTGCCCCACTTAGGCGATAGGTTAGGCGCCGCCTATGTCAACATAGATGATGGCTTAGTCACCGCCTATATCAACATAGGCGATAGGTTAGGCGCCGCATATACCATTTCCATTGCTCACTGCCTCACTTAGGCGATAGGTTAGGCGCCACCTATGTCAACAAAGGCGATGGGTCAGGCGCCGCCTATATCAATATAAGCGATAGGTTAGGTGCCACTTATACTATTTCATATGCTCACTGCCTCACTTAGGCGATAGGTTAGGTGACACCTATATTAACATTGGCGATGGCTTAGGCACCACCTATATCAACATTAGTGATAGGATAGGAGCCGCTTATACCATTGCCTATTCTCACTGCCTCATTTACGCGATAGGTTAGGCGTCTCCTATGTAAACATAGGCGATGGCTTAGGCACCGCCTATATCAACATAGGCGATAGGTTAGGCGCCGTTTATACCATTCCCTATGCTCACTACCTCACTTAGGCGAACGGTGACGCGCCGCCTATGTCAACATAGGCGATGGCTTAGGCGCCGCCTATATAAACATAGGCGATAGGTAAGGCACCGCTTATACCATTGCCTATGCTCACTGCATCACTTAGGCGATAGGTAAGGCGCCGCTTGTGTCAATATTGGCGATGGGTTAGGCGTCGCCTATATCAACATAGGTGATAAGTTAGGCGTTGCATATACCATTGCCTATGATTACTGCCTCACTAAGGTGATAGGTTAGGCCCCCCCTATATCAACATACATGATGGCTTACGCGCCGCCTCTATCATCATAGGCGATTGGTTAGGCGCTGCTTATACCATTACCTATGCTCGCTGCCTCACTTAGGCGATAGGTTAGGCGCCGCCTATGTCAACATAGGTGATGGCATAAGCACCACCTATGTCAACATAGGCGATAGGTTAGGCGCCGCTTATACCATTGCCTCCGCTCACTGCCTAACTTAGGCGATAGGTTCGGCGCCGCATATGTCAACATAGACGATGGCTTAGGCGCCGCCTATATCAACATACGCGATAGGTTAGGCTCCGCTTATCCCATTGCCTATGATGACTTCCTCACTTAGGCGATAGGTTAGGCGCCACCTATGTCAACAAAGGCGATGGGTCAGGCGCCTCCAATATCAACATAGGAGATAGGTTAGGTGCCGATTATACTATTTCATATGCTGACTGACTCACTTAGGCGATAGGTTAGGTGACACCTATGTTAACATTGGCGATGGCTTAGGCGCCACCTATATCAACATAAGCGATAGGTTAGGAGCCGCTTATACCATTGCCTATGCTTACTGCCTCACTTAGGCGATAGGTTAGGCGTCGCCTATGTCAACATAGGCAATGGCTTAGGCACTGCCTATATCAACATAGGCGATAGGTTAGGCGTCGCTTATACCATTCCCTATGCTCACTACCTCACTGAGGCGAAAGGTGAGGGGCCGCATATTTCAACATAGGCGATGGCTTAGGCGCCGCATATATCAACATAGGCGATAGGTTTTGCACCGCTAATACCATTGACTATGCTCACTGTATCACTTAGGTGATAGTTAAGGCGCCGCTTGTGTCAACATTGACGATGGGTTAGGCGTCGCCTATATCATCATAGGCGATAAGTTAGGCGTTGCTTATACTATTGTGTATGCATACTCCCATAGGCGATAGGTTAGGCTCCGCCTATGTCAACATAGACGAAAGCTTAGGAGCCACCTATATCAACATAAGCGATAGGTTAGTCTCCGCTTATCCCATTGCCTATGCTGACTGCCTTACGTAGGCGATAGGTTAGGCGCCACCTATGTCAACAAAGGCGATGGGTCAAGCACCGCCTATATCAACATATGCGATAGGTTAGGTGCCGATTATACTATTTCATATGCTCACTGCCTCACTTAGGCCATAGGTTCGGCGCCGCTTATACCATTGCCTCCGCTCACTGCCTCACTTAGCGATAGGTTAGGTGTCGTTTATACCATTGCCTCCGCTCACTGACTTACTTAGCGATAGGTTAGGCGCCACCTATGTCAACATAGATGATGGCTTAGTCGCCACCAATATCAACATACGCGATAGGTTAGGCGCCCCTTAGCCCAATTCCTATGCAGACTGCCTCACATAGGCGATAGGTTAGGCGCCACTTATGTAAACAAAGACGATGGGTCAGGCGCCGCCTATATCAACATAGGCGATAGGTTAGGTGCCAATTATACTATTTCATATGCTCACTGCCTCACTTAGGGGATAGGTTAGGAGCCGCATATGTTAACAAAGACGATGGCTTAGGCGCCGCCTATATCAACATAGGCGATAGGATAGGCGCCGCTTATACCATTACCTTTGCTCACTGCCTCACTTAGGCGATAGGTTAGGCGCCACCTATGTCAACAAAGGAGATGGGTCAGGCACCGCCTATATCAACATAGGCGATAGGTTAGGTGCCGATTATACTACTTCATATGCTCACTGCCTCAATTAGGCGATAGGTTAGGTGACACATATGTTAACATTGGCGATGGCTTAGGCACCACCTATATCACCATAAGCGATAGGTTAGGAGCCGCTTATACCATTGCCTATGCTCACTGCCTCACTTAGGCGATAGGTTAGGCGTCGCCTATGTCAACATAGGCGATGGCTTAGGCGCCGCCTATATCAACATAGGCGTTAGGTTAGGCGCCGCTTATACCATTACCTTTGCTCACTGCCTTACTTAGGCGATAGGTTAGGCGCCACCTATGTCAACAAAGGAGATGGGTCAGGCACCGCCTATATCAATATAGGCGATAGGTTAGGTGCCGAGTATACTATTTCATATGATCACTGCCTCACTTAGGCGATAGGTTAGGTTACACATATCTTAACATTGGCGATGGCTTAGGCTCCACCTATATCAACAAAAGCGATAGGTTAGGAGCCGCTTATACCATAGCCTATGCTCACTGCCTCACTTAGGCGATACGTTAGGCGTCGCCTATGTCAACATAGACGATGGCTTAGGTGCCGCCTATATCAACATAGGAGATAGGTTAGGCGCCGCTTATACCATTCCCTATGCTCACTACCTCACTTAGGCGAACGGTGTGGCGCCGCCTATGTCAACATAGGCAATGGATTAGGCGCCACCTATATCAACATAGGCGATTTGTTAGGCACTGCTTATACCATTGCCTATGCTCACTGAATCACTTAGGCGATAGGTTAGGCGCCGCCTATGTCAACATAGACGATGGCTTAGGCGCCGCCAATATCAACATATGGGATAGGTTAGGCGCCGCATATACCATTACCTTTGCTCACTGCCTCACTTAGGCGATAGGTTAGGCGCCACCTATGTCAACAAAGCCGATGGGTCAGGCGCTGCCTATATCAACATAGGCGATAGGTTAGGTGCTGATTATACTATTTCATATGCTCACTGCCTCACTTAGGTAATAGGTTAGGTAACACATATGTTAACATTGTCGATGGCTTAGGCCCCACCTATATCAACATAAGCGATAGGTTAGGAACAGCTTATACCATTGCCTATGCTCACTGCCTCACTTAGGCGATAGGTTAGGCGTCGCCTATGTCAACATAGGCAATGGCTTAGGCGCTGCCTATATCAACATAGTCAATAGGTTAGGCGCCGCATTCACCATTCCCTATGCTCACTACCTCACTTAGGCGAAAGGTGAGGCGCCGCCTATGTCAACATAGGCGATGGCTTAAGCGCCGCCTATATCAACATAGGCGATAGGTTAGGCACCTATTATACCTTATCCTATACTCACTGCATCACTTAGGTGATATGTAAGGCGCCGCTTGTGTCAGTATTGGCGATGGGTTAAGCGTCACCTATGTCAACATAGGCGATCGCTTAGGCGCCGCCTATATAAACATGGGCGATAGGTTAGGCGCTGCTTATACCATTCCCTATGCTCACTACCTCACTTAGGCAAAAGGTGAGGCGCCGCCTATGTCAACATAGGTGATAGGTTAGGCACCGCTTATACCATTGCCTATACTCACTGCATCACTTAGGCGATAGGTAAGGCGCCGCTTGTGTCAACATTGGCGATGGGTTAGGCGTCGCCTATATCAATATAGGTGATAAGTTCTTCGTTGCTTATACCATTGCCTATGCTTACTGCCTCACGTAGGTGATTGGTTAGGCACCCTTTTTATCAACATATGCAAAGGCTTACGCGCCGCCTATATCAACATAGGTGATTGGTTAGGCGCCGCTTATATGATTTCCTATGCTCGCTGACTCACATAGCCGATAGGTTACGCGCCGCCTATGTCAACATAGGTGATGGCATAAGGTCCGCCTATGTCAACATAGGAGATAGGTTAGGCGCCACTTATACCATTGCCTCCGCTCACTGCCTCACTTAGGCGATAGTTTAGGCGCCGCCGATGTCAACACAGACGATGGCTTAGGCTCCGCCTATATCAACATACGCGATAGGTTAGGCTCTGCTTATCCCATTGCCTATGCTGACTGCCTTACTTAGGCTATAGGTTAGGCACCACCTATGTCAATAAAGGAGATGGGTCAGGCGCCGCCTATATCAACATAGGCGATAGGTTAGGTGCCGATTATACTATTTTATATTCTCACTGCCTCACATAGGCGGTAGGTTAGGCACCGCCTATGTCAACATAGGTAATGGCATAAGCGCCGCCTATATCAACATAGGCGATAGGTTAGGCGCCGCTTATACCATTGCCTCCGCTCACTGCCTCGCGTAGCGATAGGTTAGGCACCGCCTATGTCAACATAGATGATGGCTTATATCCCAATTCCTATGCAGACTGCCTCACTTAGACGATAGGTTCGGCGCCACTTATGTCAACAAAGGCAATGGGTCAGGCGCCGCCTAAATCAACATAGGTGATAGGTTAGGTGCCGATTATACTATTTCATATGCTCACAGCCTCACATAGGCGATAGTTCAGGCGGCGCCTATGTCAACAAAGACATTGGCTTAGGCGCCGACTATATCAACATAGGCGATAGGTTAGGCTCCGCTTATACCATTACCTTTTCTCACTGCCTCACTTAGACGATAGGTTAGGCGCCACCTATGTCAACAAAGGAGATGGGTCAGGCACCGCCTATATCAACATAGGCGATAGCTTAGGTGCCGATTATACTATTTCATAGGCTCACTGCCTCACTTAGGCGATAGGTTAGGTGACACCTATGTTAACATTGGTGATGGCTTAGGCGCCACCTATATCAACATAAGAGATAGGTTAGGAGCCGCTTATACCATTGCCTATGCTCACTGCCTCACTTAGTCGATAGGTTAGGCATCGCCTATGTCAACATAGGCGATGGCTTAGGAGCCGCCTATATCAACATAGGCGATAGGTTAGGCGCCGGTTATACCATTGCCAATGCTCACTACCTAACATAGGAGAAATGTGAGGCGCCACCTATGTCAACATAGGCGATGGCTTAGGCGCCGCCTATATTAGTATCGGCGATAGGTTAGGCACCGCTTATACCATTGCCTATGCTCACTGCATCACTTAGGCGATAGGTATGGCGCCGCTTGTGTCAACATTAGCGATGGGTTAGGCGTCGCCTATATCAACATAGGCGATAACTTAGGCGTTGCTTATACTATTTCCTATGCTTACTGCCTCACTTAGGTGATAGGTTAGGCACCCCCTATATCAACATACGTGATGGATTACGCGTCGCCTATATCAACATAGGCGATTGGTTAGTCGCCGCTTATACCATTACCAATGCTCGCTGCCTCACTTAGGCGATAGGTTAGGCGCCGCCTATGTCAACTTAGGTGATGGCAAAAGCGTCGCCTATATCAACATAGGCGATAGGATAGGCTCCGCTTGTACCATTGCATATGCTCACTGCATCAAATATGTGATAGGTATGGCGCCGCTTGTGTCAACATGGGCGATGGGTTAGGCGTCGCCTATATCAACATAGGCGATAAGTTAGGCGTTGCTTATACTATTTCCTATGCTTACCGACTCACATAGGTGATAGGTTAGGCACCCCCTATATCAACATACGCGATGGCTTACGCGTCCCCTATATCAACATAGGCGATTGGTTAGGCACCGCTTATACCATTACCTCGGCTCGCTGCCTCACTTGGGCGATAGGTTAGGCGCCGCCTATGTCAACATAGGTGAAGGCATAAGCACCGCCTATATCAACATAGGCGATAGGTTAGGCTCTGCTTATACCATTGCCTCCGCTCACTGCCTCACTTAGGCGATAGGTTAGGCGTCGCCAATGTCAACATAGACGATGTCTTAGGCGCCGCCTATATCAACATAGGCGATAGGTTAGGCTCCGCTTATCCCATTGCTTTTGCTCACAGCCTTACTTAGGCGATATGTTAGGTCCCACCTATATCAATATAGGCGATGGCTTACGCGCTGCCTATATCAACATAGGCGATACGTTTGGCGCCGCTTATTCCATTCCCTATGCTCACTACCTCACTTAGGAGAAAGGTGAGGTGCCGCCTATGTAAACATAGGCGATGGCTTATGCGCCGCCTATATTAACATAGGTGATAGGTTAGGCACCGCTTATACCGTTGCCTATACTCACTGCATCACTTAGGCGATAGGTTAGGCGCCGCCTAGGTCAACATAGGTGATGGCATAAGCGCCGCCTATATCAATATAGGCGATAGGTTAGGCGCCGCTTATACCATTCCTCCGCTCACTGCCTCACGTAGCGATAGGTTAGGCACCGCCTATGTCAACATAGATGATGGCTTAGGCGCTGCCTATATCAACATACGCGATAGGTTAGGCGCCGCTTATCCCAATTCCTATGCATACTGCCTCACATAGACGATAGGTTAGGCGCCACCTATGTCAACAAAGGCGATGGGTCAGGCGCTGCCTAAATCAACATAGGTGATAGGTTAGGTGCCGATTATACTATTTCATATGCTCACTGCCTCACATAGGAGATAGGTTAGGCGCCGCCTATGTCAACAAAGACATTGGCTTAGGTGCCGACTATATCAACATAGGCGATAGGTTAGGCTCCGCTTATACCATTACCTTTGCTCACTGCCTCACTTAGACGATAGGTTAGGCTCCACCTATGTCAACAAAGGAGATGGGTCAGGCACCGCCAATATCAACATAGGCGACAGCTTAGGTGCCGATTATACTATTTCATATGCTCACTGCCTCACTTAGGCGATAGGTTAGGTGATACCTATGTTAACATTGGCGATGGCTTAGGGGCCACCTATATCAACATAAGAGATAGGTTAGGAGCCGCTTATACCATTTCCCATGCTCACTGCCTCACTTACTCGATAGGTTAGGCATCGCCTATGTCAACATAGGCGATGGCTTAGGCGCCGCCTATATCAACATAGGCGATAGGTTAGGCGCCGCTTATACCATTGCCAATGCTTACTACCTCACTTAGGAGATAGGTGAGGCGCCGCCTATGTCAACATAGGTGATGGCTTAGGCGCCGCATATATTAATATAGGCGATAGGTTAGGCACCGCTTATACCATTGCCTATGCTCACTGCATCACTAAGGCGATAGGTATGGCTCCGCTTGTTTCAACATTGGCGATGGGTTAGGCGTCGCGTATATCAACATAGGCGATTAGTTAGGCATTGCTTATACTATTGCCTATGCTTACTGCTTCACTTAGGTGATAGGTTACGCACCCCCTATATCAACATACGCGATGGATTACGCGTCGCCTATATCAACATAGGCGATTGGTTAGGCGCCGCTTATAACATTACCAATGCTCGCTGCCTCACTTAGGCGATAGGTTAGGCGCCGCCTATGTCAACATAGGTGATAGCATAAGCGCCCCCTATTTCAAAATTGGCGATAGGTTAGGCTCCGCTTGTACCATTGCCTATTCTCACTGCATCACTTATGCGATAGGTATGGCGCCGCTTGTGTTAACATGGGCGATGGGTTAGGCGTCGCCTATATCAACATAGGCGATAAGTTAGGCGTTGCTTATACTATTGCCTATGCTTACTGACTCACTTAGGTGATAGGTTAGGCACCCCCTATATCAACATACGCGATGGCTTACGCGTCGCCTATATCAACATAGGCGATTGGTTAGGCGCCGCTTATACCATTACCTATGCTCGCTGCCTCACTTAGGCGATAGGCTAGGCGCCGCCTATGTCAACAAAGGCAATGGGTCAGGCGCCGCCTAAATCAACATAGGTGATAGGTTAGGTGCCGATTATACTATTTCATATGCTCACAGCCTCACATAGGCGATAGTTTAGGCGGCGCCTATGTCAACAAAGACATTGGCTTAGGCGCCGACTATATCAACATAGGCGATAGGTTAGGCTCCGCTTATACCATTACCTTTTCTCACTGCCTCACTTAGACGATAGGTTAGGCGCCACCTATGTCAACAAAGGAGATGGGTCAGGCACCGCCTATATCAACATAGGCGATAGCTTAGGTGCCGATTATACTATTTCATAGGCTCACTGCCTCACTTAGGCGATAGGTTAGGTGACACCTATGTTAACATTGGTGATGGCTTAGGCGCCACCTATATCAACATAAGAGATAGGTTAGGAGCCGCTTATACCATTGCCTATGCTCACTGCCTCACTTAGTCGATAGGTTAGGCATCGCCTATGTCAACATAGGCGATGGCTTAGGAGCCGCCTATATCAACATAGGCGATAGGTTAGGCGCCGGTTATACCATTGCCAATGCTCACTACCTAACATAGGAGAAATGTGAGGCGCCACCTATGTCAACATAGGCGATGGCTTAGGCGCCGCCTATATTAGTATCGGCGATAGGTTAGGCACCGCTTATACCATTGCCTATGCTCACTGCATCACTTAGGCGATAGGTATGGCGCCGCTTGTGTCAACATTAGCGATGGGTTAGGCGTCGCCTATATCAACATAGGCGATAACTTAGGCGTTTCTTATACTATTTCCTATGCTTACTGCCTCACTTAGGTGATAGGTTAGGCACCCCCTATATCAACATACGCGATGGATTACGCGTCGCCTATATCAACATAGGCGATTGGTTAGTCGCCGCTTATACCATTACCAATGCTCGCTGCCTCACTTAGGCGATAGGTTAGGCGCCGCCTATGTCAACTTAGGTGATGGCATAAGCGCCGCCTATATCAACATAGGCGATAGGATAGGCTCCGCTTGTACAATTGCATATGCTCACTGCATCAAATATGTGATAGGTATGGCGCCGCTTGTGTCAACATGGGCGATGGGTTAGGCGTCGCCTATATCAACATAGGTGATAAGTTAGGCGTTGCTTATACTATTGCCTATGCTTACTGACTCACATAGGTGATAGGTTAGGCACCCCCTATATCAACATACGCGATGGCTTACGCGTCCCCTATATCAACATAGGCGATTGGTTAGGCACCGCTTATACCATTACCTCGGCTCGCTGCCTCACTTGGGCGATAGGTTAGGCGCCGCCTATGTCAACATAGGTGAAGGCATAAGCACCGCCTATATCAACATAGGCGATAGGTTAGGCTCTGCTTATACCATTGCCTCCGCTCACTGCCTCACTTAGGCGATAGGTTAGGCGTCGCCAATGTCAACATAGACGATGTCTGAGGCGCCGCCTATATCAACATAGGCGATAGGTTAGGCTCCGCTTATCCCATTGCTTTTGCTCACAGCCTTACTTAGGCGATATGTTAGGTCCCACCTATATCAATATAGGCGATGGCTTACGCGCTGCCTATATCAACATAGGCGATACGTTTGGCGCCGCTTATTCCATTCCCTATGCTCACTACCTCACTTAGGAGAAAGGTGAGGTGCCGCCTATGTAAACATAGGCGATGCCTTATGCGCCGCCTATATTAACATAGGTGATAGGTTAGGCACCGCTTATACCGTTGCCTATACTCACTGCATCACTTAGGCGATAGGTTAGGCGCCGCCTAGGTCAACATAGGTGATGGCATAAGCGCCGCCTATATCAATATAGGCGATAGGTTAGGCGCCGCTTATACCATTCCTCCGCTCACTGCCTCACGTAGCGATAGGTTAGGCACCGCCTATGTCAACATAGATGATGGCTTAGGCGCTGCCTATATCAACATACGCGATAGGTTAGGCGCCGCTTATCCCAATTCCTATGCATACTGCCTCACATAGACGATAGGTTAGGCGCCACCTATGTCAACAAAGGCGATGGGTCAGGCGCTGCCTAAATCAACATAGGTGATAGGTTAGGTGCCGATTATACTATTTCATATGCTCACTGCCTCACATAGGAGATAGGTTAGGCGCCGCCTATGTCAACAAAGACATTGGTTTAGGTGCCGACTATATCAACATAGGCGATAGGTTAGGCTCCGCTTATACCATTACCTTTGGTCACTGCCTCACTTAGACGATAGGTTAGGCGCCACCTATGTCAACAAAGGAGATGGGTCAGGCACCGCCAATATCAACATAGGCGACAGCTTAGGTGCCGATTATACTATTTCATATGCTCACTGCCTCACTTAGGCGATAGGTTAGGTGATACCTATGTTAACATTGGCGATGGCTTAGGGGCCACCTATATCAACATAAGAGATAGGTTAGGAGCCGCTTATACCATTGCCCATGCTCACTGCCTCACTTACTCGATAGGTTAGGCATCGCCTATGTCAACACAGGCGATGGCTTAGGCGCCGCCTATATCAACATAGGCGATAGGTTAGGCGCCGCTTATACCATTGCCAATGCTTACTACCTCACTTAGGAGATAGGTGAGGCGCCGCCTATGTCAACATAGGTGATGGCTTAGGCGCCGCATATATTAATATAGGCGATAGGTTAGGCACCGCTTATACCATTGCCTATGCTCACTGCATCACTTAGGCGATAGGTATGGCTCCGCTTGTTTCAACATTGTCGATGGGTTAGGCGTCGCGTATATCAACATAGGCGATAAGTTAGGCATTGCTTATACTATTGCCTATGCTTACTGCTTCACTTAGGTGATAGGTTACGCACCCCCTATATCAACATACGCGATGGATTACGCGTCGCCTATATCAACATAGGCGATTGGTTAGGCGCCGCTTATAACATTACCAATGCTCGCTGCCTCACTTAGGCGATAGGTTAGGCGCCGCCTATGTCAACATAGGTGATAGCATAAGCGCCCCCTATTTCAAAATTGGCGATAGGTTAGGCTCCGCTTGTACCATTGCCTATTCTCACTGCATCACTTATGCGATAGGTATGTCGCCGCTTGTGTTAACATGGGCGATGGGTTAGGCGTCGCCTATATCAACATAGGCGATAAGTTAGGCGTTGCTTATACTATTGCCTATGCTTACTGACTCACTTAGGTGATAGGTTAGGCACCCCCTATATCAACATACGCGATGGCTTACGCGTCGCCTATATCAACATAGGCGATAGGTTAGGCGCCGCCTATGTCAACATAGGTGATAGCATAAGCGCCCCCTATTTCAAAATTGGCGATAGGTTAGGCTCCGCTTGTACCATTGCCTATTCTCACTGCATCACTTATGCGATAGGTATGGCGCCGCTTGTGTTAACATGGGCGATGGGTTAGGCGTCGCCTATATCAACATAGGCGATAAGTTAGGCGTTGCTTATACTATTGCCTATGCTTACTGACTCACTTAGGTGATAGGTTAGGCACCCCCTATATCAACATACGCGATGGCTTACGCGTCGCCTATATCAACATAGGCGATTGGTTAGGCGCCGCTTATACCATTACCTATGCTCGCTGCCTCACTTAGGCGATAGGCTAGGCGCCGCCTATGTCAACAAAGGCAATGGGTCAGGCGCCGCCTAAATCAACATAGGTGATAGGTTAGGTGCCGATTATACTATTTCATATGCTCACAGCCTCACATAGGCGATAGTTTAGGCGGCGCCTATGTCAACAAAGACATTGGCTTAGGCGCCGACTATATCAACATAGGCGATAGGTTAGGCTCCGCTTATACCATTACCTTTTCTCACTGCCTCACTTAGACGATAGGTTAGGCGCCACCTATGTCAACAAAGGAGATGGGTCAGGCACCGCCTATATCAACATAGGCGATAGCTTAGGTGCCGATTATACTATTTCATAGGCTCACTGCCTCACTTAGGCGATAGGTTAGGTGACACCTATGTTAACATTGGTGATGGCTTAGGCGCCACCTATATCAACATAAGAGATAGGTTAGGAGCCGCTTATACCATTGCCTATGCTCACTGCCTCACTTAGTCGATAGGTTAGGCATCGCCTATGTCAACATAGGCGATGGCTTAGGAGCCGCCTATATCAACATAGGCGATAGGTTAGGCGCCGGTTATACCATTGCCAATGCTCACTACCTAACATAGGAGAAATGTGAGGCGCCACCTATGTCAACATAGGCGATGGCTTAGGCGCCGCCTATATTAGTATCGGCGATAGGTTAGGCACCGCTTATACCATTGCCTATGCTCACTGCATCACTTAGGCGATAGGTATGGCGCCGCTTGTGTCAACATTAGCGATGGGTTAGGCGTCGCCTATATCAACATAGGCGATAACTTAGGCGTTTCTTATACTATTTCCTATGCTTACTGCCTCACTTAGGTGATAGGTTAGGCACCCCCTATATCAACATACGCGATGGATTACGCGTCGCCTATATCAACATAGGCGATTGGTTAGTCGCCGCTTATACCATTACCAATGCTCGCTGCCTCACTTAGGCGATAGGTTAGGCGCCGCCTATGTCAACTTAGGTGATGGCATAAGCGCCGCTTATATCAACATAGGCGATAGGATAGGCTCCGCTTGTACCATTGCATATGCTCACTGCATCAAATATGTGATAGGTATGGCGCCGCTTGTGTCAACATGGGCGATGGGTTAGGCGTCGCCTATATCAACATAGGTGATAAGTTAGGCGTTGCTTATACTATTGCCTATGCTTACTGACTCACATAGGTGATAGGTTAGGCACCCCCTATATCAACATACGCGATGGCTTACGCGTCCCCTATATCAACATAGGCGATTGGTTAGGCACCGCTTATACCATTACCTCGGCTCGCTGCCTCACTTGGGCGATAGGTTAGGCGCCGCCTATGTCAACATAGGTGAAGGCATAAGCACCGCCTATATCAACATAGGCGATAGGTTAGGCTCTGCTTATACCATTGCCTCCGCTCACTGCCTCACTTAGGCGATAGGTTAGGCGTCGCCAATGTCAACATAGACGATGTCTGAGGCGCCGCCTATATCAACATAGGCGATAGGTTAGGCTCCGCTTATCCCATTGCTTTTGCTCACAGCCTTACTTAGGCGATATGTTAGGTCCCACCTATATCAATATAGGCGATGGCTTACGCGCTGCCTATATCAACATAGGCGATACGTTTGGCGCCGCTTATTCCATTCCCTATGCTCACTACCTCACTTAGGAGAAAGGTGAGGTGCCGCCTATGTAAACATAGGCGATGCCTTATGCGCCGCCTATATTAACATAGGTGATAGGTTAGGCACCGCTTATACCGTTGCCTATACTCACTGCATCACTTAGGCGATAGGTTAGGCGCCGCCTAGGTCAACATAGGTGATGGCATAAGCGCCGCCTATATCAATATAGGCGATAGGTTAGGCGCCGCTTATACCATTCCTCCGCTCACTGCCTCACGTAGCGATAGGTTAGGCACCGCCTATGTCAACATAGATGATGGCTTAGGCGCTGCCTATATCAACATACGCGATAGGTTAGGCGCCGCTTATCCCAATTCCTATGCATACTGCCTCACATAGACGATAGGTTAGGCGCCACCTATGTCAACAAAGGCGATGGGTCAGGCGCTGCCTAAATCAACATAGGTGATAGGTTAGGTGCCGATTATACTATTTCATATGCTCACTGCCTCACATAGGAGATAGGTTAGGCGCCGCCTATGTCAACAAAGACATTGGTTTAGGTGCCGACTATATCAACATAGGCGATAGGTTAGGCTCCGCTTATACCATTACCTTTGGTCACTGCCTCACTTAGACGATAGGTTAGGCGCCACCTATGTCAACAAAGGAGATGGGTCAGGCACCGCCAATATCAACATAGGCGACAGCTTAGGTGCCGATTATACTATTTCATATGCTCACTGCCTCACTTAGGCGATAGGTTAGGTGATACCTATGTTAACATTGGCGATGGCTTAGGGGCCACCTATATCAACATAAGAGATAGGTTAGGAGCCGCTTATACCATTGCCCATGCTCACTGCCTCACTTACTCGATAGGTTAGGCATCGCCTATGTCAACACAGGCGATGGCTTAGGCGCCGCCTATATCAACATAGGCGATAGGTTAGGCGCCGCTTATACCATTGCCAATGCTTACTACCTCACTTAGGAGATAGGTGAGGCGCCGCCTATGTCAACATAGGTGATGGCTTAGGCGCCGCATATATTAATATAGGCGATAGGTTAGGCACCGCTTATACCATTGCCTATGCTCACTGCATCACTTAGGCGATAGGTATGGCTCCGCTTGTTTCAACATTGTCGATGGGTTAGGCGTCGCGTATATCAACATAGGCGATAAGTTAGGCATTGCTTATACTATTGCCTATGCTTACTGCTTCACTTAGGTGATAGGTTACGCACCCCCTATATCAACATACGCGATGGATTACGCGTCGCCTATATCAACATAGGCGATTGGTTAGGCGCCGCTTATAACATTACCAATGCTCGCTGCCTCACTTAGGCGATAGGTTAGGCGCCGCCTATGTCAACATAGGTGATAGCATAAGCGCCCCCTATTTCAAAATTGGCGATAGGTTAGGCTCCGCTTGTACCATTGCCTATTCTCACTGCATCACTTATGCGATAGGTATGTCGCCGCTTGTGTTAACATGGGCGATGGGTTAGGCGTCGCCTATATCAACATAGGCGATAAGTTAGGCGTTGCTTATACTATTGCCTATGCTTACTGACTCACTTAGGTGATAGGTTAGGCACCCCCTATATCAACATACGCGATGGCTTACGCGTCGCCTATATCAACATAGGCGATTGGTTAGGCGCCGCTTATACCATTACCTATGCTCGCTGCCTCACTTAGGCGATAGGTTAGGCGCCGCCTATGTCAACATAGGTGAAGGCATAAGCGTCGCCTATATCAACATAGGCGATAGGTTAGGCTCTGCTTATACCATTGCCTCCGCTCACTGCCTCACTTAGGCGATAGGTTAGGCGCCGCCAATGTCAACATAGACGATGTCTTAGGCACCGCCTATATCAACATAGGCGATAGGTTAGGCTCCGCTTATCCCATTGCTTTTGCTCACTGCCTTACTTAGGCGATATGTTAGGTGCCACCTATATCAATATAGGCGATGGCTTAGGCGCCGCCTATATCAACATAGGCGATTGGTTAGGCGCCGCTTATACCATTCCCTATGCTCACTACCTCACTTAGGAGAATGGTGAGGCGCCGCCTATGTAAACATAGGCGATGGCTTAGGCGCCGCCTATATTAACATAGGCGATAGGTTAGGCACCGCTTATACCATTGCCTATACTCACTGCATCACTTAGGCGATAGGTAAGGCGCCGCTTGTGTCAACATTGGCGATGGGTTAGGCGTCGCCTATATCAACATAGGCGATAAGTTAGGTGTTGCTTATACCATTGCCTATTCTTACTGCCTCACTTAGGTGATAGGTTAGGAACCCCCTATATGAACATACGCGAAGGCTTACGCGCCGCCTATATCAACATAGGCGATTGGTTAGGCGCCGCTTATATCATTTCCTATGCTCGCTGCCTCACTTAGGCGATAGGTTAGGCGCCGCCTATGTCAACATAGGTGATGGCATAAGCGCCGCCTATGTCAACATAGTCGATAAGTTAGGCGCCGCTTATACCATTGCCTATGCTCACTACCTCACTTAGGCGATAGGTTAGGCTCCGCCTATGACAACATAGGCGATGGGTCAGGAGCCGCCTATATCAACATAAGCGATAGGTTAGGCTCCGATCATAATATTTCATATGCTCACTGCCTCACTTAGGCGATAGGTTAGGTGACACCTATATCAACATAGGCGATAGGTTAGGCGCCGCATATACCATTCCCTATGCTCATTACCTAACTTAGGCTATGGCTTAGGCCTCGCCTATATCAACATAGGAGATAGGTTAGGCGTCGTTTATACCATTCCCTATGCTCACTACCTCACTTAGGCGATAGTTTAGGCGCCGCCTATGTCAACATAGGCGATGGCATAGGCCACGCCTATATCAACATAGGTGATAGGTTAGGCATTGCTTATACCATTGCCTATGCTCACTGCCTCACTTAGGCGATAGGTTAGGCCCCGCCTATGTTACATAGGCGATGGATTAGGTGCCACCTATATAAACATAGGTCATAGGTTTGGCGCCGCTTATACCATTGCCTATGCTCACTGCCTCACTTAGGCGATAGGTTAGGCGCCGTTTATGTCAATATAGGCGATGGCTTAGGTGCCACCTATATCAATATAGGTGATAGGTTAGGCGCCTGTTATACCATTACCTTGTCTCACTACCTCACTTAGGCGATAGGTTAGGCGCCACCTATGTAAACAATGGCGATAGGTTAGGCACCGGTTATACCATTTCCTATGCTCACTGCCTCACTTAGGCGATAGGTTAGGTGTCTCCTATGTCAATATACTCGATAGGTTAGGCGCCGCCTATATCAACATAGGTGATAGGTTTGGCGCCGTATATACCATTGCCTATCCTCACTGATTAACTTAGGAGATAGGTTAGGGACCGCCTATGTCGACATAGGCGATGGCGTAGGTGCCGCCTATATTAACATTGGCGATAGTTTAGGCGCCTCCTATACCATTGCCTATGCTCACTGCCTCACTTATGAGATATGTTAGGCACCTCCTATGTCAATATAGGCAAGGGATGAGGCGCCGCCTATATCAATAGAGGCGATAGGTTAGGCGCCGCTTGTAGCATTGCCTATGCTCACTGCCTCACTTGGGCGATAAGTTAGGCAACGCCTGTGCCAAATAGGCGATGGCTTAGGCTCCTCCTAAATCAACATAGGCGATAGGTTAGGTGTCGCTTATACCATTGCCTATGCTCACTGCCTCACTTTGGCTATAGGTTAGGCGCCGCCTATGTCAACATAGGCGATGGCTTAGGCGCTGCCAATATCAACATAGGCGATAGGTTAGGCGCCGTTTCTACTATTTACTATGCTCACTGCCTCACATAGGCGATAGGTTAGGCGCCTCCTATGTCAACATAGTCGATGGCTTAGGTGCCGCCTATTTGAACATAGGCGATAGATTAGGTACCACTTATACCATTGCCTATGCTCACTCCCTTACTTAGGTGATAGGTTAGGCTCCGCTTATATCAATATATGCAATAGGTTAGGCGGCACTAATACAATTGCCTATGATCACTTCCTTACGTAGGCGATAGGTTAGGCGCCGCCTATATCAACATAGGCGATAGGTTTGGTATCGCTTATACCATTACTTTTGCACACTGCCTTACATAGGCGATATGTTAGGTACCGCCTATGTCAACATAGGCGATCGGTTAGGCTCCGCCTATGTTACATTGGCGATGGCTTAGGAGCTACCTATATAAACATAGGCGATAGATTTGGCGTCGCTTATACCATTTCCTATGCTCACTGCTTCACTTAGCTGATAGGTTAAGCGCCGTCTCTGTCAACATTGGTGATGGCTTAGGCGCCGCCTATATCAAAATAGGCGATAGGTTAGGCGCCGCTTATACCATTGCTTATAGTCTCTCCCTCACATCGTAGATAGGTTAGGTGCTGCCTATGTCAACATATGCGATGGCTTACGCGCCGCCTATATCAACATAGGCGATAGGTTAGGAGCCGCTTATACCATTGCCTATGCTTACAGCCTCACTTAGGCGATAGGTTAGGCACCGCCTATATCAACATAGGAGATGGCATAGGAGCCGCCTATATCAACATAGGCGATAGGTTAGGCGCTGGTTGTACCATTGCCAATACTCACTGCCTTACTTGGGAAATATGTTAGGCACCGCCTATGTCAACATAGGCGATGGCTTAGGCGCCACCTATATCAACATAGGTGATAGGTTAGGCTCTGCTTATACCATTTCCTATGCTTACTGCCGCACTTAGGCGATATGTTAGGCACCGCCACATTGGCAATTTCTTAGGCGCCGCCGATATCAACATAGGCAATAGGTTAGGCGACGCTTAGTTCAACATAGGCGATGGCTTAGGCGCTGCCCTTATCAACATAGGCGATGGGTTAGGAGCCGCTTATACCATTACCAATGCTCACTGCTTCACTTATGCGATAGGTTAGGGGCCGCCTAAGTCAAGATAGGCGATGGATTAAGCGCCGCCTATATCAACATAGGTGATAGGTTAGGCGCCGCTTATACCATTGCCTATACTCGATGCCTAACTTATGTGTTAGGTTAGGCGCCACCTATGTCATCATAGGCGATGGAATAGGCACCGCCTATATCAACATAGGAGATAGGTTAGGCGCCTCTTATACCATTTCCTTTGTTCACTGCCTCACTTAGGCGATAGGTTAGGCACCGCCTATGTCAATATAGGCGATGGCTTAGGCGTCACCTATATCAAGATAGGTGATAGGTTTGGCGCCCCTTATAGCATTGCCAATGCTCACTCCCTCACTTAGGCGATAGGTTAGGCGCCGCCTATGTCAACATAGCTGATAGCTTAGGTGCCGCCTATATCAACATAGGAAATAGGTTAGGTGCTGCTTATACCATTGCCTATTCTCACTGCCTCACTTAGGCGATAGTTTAGGCTCTGTCTATATCAACATAGGCTATAAGTTAGGCGCCGATTATACTATTTCAAATGCTCACTGCATCACTTAGGCGATAGGTTAGGTGACATCTATGTCAACATAGGCGATGGCTTAAGCGCCACCTATATCAACATAAGCGATAGGTTAGGAGCCGCTTATACCATTGCATATGCTCACTGCCTCATTTAGGTGAAAGGTTAGGCGTCGCCTATATCAGCATAGGCGATGGGTTAGGCGCCGCCTATATCAACATAGGTGATAGGTCAGGCGCCGCTTATACCATTCCCTATGCTCACTACCTCACTTAGGCGATAGGTTAGGCGCCGCCTATGTCAACATAGGCGTGGCTTAGGCGCCGCCTATATCAACATAGGGGATAGGTTAGGAGCCGCTTATACCATTGCCTATGCTCACTGCCTAACTATGGCGATAGGTTAGGCACCGCCTATGTTACATAGGCGATGGCTTAGGTGCTACCTATATCAACATAGGCGATAGGTTATGCGCTACTTATACCGTTGCCTATGCTCACTGCCTTACTTAGGCAATGGCTTAGGTGCCGCCTATATCAACATAGGCGATAGGTTAGGCGCCGCTTATACCATTTTCTAAGATCACTGCCTCACTTAGGTGATAGGTTAAGCGCCGCATATGTTAACATAGGCGATCGCTTAGGCGTCGTCTATTACAACATAGGCGATAAGTTAGGCGCCACTTATACCATTACCTATGCTCAGTGCCTCCCTTGGGCGATGGCTTAGGTGTTGCCTATATCAACATAGGCGATAGGTTAAGCGCCGCTTATACCATTGTCTATGCTCACTCCCTCACTTAGGTGATAGGTTAGGCGCCGCTTATACCATTACCTATGTTCACTGCCTAACTTAGGCGATAGGTTACGCTCCTCCTATGTTACCTAGGCAATGGCTCAGGCGTCGCCTATATCAACATAGGCAATAGGTTAGGCGCCGCTTATACCATTGCCTATGCTCACTGCCTTTCTTAGACGATATGTTAGGCGCCGCCCATGTTAACATTGGCTATGGCTCAGGCACCGCCTATATTAACATTGGCGATAGGTTAGGCGCCACTTTTACCATTGCCTATTATCACTACCTCACTTAGGTGATAGGGTAGGCGCCAGCTATGTCAACAAAGGCGATAGATTAGGCGCCGCCTATATCAACATAGGAGATAGGTTAGATGCCGATTATACAATTTCATATGCTCAATGACTTACTTAGGCGATAGGTTAGGTGACACCTATGTCAATATAGGTGATGGCTTAGGTGCCACCTATATCAATATAAGCGATAGGTTAGGAGCTGCTTATACTATTGTCAATGCTCACTGCCTCACTTAGGCGATAGGTTAGGCGTCGGCTATGTCAACATGGGCGATGGCTTAGGTGCTGCCTATATCAACATAGGCGATAGGTTAGGCGTCCCTTATACCATTCCCTATTCTCACTGCCTCACTTAGTCGAAAGGTGAGGCGACACCTATGTCATCATAGGCGATGGCTTAGGCGCCGCCTATATCAACAGAGGAGATAGGTTAGGCGCCGCTTAAACCATTGCCTATGCTTACTGCCTCACTTAGGCGATCGATTAGGCGCCGCCTATGTCAACATAGGCGATGGGTCAGGAGCCGCCTATATCAACATAGGCAATAGGTTAGGCGCCGATTATACTATTTCATATGCTCACTGACTCACTTACGTGATAGGTTAGGTGACACCTATGTCAACATAGGCGATGGCTTAGGTTCCATCTATATCAACATAAGCGATAGGTTAGGAGCCGCTTATAGCATTGCCTATGCTCACTGACTCACTTAGGCGATAGGTTAGGCGTCACCTATGTCAACATAGGCGATCGCTTAGGCGCCGCCTATATAAACATTGGCGATAGGGTAGGAGCTACTTATACCGTTGCCAATGCTCACTGTGTTACTTAGGCGATGGCTTAGGTGTCGCCTATATCAACATAGGCGATAGGTTAGGCGCCGCTTATACCATTGTCTATGCTCACTGCCTAACTTAGGTGATAGGTTAATTGCCACATATGTCAACATAGGCGATCGCTTAGGCGCCGCCTATATCAACATAGGCGATAGGTTAGGCGCTGCTTATACCATTGCCTATGCTCACTGCCTCCCTTGGGCGATGGCTTAGGTGCCGCCTATATCAACATAGGCGATAGGTTAGGCGCCGCTTATACCATTATCTATGCTCACTGCCTCTCTTAGGCGATAGGTTAGGTGCCGCCTATGTTACATAGGCGATGGCTTAGGCACCGCCTATATCAACTAAGGCGATAGGTTAGGCGCCGCTTATACCATTGCCTATGCTCACTGCCTCACTTAGACGATAGGTTAGGCACCGCCTATGTCAGAATAGCCTATGGCTCAGGTGCCGCCTATGTTAACATAGGCGATGTCTTAGGCCCCACCTATATACTCATAGGCGATAGGTTTGGAGCTGCTTAAAGTATTGCCTAAGCTCACTGCCTCACTTAGGTGATAGGTAAGGCAATGGCTTTGGCACCGCCTTTATCAACATAGGTGATAGGGTAGGCGCCACTTATACCATTGCCTATGCTCACTCCTTCACTTAGGCAATAGGTTAGGCACCGCATATGTCAATATAGGCAATGGCTTAAGCGCCGCCTATATCAACATAGGCAATAAGTTAGGCGCCGCTTATACCATTGCCTATGCTTACTGCCTTACTTAGGCGATAGGTTAGGTGCCGCCTTTGTCAACATAGGTGATCGGTCAGGAGCCGCCTATATCAACATAGGCGAAAGGTTAAGCGCCGATTATACTATTTCATATGCTCACTGCTTTACTTAGGCCATAGGTTAGGAGACACCTATGTCAATATAGGCGATTGCGTAGGTGCCACCTATATCAACATAAGCGATAGGTTAGGAGCCGCTTATAGCATTGCCTATGCTCACTGACTCACTTAGGAGATAGGTTAGACGTCGCCTATGTCAACAAAGGCGATGGCTTAGGCGCCGCCTATATCAACATAGGCGATAGGAAAGGAGCCGCTTATTCCATTCCCTATGCTCACTACCTCACTTAGACGATAGGTTAGGCGCCGCCTATGTCAACATAGGCGATGGCTTAGGCGCCGCCTATATCAACATAGGCGATAGGTTAGGCACCGCTTATACTATTGCCTATGCTCACTGCCTTACTTAGGCGATAGGTTAGGTGTCGCTTATACCATTGTCTATGCTCACTGCCTCACTTAGGTGATAGGTTAAGCACCGCATATGTCAACATAGGCGATCGCTTAGGTGCCGCCTATATCAACATAGTCAATAGGTTAGGCGCCGATATACCATTGCCTATGCTCACTGCCTCACTTAGGCGATGGCTTAGGTGCCGCCTATATCAACATAGGCGATAGGTTAGGCGCCGCTTATACCATTGCCTATGCTCACTGCCTTATTTAGGCGATAGGTTAGGGGCCGCCTATGTTACATAGGCGATGGCTTAGGCGCCAACTATATAAACATAGCCAATAGGTTTGGCGCCGCTTATACCATTGCCTATGCTGAACTCCTCACTTAGGCGATGGTTTAGGTGCCGCATATATCATCATAGGCGATAGGTTAGGTGCCGCTTATACCATTGCCTATGCTCACTGCCTCACTTAGGTGATAGGTTAGGCGTTGCCTATGTTACAGATGGCTTAGGCGACACCTATATAAACATAGGCGATAGGTTTGGCGTCGCTTATACCATTGCCTATGCTCACTGCTTCACTTAGGCGATAGGCTAGGCGCCACCTATGTCAACAAAGGTGATAGGTCAGGGGCAGCCTCTATCAACATAGGCGATAGGTTTGGCGCCGATTATACTATTTCATATGCTCACTACCTCACATTGGCAATAGGTTAGGTTACACTAATGTCAACATAGACGATGGCTTAGGCGCCACCTACATCTACATAAGCGATAGGTTAGGATCCTCTTATACCATTCCCTATGCTTACTACCTCACTTAGGTGATAGATTAGGCGTCGCCTATGTCAACTTAGGCGATGGCTTTGGCACCTCCTATATCAACATAGGCGATAGGTTAGGCGTTGCTTATACCATTCCCTATGTTAACTACCTCACTTATGCGATGCACCGCTTATGTCATTATAGGCGATGGCTTAGGTGCCGCCCATATGAACATAGGCGATGGCTTAGGCGCTGCCCATATCAACGTAGGCGATGTCTTAGGCGCCGCCCATAACAACATAGGCGATAGGTTAGGTGACGCTTATACCATTGCCTATGCTCACTGCCTCACTTAGGAGATAGGTTAGGCGACGCCTATGTTACATAGGCGATGGCTTAGGCGCCACCTATATAAACATAGGAGATAGGCTTGGCGCCGCTTATACCATTGCCTAAGCTCACGGCCTCACTTAGGCGATAGGTTAGGCATCGCCTATGTCAACATATGCGATCGCTTAGGCGCCGCCTATATCAACATAGGAGATAGGATAGGCGCCATTTATACCATTGCCTATGCTTACTGTCTCAATTAGACGATGGCTTAGGTGTCGCCTATATCAACTTAGGCGATATGTTAGGCGCCGCTTAGACCATTGCCTATGCTTACTGTCTTACTTAGGCGATAGGTTAGGCGCCACATATGATACATAGGAGATAGCTTAGGCGCCACCTATATAAACATAAGTGATAGGTTTGGCGCCGCTTATACCATTGCCTAAGCTCACTGCCTCCCTTAGGCGATTGGCTAGGCGTCGCCTATGTCAATATAGGCGATGGCTTTGGCGCCACGAATATCAACATAGGCGATAGGTTAGGCGCCGCTTATACCATTGCCTATGCTCACTTCCTCACTTAGACGATAGTTTAGGAGCCGTCAATGTTATCATAGGCTATGGCTCAGGTGCTGCCTATATCAATATAGGTGATAGGTTAGGCGCCACTTATACCATTGCCTATTCTCACTGGCTTATTTAGGCGATAGGTTAGGTGTCATCTATGTCAACATAGGCGATGGCTTAGGCCCCACCTATATCAATATAGGCGATAGGTTTGGTGCTGCTTATAGCATTGTCTACGATCACTGCCTTACTTTGGTGATAGGTTAGGCGTCGCCTATGTCAACATAGGCGATCGCTTAAGCGCCGACTTTATCAACATAGGCGATAGGATACGCGCTGCTTATACCATTGCCTATGATCACTCCCTCACTTAGGCGATAAGTTAGACATCGCCTATGTCAATATAGGCGATGGTTTAGGTGCCGCCTATATCAACATAGGCAATAAGTTAGGCACCGCTAATAGCATTGCCTATGCTCACTTCCTTACTTACGCGATAGGTTAGCCGCCGTCTATGTCAACATAGGAGATGTCTAAGGTGGCGCCTTTATCAAAATAGGCGATAGGTTAGGCGCCGCCAATGTCAACATAGACGATGTCTTAGGCACCGCCTATATCAACATAGGCGATAGGTTAGGCTCCGCTTATCCCATTGCTTTTGCTCACTGCCTTACTTAGGCGATATGTTAGGTGCCACCTATATCAATATAGGCGATGGCTTAGGCGCCGCCTATATCAACATAGGCGATTGGTTAGGCGCCGCTTATACCATTCCCTATGCTCACTACCTCACTTAGGAGAATGGTGAGGCGCCGCCTATGTAAACATAGGCGATGGCTTAGGCGCCGCCTATATTAACATAGGCGATAGGTTAGGCACCGCTTATACCATTGCCTATACTCACTGCATCACTTAGGCGATAGGTAAGGCGCCGCTTGTGTCAACATTGGCGATGGGTTAGGCGTCGCCTATATCAACATAGGCGATAAGTTAGGTGTTGCTTATACCATTGCCTATTCTTACTGCCTCACTTAGGTGATAGGTTAGGAACCCCCTATATGAACATACGCGAAGGCTTACGCGCCGCCTATATCAACATAGGCGATTGGTTAGGCGCCGCTTATATCATTTCCTATGCTCGCTGCCTCACTTAGGCGATAGGTTAGGCGCCGCCTATGTCAACATAGGTGATGGCATAAGCGCCGCCTATGTCAACATAGTCGATAAGTTAGGCGCCGCTTATACCATTGCCTATGCTCACTACCTCACTTAGGCGATAGGTTAGGCTCCGCCTATGACAACATAGGCGATGGGTCAGGAGCCGCCTATATCAACATAAGCGATAGGTTAGGCTCCGATCATAATATTTCATATGCTCACTGCCTCACTTAGGCGATAGGTTAGGTGACACCTATATCAACATAGGCGATAGGTTAGGCGCCGCATATACCATTCCCTATGCTCATTACCTAACTTAGGCTATGGCTTAGGCCTCGCCTATATCAACATAGGAGATAGGTTAGGCGTCGTTTATACCATTCCCTATGCTCACTACCTCACTTAGGCGATAGTTTAGGCGCCGCCTATGTCAACATAGGCGATGGCATAGGCCACGCCTATATCAACATAGGTGATAGGTTAGGCATTGCTTATACCATTGCCTATGCTCACTGCCTCACTTAGGCGATAGGTTAGGCCCCGCCTATGTTACATAGGCGATGGATTAGGTGCCACCTATATAAACATAGGTCATAGGTTTGGCGCCGCTTATACCATTGCCTATGCTCACTGCCTCACTTAGGCGATAGGTTAGGCGCCGTTTATGTCAATATAGGCGATGGCTTAGGTGCCACCTATATCAATATAGGTGATAGGTTAGGCGCCTGTTATACCATTACCTTGTCTCACTACCTCACTTAGGCGATAGGTTAGGCGCCACCTATGTAAACAATGGCGATAGGTTAGGCACCGGTTATACCATTTCCTATGCTCACTGCCTCACTTAGGCGATAGGTTAGGTGTCTCCTATGTCAATATACTCGATAGGTTAGGCGCCGCCTATATCAACATAGGTGATAGGTTTGGCGCCGTATATACCATTGCCTATCCTCACTGATTAACTTAGGAGATAGGTTAGGGACCGCCTATGTCGACATAGGCGATGGCGTAGGTGCCGCCTATATTAACATTGGCGATAGTTTAGGCGCCGCCTATACCATTGCCTATGCTCACTGCCTCACTTATGAGATATGTTAGGCACCTCCTATGTCAATATAGGCAAGGGATGAGGCGCCGCCTATATCAACAGAGGCGATAGGTTAGGCGCCGCTTGTAGCATTGCCTATGCTCACTGCCTCACTTGGGCGATAAGTTAGGCAACGCCTGTGCCAAATAGGCGATGGCTTAGGCTCCTCCTAAATCAACATAGGCGATAGGTTAGGTGTCGCTTATACCATTGCCTATGCTCACTGCCTCACTTTGGCTATAGGTTAGGCGCCGCCTATGTCAACATAGGCGATGGCTTAGGCGCTGCCAATATCAACATAGGCGATAGGTTAGGCGCCGTTTCTACTATTTACTATGCTCACTGCCTCACATAGGCGATAGGTTAGGCGCCTCCTATGTCAACATAGTCGATGGCTTAGGTGCCGCCTATTTGAACATAGGCGATAGATTAGGTACCACTTATACCATTGCCTATGCTCACTCCCTTACTTAGGTGATAGGTTAGGCTCCGCTTATATCAATATATGCAATAGGTTAGGCGGCACTAATACAATTGCCTATGATCACTTCCTTACGTAGGCGATAGGTTAGGCGCCGCCTATATCAACATAGGCGATAGGTTTGGTATCGCTTATACCATTACTTTTGCACACTGCCTTACATAGGCGATATGTTAGGTGCCGCCTATGTCAACATAGGCGATCGGTTAGGCTCCGCCTATGTTACATTGGCGATGGCTTAGGAGCTACCTATATAAACATAGGCGATAGATTTGGCGTCGCTTATACCATTTCCTATGCTCACTGCTTCACTTAGCTGATAGGTTAAGCGCCGTCTCTGTCAACATTGGTGATGGCTTAGGCGCCGCCTATATCAAAATAGGCGATAGGTTAGGCGCCGCTTATACCATTGCTTATAGTCTCTCCCTCACATCGTAGATAGGTTAGGTGCTGCCTATGTCAACATATGTGATGGCTTACGCGCCGCCTATATCAACATAGGCGATAGGTTAGGAGCCGCTTATACCATTGCCTATGCTTACAGCCTCACTTAGGCGATAGGTTAGGCACCGCCTATATCAACATAGGAGATGGCATAGGAGCCGCCTATATCAACATAGGCGATAGGTTAGGCGCTGGTTGTACCATTGCCAATACTCACTGCCTTACTTGGGAAATATGTTAGGCACCGCCTATGTCAACATAGGCGATGGCTTAGGCGCCACCTATATCAACATAGGTGATAGGTTAGGCTCTGCTTATACCATTTCCTATGCTTACTGCCGCACTTAGGCGATATGTTAGGCACCGCCACATTGACAATTTCTTAGGCGCCGCCGATATCAACATAGGCAATAGGTTAGGCGACGCTTAGTTCAACATAGGCGATGGCTTAGGCGCTGCCCTTATCAACATAGGCGATGGGTTAGGAGCCGCTTATACCATTACCAATGCTCACTGCTTCACTTATGCGATAGGTTAGGGGCCGCCTAAGTCAAGATAGGCGATGGATTAAGCGCCGCCTATATCAACATAGGTGATAGGTTAGGCGCCGCTTATACCATTGCCTATACTCGATGCCTAACTTATGTGTTAGGTTAGGCGCCACCTATGTCATCATAGGCGATGGAATAGGCACCGCCTATATCAACATAGGAGATAGGTTAGGCGCCTCTTATACCATTTCCTTTGTTCACTGCCTCACTTAGGCGATAGGTTAGGCACCGCCTATGTCAATATAGGCGATGGCTTAGGCGTCACCTATATCAAGATAGGTGATAGGTTTGGCGCCCCTTATAGCATTGCCAATGCTCACTCCCTCACTTAGGCGATAGGTTAGGCGCCGCCTATGTCAACATAGCTGATAGCTTAGGTGCCGCCTATATCAACATAGGAAATAGGTTAGGTGCTGCTTATACCATTGCCTATTCTCACTGCCTCACTTAGGCGATAGTTTAGGCTCTGTCTATATCAACATAGGCTATAAGTTAGGCGCCGATTATACTATTTCAAATGCTCACTGCATCACTTAGGCGATAGGTTAGGTGACATCTATGTCAACATAGGCGATGGCTTAAGCGCCACCTATATCAACATAAGCGATAGGTTAGGAGCCGCTTATACCATTGCATATGCTCACTGCCTCATTTAGGTGAAAGGTTAGGCGTCGCCTATATCAGCATAGGCGATGGGTTAGGCGCCGCCTATATCAACATAGGTGATAGGTCAGGCGCCGCTTATACCATTCCCTATGCTCACTACCTCACTTAGGCGATAGGTTAGGCGCCGCCTATGTCAACATAGGCGTGGCTTAGGCGCCGCCTATATCAACATAGGGGATAGGTTAGGAGCCGCTTATACCATTGCCTATGCTCACTGCCTAACTATGGCGATAGGTTAGGCACCGCCTATGTTACATAGGCGATGGCTTAGGTGCTACCTATATCAACATAGGCGATAGGTTATGCGCTACTTATACCGTTGCCTATGCTCACTGCCTTACTTAGGCAATGGCTTAGGTGCCGCCTATATCAACATAGGCGATAGGTTAGGCGCCGCTTATACCATTTTCTAAGATCACTGCCTCACTTAGGTGATAGGTTAAGCGCCGCATATGTTAACATAGGCGATCGCTTAGGCGTCGTCTATTACAACATAGGCGATAAGTTAGGCGCCACTTATACCATTACCTATGCTCAGTGCCTCCCTTGGGCGATGGCTTAGGTGTTGCCTATATCAACATAGGCGATAGGTTAAGCGCCGCTTATACCATTGTCTATGCTCACTCCCTCACTTAGGTTATAGGTTAGGCGCCGCTTATACCATTACCTATGTTCACTGCCTAACTTAGGCGATAGGTTACGCTCCTCCTATGTTACCTAGGCAATGGCTCAGGCGTCGCCTATATCAACATAGGCAATAGGTTAGGCGCCGCTTATACCATTGCCTATGCTCACTGCCTTTCTTAGACGATATGTTAGGCGCCACCCATGTTAACATTGGCTATGGCTCAGGCACCGCCTATATTAACATTGGCGATAGGTTAGGCGCCACTTTTACCATTGCCTATTATCACTACCTCACTTAGGTGATAGGGTAGGCGCCAGCTATGTCAACAAAGGCGATAGATTAGGCGCCGCCTATATCAACATAGGAGATAGGTTAGATGCCGATTATACAATTTCATATGCTCAATGACTTACTTAGGCGATAGGTTAGGTGACACCTATGTCAATATAGGTGATGGCTTAGGTGCCACCTATATCAATATAAGCGATAGGTTAGGAGCTGCTTATACTATTGTCAATGCTCACTGCCTCACTTAGGCGATAGGTTAGGCGTCGGCTATGTCAACATGGGCGATGGCTTAGGTGCTGCCTATATCAACATAGGCGATAGGTTAGGCGTCCCTTATACCATTCCCTATTCTCACTGCCTCACTTAGTCGAAAGGTGAGGCGACACCTATGTCATCATAGGTGATGGCTTAGGCGCCGCCTATATCAACAGAGGAGATAGGTTAGGCGCCGCTTAAACCATTGCCTATGCTTACTGCCTCACTTAGGCGATCGATTAGGCGCCGCCTATGTCAACATAGGCGATGGGTCAGGAGCCGCCTATATCAACATAGGCAATAGGTTAGGCGCCGATTATACTATTTCATATGCTCACTGACTCACTTACGTGATAGGTTAGGTGACACCTATGTCAACATAGGCGATGGCTTAGGTTCCATCTATATCAACATAAGCGATAGGTTAGGAGCCGCTTATAGCATTGCCTATGCTCACTGACTCACTTAGGCGATAGGTTAGGCGTCACCTATGTCAACATAGGCGATCGCTTAGGCGCCGCCTATATAAACATTGGCGATAGGGTAGGAGCTACTTATACAATTGCCAATGCTCACTGTGTTACTTAGGCGATGGCTTAGGTGTCGCCTATATCAACATAGGCGATAGGTTAGGCGCCGCTTATACCATTGTCTATGCTCACTGCCTAACTTAGGTGATAGGTTAATTGCCACATATGTCAACATAGGCGATCGCTTAGGCGCCGCCTATATCAATATAGGCGATAGGTTAGGCGCTGCTTATACCATTGCCTATGCTCACTGCCTCCCTTGGGCGATGGCTTAGGTGCCGCCTATATCAACATAGGCGATAGGTTAGGCGCCGCTTATACCATTATCTATGCTCACTGCCTCTCTTAGGCGATAGGTTAGGTGCCGCCTATGTTACATAGGCGATGGCTTAGGCACCGCCTATATCAACTAAGGCGATAGGTTAGGCGCCGCTTATACCATTGCCTATGCTCACTGCCTCACTTAGACGATAGGTTAGGCACCGCCTATGTCAGAATAGCCTATGGCTCAGGTGCCGCCTATGTTAACATAGGCGATGTCTTAGGCCCCACCTATATACTCATAGGCGATAGGTTTGGAGCTGCTTAAAGTATTGCCTAAGCTCACTGCCTCACTTAGGTGATAGGTAAGGCAATGGCTTTGGCACCGCCTTTATCAACATAGGTGATAGGGTAGGCGCCACTTATACCATTGCCTATGCTCACTCCTTCACTTAGGCAATAGGTTAGGCACCGCATATGTCAATATAGGCAATGGCTTAAGCGCCGCCTATATCAACATAGGCAATAAGTTAGGCGCCGCTTATACCATTGCCTATGCTTACTGCCTTACTTAGGCGATAGGTTAGGTGCCGCCTTTGTCAACATAGGTGATCGGTCAGGAGCCGCCTATATCAACATAGGCGAAAGGTTAAGCGCCGATTATACTATTTCATATGCTCACTGCTTTACTTAGGCCATAGGTTAGGAGACACCTATGTCAATATAGGCGATTGCGTAGGTGCCACCTATATCAACATAAGCGATAGGTTAGGAGCCGCTTATAGCATTGCCTATGCTCACTGACTCACTTAGGAGATAGGTTAGACGTCGCCTATGTCAACAAAGGCGATGGCTTAGGCGCCGCCTATATCAACATAGGCGATAGGAAAGGAGCCGCTTATTCCATTCCCTATGCTCACTACCTCACTTAGACGATAGGTTAGGCGCCGCCTATGTCAACATAGGCGATGGCTTAGGCGCCGCCTATATCAACATAGGCGATAGGTTAGGCACCGCTTATACTATTGCCTATGCTCACTGCCTTACTTAGGCGATAGGTTAGGTGTCGCTTATACCATTGTCTATGCTCACTGCCTCACTTAGGTGATAGGTTAAGCACCGCATATGTCAACATAGGCGATCGCTTAGGTGCCGCCTATATCAACATAGTGAATAGGTTAGGCGCCGATATACCATTGCCTATGCTCACTGCCTCACTTAGACGATGGCTTAGGTGCCGCCTATATCAACATAGGCGATAGGTTAGGCGCCGCTTATACCATTGCCTATGCTCACTGCCTTATTTAGGCGATAGGTTAGGGGCCGCCTATGTTACATAGGCGATGGCTTAGGCGCCAACTATATAAACATAGCCAATAGGTTTGGCGCCGCTTATACCATTGCCTATGCTGAACTCCTCACTTAGGCGATGGTTTAGGTGCCGCATATATCATCATAGGCGATAGGTTAGGTGCCGCTTATACCATTGCCTATGCTCACTGCCTCACTTAGGTGATAGGTTAGGCGTTGCCTATGTTACAGATGGCTTAGGCGACACCTATATAAACATAGGCGATAGGTTTGGCGTCGCTTATACCATTGCCTATGCTCACTGCTTCACTTAGGCGATAGGCTAGGCGCCACCTATGTCAACAAAGGTGATAGGTCAGGGGCAGCCTCTATCAACATAGGCGATAGGTTTGGCGCCGATTATACTATTTCATATGCTCACTACCTCACATTGGCAATAGGTTAGGTTACACTAATGTCAACATAGACGATGGCTTAGGCGCCACCTACATCTACATAAGCGATAGGTTAGGATCCTCTTATACCATTCCCTATGCTTACTACCTCACTTAGGTGATAGATTAGGCGTCGCCTATGTCAACTTAGGCGATGGCTTTGGCACCTCCTATATCAACATAGGCGATAGGTTAGGCGTTGCTTATACCATTCCCTATGTTAACTACCTCACTTATGCGATGCACCGCTTATGTCATTATAGGCGATGGCTTAGGCGCCGCCCATATCAACATAGGCGATGGCTTAGGCGCTGCCCATATCAACGTAGGCGATGTCTTAGGCGCCGCCCATAACAACATAGGCGATAGGTTAGGTGACGCTTATACCATTGCCTATGCTCACTGCCTCACTTAGGAGATAGGTTAGGCGACGCCTATGTTACATAGGCGATGGCTTAGGCGCCACCTATATAAACATAGGAGATAGGCTTGGCGCCGCTTATACCATTGCCTAAGCTCACGGCCTCACTTAGGCGATAGGTTAGGCATCGCCTATGTCAACATATGCGATCGCTTAGGCGCCGCCTATATCAACATAGGCGATAGGATAGGCGCCATTTATACCATTGCCTATGCTTACTGTCTCAATTAGACGATGGCTTAGGTGTCGCCTATATCAACTTAGGCGATATGTTAGGCGCCGCTTATACCATTGCCTATGCTTACTGTCTTACTTAGGCGATAGGTTAGGCGCCACATATGATACATAGGAGATAGCTTAGGCGCCACCTATATAAACATAAGTGATAGGTTTGGCGCCGCTTATACCATTGCCTAAGCTCACTGCCTCCCTTAGGCGATTGGCTAGGCGTCGCCTATGTCAATATAGGCGATGGCTTTGGCGCCACGAATATCAACATAGGCGATAGGTTAGGCGCCGCTTATACCATTGCCTATGCTCACTTCCTCACTTAGACGATAGTTTAGGAGCCGTCAATGTTATCATAGGCTATGGCTCAGGTGCTGCCTATATCAATATAGGTGATAGGTTAGGCGCCACTTATACCATTGCCTATTCTCACTGGCTTATTTAGGCGATAGGTTAGGTGTCATCTATGTCAACATAGGCGATGGCTTAGGCCCCACCTATATCAATATAGGCGATAGGTTTGGTGCTGCTTATAGCATTGTCTACGATCACTGCCTTACTTTGGTGATAGGTTAGGCGTCGCCTATGTCAACATAGGCGATCTCTTAAGCGCCGACTTTATCAACATAGGCGATAGGATACGCGCTGCTTATACCATTGCCTATGATCACTCCCTCACTTAGGCGATAAGTTAGACATCGCCTATGTCAATATAGGCGATGGTTTAGGTGCCGCCTATATCAACATAGGCAATAAGTTAGGCACCGCTAATAGCATTGCCTATGCTCACTTCCTTACTTACGCGATAGGTTAGCCGCCGTCTATGTCAACATAGGAGATGTGTAAGGTGGCGCCTTTATCAAAATAGTCGATAGGTTAGGCGCCGCTTATACCATTGCCTATGATCACAGCCTCACTTAGGAGATAGGTGAGGTGCCGCCTATGTCAACATAGGCGATCGCTTAGGCCCCACCTATATCAACATAGGCGATAGGTTTGGTGCCGCTTATAGCATTGCCTAAGCTCACTGCCTCACTTAAGTGATAGGTTAGGCTCCGCCTATGTCAACATAGGCAATCGCATAGGCGCCGCCTTTATCAACATAGGCGATAGGCTACGCGCCGCTTATACCATTGCCTATGCTCACTCCCTCACTTAGGCGATAGGTTAGGCGTCGCCTATGTCAATATAGGCGATGGCTTAGGTGCCGCCTATATCAACACAGGTAATAAGTTAGGCATCGCTTATACCATGGCCTATGCTCACTTCCTTACTTAGGAGATAGGTTAGGCGTCGTCTATGTCAACATAGGCGAGGTCTAAGGTGCCTCTTTTATCAAAATAGTTGATAGGTTAGGCTACGCTTATACCATTGCCTATGCTCACTACCTCACTTAGGCGATAGGTTAGGTGTCGCCTATGTCGACATAGGCGATGGATCAGGACCTGCCTATATCAGCATAGGCGATAGGTTAGGCGCCCATTATACAATTTCATATGCTTACTGCCTCACTTAGGCGATAGGTTAGGGGACACCTATGTCAATATAGGAAATGGCTTAGGCGCCGCCTATATCAACATAGGAAATAAGTTAGGCGCCGCTTATACCATTGCCTATGCTCACTGCCTTACTTAGGCGATAGGTTAGGTTCCGCTTATGTAAACATAGGCGATGGGTCAGGAGCCGCCTATATTAACATAGGCGATAGGTTAAGCGCCGATTATACTATTTCATATGCTCACTGCCTCACTTAGGCGATAGGTTAGGTGACACCTATGTCAACATAGGCGATGGCTTAGGTTCCACCTATATCAACATAAGAGATAGGTTAGGAGCCACTTATACCATTGCCTATGCTCACTGACTCACTTAGGCAATAGGTTAGGCATCGCCTAGGTCAACATAGGCGATGGCTTAGGCGCCGCCTATATCAACATAGGAGATAGGTTAGGCGTCGCTTATACCATTCCCTATGCTCACTACCTCACTTAGGCGATAGGTTAGGCGCCGCCTATGTCAACATAGGCGATGGCTTTGGCGCCGCCTATATCAACACAGGCGATAGGTTAGGCACCGCTTATACTATTGCCTATTCTCACTGCCTTACTTAGGCGATAGGTTAGGCGCCGCTTATACCATTGTCTATGCTCACTGCCTCACTTAGGTGATAGGTTCAGAGCCGCATATGTCAACATAAGCAATCGCTTAGGCGCCGCCTATATCAACATAGGCAATAGGTTAAGCGCCGATATACCATTGCCTATGCTCACTGCCTCACTTAGGCGATAGGTTAGGCACCGCCTATGTTATATAGGCAATGGCTTAGGCACCACCTATATAAACATATGTGATATGTTTGGTTCCGCTTATACCATTGGCTATGCTCACTGCCTCAGTTAGGAGATAGGTTAGGTGCGGCCTATGTCAACATAGTCGATGGCTTAGGCGCCACCTATATCAACATAGGCGATAGGTTAGGCGCTGCTTATACCATTGCCTATACTCACTGCCTCACTTAAGGGATTGGTTAGGCGCTGCCTATGTTACATAGGCGATGGCTTATGCGCCGCCTAGATCAACATAGGCGAAAGGTTAGGCACCGCTTATACCATTGCCTATGCTCACTGCCTTAGTTAGGCGATAGGTTAGGCTCCACCTATGTTACATAGGCGATGGCTTAGGCACCACCTATATAATCATAGGCAATAGGTTTGGCGCTGCTTATACCAATGCCTATGCTCACTGCCTCACTTAGGCGATAGGTTAGGCGCGGCCTATGTCAAAATAGGCGATGGCTTAGGTGCCACATTTATCAACATAGGAGATAGGTTAGGCGCCTCTTATACCAATTCCTATGCTCACTACCTCACTTAGGTGATAGGTTAGGCGCCGCCTATGTCAACATAATTGATGGCTTAGGCGCGTCCTATATCAACATAGGCGGTAGGTTAGGTGCCGCTTATACCATTGCCTATGATCACTGCCTCACTTAGGCGATAGGTTAGGCTCCGCCTATGTTACATAAGAGATGTCTTAGGTGCCACCAATATAAACATAGGCGATAGGTTTGGTGCCGCTTATACCATTGCCTATGCTCACTGCTTCAATTAGGCGATAGGTTAGGCGCTGCCTATGTAAACATAGGCGATGGCTTAGGTGCTACCTATATCAACATAGGTCATAGGTTAGGCGCCGCTTATAACAATACGTTTGCTCACTGCCTCACTTAGGCGATATGTTAGGCACCGCCTATGTCAACATAGGCGATGTCTTAGGCGCCACATTTATCAACATAGGCGATAGGTTAGGCGCTCCTTATACCATTGCGTATGCCCACTGCCTCACTTAGGTGATAGGTTAAGCGCCACCTATATAAACATAGGCGATAGGTTTGGCACCGCTTATACTATTGGCTATGCTCACGGCCTCACTTAGTCTATATGTTAGGCGTCGCTTATACCATTGCCTATGCTCACTGCCTTACTTAGGCGATGGCTTTGGTGCCGCCTATACCAACATAGGCGATAGGTTAGATGTCGCTTATACCATTGTCTATGCTCAACTCCTCACTTAGGCGATGGCTTAGGTGCTGCCTATATCAACATAGGAGATAGGTTAGGCACCGCTTATACCATTGCCTATGCTCACTGCATCACTTAGGCAATAGGTTAGGCGTCGCCTATGCTCACTGCATCACTTAGGCAATAGGTTAGGCGTCGCCTATATAAACATAGGCGATAGGTTTGGCGCCACTTATACCATTGCGTATGCTCACTGCCTTACATAGGCGATAGGTTAGGCGCCACTTATGTCAACAAAGGCGATGGGTCAGGCGCAGCCTATATCAACATAGGCGATAGGTTAGGCGCCGATTATACTATTTTATATGCTCACTGCCTCACTTAGGCGATAGGTTAGGTAACACCTATGTCAATATAGGCGATGGCTTAGAAGCCACCTATATCTACATAAGCGGTAGGTTAAAAGCCTCTTATACCATTGCCTATGCTCACAGCCTCACTTAGGTGATAGATTAGGCGTCGCCTATGTCAACATAGGCGATGGCTTTGGCGCAGCCTATATCAACATAGGCGATAGGTTAGGTGTCGCTTATACCATTCCCTATGCTCAGTACCTCAATTAGGCGATAGGTTAGGCGCCGCCTATGATAACATAGGAGATGGCTTAGGCGCCGCCTATATCAACATAGGCGATAGGTTAGGCGCCTCTTATGTCAACATAGGTGATGGCTTAGGCGCCGCCCATGTACACATAGGCGATAGGTTTGGCGACGCTTATAACATTGCCTGTGCTCACTGCCTCACTTAGGCGACGATGGCTTAGGCACCACCTATATAAACATAGGCGATAGGTTTGGCGCCGCTTATACCATTGCCTAAGCTCACGGCCTCACTTATGCGATAGGTTAGGCATCGCATATGTCAACATATGCGATCGCTTAGGCGCCGCCTATATCAACATAGGCGATAGGTTAGGCGCCGCTTATACCATTGCCTAAGCTTACTGCCTCACTTAGGCGATTGGTTAGGCGCCGCCTATGTTACATAGGCGATAGCTTAGGCGCCACATATATAAACATAAGGGATAGGTTTGGCGCCCCTTATACCATTTCCTATGCTAAGTGCCTCACTTAGGCGATAGCTTAGGCGCCGCCTATGTCAACATAGGCGATGGCTTAGGCGCCACCAATATCAACATAAGCGATAGGTTAGGCGCCGCTTATACCATTTCCTATGCTTACTGCCTCACTTAGACGATAGGTTAGGAGCCGCCAATGTCAACATAGGCTATGGCTCAGGCGCCGCCTATGTCAACATAGGCGATCGCTTAGGCGCCGCCTTTATAAACATAGGCGATAGCCTACGCGCCGCTTATACTATTGCCTATGCTCACTCCCTCACTTAGGCGATAGGTTAGGCATTTCCTATGTCAATATAGGCGATGGCTTAGGCCCCACCTATATCAACATAGGCGATAGGTTTGGCGCCGCTTATAGAAATACCTATGCTCACTGCCTCACTTAGGTGATAGGTTAGGCGCCGCCTATGTCAACATAGGCGATCGCTTAGGCACCACCTTTATCAACATAGGCGACAGGCTACGCGCCGTTTATACCATTGCCAATGCTCACTCCCTTACTTAGGCGATAGGTTATGCATCGCCTATGTCAATATAGGCGATGGATTAGGTGCCACCTATATCAACATAGGAGATGGGTTAGGCGTAGCTTATACCATTACCTATGCTCACTGGTTCACTTATGCGATAGGTTAGGGGCCGCCTAAGACAAGATAAGCAATGGATTAAGCGCCGCCTATATGAACATAGGCGATAGGTTAGGCGCCGCCTATATCAACATAGGCGATAGGTTAAGCGCCACTTAAACCATTGCCTATGCTCACTTCCTAACTTTAGCGATAGGTTAGGCACCGCCTATGTTACATAGGCGATGGCTTATGCGCTAACTATATAAACATAGGCGATAGATTTGGCGTCGCTTATACCATTGCCTATGCTCACTACCTCACTTAGATGATAGGTTAAGCGCCGCCTCTATCAACATAGGTGATGGCTTAGGCGCTTCCTATATCAAAATATGCGATAGGTCAGGCGCCGCTTATACTATTTCTTATAGTCACTGCCTCACTTCGGCGATAGGTTAGGTGCCGCCTATGTCAACATAGGCGATGTCTTAGGCGCCTCTTATATCAACATAGGCGATAGGTTAGGAGCCGCTTATACCATTGCCTATGCTTACAGCCTCACTTAGGCGATAGGATAGGCACCTCCTATATCAACATAGGCAATGCCATAGGCGCCACCTATATCAACATAGGCGAAAGGTTAGGCGCTGGTTATACCATTGCTAATGCTCACTGCCTTACTTGGGGAATATGTTAGGCACCGCCGATGTCAACCTAGGAGATGGCTTAGGTGCCACCTATATCAACATAGGTGATAGGTTAGGTGCTCCATATACCATTTCCTATGCTTACTGCCTCACTTAGGCGATAAGTTAGACGCCGCCTATATCAACATAGGCAATAGGTTAGGCGACGCTTATTCCATTGCCTATGCTCACTGCCTCACTTAGGAGATAGGTTAGGTGCTGCCAAGTTCAACATAGGCGATTGCTTAGGTGCCACATTTATCAACATAGGAGATAGGTTAGGCGCCTCTTATACCAATTCCTATGCTCACTACCTCACTTAGGTGATAGGTTAGGCGCCGCCTATGTCAACATAATTGATGGCTTAGGCGCGTCCTATATCAACATAGGCGGTAGGTTAGGTGCCGCTTATACCATTGCCTATGATCACTGCCTCACTTAGGCGATAGGTTAGGCTCCGCCTATGTTACATAAGAGATGTCTTAGGTGCCACCAATATAAACATAGGCGATAGGTTTGGTGCCGCTTATACCATTGCCTATGCTCACTGCTTCAATTAGGCGATAGGTTAGGCGCTGCCTATGTAAACATAGGCGATGGCTTAGGTGCTACCTATATCAACATAGGTCATAGGTTAGGCGCCGCTTATAACAATACGTTTGCTCACTGCCTCACTTAGGCGATATGTTAGGCACCGCCTATGTCAACATAGGCGATGTCTTAGGCGCCACATTTATCAACATAGGCGATAGGTTAGGCGCTCCTTATACCATTGCGTATGCCCACTGCCTCACTTAGGTGATAGGTTAAGCGCCACCTATATAAACATAGGCGATAGGTTTGGCACCGCTTATACTATTGGCTATGCTCACGGCCTCACTTAGTCTATATGTTAGGCGTCGCTTATACCATTGCCTATGCTCACTGCCTTACTTAGGCGATGGCTTTGGTGCCGCCTATACCAACATAGGCGATAGGTTAGATGTCGCTTATACCATTGTCTATGCTCAACTCCTCACTTAGGCGATGGCTTAGGTGCTGCCTATATCAACATAGGAGATAGGTTAGGCACCGGTTATACCATTGCCTATGCTCACTGCATCACTTAGGCAATAGGTTAGGCGTCGCCTATGCTCACTGCATCACTTAGGCAATAGGTTAGGCGTCGCCTATATAAACATAGGCGATAGGTTTGGCGCCACTTATACCATTGCGTATGCTCACTGCCTTACATAGGCGATAGGTTAGGCGCCACTTATGTCAACAAAGGCGATGGGTCAGGCGCAGCCTATATCAACATAGGCGATAGGTTAGGCGCCGATTATACTATTTTATATGCTCACTGCCTCACTTAGGCGATAGGTTAGGTAACACCTATGTCAATATAGGCGATGGCTTAGAAGCCACCTATATCTACATAAGCGGTAGGTTAAAAGCCTCTTATACCATTGCCTATGCTCACAGCCTCACTTAGGTGATAGATTAGGCGTCGCCTATGTCAACATAGGCGATGGCTTTGGCGCAGCCTATATCAACATAGGCGATAGGTTAGGTGTCGCTTATACCATTCCCTATGCTCAGTACCTCAATTAGGCGATAGGTTAGGCGCCGCCTATGATAACATAGGAGATGGCTTAGGCGCCGCCTATATCAACATAGGCGATAGGTTAGGCGCCTCTTATGTCAACATAGGTGATGGCTTAGGCGCCGCCCATGTACACATAGGCGATAGGTTTGGCGACGCTTATAACATTGCCTGTGCTCACTGCCTCACTTAGGCGACGATGGCTTAGGCACCACCTATATAAACATAGGCGATAGGTTTGGCGCCGCTTATACCATTGCCTAAGCTCACGGCCTCACTTATGCGATAGGTTAGGCATCGCATATGTCAACATATGCGATCGCTTAGGCGCCGCCTATATCAACATAGGCGATAGGTTAGGCGCCGCTTATACCATTGCCTAAGCTTACTGCCTCACTTAGGCGATTGGTTAGGCGCCGCCTATGTTACATAGGCGATAGCTTAGGCGCCACATATATAAACATAAGGGATAGGTTTGGCGCCCCTTATACCATTTCCTATGCTAAGTGCCTCACTTAGGCGATAGCTTAGGCGCCGCCTATGTCAACATAGGCGATGGCTTAGGCGCCACCAATATCAACATAAGCGATAGGTTAGGCGCCGCTTATACCATTTCCTATGCTTACTGCCTCACTTAGACGATAGGTTAGGAGCCGCCAATGTCAACATAGGCTATGGCTCAGGCGCCGCCTATGTCAACATAGGCGATCGCTTAGGCGCCGCCTTTATAAACATAGGCGATAGCCTACGCGCCGCTTATACTATTGCCTATGCTCACTCCCTCACTTAGGCGATAGGTTAGGCATTTCCTATGTCAATATAGGCGATGGCTTAGGCCCCACCTATATCAACATAGGCGATAGGTTTGGCGCCGCTTATAGAAATACCTATGCTCACTGCCTCACTTAGGTGATAGGTTAGGCGCCGCCTATGTCAACATAGGCGATCGCTTAGGCACCACCTTTATCAACATAGGCGACAGGCTACGCGCCGTTTATACCATTGCCAATGCTCACTCCCTTACTTAGGCGATAGGTTATGCATCGCCTATGTCAATATAGGCGATGGATTAGGTGCCACCTATATCAACATAGGAGATGGGTTAGGCGTAGCTTATACCATTACCTATGCTCACTGGTTCACTTATGCGATAGGTTAGGGGCCGCCTAAGACAAGATAAGCAATGGATTAAGCGCCGCCTATATGAACATAGGCGATAGGTTAGGCGCCGCCTATATCAACATAGGCGATAGGTTAAGCGCCACTTAAACCATTGCCTATGCTCACTTCCTAACTTTAGCGATAGGTTAGGCACCGCCTATGTTACATAGGCGATGGCTTATGCGCTAACTATATAAACATAGGCGATAGATTTGGCGTCGCTTATACCATTGCCTATGCTCACTACCTCACTTAGATGATAGGTTAAGCGCCGCCTCTATCAACATAGGTGATGGCTTAGGCGCTTCCTATATCAAAATATGCGATAGGTCAGGCGCCGCTTATACTATTTCTTATAGTCACTGCCTCACTTCGGCGATAGGTTAGGTGCCGCCTATGTCAACATAGGCGATGTCTTAGGCGCCTCTTATATCAACATAGGCGATAGGTTAGGAGCCGCTTATACCATTGCCTATGCTTACAGCCTCACTTAGGCGATAGGATAGGCACCTCCTATATCAACATAGGCAATGCCATAGGCGCCACCTATATCAACATAGGCGAAAGGTTAGGCGCTGGTTATACCATTGCTAATGCTCACTGCCTTACTTGGGGAATATGTTAGGCACCGCCGATGTCAACCTAGGAGATGGCTTAGGTGCCACCTATATCAACATAGGTGATAGGTTAGGTGCTCCATATACCATTTCCTATGCTTACTGCCTCACTTAGGCGATAAGTTAGACGCCGCCTATATCAACATAGGCAATAGGTTAGGCGACGCTTATTCCATTGCCTATGCTCACTGCCTCACTTAGGAGATAGGTTAGGTGCTGCCAAGTTCAACATAGTCGATGGCTTAGGCGCGGCCTATATCAACATAGGCGATGGGTTAGGCGCCGCTTATACCATTACCTATGCTCACTGCCTCACTTATGCGATAGGTTAGGGGCCGTCTAAGTCAAGATAGGCGATGGATTAAGCGCCACCTATATCAACATAGGCGATGGCGTAGGTTCCGCCTATTTCAACATTGGCGATAGTTTAAGAGCCTCTTATACCATTGCCTATGCTCACTGCCTCACTTAGGCTATAGGTTAGGTGCCGCCTATGTTACATAGGCAATGGGTTAGGCGCCGCCTATGTCAACATAGGCGATAGGTTAGGAGCCGCTAATAACATTGCCTATGCTTACAGCCTCACTTAGGCGATAGGTTAGGCACCGCCTATATCAACATAGGCGATGGCATAGGCGCCGCCTATATCAACATAGGTGATAGGTTGGGCGCTCGTTATACCATTGCCAATGCTCACTGCCTCACTAGGGCAATATGTTAGGCACCGCCTATGTGAACATAGGCGATGGCTTAGGCGCCGCATATATCAACATAGGTGATAGTTTAGGCGTTGCTTATACCATTTCCTATGCTTACTGCCTCACTTAGGCGATAAGTTAAGCACCGCCACATAGGAGATTTCTTAGGCGCCGCCTATATCAACATAGGCAATAGGTTAGGCGACGTTTATTCCATTGCCTATGCTGACTGCCTCACTTAGGCAATAGGTTAGGTGCCGCCTAGTTCAACATAGGCGATGGCTTAGGCATTGCCTATATCAACATAGGGAATGGGTTAGGCGCCGCATATACCATTACCTATGCTCACTGCCTCACTTATGCGATAGGTGCGGGGCCGCCTAAGTCAAGATAGGTAATGGATTAAGCGCCGATTATATGAACATAGGCGATAGGTTAGGCGCCGCTTATACCATTGCCTATACTCGCTGCCTCACTTAGGCGTTAGGTTAGGCGCCGTCTATGTCAACATAGGCGATGGCATAGGCGCCGCCTATATCAACATAGGCGATAGGTTAGATGCCTCTTATACCATTTCCTATGGTCACTGCCTCACTTAGGCGATAGGTTAGGCACCGCCTATGTCAATATAGGCGATGGCTTAGACGCCACCTATATCAAGATAGGCGATAGGTTTGGCGCCCCTTATAGCATAGCCTATGCTCACTCCCTCACTTAGGCGATAGGTTAGGCGCCGCCTATGTCAACACAGGTGATAGCTTAGATGCCTCCTATTAAACATAGGAAATAGGTTAGGCGCCGCTTATACCATTGCCTATTATCACTAACTCACTTAGGCGATAGGTTAGGCGCTGTCTATGTCAACATAGGAGATGGCTTAGGCACCGCCTATATTAACATAGGGGATAAGTTAGGCGTTGATTATACTATTTCAAATGCTCACTACATCACTTAGGCGATAGGTTAGGCGCTGTCTATGTCAACATAGGCGATGTCTAAGGTGCCGCCTTTATCAAAATAGTCGATAGGTTATGCGCCGCTTATACCATTGCCAATGCTCACTGCCTTACTTAGGTGATAGGTTAGGCGCCGCCTATGTCAACATAGGCGATGGCTTAGGCACCACCTATATCAACATAGGCGATAGGTTAGGCGCCGCTTATACCATTACCTTTGCTCACTGCCTCACTTAGGTGATAGGTTAGGTGCCACCTATGTCAACAAAGGCGATGGGTCAGGCACCGCCTATATCAACATAGGAGATAGGTTAGGAGCCAATTATACTATTTCATATGCTCACTACCTCACTTAGGCGATAGGTTAGGTGACTTCTATATCAACATAGGCGATAGGTTAGATGCCTCTTATACCATTTCCTATGGTCACTGCCTCACTTAGGCGATAGGTTAGGCACCGCCTATGTCAATATTGGCGATGGCTTAGACGCCACCTATATCAAGATAGGCGATAGGTTTGGCGCCCCTTATAGCATAGCCTATGCTCACTCCCTCACTTAGGCGATAGGTTAGGCGCCGCCTATGTCAACACAGGTGATAGCTTAGATGCCTCCTATATAAACATAGGAAATAGGTTAGGCGCCGCTTATACCATTGCCTATTATCACTAACTCACTTAGGCGATAGGTTAGGCGCTGTCTATGTCAACATAGGAGATGGCTTAGGCGCCGCCTATATTAACATAGGCGATAAGTTAGGCGTTGATTATACTATTTCAAATGCTCACTGCATCACTTAGGCGATAGGTTAGGCGCCGTCTATGTCAACATAGGCGATGTCTAAGGTGCCGCCTTTATCAAAATAGTCGATAGGTTATGCGCCACTTATACCATTTCCAATGCTCACTGCCTTACTTAGGCGATAGGTTAGGCGCCGCCTATGTCAACATAGGCGATGGCTTAGGCACCACCTATATCAACATAGGCGTTAGGTTAGGCGCCGCTTATACCATTACCTTTGCTCACTGCCTCACTTAGGTGATAGGTTAGGTGCCACCTATGTCAACAAAGGCAATGGGTCAGGCGCCGCCTATATCAACATAGGAGATAGGTTAGGAGCCAATTATACTATTTCATATGCTCACTGCCTCACTTAGGCGATAGGTTAGGTGACTTCTATATCAACATAGGCGATAGATTAGGCGCCGCTTATACCATTCCCTATGCTAATTACCTCACTTAGGCGATGGCTTAGGCGCCGCCTATATCAACATAGGCGATAGGTTAGGAGCCGCCAATATCAACATAGGCGATAGGTTAGGGGCCGATTAAACTATTTCATATGCTTACTGCCTCACTTAGGCGATAGGTTAGGTGACACCTATGTCAACATAGGCGATGGGTTAGGCGCCACCTATATCAACATAGGCGATAGGTTAGGCGCCACTTATACAATTCCCTATGCTCATTACCTCACTTAGGCGATGGCTTAGGCGCCGCCTATATAAACATAGGCGATAGGTTAGGCGCCGCTTATACCATTCCCTATGCTCACTGCCTCACTTAGGCGATAGGTTAGGCGTCGCCTATGTTACATAGGCGATGTCTTAGGAGCCACCTATGTAAACATAGTCCATAGGTTAGGCGCCTCTTAAACCATTTCTTATGCTCACTGCCTAACTTAGGCGATAGGTTAGGCACCGCCTTTTTTTCATTGGCGATGGCTTAGGCGCTACCTATATAAACATAGGCGATAGATTTGGCGCCGCTTATACCATTGCCTATGCTCACTGCCTCACTTAGGTGATAGGTTAAGCACCGTATCTGTCAACATAGGTGATGGGTTACGCGCCGCCTATATCAAAATAGGCGATAGGTTAGGCGCCGCTTATACCATTGCTTATAGTCACTGCCTCACTTCGGCGATAGGTTAGGTGTCGCCTATGTCAACATAGGCGATGGCTTAGGCACCGCCTATATGAACATAGGCGATAGGTTAGGAGCCGCTTATACCATTGCCTATGCTTACAGCCTCACTTAGGCGATAGGTTAGGCACCACCTATATCAACATAGGCGATGGCATAGGCGCCGCCTATATCAACATAGGAGATAGGTTAGGCGTTTCTTATACCATTTCCTATTCTTTCTTCCTCACTTAGGCGATTAGTTAGGCACCGCCACATAGGCGATTTCTTAGGCGCCGCCTATATCAACATAGGCAACAGGTTAGGCGACGCTTATTCCATTGCCTATGCTAACTGCCTCACTTAGGCGATAGGTTAGGTGCCGCCATGTTCAACATAGGCGATGGGTTAGGCGCCGCTTATGCCATTACCTATGCTCAGTGCTTCACTTATGCAATAGGTTAGGGGCCGCCTAAGACAAGATAAGCAATGGATTAAGCGCCGCCTATATGAACATAGGCGATAGGTTAGGCGCCGCTTATACCATTGCCTATACTCGCTGCCTCACTTAGGCGTTAGGTTAGGCACCGCCTATGTCAACATAAGCGATGGCATAGGCGTCGCATATAACATCATAGGCGATAGGTTTGGCGCCTCTTATACCATTTCCTATGCTCATTGCCTCACTTAGGCGATAGGTTAGGCACCGCCAATGTCAATATAGGCGATGTCTTAGGCGCCACCTATATCAAGATAGGAAATAGGATCGGCGCCCCTTATAGCATACCCTATGCTCACTCCCTAACTTAGGTGATAGGTTAGGCTCCGCCTATGTCAACATAGGCGATAGCTTAGGTGGCTCCTATATCAACATAGGAAGCCTACTCTCACTGCCTCACTTAGGCGATAGGTTAGGCGCTGTCTATGTCAACATAGGTGATGGCTTAGGTGCCGCCTATATCAACATAGGCGATAAGTTAGGCACTGATTATAATATTTCAAATGCTCACTGCATCACTTAGGCGATAGGTTTGGTGACATCTATGTCAACATAGGCGATGGCTTAGGCGCCACCTATATCAACATAAGCGATAAGTTAGGAGCCGCTTATACCATTGTCTATGCTCACTGCCTCATTTAGGCGAAAGGTTAGGCGTCGCCTATTTCAGCATAGGTGATGGCTTAGGCGATGCCTATATCATCATAGGCGATAGGTTAGGCGCCGCTTATACCATTCCCTATGCTCACTCTCTCACTTAGGCGATAGGTTAGGCGCCGCCTATGTCAACATAGGGGATGGATTAGGCGCCGCCTATATCAACATATGCGATAGGTTAGGTGCCACTTAAACCATTGCCTATGCTCACTTCCTAAGTTAGGGCATAGGTTAGGCCCTGCCTATGTTACATAGGCGATGGCTTAGGCGCTACCTATAAAAACATAGGCGATGGCTTAGGCGCTACCTATAAAAACATAGGCGATAGATTTTGCGCTGCTTATACCATTGCCTATGCTCACTGCCTCACTTAAATAATAGGTTAAGCGCCGCCTCTGTCAACATAGGTGATGGCTTAGGCGCTGCCTATATCAAAATAGGTGATAGGTTAGGCGCCGCTTATACCATTGCTAATAGTCACTACCTCACTTCGGCGATAGGTTAGGTGCCGCCTATGTCAACATAGGCTATGTCTTAGGCGCCGCCTATATCAACATAGGCGATAGGTTAGGAGCCGCTTATATCATTGCCTATGCATACAGCCTCACTTAGGCGATAGGTTAGGCACCTCCTATATCAACATAGGCGATGGCATAGGCGCCACCTATATCAACATAGGCGATAGGTTAAGTGCTGGTTATACCATTGCTAATGCTCACTGCCTTACTTGGGGAATATCTTAGGCACCGCCGATGTCAACCTAGGAGATGGCTTAGGCGCCACCTATATCAACATAGGTGATAGGTTAGGTGCTCCATATACCATTTCCTATCCTTACTGCCTCACTTAGGCGATAAGTTAGGCACCGCTACATAGGCGATTTCTTAGGCGCCGCCTATATCAACATAGGCAATAGGTTAGGCGACGCTTATTCCATTGCCTATGCTCACAGCCTCACTTAGGCGATAGGTTAGGTGCCGGCAAGTTCAACATAGGCGATGCCTTAGGCGCTGCCTATATCATCATAGGCGATGGGTTAGGCACCGCTTATACCATTACCTATGCTCACTGCCTCACTTATACGATAGGTTAGGGGCAGTCTAAGTCAAGATAGGCGATGGATTAAGCGCCACCTATATCAACATAGGCGATGGCGTAGGCGCCGCCTATTTCAACATTGGCGATAGTTTAAGAGCCGCTTATACAATTGCCTATGCTCACTGCCTCACATAGGCGATAGGTTAGGTGCCGCCTTTGTTACATAGGCAATGGGTTAGGCACCACCTATATCAACATACGCGATAGGTTAGGAGCCACTAATACCATTGTCTATGCTTACAGCCTCACTTAGGCGATAGGTTAGGCACCGCCTATATCAACATAGGCGATGGCATAGGCGTCGTCTATATCAACATAGGTGCCGCCTATATCAACATAGGTGATAGGTTAGGCGCTTGTTATACCATTGCCAATGCTCACTGCCTCACTAGGGCAATATGTTAGGCACCGCCTATGTCAACATAGGCGATGGCTTAGGCGCCGCATATATCAACATAGGTGATAGTTTAGGCGTTGCTTATACCATTTCCTATGCTTACTCCCTCACTTAGGCGATAAGTTAGGCACCGCCACATAGGAGATTTCTTAGGCGCCGCCTATATCAACATAGGGAATAGGTTAGGCGACGTTTATTCCATTGCCTATGCTCACTGCCTCACTTAGGCGATAGGTTATGTGCCGCCTAGTTCAACATAGGCGATGGCTTAGGCATTGCCTATATCAACATAGGCGATGGGTTAGGCGCCGCATATACCATTACCTATGCTCACTGCCTCACTTATGCGATAGGTTAGGGGCCGCCTAAGTCAAGATAGGCAATGGCTTAAGCGCCGCCTATATGAACATAGGCGATAGGTTAGGCGCCGCATATACCATTTCCTATAATCGCTGCCTCACTTAGGCATTAGGTTAGGCGCCGTCTATGTCAACATAGGCGATGGCATAGGCACCGCCTATATCAACATAGGCGATAGGTTAGGCGCCTCTTATACCATTTCCTATGGTCACTGCCTCACTTAGGCGATAGGTTAGGCACCGCCTATGTCAATATAGGCGATGGCTTAGGCGCCACCTATATCAAGATAGGAGATTGGTTTGGCACCCCTTATAGCATAGCCTATGCTCACTCCCTCACTTAGGCGATAGGTTAGGCGCCGCCTATGTCAGCACAGGTGATAGCTTAGGTGCCGCCTATATAAACAAAGGAATTAGGTTAGACGCCGCTTATACCATTGCCTATGCTCAGTACCTCACTTAGGCGATAGGTTAGGCGTTGTCTATGTCAACATAGGCAATGGCTTAGGCGCTGCCTATATCAACATAGGCGATAAGATAGGCGTTGATTATACTATTTCAAATGCTCACTGCATCACTTAGGTGATAGGTTAAGTGACATCTATGTCAACATAGGCGATGGCTTAGTCGCCACCTATATCAACATAAGCGATAGGTTAGGAGCAGCTTATACCATTGCCTATGCTCACTGCCTCATTTAGGTGAAAGGTTAGGCGTCGCCTATGTCAGTATAGGCGATGGCTTAGGCACCGCCTATATCAACATAGGCGATAGGTTTGGCAACGCTTATACCATTGCCTATGCTTACTGCAACACTTAGGTGATAGGTTAAAAGTCTCCTCTGTCAACATAGGTGATGGCTTAGGCGTTGCCTATATCAAAATAGGCGATAGGTTAGGTGCCGCGTATACCATTGCTTATAGTCACTGCCTAACTTCGGCGATAGGTTAGGTGCCGCCTATGTCAACTTAGGCGATGACTTAGGCGCCGCCTATATCAACATAGGCGATAGGTTAGGAGCCGCTTATACCATTGCCTATGCTTACAGCCACACTTAGGCGATGGGTTAGGCACCGCCTATATCAACTAAGGCGATGGCATAGGCACCACCTATATCAACATAGGCGATAGGTTAGGTTCTGGTTATACCATTTCCAATACTCACTGCCTCACTTAGGCAATATGTTAGGCACCGCCCATGTGAACCTAGAGGATGTCTTAGGCGCCACCTATATCAACATAGGTGATAGGTTAGGCGCTGCTTATACCATTTCCTATGTTTACTGCCTCACTTAGGCGATAAGTTAGGCACCGCCACATAGGCGATTTCTTAGGCACCTCCTATATAAACATAGGCAATAGGTTAGGCGACGCTTATTCCAATACCTATGCTCACTGCCTCACATAGGCGATAGGTTAGGTGCCGCCAAGTGCAACATAGGCGATGGCTTAGGCGCTGCCTATATCAACATAGGCGATGGGTTAGGCCCCGCTTATGCCATTACCCATGCTCACTGCCTCACTTATGCGTTAGGTTAGGGGCCGCCTAAGTCAAGATGGGCGATGGATTAAGCGCCACCTATATCAACATAGGCGATAGGTTAGGTGCCGCTTATAACATTTCCTATACTCGCTGCCTCACATAGGCGTTAGGTTAGGCGTCGCCTATGTCATGATAGGCGATGGCATAGGCGCCGCCTATATCAACATAGGCGATAGGTTAGGCGCCTCATATACCATTTCCTATGCTCACTGCCTCACTTTGGCGATAGGTTAGGCAGCGCTTATGTCAATATAGGCAATGGCTTAAGCGCCACCTATATCAAGATAGGCGATAGGTTCGGCGCCGCTTATAGAATAGCCTATGCTCACTCCCTCACTTAGGAGATAGGTTAGGCGCTGTCTATGTCAACATAGGCAATGTCTTATGCGTCACCTATATAAACATAGGAGAAAGGTAAGGCACCACTTATACCATTCCCTATGCTTACTGACTCACTTAGAGGATAGGTTAGGCGCTGCCAATGTCAACATAGGCTATGGCTAAGGCACCGCCTATATCAATATAAGCTATGGTTTAGGCGCCACATATACCATTGCCTATTCGCACTTCCTCACTTAGGCGATAGGTTAGGTTCCGCCTATGTCTACAGAGGAGATGGCTTAGGCCCCACATATATCAATATAGGCGATAGGTTAGGCGCCGATTATACCATTGCCAATGCTCACTGCCTCACTTAGGCGATAGGTTAGGCGCCACTTATACCATTTCCTATGCTCACTCCCTCACTTAGGTGATAGGTTAGGCTTTGCATATGTCAATATAGGTGATGGCGTAGGCGCCGCCTATATCAACATAGGCGATAGTTTAAGCGCCGCTTATAACATTGCCTATGCTCACTGCCTCACATAGGCAATAGGTTAGGTGCCGCCTATGTTACGTAGGCAATGGGTTAGGTACCGCCTATATAAACATAGGCGATAGGTTAGGAACCGCTTATACCATTGCCTATGCTTACAGCTTCACTTAGGTGATAGGTTAGGCACCGCCTATATCAACATAGGCGATGGCATAGGCGACGCCTATATCAACATAGGTGATAGGTTAGGCGCTTGTTATACCATTCTTAATGCTCACTGCCTCACTTGGGCAATATGTTAGGCACCGCCTATGTGAACATAGGCGATGGCTTAGGCGCCGCCTATATCAACCTAGGTGATAGGTTAGGCGCTTCTTATACTATTTCCTATGCTTACTGCCTCACTTAGGCGATAAGTTAGGCACCGCCACATAGGCGATTTCTTAGGCGCCGCCTATATCAACATAGGGATTAGGTTAGGCGACTCTTATTCCATTGCCCATGCTCACTGCCTCACATAGGCGATAGGTTAGGTGCCGCCTAGTTCAACATAGGCGATGGCTTAGATGCTGCCTATATCAACATAGGCGATGGGTTAGGCACCGCTTATACCATTACCTATGCTCATTGCTTCACTTATGCGATAGGTTAGGGGCTGCCTAAGTCAAGATAGGCAATGGATTAAGCGCCGCCTATATGAACATAGGCGATAGGTTAGCTTCCGTTTATACCATTGAATATACTCGCAACCTCACTTAGCCGTTAGGTTAGGCGCCGCCTATGTGAACATAGGCGATGGCATAGGCGCTGCCTATATCAACATAGGCGATAGGTTAGGCGCCTCTTATACCATTTCCTATGCTCTCTGCCTCACTTAGGCGATAGGTTAGGCATCGCCTGCGTCAATATAGGCGATGGCATAGGCGCTGCCTATATCAACATAGGCGATAGGTTAGGCGCCTCTTATACCATTTCCTATGCTCTCTGCCTCACTTAGGCGATAGGTTAGGCATCGCCTGCGTCAATATAGGCGATGGCTTAGGAACCACCTATATAAACAAAGGCGATAGGTTTGGCGCCCCTTATAGCATAGCCTATGCTCATTCCCTCATTTAGGTGATAGGTTAGGCGCCGCCTATGTCAACATAGGCGATAGCTTAGGGGCCGCTTATATCAACATAGGAAATAGGTTAGGCGCCGCTTATACCATTGCCTATTCTCACTGCCTCACATAGGCATTAGGTTAGGCGCTGTCTATGTCAACATAGGCGATGGCTTAGGCGCCGCCTATATCAACATAGGCGATAAGTTAGGCGCTGATTATACTATTTCAAATGATCACTGTTTAACTTAGGCGATAGGTTAGGTGACATCTATGTCAACATAGGCGATGGCTAAGTCGCCACCTATATCAACATAAGTGATAGGTTAGGAGCAGCTTATACCATTGCCTATGCTCACTGCCTCATTTAGGCGAAAGGTTAGGCGTCGCCTATGTCAGCATAGGCGATGGCTTAGGTGCCGCCTATATCAACATAGGCGATAGGTTTGGCAACGCTTATACCATTGCCTATGCTTACTGCCTCACTTAGGTGATAGGTTAAAAGTCGCCTCTGTCAACATAGGTGATGGCTTAGGCATTGCCTATATCAAAATAGGCGATAGGTTATGTGCCGCGTATACCATTGCTTATAGTCACTGCCTAACTTCGGCGATAGGTTAGGTGCCGCCTATGTCAACTTAGGCGATGTCTTAGGCGCCGCCTATATCAACATAGGAGATAGGTTAGTAGCCGCTTATACCATTGCCTATGCTTACAGCCTCACTTAGGCGATAGGTTAGGCACCGCCTATATCAACTAAGGCGATGGCATAGGCGCAACCTATATCAACATAGGCGATAGGTTAGGTTCTGGTTATACCATTGCCAATACTCACTGCCTCACTTTGGCAATATGTTAGGAACCGCCTATGTGAACCTAGACGATGGCTTAGGCGCCACCTATATCAACATAGGTGATAGGTTAGGCGCTGCTTATACCATTTCCTATGCTTACTGCCTCACTTAGGCGATAAGTTAGGCACCGCCACATAGGCGATTTCTTAGGCACCTCCTATATAAACATAGGCAATAGGTTAGGCGACGCTTATTCCATTACCTATGCTCACTGCCTCACATAGGCGATAGGTTAGGTGCCGCCAAGTGCAACATAGGCGATGGCTTAGACGCTGCCTATATCAACATAGGCGATGGGTTAGACGCCTCTTATGCCATTACCAATGATCACTGCCTCACTTATGCGATAGGTTAGGGGCCGCCTAAGTCAAGATGGGCGATGGATTAAGCGCCACCTATATCAACATAGGTGATAGGTTAGGTGCCGCTTATACCATTTCCTATACTCGCTGCCTCACATAGGCGTTAGGTTAGGCGCCGCCTATGTCAACATAGGCGATGGCATAGGCGCCGCCTATATCACCATAGGCGATAGGTTAGGCGCCTGATATACCATTTCCTATGCTCACTGCCTCACTTAGGCGATAGGTTAGGCACCGCCTATGTCAATATAGGCAATGGCTTAAGCGCCACCTATATCAAGATAGGCGATAGGTTTGGCGCCGCTTATAGAATAGCCTATGCTCACTCCCTCACTTAGGCGATAGGATAGGCGTCGCCAATGTCAACATATGCGATGCCTTACGTGCCACCTATATCAATATAGGAAATAGGTTAGGCGCCGCTTATACCATTGCCTATTCTCACTGCCTCACTTAGGAGATAGGTTAGGCGCTGTCTATGTCAACATAGGCAATGTCTTATGCGTCACCTATATAAACATAGGAGAAAGGTAAGGCACCGCTTATACCTTTCCCTATGCTTACTGACTCACTTAGAGGATAGGTTAGGCGCTGCCTATGTCAACATAGGCTATGGCTAAGGCACCGCCTATATCAATATAAGCTATGGTTTAGGCGCCACTTATACCATTGCCTATTCTCACTTCCTCACTTAGGCGATAGGTTAGGTTCCGCCTATGTCTACAGAGGAGATGGCTTAGGCCCCACATATATCAATATAGGCGATAGGTTAGGCGCCGATTATACCATTGCCAATGCTCACTGCCTCACTTAGGCGATAGGTTAGGCGCCACTTATACCATTTCCTATGCTCACTCCCTCACTTAGGTGATAGGTTAGGCTTCACCTATGTCAATATAGGCGATGGCGTAGGCACCGCCTATATCAACATAGGCGATAGTTTAAGCGCCGCTTATACCATTGCCTATGCTCACTACCTCACATAGGCAATAGGTTAGGTGCCGCCTATGTGACATAGGCGATGGGTTAGGCGCCGCCTATATCAACATAGGCGATAGGTTAGGAGCCGCTTATACCATTGCCTATGCTTACAGCCTCACTTAGGTGATAGGTTAGGCACCTCCTATATCAACATAGGCAATGGAATAGGCGACGCCTATATCAACATAGGTGATAGGTTAGGCGCTTGTTATACCATTGCCAATGCTCACTGCCTCACTTGGGCAATATGTTAGGCACCGCCTATGTCAACATAGGCGATGGCTTAGGCGCCGCCTATATCAACATAGGTGATAGGTTAGGCGCTTCTTATACTATTTCCTATGCTTACTGCCTCACTTAGGCGATAAGTTAGGCGCCGCCACATAGGCGATTTCTTAGGCGCCGCCTATATCAACATAGGGAATAGGTTAGGCGACTCTTATTCCATTGCCTATGCTCACTACCTCACTTAGGCGATAGGTTAGGTGCAGCCTAGTTCAACATAGGCGATGGCTTAGACGCTACCTATATCAACGTAGGCGATGGGTTAGGCGCCGCTTATTCCATTACCTATGCTCAATTCTTCACTTATGCGATAGGTTAGGGGCCGCCTAAGTCAAGATAGGCAATGGATTAAGCGCCGCCTATATGAACATAGGCGATAGGTTAGCTGCCGTTTATACCATTGCATATTCTCGCTGCCTCACTTAGGCGTTAGGTTAGGCGCCGCCTATGTGAACATAGGCGATGGCATAGGCGCTGCCTATATCAACATAGGCGATAGGTTAGGCGCCTTTTATACCATTTCCTATGCTCACTGCCACACTTAGGAGATAGGTTAGGCACCGCCTATGTCAATATAGGCGATGGCTTAGGCACCACCTATATAAACATAGGCGATAGGTTTGGCGTCCCTTATAGCATAGCCTATGCTCACTCCCTCATTTTTGTGATAGGTTAGGCGCCGCCTATGTCAACATAGGCGATAGCTTAGGGGACGCTTATATCAACATAGGAAATAGGTTAGGCGCCGCTTATACCATGGCCTATTCTCACTGCCTCACATAGGCGATAGGTTAGGCGCTGTCTATGTCAACATAGGCGATGGCTTCGGCGCCGCCTCTATCAACATAAGCGATACGTTAGGCGCTGATTATACTATTTCAAATGCTCACTGTTTAACTTAGGCGATAGGTTAGGTGATATCTATGTCAACATAGGCGATGGCTTAGGCGCCACCTATATCAACATAAGCAATAGGTTAGAAGCCGCTTATACCATTGCCTATGCTCACTGCCTCATTTAGGCGAAAGGTTAGGCGTCGCCTATATCAGCATAGGCGATGGCTTAGGCGCCGCCTATATCAACACGGGCGAAAGGTTAGGCGCCGTTTATACCATTCCCTATGCTCACTACCTCACTTAGGCGATAGGTTAGGCGCCGCCTATGTCATCATAGGCGATGGCTTAGGCGCCGCCTATATAAACATAGGCGATAGGTTAGGCGCCACTTATACCATTGCCTATGCTCACTGCCTAACTTAGGCGATAGGTTACGCACCGCCTATGTTACATAGGCGATGGCTTAGGCGCTACCTATATAAACAGAGGCGATATATTTGGCGCCGCTTATACCATTGCCTATGCTCACTGCCTCACTTAGGTGATAGGTTAAGCGTCGCCTCTGTCAACATAGGAGATGGCTTAGGCGCTGCCTATATTAAAATAGGCGATACGGTAGGCACCGCTTATACCATTGCTTATAGTCACTGCCTCACTTCGGCAATAGGTTAGGTGCCGCCTATGTCAACATAGGCGATTGCTTAGGCGCCGCCTATATCAACATAGGCGATAGGTTAGGGGCCACTTATACCATTAGCTATGCTTACTGCCTCACTTAGGCGATAGGTTAGGCGCCGCCTATGTTACATAGCTGATGGCTTAGGCGCCACCAAAATAAACATAGGCAATAGGTTTGGCGCCGCTTATACCATTGCCTAAGCTCACGGCCTCACATAGGCGATAGGTTAGGCGTCTCCTATATCAACATAGGCGATCGCTTAGGCGCCGCCACTATCAACATAGGCGATAGGTTAAGCGCCACATATACCATTGACTATGCTCACTGCCTCACTTAGACGATGGCTTAGGTGCCGCCTATATGAACTTAGGCGATAGGTTAAGCGCCGCTTATACCATTGCCTATGCCAACTGCCTCACTTAGGCGATAGGTTAGGCGTCGCCTATGTAACATAGGCGATGGCTTAGGCGCCACCTATATAAACATAAGCGATAGGTTTGGCGCCACTTATACCATTGCCTATGCTCACTCCCTTACTTAGGCGATAAGTTAGGCGCTGCCTATGTCAACATTGGAGATGGATTAGGCGCCACCTATATCAACATAGGAGATAGGTTAGCTGTTGTTTATACCATTGCATATACTCGCTGCCTCACTTAGGCGTTAGGTTAGGCGCCGCCTATGTTACATAGATGGCTTAGGCGCCGCCTATATCAACATAGGTGATAGGTTCGGCACCGCTTATACCATTGCCTATGCACACTTCCTCACTTAGACGATAGGTTAGGTGCCGCCTATGTCATCATTGGTTGTGGCTCAGGCGCCGCCAATATCAACATAGGCGATAGGTTAGGCGCCACTTATACCATTTCCTATGCTCACTGCCTCATTTTGGCGATAGGTTAGGTGCCGCCTATGTCAACATTGGCGATGGCTTAGGCGCTACCTATATGAACATAGGCGATAGATTTGGCGCTGTTTATACCATTGCCTATGCTCACTGCCTCACTTAGGTTATAGGTTAAGCATCGCCTCTGTCAACATAGGTGATGGCTTAGGCGCTGCCTATATCAAAATAGGCGATAGGTTAGGAGCCGCTTAAACCATTGCTTATAGTAACTGCCTCACTTCGGCAATAGGTTAGGTGCCGCCTATGTCAACATAGGCGATTGCTTAGGCGCCGCCTATATCAACATAGGCGATAGGTTATGCGCCACTTATACCATTGCCAATGCTTACTGCCTCACTTAGGCGATAGGTTAGGCGCCGCCTATGTTACATAGCTGATGGCTTAGGCGCCACCAAAATAAACATAGGCAATAGGTTTGGCGCCGCTTATACCATTGCCAAAGCTCACGAGCTCACATAGGCGATAGGTTAGGCGTCTACTATATCAACATAGGCGATCGCTTAGGCGCCGCCTCTATCAACATAGGCGATAGGTTAAGCGCCGCTTATACCATTGACTATGCTCACTGCCTCACATAGACGATGGCTTAGGTGCCGCCTATATGAACTTAGGCGATAGGTTAAGCGCCGCTTATACCATTGCCTATGCCAACTGCCTCACTTACGCGATAGGTTAGGCGCCGCCTATGTAACATAGGCGATGGCTTAGGCGCTACCTATATAAACATAAGCGATAGGTTTGGCGCCACTTATAACATTGCCTATGCTTACTCCCTTACTTAGGCGATAAGTTAGGCGCCGCCTATGTCAACATAGGAGATTGATTAGGCACAACCTATATCTACATAGGCGATAGGTTAGGCGCCGCTTATACCATTGTCTATGCTCACTGCCTCACTTAGGAGATAGGTTAGGCGCCGCCTATGTTACATAGATGGCTTAGGCGCCTCCTATATCAACATAGGCGATAGGTTAGGCACCGCTTATACCATTGCCTATGCACACTTCCTCACTTATATGATAGGTTAGGTGCCGCCTATGTCATCATTGGTTGTGGCTCAGGCGCCGCCAATATCAACATAGGCGATAGGTTAGGCGCCACTTATACCATTTCCTATGCTCACTGCCTCATTTTGGCGATAGGTTAGGTGCCGCCTATGTCAACATAGGCGATGGCTTAAGCCCCACCTATATCAACATAGGCGATAGGTTTGGCGCCGCTTACAGCATTGCCTATGCTCACTGCCTCAGTTAGGTGATAGATTAGGCCCCGCCTATGTCAACATAGGCGATCGCTTAGGCACCGCCTTTATCAACATAGGCGATAGGCTACGCGCCACTTATACCATTGCCTATGCTCACTCCCTCACTTAGGCGATAGGTTAGGCGTCTCCTATATTAACATAGGCGATCGCTTAGGCGCCGCCTCTATCAACATAGGCGATAGGTTAAGCGCCTCTTATACCATTGACTATGCTCACTGCCTCACTTAGACGATGGCTTAGGTGCCGCCTATATGAACTTAGGCGATAGGTTAAGCGCCGCTTATACCATTGCCTATGCCAACTGCCTCACATAGGCGATAGGTTAGGCGCCTCCTATGTATCATAGGCGATGGCTTAGGCGCCACCTATATAAACATAAGCGATAGGTTTGGCGCCACTTATACCATTGCCTATGCTCACTCCCTTACTTAGGCGATAAGTTAGGCGCCGCCTATGTCAACATAGGAGATGGTTTAGGCGCCACCTATATCAACATAGGCGATAGGTTAGCTGCCGTTTACACCATTGCATATACTCGCTGCCTCACTTAGGCGTTAGGTTAGGCGCTGCCTATGTGAACATAGGCGATGGCATAGGCGCCGCCTATATCAACATAGGCGATAGATTAGGTGCCTCTTATAACATTTCCTATGCTCACTGCCTCACTTAGGTGATAGGTTAGGCACCGCCTATGTCAATATAGGCGATGGCTTAGGCGCCACCTATATAAACATAGGTGATAGGCTTGGCGCCCCTTATAGAATAGCCTATGCTCACTCCCTCATTTAGGTGATAGGTTAGGCGCCGCCTATGTCAACATAGGTGATAGCATAGGGGCCGCTTATATCAACATAGGAAATAGGTTAGGCGCCGCTTATACCATTGCCTATTTTCACTGCCTCACATAGGCGATAGGTTAGGCGCTGTCTATGTCAACATAGGCGATGGCTTAGGCGCCGCCTAAATCAACATAGGCGATAAGTTATGCGCTGATTATACTATTTCAAATGCTCACTGTTTATCTTAGGCGATAGGTTAGGTGACATCTATGTCAACATAGGCGATGGCTTAGGCGCCACCAATATCAATATAAGCGAAAGGTTAGGAGCCGCTTATACCATTGCCTATGCTCACTGCCTCATTTAGGCGAAAGGTTAGGCGTCGCCTATATCAGCATAGGCGATGTCTTAGGCGCTGCCTATATCAACATGGGCGATAGGTTAGGCTCCGCTTATACCATTCCCTATGCTCACTACCTCACTTAGGCGATAGGTTAGGTGCCACCTATGTCTACATAGGCGATGGCTTAGGCGCCACCTATATCAACATAGGCGATAGGTTAGGCGCCACTTATACCATTGCCTATGCTCACTGCCTAACTTAGGCGATAGGTTACGCACCGCCTATGTTACATAGGCAATGGCTTAGGCGCTACCTATATAAACATAGGCGATAGATTTGGCGCCGCTTATACCATTTCCTATGCTCACTGCCTCACTTAGGTGATAGGTTTAGCATCGCCTCTGTCAACATAGGTGATGGCTTAGGCGCTGTCTATATCAAAATAGGAGATAGGTTAGGCGCCGCTTATACCATTGCTTATAGTCACTGCCTCACTTCGGCAATAGGTTAGGTGCCGCCTATGTCAACATAGGCGATTGCTTAGGGGTCGCCAATATCAACAAAGGAGAAAGGTTAGGCGCCACTTATACCAATGCCTATGCTTACTGCCTCACTTAGGCAATAGGTTAGGCGCCGCCTATGTTACATAGATGATGGCTTAGGCACCATGAAAATAAACATAGGCAATAGGTTTGGCGCTGCTTATACCATTGCCTAAGCTCACGGCATCACATAGGCGATAGGTTAGGTGTCTCCTATATCAGCATAGGCGATCGCTTAGGCGCCGCCTCTATCAACATAGGCGATAGGTTAAGCGCCGCTTATACCATTGACTATGCTCACTGCCTCACTTAGACGATGGCTTAGGTACCGCCAATATGAACTTAGGCGATAGGTTAAGCGCAGCTAATACCATTGCCTATGCCAACTGCCTCACATAGGCGATAGGTTAGGCGCCGCCTATGTAACATTGGCGATGGCTTAGGCGCCACCTATATAAACATAAGCGATAGGTTTGGCGCCACTTATACCATTGCCTATGCTTACTCCCTTACTTAGGCGATAAGTTAGGCGCTGCCTATGTCAACATAGGAGATGGATTAGGCGCCACCTATATCAACATAGGCGATAGGTTAGGCGCCGCTTATACCATTGTCTATGCTCACTGCCTCACTTAGGCGATAGGTTAGGCGCCGCCTATGTTGCATAGATGGCTTAGGCGCCGCCTATATCAACATAGGCGATAGGTTAGGCACCGCTTATACCATTGTCTATGCTCACTTCCTCACTTAGACGATAGGTTAGGTTCCGCCTATGTCAACATTGGTTGTGGCTCAGGCGCCGCCAATATCAACATAAGCGATAGGTTAGGCGCTACTTATACCATTTCCTATGCTCACTGCCTCATTTTGGCGATTGGTTAGGTGCCGCCTATGTCAACATAGGCGATGGCTTAAGCCCCACCTATATCAACATAGGCGATAGGTTTGGCGCCGCTTACAACATTGCCTATGCTCACTGCCTCAGTTAGGTGATAGGTTAGGCGCCGCCTATGTCAACTTAGGCGATCGCTTAGGCGCCGCCTTTATCAACATAGGCGATAGGCTACGCGCCGCTTATACCATTGCCTATGCTCACTCCCTCACTTAGGCGATAGGTTAGGCGGCGCCTATGTCCATATAGGCGGTGGCTTAGGTGCCGCCTATATCAACATAGGCAATAAGTTAGGCGGCGCTTATACCATTTCCTATGCTCACTGCCTTACTTAGGATATAGGTTAGGCGTCGTCTATTTCAACATAGGCGATGTCTAAGGTGCCGCCTTTATCAAGATAGTTGATAGGTTAGGCGCCGCTTATACCATTGCCTATGCTCACTGTCTCACTGAAGCGCCAGGTTAAGCGCCGCCAATGTCAACATAGGCGATGGGTCAAGTGCCGCCTATATCCACATAGGCGATAGGTTAGGAGCCTATTATACTATTTCAAATTCTTACTGCCTTACTTAGGCGATGGGCTAGGTGATACCTATGTCCACATTGGTGATGGATTAGGCTCCACCTATATCAACATAGGCAATAGGTTAGGCGCCGCTTATACCATTGCCTATGCTCACTGCCTCACTTAGGCGATAGGTTAGGCGCCGCCTATGTCCACATAGGCGATGGCTTAGGCGCCACCTATATAAACATAGGCGATAGGTTAGGCGCCGCTTATACCATTTCCTTTGCTCACTGCCTTACTTAAGCAATAGGTTACGCACCACCTATGTCAACAAAGGCAATAGGTCAGGAGCCGCCAATATCAACATAGGCGATAGGTTAGAAGCCGATTATACTATTTCATATGCTTACTGCCTCACTTAGGCGATAGGTTAGGTGACACCAATGTCAACATAGGTGATGGGTTAGGCGCCACCTATATAAACATAGGCGATAGGTTAGGCGCCGCTTATACCATTGCCTATGCTCACTGCATCACTTAGGCGATAGGTTAGCCCCCGCCTATGGTACATAGGCGATGGCTAAGGCGCCGCCTATATCAACATAGGTGATAGTTTAGGCGCCGCTTATACCATTGCCTATGCTCACTGCCTCACTTAGACGATAGGTTAGGTGCCGCCTATGTAAACAATGGCTATGGATCAGGAGTCGCATATATCAACATAGGCGATAGGTTAGGCCCCACTTATACATTGCCTATGCTCACTGCCTTATTTTGGCGATAGGTTAGGTGCCGCCTATGTCAACATAGGAGATGGCTTAAGCCCCACCTATATCAACATAGGCGATAGGTTTGGCGCCGGTTACAGCATTGCATATGCTCACTGCCTCAGTTAGGTGATGGGCTAGGCGCCGCCTATGTCAACATAGGCGATCTCTTAGGCGCCGACTTTATCAACATAGGCGATAGGCTACGCGCCGCTTATATCATTGCCTATGCTCACTCCCTCAGTTAGGCGATAGGTTAGGCCTCACCTATGTCAATATAGGCGGTGGCTTAGGTGCCTTCTATATCAACATAGCCAATAAGTTTTGCGGCGCTTATACCATTGCCTATGCTAACTGCCTTACTTAGGCGATAGGTTATGCTCCGTCTATATCAACATAGGCGATGTCTAAGGTGCCGCCTTTATCAAAATATTCGATAGGTTAGGCGCCGCTTATTCCATTGCCTATGCTCACTGCCTCACTTAGGCGCTAGGTTAGGCGCCGCTAATGTTAATATAGGCGATGGGTCAAGTGCCACCTATATTCACATAGGCGATAGGTTAGGAGCCGATTATAATATTTCATATTCTTACTGCCTCACTTAGGCGATAGGTTAGGTAACACCTATGTCAACATTGGTGATGGATTAGGCTCCACCTATATCAACATAGGCAATAGGTTAGGCGCCGCTTATACCATTGCCTATGCTCACTGCCTCACTTAGGTGATAGGTTAGGCGCCGCCTATGTCCACATATGTGATGGCTTAGGCGCCACCTATATCAACATAGGCGATAGGTTAGGCGCTGATTATACCATTACCTTTGCTCACTGCCTCACTTAGGCGATAGGTTAGGCACCACATATGTCAACAAAGGCAATGGGTCAGGAGCCACCAATATCAACATAGGCGATAGGTTAGGAGCCGATTATACTATTTCATATGCTTACTGCCTCACTTAGGCGATAGGTTAGGTGACACCTATGTCAACATAGGCGATGGGTTAGGAGCCACCTATATAAACATAGGCGATAGGTTAGGCGCCGCTTATACCATTGCCTATGCTCACTGCCTTACTTAGGCGATAGGTTAGGCGCCGCCTACGTTACATAGGCGATGGCTTAGGCGCCGCCTATATCAACATAGGCTATAGTTTAGGCGCCGCTTATACCATTGCCTATGCTTACTGCCTCACTTAGACGATAGGTTAGGTGCCGCCTATGTCAACAATGGCTATGGCTCAGGCGCCGCCAATATCAACATAGGAGATAGGTTCGGCGCCACTTATACCATTGCCTATGATCACTGCCTCATTTTGGCGATAGGTTTGGTGCCGCCTATGTCAACATAGGCGATGGCTTAGGCCCCACCTATATGAACATAGGCGATAGGTTTGGCGCCGCTTATAGCATTGCCTATGATCACTTCCTCACATAGGTGATAGGTTAGGCACCGCCTATGTCAACATAGGCGATCGGTTAGGCGGCGCCTTTATCAACATATGCGATAGGCTACGCTCCGCTTATATCATTGCCTATGCTCACTCCCTTACTTAGGCGATAGGTTAGGCATCGCCTATGTCAATATAGGCGGTGGCTTAGGTGCCTCCAATATCAACATAGGAAATAAGTTAGGCGACGCTTATACCATTTCCTATGCTCACTGCCTTACTTAGGCGATACGTTAGGCGCCATCTATGTCAACATTGGCGGTGTCTAATGTGCCGCCTTTATCAAAATAGTCGATAGGATAGGCGCCGCTTATACCATTGCCTATGCTCACTGCCTCACTTCGGGGATAGGTTAGGCGCCGCCAATGTCAACATAGGCGATGGGTCAAGAGCCGCCTATATCCACATAGGCGATAGGTTAGGCGTCGATTATACTATTTCATATGCTTACTGACTCAATTAGGCGATAGGTTAGGTGACACCTATGTCAACATAGGCGATGGCTTAGGCGCCACCTATATAAACATAGGCAATAGGCTAGGCGCCGCTTATACCATTGCCTATGCTCACTGCCTCACTTAGGCGATAGGTTAGGTGCCACCTATGTCCACATAGGTGATGGCTTAGGCGCCACCTATATCAACATATGCAATAGGATAGGCGCAGCTTATACCATTACCTTTGCTCACTGCCTTACTTAGGCGATAGGTTAGGCGCCACCTATGTCAACAAAGGCAATGGGTCAGGAGCCGCCAATATCAACATAGGCGATAGGTTAGGAGTCGATTATACTATTTCATATGCTTACTGACTCACTTTGGCGATAGGTTAGGTGACACCTATGTCAACATAGGCGATGGGTTAGGCGCCACCTATATCAACATAGGTGATAGGTTAGGCGCCACTTATACCATTCCCTATGCTCATTACCTCACTTAGGCGATGGATTAGGCTCCGCCTATATCAACATAGGCGATAGGTTAGGCGCCGCTTATACCATTCCCTATGCTCACTACCTCACTTAGGCGATAGGTTAGGCACCGCCTATGTCAATATAGGCGATGGCTTAGGCGCCACCTATGTCAATATAGGCGATAGGTTCGGCGCCGCTTATACCATAGCCTATGCTGACTCCCTCACTTAGGTGATAGGTTAGGCGCCGCCTATGTCATCATAGGTGAGGGCTTAGTTGCCGCCTATATTAACATAGGTAATAGGTTAGGCACCGCTTATACAATGGCCTATTGTCACTGCCACACTTAGGCGATAGGTTAGGCGCTGTCTATATCAACATAGGCGATGTCTTCGGCGTCGCCTATATCAACATAGGTGATAGGTAAGGCACCGCTTATAACATTGCCTATGCTAACTACCTCACTTAGACGATAGGTTAGGCGCTGCCTATGTCAACATGGGCTATGGCTCAGTCACCGCCTATATCAATATAGGCTATAGGTTAGGCGCCCCTTATACCATTGCCTATTCTCACTGCCTCACTTAGGCGATAGGTTAGGTGACGCCTATGTCTACAAAGGCGATGGCTTAGGCCCCACATATATCAATATAGGCGATAGGTTAGGCGCCGCTTATACCATTTCCAATGCTCACTGCCACAACTAGGCGATAGGTTAGGCGCAACTTATACCATTGCCTATGTTCACTTCCTCATTTTGGCGATAGGTTAGGTGCCGCCTATGTCAACATAGGCGATGACTTAGGCCCCACCTATATCAGCATAGGCGTTAGGTTTGGCACTGCTTATAGCATTGCATATGCTCACTGCCTCACTTAGGTGATAGGTTAGGCGCCGCGTATGTCAACATAGGCGATCGCTTAGGCACCGCCTTTATAAACATAGGCGATAGGCTACGCGCCGCTTATACCATTGCCTATGCTCACTCCCTCACTTAGTCGATAGTTTAGGCGTCGCCTATGTCAATATAGGCGGTGGCTTAGGTTCCGCCTATATCAACATAGGCAATAAGTTAGGCGGAGCTTATACCATTGGCTATGCTCACTGCCTTGCTTAGGCGATAGGTTAGGCGCTGCTTATACCATTGCCAATGCTCACTGCCTACTTAGGCGATAGGTTAGGCGCCACCTATGTCCACATAAGGGATGGCTTAGACGCCACCTATATCAATATAGGCGATAGGTTAGGCACCGCTTATACCATTACCTTTGCTCACTGCCTCACTTAGGCGATAGGTTAGGCGCCACCTATGTCAATAAAGGCAATGTGTCAGGAGCCGCCAATATCAACATAGGTGATAGGTTAGGATCCGATTATACTATTTCATATGCTTACTGCCTCACTTAGGCGATAGGTTAGGTGAAACCTATGTCAACATAGGCGATGGGTTAGGTGCTACCTATATCAACATAGGCGATAGGTTAGGCGCCGCTTATAGCATTGCCTATGCTCACTGCCTCACTTAGGTGATATGTTAAGAACCACCTATGTCAACATAGGCGATCGGTTAGGCGCCGCCTTTATCAACATAAGCGATAGGCTACGCGCCGCTTATACCATTGCCAATGCTCACTCCCTCACTTAGGCGATATGTTAGGCGTCGCCTATATCAATATAGGCAGTGGCTTAGGTGCCGCCTATATCAACATAGGCAATAAGTTAGGCGGCGCTTATACCATTGCCTATGCTCACTGCCTTACTAAGGTGATAGGTTAGGCGCCGTGTATGTCAACATAGGCGATGTCTAAGGTGCCGCCTTTATCTAAATAGTCGATAGGTTAGGCGCCGTTTCTACCATTGCCTATGCTCACTGCCTTACTTAGGCGATAGGCTAGGCGCCGCCAATGTCAACATTAGCGATGGGTCAAGAGCCGCCTATATCCACATAGGCGATAGGTTAGGCGCCGATTATACTATTTCATATGCTTACTGCCTCACTTAGGCGATAGGTTAGGTGACACCTATGTCAACATAGACGATGGCTTAGGCGCCACCTATATCAACATAGGCAATAGGTTAGTCGCCGATAATACCATTGCCTATGCTCACTGTCTCACTTAGGCAATAGGTTAGGCGCCGCCTTTGTCCACATAGGCAATGGCTTAGGGGCCACCTATATCAACGTAGGCGATAGGTTAGGCGCCGCTTATACTATTACCTTTGCTCACTGCCTCACTTAGGCGATAGGTTAGGCGCCACCTATGTCAACAAAGGCAATGGGTCAGGAGCCGCCAATATCAACATAGGCGTTAGGTTAGGAGCCGATTATACTATTTCATATTCTTACTGCCTCACTTAGGCGATTGGTTAGGTGACACCTATGTCAACATAGGCGATGGGTTAGGCGCCACCTATATCAACATAGGCGATAGGTTAGGCTCCACATATACCATTCCCTATGCTCATTACCTCACTTAGGCGATGGCTTAGGCGCCGCCTATATCAACATAGGCGATAGGTTAGGCGCCGCTTATACCATTCACTATGCTCACTGCCTCACATAGGCGATAGGTTAGGCACCGCCTATGTCAATATAGGCGATGGCTAAGGCGCCACCTATATCAATATAGGCGATAGGTTCGGCGCTGCTTATACCATAGCCTATGCTCACTCCCTCACTTAGGCTATCGGTTAGGTGCCGCCTATGCCAACATAGGCGAGGGCTTAGGTGCCGCCTATATCAACATAGGCAATAGGTTAGGCGCCGCTTAAACAATGGCCTATTGTCACTGCCGCACTTAGGCGATAGGTTAGGCGCTGTCTATATCAACACAGGCGATGTCTTAGGCATCGCCTATATCAACATAGGTGAAAGGTAAGGCACCGCTTATACCATTGCCAATGCTTACTACCTCACTTAGATGATAGGTTAGGCGCTGCCTATGTCAACATAGGCTATGGCTCAGGTACCGCCTATATCAATATAGGCTATAGGTTAGGCGCCACTTATACCATTGCCTATTCTCACTGCCTCACTAAGGCGATAGGTTAGGTGATGCCTATGTCTACAAAGGCGATGGCTTAGGCCCCACATATATCAATATAGGCGATAGGATAGGCGCCTCTTGTACCATTGTCAATGCTTACTGCCACAACTAGGCGATAGGTTAGGCGCAACTTATACCTTTTCCTATGCTCACTGCCTCATATTGGCGATAGGTTAGGTGCCGCCTATGTCAACATAGGCAATGGCTTAGGCCCCACCTATATCAACATAGGCGATAGGTTTGGCGCCGCTTATAACATTGCCTATGCTCACTGCCTCACTTAGGTGATAGGTTAGGCGCCGCCTATGTTAACATAGGCGATCGCTTACGCACCACCTTTATAAACATAGGTGATAGGCTACGCGCCGCTTATACTATTGCCTATGCTCACTCCCTCACTTAGGCGATAGGTTAGGCGTCGCCTATGTCAATATAGGCGGTGTCTTAGGTGCCGCCTATATGAACATAGGCAATACGTTAGGCGACGCTTATACCATTGCCTATGCTCACTGCCTTACTTAGGCGATAGGTTAGGTGTCGTCTATCTCAACATAGGCGACGTCTAAGGTGCCGCCTTTATCAAAATAGTCGATAGGTTAGGCGCCGCTTATACCATTTCCTATGCTCACTGCCTCACTTAGGTGCGAGGTTAGGCGCCGCCAATGTCAACATAGGCGATGGGTCAAGAGCCGCATATATCCACATAGGCGATAGGTTAGGCGCCAATTATACTATTTCATATGCTTATTGCCTCATTTAGGCGATAGGTTAGTTGACACCTATGTCAACATAGGCGATGGGTTAGGCACCACCTATATTAACATAGGCAATCGGTTAGGCGCTGCTTATACCATTGCCTATGCTTACTGCTCACTTAGGCGATAGGTTAGGCGCCGCCTATGTCCACATAGGGGATGGCTTAGGCGCCACCTATATCAACAACGGCGATAGGTTAGGCGCCGCTTATACCATTACCTTTGCTCACCGCCTCACTTAGGCGATAGGTTAGGCGCCACCTATGTCAACAAAGGCAATGGGTCAGGAGCCGCCAATATCAACATAGGCGATAGGTTAGGAGCCGATTATACTATTTCATATGCTTACTGCCTCACTTAGGCGATATGTTAGGTGACACCTATGTCAACATAGGCGATGGGTTTGGCACCACCTATATCAACATAGGCGATAGGTTTGGCACCGCTTATACCATTGCCTATGCTCACTGCCTCATTTAGGCGATAGGTAGGGCACCGCCTATGATACATAGGCGATGGCTTAGGTGCCGCCTATATGAACATAGGCAATAGGTTAGGTGCCGCTTATACCATTTCCTATGCTCACTGCCTCACTTAAACGATAGGTTAGGTGCCGCCTATGTCAACAATGGCTACTGCTCAGGCGCCGCCAATATAATCATAGGTGATAGGTTAGGCGCCACTTATACCATTGCCTATGCTCACTGCCTCATTTTGGCGATACGTTAGGTGCCGCCTATGTCAACATAGGCGATGGCTTAGGCCCCACCTATATTAACATAGGTGATAGGTTTGGCGTCGCTTATAGCATTGCCTATGCTCACTGCCTCACTTAGGTGATAGGTTAGGCGCCGCCTACGTCAACATAGGCGATCGGTTAGGTGCCGCCTTTATCAACATAGGAGATAGGCTACGTGCCGCTTATACCATTGCCTATCCTCACTCCCTCACTTGGGCGATAGGTTAGGCGTCGCCTATGTCAATATAGGTGGTGGCTTAGGTGCCGCCTATATCAACATTGGGAATAAGTTAGGCGGTGCTTATACCATTGCCTATGCTCACTGCCTTACTTAGGCGATAGGTTAGGCGCCGTGTATGTCAACATAGGCGATGTCTAAGGTGCCGCCTTTATCAAAATAGTCGATAGGTTAGCCCCAGCTTATACCATTACCTTTGCTCACTGCCTTACTTAGGCTATAGTTTAGGCGCCATCTATGTCAACAAAGGCAATGGGTCAGGAGCCGCCAATATCAACATAGGCGATAGATTAGGAGCCGATTATACTATTTCATATACTTACTACCTCATTTAGGCGATAGGTTAGGTGACACGTATGTCAACATAGGTGATGGGTTAGGCACCACCTATATCAACATAGGCGATAGGTTAGGCGCCGTTTATACCATTGCCTATGCTCACTACCTCATTTAGGCGATAGGTAGGGCGCCACCTATGTTACATAGGCGATGGCTTAGGTGCCGCCTATATCAACATAGGCAATAGGTTAGGCGCCGCTTATACCATTGCCTATGCTCACTGCCTCACTTAAACGATAGGTTAGGTGCCGCTTATGTCAACAATGGCTATGGCTCAGGCGCCGCCAATATAATCATAGGTGATAGGTTAGGCGCCACTTATACCATTGCCTATGCTCACTGCCTCATTTTGGCGATAGGCTAGGTGCCCCCTATGTCAACATTGGCGATGGCTTAGGCCCCACCTATATCAACATAGGTGATAGGTTTGGTGCCGCTTATAGCATTGCCTATGCTCATTGCCTCACTTAGGTGATAGGTTAGGCGCTGCCTACGTCAACATAGGCGATCGGTTAGGCGCTGCCTTTATCAACATAAGAGATAGGCTACGCGCCGCTTATACCATTGCCTATGATCACTCCCTCACTTAGGCGATAGGTTAGGTATCGCCTATGCCAATATAGGCGGTGGCTTAGGTGCCGCCTATATCAACATAGGCAATAAGTTAGGCGGCGCTTATACCATTGCCTATGCTCACTTCCTTACTTAGGCGATAGGTTAGGCGCCGTGTATGTCAACATAGGCGATGTCTAAGGTGCCGCCTTTACCAAAATAGTCGATAGGTTAGACGCCGCTTATACCATTGCCTATTCTCACTGCCTCACTTAGGCGATAGGCTAGGCGCTGCCAATGTCAACATAGGCGATGGGTCAAGAGCCGTCTATATCCACATAGGCTATAGGTTAGGCGCCGATTATACTATTTCATATGCTTATTTCCTCACTTAGGCGATAGGTTAGGTGACACCTATCTCAACATAGGCGATGGCTTAGGCGCCACCTATATCAACATAGGCAATATGTCAGGCGCCACTTATACCATTGCCTATGCTCACTGTCTCACTTAGGCGATAGGTTAGGCGCTGCCTATGTCCACATAGGCGATGGCTTAGGGGCCACCAATATCAACATAGGCGATAGGTTAGGTTCCACTTATACTATTACCTTTGCTCACTGCCTCACTTAGGCGATAGTTTAGGCACCACCTATGTCAACAAAGGCAATGGGTCAGGAGCCGCCAATATCAACATAGGCGATAGGTTAGGAGCCGATTATACTATTTCATATGCTTACTGCCTCACTTAGGCGATTGGTTAGGTGACACCTATGTCAACATAGGCGATGGGTTAAGCGCCACCTATATAACCATAGGCGATAGGTTAGGCTCCACTTATACAATTCCCTATGCTCATTACCTCACTTAGGCAATGGCTTAGGCGCCGCCTATATCATCATAGGCGATAGGTTAGGCACTGCTTATACCATTCCCTATGCTCACTGCCTCACTTAGGCGATAGGTTAGGCACTGCCTATGTCTATATAGGCGATGGCTTAGGCGCCACTTATATCAATATAGGCGATAGGTTCGGCGCCGCTTATACCATAGCCTATGCTCACTGCATCACTTAGGCGATAGGTTAGGCGCCGCCTATGTCAACATAGGTGAGGGCTTAGGTGCCGCCTATATCAACATAGGCAATAGGTTAGGTGCCGCTTATACAATGGCCTATTGTCACTGCCGCACTTAAGCGATAGGTTAGGTGTTGTCTATATCAATATAGGCGATAGGTTAGGTGTTGTCTATATCAACATAGGTGATAGGTAAGGCACCGCTTATACCATTGCCTATGCTTACTACCTCACTTAGACGATAGGTTAGGCGCTGCCTATGTCAACATAGGCTATGGCTCAGGCACCGCCTATATTAATATAGGCTATAGGATAGGCGCCACATATACCATTGCCTATTCTCACTGCCTCACTTAGGCGATAGTTTAGGTGAGGACTATGTCAAGAGAGGAGATGCTTAGGCCCCACCTATATCAATATAGGCGATAGGTTTGGTGCTGCTTATAGCATTTCCTATGCTCACTGCCTCACTTAGGTGATAGGTTAGGCGCCGCCTATGTCAACATAGGCGATGGCTTAGGCTCTGCCTTTATCAACATAGGCGAGATGCTAGGTGCCGCTTATACCAATTGCCTATGCTCACTGCCTCACTTTGGCGATAGGTTAGGTGTCACCTATGTTACATAGGCGATGGCTTAGGCGCCGCCTATGTCATCATAGGCGATAGGTTAGGAGCCGCTTATACCATTGCCTATGCTCATTGACACACTTAGACGATAGGTTAGGCGTCGCCTATGTCAACATACGCTATGGCTCAGGCGCCGCCTATATCAACATAGGCGATAGGTTAGGCGCCACTTATCCTATTGCCTATGTTCACTGCCTTATTTTGGCGATAGGTTAGGTTTCGCCTATGCCAAGAGAGGAGATGGCTTAGGCCCCACCTATATCATCATAGGCAATAGGTTTGGTGCCGCTTATAGCATTGCCTATGCTCACTGCCTCACTTAAGAGATAGGTTAGGCGCCGCCTATGTCAACATAGGCGATGGCTTAGGCTCCGCCTTTATCAAAATAGGCGAGATGCTAGGCGCCGCTTATATCATTGCCTATGCTCACTCCCTTACTTCGGCGATAGGCTAGGCACCATCAATGTCAATATAGGCGATAGATTAGCCGCTGCCTATATCAACATAGGCAATAGGTTAGGCGCCTCTAATACCATTGCCTATGCTCACTTCCTTACTTAGGTGATAGGTTAGGCACCGCTTATGTCAACATAGATGATATCTTAGGTTCCACCTTAATCAACATAGGTGATAGTTTAGGCTCCGCTTATACCATTGCCTATGGTCACTGCCTTTCTCAGGTGATAGGTTAGGCGTTGCCTATGTCAATATAGGCGTTGGGTTAGGAGCCGCCTATATCCACATAGGCGATAGGTTAGGCGCCGATTATACTATTTTATATGCTCACTGCCACACATAGGCGATAGGTTAGGTGACACCTATAGCAACATAGGTGATGGCTTAGGCGCCACCTAAATCAACCTAAGCGATAGGTTAGGAGCCGCTTATACCATTGCCAATGCTTTTTGCCTCACTTAGGCGATGTATTAGGTGCCGCCTATATCATCATAGGCAATAAGTTAGGCACCGCTTATACCATTTTCTATGCTCACTGCCTAACTTAGGCGATAGGTTAGACGCCGCCTATGTCAATATAGGCGATGGCTTAGACGTCGCCTATATCAACATAGGTGATAGGTTAGGCGCTGCTTTGACCATTAACTATGATCACTGCCTCACTTAGGCGATAGGTTAGGCGCCGCCTTTGTCAACAGAGGCGATGTCTTAGGCGCCGCCTATATCAACATAGGCGATAGGTTAGGCGCCGCATATACCATTGCCCATGCTCACTTCCTCACTTAGGCGATAGGTTAGGCGCCGCCTATGTCAACATAGACGATGGAATAGGCGCCGACTATATCAACATAGGTGATAGATTAGGCGCCTCTTATACCATTTCCTATGCTCACTACCTAACTTTGGCGATAGGTTATGCACCGCCTATGTCAATATAGGCGATGGCTTAGGCGCCACCTATATCAATATAGGCGATAGGTTCGGCGCCGCTTATACCATAGCCTTTGCTCACTCCCTCACTTAGGCGATAGGTTAGGCGCCGCCTATGTCAACATAGGGAAGGTCTTAGGTGCCGCCTATCTCAACATAGGCAATAGGTTAGGCGCCGCTTATACAATTGCCTATTGTCACTACCGCACTTAGGCGATAGGTTAGGCGCTGTCTATGTCAACATAGGCGATGTCTTAGGCGTCGCCTATATAACCATAAGCGATAGGTAAGGCACCGCTTATACCATTGTCTATGCTTACTACCTTACTTAGACGATAGGTTAGGCGTTTCCTATGTCTACATAGGCTATGGCTCTGGCACCGCCTATATCAATATAGGCTATAGGTTAGGCGCAACTTATTCCATTGCCTATTCTCACTGCCTCACTTAGGCGATAGGTTAGATGACGCCTATGTTTACAAAGGCGATGGCTTAGGCCCCACATATATCAATATAGGCGATAGGTTAGGCGCCGCTTACACCATTTCCAATGCTCACTGCCACAACTAGGCGATACGTTAGGCACCACTTATACCATTGCCTATGCTCACTCCCTCACTTAGGCGATAGGTTAGGCTTCCCCTATGTCAATATAGGCGAAGGCTTAGGCGGCGACTATATCAACATAGGCGATAGTTTAGGCGCCGCTTATACTTATTGCCTATGCTCACAGCCTCACTTAGGCGATAGGTTAGGTGCCACCTATGTTACATAGGCGATGGCTTAGGCGCCGCCTATATCAACATAGGCGATAGGTTAGGAACCGCTTATACCATTGCCTATGCTCACTGCCACACTTAGACGATAGGTTAGGCGTCTCCTATGTCAACATAGGCTATGGCTCAGGTGCCTCCTATATCAACATAGGTGATAGATTAGGCGCCACTTATACCATTGCCTATGCTAACTACCTCATTTAGGCGATAGGTTCGGTGTCTCCTATGTCAAGATAGGCGATGGCTTAGGCCCCACCTATATCAACATAGGCAATAGATTTGGCGCCGCTTAAAGCATTGCCTATGCTCTCTGCCTCACTTAGGTGATAGGTTAGGCGCCGCCTATGTCAACATAGGCGATGGCGTAGGCTCCGCCTTTATCAACATAGGCGAGAGTCTAGGCGCCGCTTATATCGTTGCCTATGCTCACTCCATCACTTAGGTGATAGGTTAGGTGCCGCCTATGTCAATATAGGCGATGGATTAGCCGCCGCCTATATCAACATAGGCAATAAGTTAGGCGCCGCTAATACCATTGTTTATGCTCACTGCCTTACTTAGGAGATAGGTTAGGCGCCGCTTATGTCAACATAGACAGTGTCTTAGGTGACACCTTTATCAACATAGGTGATAGGTTAGGCGCCGCTTATACCATTTCCTATGCTCACTGCCTCACTTAGGCGATAGGTTAGGCGCCCCCTATGTCAATATAGACGATGGGTCAGGAGCCGCCTATATCCACCTAGGCGATAGGTTAGGCGCCGATTATACTAATTCATATGCTCACTGCCTCACTTAGGCGATAAGTTAGGTGACACTTATGTAAACATAGGTGATGGCTTAGGCGCCACCTATATCAACATAAGCGATAGGTTAGGAGCCGCTTATACCATTGTCTATGCTCACTGTCTCACTTAGGCATTGTATTAGGTGGCGCCTATATCAACATAGGCAGTAGGTTGGACGCCGCTTATACCATTGTCTATGCTCACTGCCTCACTTAGGCAATAGGTTAGGCGTCGCCTATGTCAATTTAGGCGATGGCATAGACGCCGCCTGTATCAACATAGGTGATAGGTTAGGCGCCGCTTAGACCATTACCTATGCTCACTGCCTCACTTAGGAGAGAGGTTAGGTGCCGCCATTGTCAACATAGGCGATGGATTAGGCGCCGCCTATATCAACATAGGCGATAGGTCAGTCGCCGCTTATACCATTGCCTATGCTCACTTCCTCAATTATGCGATAGGTTAGGCGTCGCCTATGTCAACATAGGCGATCGATTAGGCGCCGCCTATATCAACATAGGCGATAGGTTGAGGCACCGCTTATACCATTGCCTATGCTCACTACCTCACTTAGGCGGTGGCTTAGGTGTTGCCTATATCAACATAGGCGATAGGTTAGGCGCCTCTTATACAATTTCCTATGCCCACTACCTCAGTTAGGGGATAGATTAGGCACCGCCTATGTCAATATAGGTGTTGTCTTAGGCGCCACCTATATCAATATAGGCGGTAGGTTCAGCGCCACTTACACCATAGCCTATGCTCACTCCCTCACTTAGGCGATATGTTAGGCGCCGCCTATGTCAACATAGGCGAGGGACTAGGTGTCGCCTATATCAACATAGGCAATAGGTTAGGCGCCGCTTATATAATAGCCTATTGTCACTGCCGCACTTTGGTGATATGTTAGGCACTGTCTATGTCAACATAGGCGATTTTTAGGCGTCACCTATATCAACATAGGCGATAGGTAAAGCACCGCTAATAACATTGCCTATGCTTACTACCTCACTTAGACGATAGGTTAGGGGTTGCCTACGTCAACATAGGCTATGGCACAGTTGCCGCCTATATCAATATAGGCTATAGGTTAGGCGCCACATATACCATTGCCTATTCTCACTACCTCACTTAGGCTATAGGTTAGATGACGCGTATGTCTACAAAGGCGATGGCATAGGCCCCACATATATCAATATAGGCGATAGGTTAGGCGCCGCTTATACTATTGCCAATGCTCACCGCCATAACTAGGCGATAGGTTAGGCGCCACTTATACCATTGCCTATGCTCACTCCCTCACTTAGGCGATAGGTTAGGCTTCACCTATGTCAATATAGGCGATGGCTTAGGCGCCGCCTATATCAACATAGGCGATAGTTTAGGCGCCACTTATACCAATTGCCATTTCTCACTGCCTCACTTCGGCGATAGGTTAGGTGCCACCTATGTTATATAGGCGATGGCTTCGGAGCCGCCTATATAATCATAGGCGATAGGTTAGGAGCCGCTTATACCATTTCCTATGCTCACTGCCACACTTAGGAGAGAGGTTAGGCGTCGCCTATGTCAACATAGGCTATGGCTCAGGAGCCGCCTATATCAATATAAGTGATAGGTTAGGCGCCACTTATACCATTGCCTATGCTCACTGCCTCATTTAGGCGATTGGTTAGGTGTCGCCTATGTCAAGATAGGCGATGGCTTAGGTCCCACCTAATCAACATAGGCGATAGGTTTGGCGCCGCTTATAGCATTGCCTATGCTCACTGCCTCACTTAGGTGATAGGTTAGGCGCCGCCTATGTCAACATAGGCGATGGCTTAGGTTCCACCTTTAACAACATAGGCGAGAGGCTAGGCGCCGCTTATATCATTGCCTATGCTCACTGCCTCACTTTGCCGATAGTTTAGGCGCCGCCTATGTCAACATAGGCGATGGCTTAGGCGCCGCCTATATCAACATAGGCGATAGGTTAGGCGCCGCTTATACCATTGCCTATGCTCACTTCCTCACTAAGGCGATAGGTTAGGCACCGCCTATGTCAACATAGGCGAAGGCATAGGCGCTGTATATATCAACATAGCCGATAGGTTAGGTACCGTTTATACCATTGTCTTTGCTCACTACCTCACATTGGCGATTGGTTAGGCTCCCCTTCTATCATTGCCTGTACTCACTGCCTCACTTAGGAGATAGGTTAGGCGCCGCCTATGTCAGCATAGGCGATGTATAATGCACCACCTATATAAATATAGACGATAGGTTAGGCGCCGCTTATACCATTTCCTATGCTCACTGCCTCTCTTAGGGGATAGTTTAGGCACCGCCTATGTCAACAAAGGCGATGGCTTAAGCGCCACCTATATCAGCATAGGCGATAGGTTAGGCGCCGAATATACCATTGCCCATGCTCACTTCCTCACTTAGGCGATAGGTTAGGCGCCACGTATGTCAACATAGGCGATGGAATAAGCGCCGCCTATATCAACATAGGCGATAGGTTAGGCACCTCTTATACCATTTCCTATGCTCACTACCTCACTTAGGGGATAGGTTAGGCACCGCCTATGTCAATATAGGTGATGGCTTAGGCGCCTGCTATATCAACATAGGCGATAGGTTAGGCGCCGCATATACCATTGCCCATGCTCACTTCCTCACATTGGCGATAGGTTAGGCGCCGTCTATGTCAACGTAGGCGATGGAATAAGCGCTTCCTATATCAATATAGGCGATAGGTTAGGCGCCTCTTATACAGTTTCCATTGCTCACTGCCTCACTTAGGCGATAGGTTAGGGGCCGCCTATGTCAACATAGGCGATGGATTAGGCTCCGCCTATATCAACATAGGCGATAAGTTAGGCGCCGCTTATACCATTGCCTATGCTCACTGCCACACTTAGGCGATAGGTTAGGCGCCGCCTATGTTACATAGGCGATGGCTTAGGGGCCGCCAATATCAACATAGGAGATAGGTTAGGCGCCACTTATACCAATGCCTATGCTCACTGCCTTATTTTGGCGATAGGTTAGGTGCTGCCCATGTCAACATAGGCGATAGGTTTGGCGCCGCTTATATCAAAATAGGCAATAAGTTAGGCGGCGCTTATACCATTGCCTATGCTCACTGCCTTACTTAGGCGATAGGTTAGGCGCCACCAATGTCAACATGGGCGATGGGTCAAGAGCCGCCTATTTCCACATACGCAATAGGTTAGGCGCCGATTATACTATTTCATATGCTTACTGCCTCACTTAGGAGATAGGTTAGGTGACACCTATGCCAACATACGCGATGCGTTAGGTGCCACCTATATTAACATAGGCGATAGGTTAGGCGCCGCTTATACCATTGCCTATGCTCACTGCCTCACTTAGGCGATAGGTTAGGTGCCGCCTATGTTACATAGGCTATGGCTTAGGCGCTGCCTATATCAACATAGGCGATAGGTTAGGTGTCTCTTATACCATTGCCTATGCTGACTGCCTCACTTAGACGATAGATTAGGTGCCTCCTATGTCAACTTTGGCTATGGCTCAGGTGCCGCCAATATCAACATAGGCGATAGGTTAGGCGCCACTTATACCATTGCCTATGCTCACTGCCTCATTTTGGTGATAGGTTAGGTGCTGCCTATGTCAACATAGGCGATGGCTTAGGCCCCACCTATATCAACATAGGCGATAGGTTTGGCGCCGCTTATAGCATTGCCTATGCTCATTGCCTCACTTAGGTGATAGGTTAGACGCTGCCTATGTCAACATAGGCGATCGCTTAGGCGCCGCCTATGTCAACATAGGCGATCGCTTAGGCGCCGCCTTTAGCAACATAGGCGATAGGCTACGCACCGCTTATACCATTGCCTATGCTCACTTCCTCACTTAGGCGATAGGTTAGGCGTCGCCTATGTCAATATAGGAGGTGGCTTAGGTGCGGCATATATCAACATAGGCCATAAGTTAGGCAGCGCTTATACCATTGCTTATGCTCACTGCCTTACTTAGGCGATAGGTTAGGCGTCGTATCTGTCAACATAGGCGATGTCTAAGGTGCCGCCTTTATCAAAATAGTCGATAGGTTAGGCGACACTTATACCATTGCCTATACTCACTGCCTTACTTAGGCGATAGGTTAGGCGCCGTATATGTCAACATAGGCGATGTCTAAGGTTCTGCCTTTATATAAATAGTCGATAGGTTAGGCGCCGCTTATACCATTGCCTATGCTCACTGCCTCACTTAGGCGATAGGTTAGGCGCCGCCAATGTCAACATAGGCGATGGGTCAAGGGCCGCCTATATCCACATAGGTGATAGGTTAGGCGTCCATTATACTATTTTATATGATTACTGCCTCACTTAGGCGATAGGTTAGGTGGCACCTATGTCAACATAGGCGATGGCTCAGGCGCCACCTATATCAATATAGGCGATGGCTTAGGCGCCACCTATATCAACATAGGCAATAGGTTAGGTGCCGCTTATACCATTGCCTATGCTCACTGCCTCACTTAGGTGATAGGTTGGGCGCCGCCTATGTCCACATACGCGATGGCTCAGGCGCCGCCAATATCAACATAGGCGATAGGTTAGGCGCCACTTATACCATTGCGTATGCTCACTGCCTTATTTTGGCGATAGGTTAGGTGCCGCCTATGTCAACATAGGCGATAGGTGTGGCGCCGATTATATCAAAATAGGCAATAAGTTAGGCGACGCTTATACCATTGCCTATGCTCACTGCCTTACTTAGGCGATAGGTTAGGCGCCGTCTATGTCAACATAGGCGATGTCTAAGGTGCCGCCTTTATCAAAATAGTCGATGGGTTAGGCGCCGCTTATACCATTGCCTATGCTCACTGCCTCACTTAGGCGATAGGTTAGGCGCCGCCAATGTCAAAATAGGCGATGGGTCAAGAGCCGCTTATATCCACATACGCGATAGGTTAGGCGCCGATTATACTATTTCATATGCTTACTGCCTCACTTAGGCGATAGGTTAGGTGACACCTATGCCAACATACGCGATGGGTTAGGCGCCACTTATATAAACATAGGCGATAGGTTAGGCGCCGCTTATACCATTGCCTATGCTCACTGTCTCACTTAGGCGATAGGTTAGGCGCCGCCTATTTTATATAGGCGATGGCCTAGGCGCTGCCTATATCAACATAGGCGATAGGTTAGGCGCCGCTTATACCATTGCCTATGCTCACTGCCTCACTTAGACGATAGGTTAGGTGCCGCCTATGTCAACATTGGCTATGGCTCAGGCGCCGCCAATATCAACATAGGCGATAGGTTAGGCGCCACTTATTCCATTTCCTATGCTCACTGCCTCATTTTGGCGATAGGTTAGGTGCTGCCTATGTCAACAAAGGCGATGGTTTAGGCCCCACCTATATCAACATAGGCTATAGGTTTGGCGCCGCTTATAGCATTTCCTATGCTCATTGCCTCACTTAGGTGATAGGTTAGGCACCGCCTATGTCAACATAGGCGATCACTTAGGCGCCGCCTATGTTAACATAGGCGATCGCATAGGCGCCGCCTTTATCAACATAGGCGATAGGCTACGCACCGCTTATACCATTGCCTATGCTCACTTCCTCAATTAGGCGATAGGTTAGGCGTCGCCTATGTCAATATAGGCGGTGCTTAGGTTCCGCATATATCAACATAGGCCATAAGTTAGGCAGTGCTTATACCATTGCCTATGCTCACTACCTTACATTGGCGATAGGTTAGGCGTCGTATATGTCAACATAGGCGATGTCTAAGGTGCCGCCTTTATCAAAATAGTCGATAGGTTAGGCGTCGCTTATACCATTGCCTATACTCACTGCCTTACTTAGGCGATAGGTTAGGCGCCGTATATGTCAACATAGGCGATGTCTAAGGTGCCGCCTTTATAAAAATAGTCGATAGGTTGGGCGCCGCTTATACCATTGCCTATGCTCACTGCCTCACTTAGGCGATAGGTTAGGCGCCGCCAATGTCAACATAGGCGATGGGTCAAGAGCCGCCTATATCCATATAGGTGATAGGTTAGGCGCCCATTATACTATTTCATATGATTACTGCCTCACTTAGGCGATAGGTTAGGTGACACCTATGTCAACATAGGCGATGGCTTAGGCGCCACCTATATCAACATAGGCAATAGGTTAGGTGCCGCTTATACCATTGCCTATGCTCACTGCCTTACTTAGGAGATAGGTTGGGCGCCGCCTATGTCCACATATGCGATGGCTTAGGCGCCACCTATATCAAAGTAGGCGATAGGTTAGGCGCCGCTTATACCATTACCTTTGCTCACTGCCTCACTTAGGCTATAGGTTAGGTGCCACCTATGTCATAAAAGGTAATGGGTCAGGAGCTGCCAATATCAACATAGGCGATAGGTTAAGAGCCGATTATACCATTTCATTTGCTAACTGCCTCACATAGGCGATAGGTTAGGTGACACCTATGTCAACATAGGCGATGGGTTAGGCGCCACCTATATAAACATAGGTGATAGGTTAGGCGCCACTTATACCATTCCCTATGCTCATTAACTCACTTAGGCGATGGCTTAGGCGCCGCCTATATCAATATAGGCGATAGGTTAGGCCCCGCTTATACCATTCCCTATGCTCACTGCCTAACATAGGCGATAGGTTAGGCACCGCCTATGAAACATTGGCGATGGCTTAGGCGCTACCTATATAAACAAAGGCGATAGATTTGGCGCCGCTTATACCATTGCCTATGCTTACTACCTCACTTAGACGATAGGTTAGGGGTTGCCTATATCAACATAGGCTATGGCACAGTTGCCGCCTATATCAATATAGGCTATAGGTTAGGCGCCACTAATACCATTGCCTATTCTCACTGCCTCACTTAGGCGATAGGTTAGATGATGCGTATGTCTACAAAGGTGATGGCTTAGGCTCCACATATATCAATATAGGCGATAGGTTAGGCACCGCTTATACCATTGCCAATGCTCACTGCCACAACTAGGCGATAGGTTAGGCGCCACTTATACCATTGCCCATGCTCACTGCCTCACTTAGGCGATAGGTTAGGCGCCGCCAATGTCAACATGGGCGATGGGTCAAGAGCCGCCTATATCCACATACGCGATAGGTTAGGCACCGATTATACTATTTCATTTGCTTACTGCCTCACTTAGGCGATAGGTTAGGTGACACCTATGCCAACATACGCGATGGGTTAGGCGCCACCTATATAAACATAGGCGATAGGTTAGGCGCCGCTTATACCATTGCCTATGCTCACTACCTCACTTAGGCGATAGGTTAGGCACCGTCTATGTTATATAGGCGATGGCCTAGGCGCTGCCTATATCAACATAGGCGATAGGTTAGGCGCCGCTTATACCATTGCCTATGCTCACTGCCTCACTTAGACGATAGGTTAGGTGCCGCGTATGTCAACATTGGCTATGGCTCAGGCGCCACCAATATCAACATAGGCGATAGGTTAGGCGCCACTTATACCATTTCCTATGCTCACTTCCTCATTTTGGCGATAGGTTAGGTGCTGCCTATGTCAACATAGGCGATGGTTTAGGCCCCACCTATATCAACATAGGCGATAGGTTTGGCGCCGCTTATAGCATTTCCTATGCTCATTGCCTCACTTAGGTGATAGGTTAGGCGACGCCTATGTAAACATAGGCGATCACTTACGCGCCGCCTATGTTAACATAGGCGATCGCTTAGGCGCCGCCTTTATCAACATAGGCGATAGGCTACGCACCGCTTATACCATTGCCTATGCTCACTTCCTCAATTAGGCGATAGGTTAGGCGTCGCCTATGTCAATATATGCGGTGGCTTAGGTTCCGCATATATCAACATAGGCGATAAGTTAGGCAGTGCTTATACCATTGCCTATGCTCACTGCCTTACATAGGCGATAGATTAGGCGTCGTATATGTCAACATAGGCGATGTCTAAGGTGCCGCCTTTATCAAAATAGTCGATAGGTTAGGCGCCGCTTATACCATTGCCTATACTCACTGCCTTACTTAGGCGATAGGTTAGGCGCCGTATATGTCAACATAGGCGATGTCTAAGGTGCCGCCTTTATAAAAATAGTCGATAGGTTGGGCGCCGCTTATACCATTGCCTATGCTCACTGCCTCACTTAGGCGATATGTTAGGCACCGCCAATGTCAACATAGGCGATGGGTCAAGAGCCGCCTATATCCATATAGGTGATAGGTTAGGCGCCCATTATACTATTTCATATGATTACTGCCTCACTTAGGCGATAGGTTAGGTGACACCTATGTCAACATAGGCGATGGCTTAGGCGCCACCTATATCAACATAGGCAATAGGTTAGGTGCCGCTTATACCATTGCCTATGCTCACTGCCTCACTTAGGAGATAGGTTGGGCGCCGCCTATTTCCACATATGCGATGGCTTAGGCGCCACCTATATCAAATTAGGCGATAGGTTAGGCGCCGCTTATACCATTACCTTTGCTCACTGCCTCACTTAGGCTATAGGTTAGGTGCCACCTATGTCATAAAAGGTAATGGGTCAGGAGCTGCCAATATCAACATAGGCGATAGGTTAAGAGCCGATTATACCATTTCATTTGCTAACTGCCTCACATAGGCGATAGGTTAGGTGACACCTATGTCAACATAGGCGATGGGTTAGGCACCGCCTATGAAACATTGGCGATGGCTTAGGCGCTACCTATATAAACAAAGGCGATAGATTTGGCGCCGCTTATACCATTGCCTATGCTTACTACCTCACTTAGATGATAGGTTAGGGGTTGCCTATGTCAACATAGGCTATGGCACAGTTGCCGCCTATATCAATATAGGCTATAGGTTAGGCGCCACTTATACCATTGCCTATTCTCACTTCCTCACTTAGGCGATAGGTTAGATGATGCGTATGTCTACAAAGGTGATGGCTTAGGCTCCACATATATCAATATAGGCGATAGGTTAGGCACCGCTTATACCATTGCCAATGCTCACTTCCACAACTAGGCGATAGGTTAGGCGCCACTTATACCATTGCCCATGCTCACTGCCTCACTTAGGCGATAGGTTAGGCGCCGCCAATGTCAACATGGGCGATGGGTCAAGAGCTGCGTATATCCACATACGCGATAGGTTAGGCACCGATTATACTATTTCATTTGCTTACTGCCTCACTTAGGCGATAGGTTAGGTGACACCTATGCCAACATACGCGATGGGTTAGGCGCCACCTATATAAACATAGGCGATAGGTTAGGCGCCGCTTATACCATTGCCTATGCTCACTACCTCACTTAGGCGATAGGTTAGGCACCGTATATGTTATATAGGCGATGGCCTAGGCGCTGCCTATATCAACATAGGCGATAGGTTAGGCGCCGCTTATACCATTGCCTATGCTCACTGCCTCACTTAGACGATAGGTTAGGTGCCGCGTATGTCAACATTGGCTATGGCTCAGGCGCCACCAATATCAACATAGGCGATAGGTTAGGCGCCACTTATACCATTTCCTATGCTCACTTCCATATTTTGGCGATAGGTTAGGTGCTGCCTATGTCAACATAGGCGATGGTTTAGGCCCCACCTATATCAACATAGGCGATAGGTTTGGCGCCGCTTATAGCATTTCCTATGCTCATTGCCTCACTTAGGTGATAGGTTAGGCGCCGCCTATGTAAACATAGGCGATCACTTATGCGCCGCCTATGTTAACATAGGCGATCGCTTAGGCGCCGCCTTTATCAACATAGGCGATAGGCTACGCACCGCTTATACCATTGCCTATGCTCACTTCCTCAATTAGGCGATAGGTTAGGCGTCGCCTATGTCAATATAGGCGGTGGCTTAGGTTCCGCATATATCAACATAGGCCATAAGTTAGGCAGTGCTTATACCATTGCCTATGCTCACTGCCTTACATAGGCGATAGGTTAGGCGTCGTATATGTCAACATAGGCGATGTCTAAGGTGCCGCCTTTATCAAAATAGTCGATAGGTTAGGCGCCGCTTATACCATTGCCTATACTCACTGCCTTACTTAGGCGATAGGTTAGGCGTCGTATATGTCAACATAGGCGATGTCTAAGGTGCCGCCTTTATAAAAATAGTCGATAGGTTGGGCGCCGCTTATACCATTGCCTATGCTCACTGCCTCACTTAGGCGATAGGTTAGGCGCCGCCAATGTCAACATAGGCGATGGGTCAAGAGCCGCCTATATCCATATAGGTGATAGGTTAGGCGCCCATTATACTATTCCATATGATTACTGCCTCACTTAGGCGATAGGTTAGGTGACACCTATGTCAACATAGGCGATGGCTTAGGCGCCACCTATATCAACATAGGCAATAGGTTAGGTGCCGCTTATACCATTGCCTATGCTCACTGCCTCACTTAGGAGATAGGTTGGGCGCCGCCTATGTCCACATATGCGATGGCTTAGGCGCCACCTATATCAAAGTAGGCGATAGGTTAGGCGCCGCTTATACCATTACCTTTGCTCACTGCCTCACTTAGGCTATAGGTTAGGTGCCACCTATGTCATAAAAGGTAATGGGTCAGGAGCTGCCAATATCAACATAGGCGATAGGTTAAGAGCCGATTATACCATTTCATTTGCTAACTGCCTCACATAGGCGATAGGTTAGGTGACACCTATGTCAACATAGGCGATGGGTTAGGCTCCACCTATATAAACATAGGCGATAGGTTAGGCGCCACTTATACCATTCCTTATGCTCATTAACTCACTTAGGCGATGGCTTAGGCGCCGCCTATATCAATATAGGCGATAGGTTACGCCCCGCTTATACCATTCCCTATGCTCACTGCCTAACATAGGCGATAGGTTAGGCACCGCCTATGTTACATTGGCGATGGCTTAGGCGCTACCTATATAAACAAAGGCGATAGATTTGGCGCCGCTTATACCATTGCCTATGCTTACTACCTCACTTAGACGATAGGTTAGGGGTTGCCTATGTCAACATAGGCTATGGCACAGTTGTCGCCTATATCAATATAGGCTATAGGTTAGGCGCCACTTATACCATTGCCTATTCTCACTGCCTCACTTAGGCGATAGGTTAGATGATGCGTATGTCTACAAAGGTGATGGCTTAGGCTCCACATATATCAATATAGGCGATAGGTTAGGCACCGCTTATATCATTGCCAATGCTCACTGCCAAAACTAGGCGATAGGTTAGGCGCCACTTATACCATTGCCTATGCTCACTGCCTCACTTAGGCGATAGGTTAGGCGCCGCCAATGTCAACATGGGCGATGGGTCAAGAGCCGCCTATATCCACATACGCGATAGGTTAGGCACCGATTATACTATTTCATATGCTTACTTCCTCACTTAGGCGATAGGTTAGGTGACACCTATGCCAACATACGCGATGGGTTAGGCACCACCTATATAAACATAGGCGATAGGTTAGGCGCCGCTTATACCATTGCCTATGCTCACTGCCTCACTTAGGCGATAGGTTAGGCGCCGCCTATGTTATATAGGCGATGGCCTAGGCGCTGCCTATATCAACATAGGCGATAGGTTAGGCGCCGCTTATACCATTGCCTATGCTCACTGCCTCACTTAGACGATAGGTTAGGTGCCGCCTATGTCAACATTGGCTATGGCTCAGGCGCCGCCAATATCAACATAGGCGATAGGATAGGCGCCACTTATACCATTTCCTATGCTCACTGCCTCATTTTGGCGATAGGTTTGGTGCTGCCTATGTCAACATAGGCGATGGTTTTGGCCCCACCTATATCAACATAGGCGATAGGTTTGGCGCCGCTTATAGCATTTCCTATGCTCATTGCCTTACTTAGGTGATAGGTTAGGCGCCGCCTATGTCAACATAGGCGATCACTTTGGCGCCGCCTATGTTAACATAGGCGATCGCTTAGGCGCCGCCTTTATCAACATAGGCGATAGGCTACACACCGCTTATACCATTGCCTATGCTCACTTCCTCAATTAGGCGATAGGTTAGGCGTCGCCTATGTCAATAGAGGCGGTGGCTTAGGTTCCGCATATATCAACATAGGCCATAAGTTAGGCAGTGCTTATACCATTGCCTATGCTCACTGCCTTACATAGGCGATAGGTTAGGCGTCGTATATGTCAACATAGGCGATGTCTAAGGTGCCGCCTTTATCAAAATAGTCGATAGGTTAGGCGCCGCTTATACCATTGCCTATACTCACTGCCTTACTTAGGCGATAGGTTAGGCGCCGTATATGTCAACATAGGCGATGTCTAAGGTGCCGCCTTTATAAAAATAGTCGATAGGTTGGGCGCCGCTTATACCATTGCCTATGCTCACTGCCTCACTTAGGCGATAGGTTAGGCACCGCCAATGTCAACATAGGCGATGGGTCAAGAGCCGCCTATATCCACATAGGTGATAGGTTAGGCGCCCATTATACTATTTCAAATGATTACTGCCTCACATAGGCGATAGGTTAGGTGACACCTATGTCAACATAGGCGATGGCTAAGGCACCACCTATATCAACATAGGCGATGGCTTAGGCGCAACCTATATCAACATAGGCAATAGGTTGGGCGCCGCCTATATCCACATATGCGATGGCTTAGGCGCCACCTATATCAAAATAGGCGATAGGTTAGGCGCCGCTTATACCATTACCTTTGCTCACTGCCTCACTTAGGCTATAGGTTAGGTGCCACCTATGTCATAAAAGGTAATGGGTCAGGAGCTGCCAATATCAACATAGGCGATAGGTTAGGTGACACCTATGTCAACATAGGCGATGGGTTAGGCGCCACCTATATAAACATAGGCGATAGGTTAGGCGCCACTTATACCATTCCCTATGCTCATTAACTCACATAGGCGATGGCTTAGGCGCTGCCTATATCAATATAGGCGATAGGTTAGGCCCCGCTTATACCATTCCCTATGCTCACTGCCTAACATAGGCGATAGGTTAGGCACCGCCTATGTTACATTGGCGATGGCTTAGGCTCTACCTATATAAACAAAGGCGATAGATTTGGCGCCGCTTATACCATTGCCTATGCTTACTACCTCACTTAGACGATAGGTTAGGGGTTGCCTATGTCAACATAGGCTATGGCACACTTGCCGCCTATATCAATATAGGCTATAGGTTAGGCGCCACTTATACCATTGCCTATTCTCACTGCCTCACTTAGGCGATAGGTTAGATGACGCGTATGTCTACAAAGCTGATGGCTTAGGCTCCACATATATCAATATAGATGATAGGTTAGGCACCGCTTATACCATTGCCAATGCTCACTGCCACAACTAGGTGATAGGTTAGGCGCCACTTATACCATTGCCTATGCTCACTGCCTCACTTAGGCGATAGGTTAGGCTTCGCCTATGTCAATATAGGAAATGGCTTAGGCGCCGCCTATATCAACATAGGCGATAGTTTAGGCGCCACTTATACCAATTTCCATTGCTCACTGCCTCACTTCAGCGATAGGTTAGGTGCCTCCTATGTTATATAGGCGATGGCTTAGGAGCCGCCTATATCAACATAGGCGATAGGTTAGGAGCCGCTTATTGTATTGCCTATGCTTGCTGCCACACTTAGGAGAGAGGTTAGGCGTCGCCTATGTCAACATAGGCTATGGCTCAGGGGCCACCTATATCAATATAGGTGATAGGTTAGGCGCCACTTATACCATTGCCTATGCTCACTGCCTCATTTAGGCGATAGGTTAGGTGTCGCCTATGTCAAGATAGGCGATGGCTTAGGCCCCACCTAATCAACATAGGCGATAGGTTTGGCGCTGCTTATAGCATTGCCTATGCTCACTGCCTCACTTAGGTGATAGGTTAGGCGCCGCCTATGTCAACATAGGCGATGGCTTAGGTTCCACCTTTAACAACATAGGCGAGAGGCTAGGCGCCGCTTATATCATAGCCTATGCTCACTCCCTCACTTAGGCGATAGGTTAGGCGCCGCCTATGTCAATATAGGCGATGGATTAGCCGCCGCCTATATTAACATGGGCAATAAGTTAGGCGCCGCTAATACCATTGCCTGTGCTCAGAGCCTTACTTAGGCGATAGGTTAGGCGCCGCTTATGTCAACATAGACGATGTCTTAGGTGCCACCTTTATCAACATAGGCGATAGGTTAGGCGCCGCTTATACCATTTCCTATGCTCACTGCCTCACTTAGGCGATAGGTTAGGCGCCGCCTATGTCAATATAGGCGATGGTTCAGGAGCCGCCTATATCCACATAGGCGATAGGTTAGGCGTCGATTATACTATTTCATATGCTCACTGCCTCACTTAGGCGATAGGTTAGGTGACACCTATGTCAACATAGGTGATGGCTTAGGCTCCACCTAAATCAACATAAGCGATAGGTTAGGAGCCGCTTATACCAATGCCTATGCTCACTTCCTCACTTAGGCGATGTATTAGGTGCCGCCTATATCAACATAGGCAATAGGTTAGGCGCCGCTTATACCATTGTCTATGCTCACTGCCTCACTTAGGTGATAGGTTAGGCGCCGCCAATGTCAATATAGACGATGGCTTAGACGCCGCCTATATCAACATAGGCGATAGGTTAGGCGCCGCTTATACCATTGCCTATGCTCACTTCCTCACTAAGGCGATACGTTAGGCGCCGCCTATGTCAACATAGACGAAGGCTTAGGCGCTGTATATATCAACATAGCCGATAGGTTAGGTACCGCTTATACCATTGTCTTTGCTCACTACCTCACATAGGCGATTGGTTAGGCACCTCTTCTATCATTGCCTGTACTCACTGCCTCACTTAGGCGATAGGTTAGGCGCCGCCTATGTCAATATAGGCGATGGATTAGCCACCGCCTATATTAACATAGGCAATAAGTTAGGCGCCGCTAATACCATTGCCTGTGCTCACTGCCTTACTTAGGCGATAGGTTAGGCACCGCCTATGTCAACATAGGCGATGGCTTAAGCGCCACCTATATCAGTATAGGCGATAGGTTAGGCGCCGAATATACCATTGCCCATGCTCACTTCCTCACTTACGCGATAGGTTAGGTGCCACCTATGTCAACATAGGCGATGGAATAAGCGCCGCCTATATCAACATAGGCGATAGGTTAGGCATCTCTTATTCCATTTCCTATGCTCACTACCTCACATAGGGGATAGGTTAGGCACCGCCTATGTCAATATAGGCGATGTCTTTGGCGCCGGCTATATCAATATAGGCGATAGGTTAGGCGCCGCATATACCATTGCCCATGCTCACTTCCTCACTTTGGCGATAGGTTAGGCGCCGCCTATGTCAACATAGGCGATGGAATAAGCGCTGCCTATATCAACATAGGCGATAGGTTAGGCGCCTCTTATACCATTTCCTATGCTCACTACCTCACTTAGGGGATAGGTTAGGCAACGCCTATGTCAATATTGGCGATGGCATACGCGCCACCTATATCAATATAGGCGATAGGTTCATCACCGCTTATACCATAGCCTATGCTCACTCCCTCACTTAGGCGATAGGTTAGATAACACCTATGTTAACATAGGCGATGGCTTAGGCACCACCTATATCAACATAAGCGATAGGTTAGGAGCCTCTTATACAATTGCCTATTCTTACTGCCTCACTTAGGTGATAGTTTAGGCGTCGCCTATGTCAACATAGGCGATGGTTTAGGCTCTGCCTAAATCAACATAGGCGATAGGTTAGGCGTCTCTTATGCCATTCCCTATGCTCACTACCTCACTTAGGCAATAGGTTAGGCGTCGCTTATGTCAACATAGGCGATGGCTTATGCGCCACCTGTTTCAACATAGGCGATAGGTTAGGCATTGCTTATACCATTCCCTATGCACACTACCTCACTTAGGAGATAGGTTAGGCTCCACCTATATCAACATAGGCGATAAGTTAGGCGCCGCTTATACCATTGCCTATGCTCACTGCCACACTTAGGAGATAGGTTAGGCGCCGCCTATGTTACATAGGCGATGGCTTAGGCGCCGCCAATATCATTATAGGCAATAGGTTAGGCGCCGCTTATACCATTGCCTATGCTCACTGCCTCACTTAGACGATAGGTTAGGTGCCGCCTATGTCAATATTGGCTATGGCTCAGGGGCCGCCAATATCAACATAGTCGATCGGTTAGGCGCCAATTATACCATTACCTATGCTCACTACCTTATTTTGGCGATAGGTTAGGTGCCGCCTATGTCAACATAGGCGATAGGTTTGGCGCCGCTTATATCAAAATAGGCAATAAGTTAGGCGGCGCTTATACCATTGCCTATGCTCACTGCCTCACTTAGGATCCGCCTATGTCAACATAGGCGATCGCTTAGGCACCGCCTTTATCAACATAGGCGATAGGCTACGCACCGCTTATACCATTGCCTATGCTCACTTCCTCACTTAGGCGATAGGTTAGGCATCGCCTATGTCAATATAGGCGGTGCCTTAGGTGCCGCATATATCAACATAGGCCATAAGTTAGGCAGCGCTTATACCATTGCCTATGCTCACTGCCTTACTTAGGAGATAGGTTAGGCGACGTATATCTCAACATAGGCGATGTCTAAGGTGCCGCCTTTATCAAAATATTCGATAGGTTTGGCGCCGCTTATACCATTGCCTATACTCACTGCCTTACTTAGGCGATAGGTTAGGCGCCGTATATGTCAACATAGGCGATGTCTAAGGTGCCGCCTTTATAAAAATAGTCGATAGGTTAGGCGCCGCTTATACCATTGCCTATGCTCACTGCCTCACTTAGGCGATAGGTTAGGCGCTGCCAATGTCAACATAGGCGATGGGTCAAGAGCCACCTATATCCACATAGGTGATAGGTTAGGCGCCCATTATACTATTTCATATGATTACTGCCTCACTTAGGCGAGAGGTTAGGTGACACCTATGTCAACATAGGCGATGGCTTAGGCGCCACCTATATCAACATAGGCGATGGCTTAGGCGCCACCTATATCAACATAGGCAATAGGTTAGGTGCCTCTTATACCATTGCCTATGCTCACTGCCTCACTTAGGCGATAGGTTGGGCGCCGCCTATGTCCACATATGCGATGGCTCAGGCGCTGCCAATATCAACATAGGCGATAGGTTAGGCGCCACTTATACCATTGCCTATGCTCACTGCCTTATTTTGGCGATAGGTTAGGTGCCGCCTATGTCAACATAGGCGATAGGTTTGGCGCCGCTTATATCAAAATAGGAAATAAGTTTGGCGGCGCTTATACCATTGCCTATGCTTACTGCCTTACTTAGGCGATAGGTTAGGCGCCGTCTATGTCAACATAGGCGATGTCTAAGGTGCTGCCTTTATCAAAATAGTCGATAGGTTAGGCGCTGCTTATACCATTGCCTATGCTCACTGCCTCACTTAGGTGATAGGTTAGGCGCCGCCAATGTCAACATAGGCGATGGGTCAACAGCCGCCTATATCCACATACGCGATAGGTTAGGCGCCGATTATACTATTTCATATGCTTACTACCTCACTTAGGCAATAGGTTAGGTGACACCTATGCCAACATACGCGATGGGTTAGGCTCCACCTATATAAACATAGGCGATAGGTTAGGCGCCGCTTATACCATTGCCTATGCTCACTGCCTCACTTAGGCGATAGGTTAGGCGCCGCCTATGTTACATAGGCGATGGCTTAGGCGCTGCCTATATCAACATAGGTAATAGGTTAGGCGCCGCATATACCATTGCCTATGCTCACTGCCTCACTTAGACGATAGGTTAGGTGTCGCCTATGTCAACATTGGCTATGGCTCAGGCGCCGCCAATATCAACATAGGCGATAGGTTAGGCGCCACTTATACCATTGCCTATGCTCACTGCCTCATTTTGGCGATAGGTTAGGTGCTGCCTATGTCAATATAGGCGATGGCTTAGGCCCCACCTATATCAGCATAGGCGATAGGTTTGGCGCCGTTTATAGCATTGCCTATGCTCATTGCCTCACTTAGGTGATAGGTTAGGCGCCGCCTATGTCAACATAGGCGATCGCTTAGACGCCGGCTATGTCAACATAGGCGATCGCTTAGGCGCCGCCTTTATCAACATAGGCGATAGTCTACGCACCGCTTATACCATTGCCTATGCTCACTTCCTCAATTAGGCGATAGGTTAGGCATCGCCTATGTCAATATAGGCGGTGGCTTAGGTGCCGCATATATCAACATAAGCCATAAGTTAGGCAGCGCTTATACAATTGCCTATGCTCACTGCCTTACTTAGGCGATAGGTTAGGCGTCTTATATGTCAACATAGGCGATGTCTAAGGTGCCGCCTTTATCAAAATAGTCGATAGGTTAGGCGCCGCTTATACCATTGCCTATACTCACTGCCTTACTTAGGCGATAGGTTACGCGCCGTATATGTCAACATAGGTGATGTCTAAGGTGCCGCCTTTATAACAATAGTCGATAGGTTAGGCGCCGCTTATACCATTGCCTATGCTTACTGCCTCACTAAGGCGATAGGTTAGGCGCCGCCAATGTCAACATAGGCGATGGGTCAAGAGCCGCCTATATCCACATAGGTGATAGGTTAGGCGCCCATTATACTATTTCAAATGATTACTGCCTCACATAGGCGATAGGTTAGGTGACACCTATGTCAACATAGGCGATGGCTAAGGCACCACCTATATCACCATAGGCGATGGATTAGGCGCAACCTATATCAACATAGGCAATAGGTTAGGTGCCGCTTATACCATTGCCTATGCTCACTGCCTCACTTAGGCGATTGGTTGGGCGCTGCTTATACCATTGCCTATGCTCACTGCCTCACTTAGGTGATAGGTTAGGCGCCGCCAATGTCAACATAGGCGATGGGTCAACAGCCGCCTATATCCACATACGCGATAGGTTAGGCGCCGATTATACTATTTCATATGCTTACTACCTCACTTAGGCAATAGGTTAGGTGACACCTATGCCAACATACGCGATGGGTTAGGCTCCACCTATATAAACATAGGCGATAGGTTAGGCGCCGCTTATACCATTGCCTATGCTCACTGCCTCACTTAGGCGATAGGTTAGGCGCCGCCTATGTTACATAGGCGATGGCTTAGGCGCTGCCTATATCAACATAGGTAATAGGTTAGGCGCCGCATATACCATTGCCTATGCTCACTGCCTCACTTAGACGATAGGTTAGGTGTCGCCTATGTCAACATTGGCTATGGCTCAGGCGCCGCCAATATCAACATAGGCGATAGGTTAGGCGCCACTTATACCATTGCCTATGCTCACTGCCTCATTTTGGCGATAGGTTAGGTGCTGCCTATGTCAATATAGGCGATGGCTTAGGCCCCACCTATATCAGCATAGGTGATAGGTTTGGCGCCGTTTATAGCATTGCCTATGCTCATTGCCTCACTTAGGTGATAGGTTAGGCGCCGCCTATGTCAACATAGGCGATCGCTTAGACGCCGGCTATGTCAACATAGGCGATCGCTTAGGCGCCGCCTTTATCAACATAGGCGATAGTCTACGCACCGCTTATACCATTGCCTATGCTCACTTCCTCAATTAGGCGATAGGTTAGGCATCGCCTATGTCAATATAGGCGGTGGCTTAGGTGCCGCATATATCAACATAAGCCATAAGTTAGGCAGCGCTTATACAATTGCCTATGCTCACTGCCTTACTTAGGCGATAGGTTAGGCGTCTTATATGTCAACATAGGCGATGTCTAAAGTGCCGCCTTTATCAAAATAGTCGATAGGTTAGGCGCCGCTTATACCATTGCCTATACTCACTGCCTTACTTAGGCGATAGGTTACGCGCCGTATATGTCAACATAGGTGATGTCTAAGGTGCCGACTTTATAAAAATAGTCGATAGGTTAGGCGCCGCTTATACCATTGCCTATGCTTACTGCCTCACTTAGGCGATAGGTTAGGCGCCGCCAATGTCAACATAGGCGATGGGTCAAGAGCCGCCTATATCCACATAGGTGATAGGTTAGGCGCCCATTATACTATTTCAAATGATTACTGCCTCACATAGGCGATAGGTTAGGTGACACCTATGTCAACATAGGCGATGGCTAAGGCACCACCTATATCAACATAGGCGATGGCTTAGGCGCAACCTATATCAACATAGGCAATAGGTTAGGTGCCGCTTATACCATTGCCTATGCTCACTGCCTCACTTAGGCGATTGGTTGGGCGCCGCCTATGTCCACATATGCGATGGTTTAGGCGCCACCTATATCAAAATAGGCGATAGGTTGGGCGCCGCTTATACCATTACCTTTGCTCACTGCCTCACTTAGGCGATACGTTAGGCGCCACCTATGTCAACATAGGAGATGGCTTAGGCGCCGCCTATATCAACATAGGCGATAGGTTAGGCACCGCTTAGACCATTGCCTATGCTCACTGCCTAACTTAGGCGATAGGTTAGGCACCGCCCATGTTACATGGGCGATGGCTTAGGCGATACCTATATAAACATACGCGATAGATTAGGCGCTACTTATACCGTTGCCTATGCTCACTGCCTTACATAGGTGATGGCTTAGTTGCCGCCTATAGCAACTTAGGTGATAGCGTAGGCTCCGCTTCTACCATTGTCTATGCTCACTGCCTCACTTAGGTGATAGGTTAAGCGCCGCATATGTTAACATAGGCGATCGCTTAGGCACCGCGTATATCAACATAGGCGATAAGTTTGGTGCCACTTATACCATTGCCTATGCTCAGTGCCTCCCTTGGGCGATGGCTTAGGTGTCGCCTATATTAACAAAGGCGATAGGTTAGGCGCCTCTTATACCATTGCCTATGCTCACTGCCTCACTTAGGCGATAGGTTAGGTGCCGCCTAGGTTACATAGGCGATGGCTTAGGTGCCACATATATCAACATAGGGGATAGGTTAGCCGCCGCTTATACCATTACCTATGCTCACTGCCTCACTTAGGCGATAGGTTAGGCTCCACTTATACCATTTCCTATTCTCACTCCCTCACTTAGGAGATAGGGTAGGCTTTGCCTATGTCAATATAGGCGATGGCTTAGATGTCGCCTATATCAATATAGGCGATAGGTTAGGATCCTCTTATACCATTGCCTAGGCTCACTGCCTCACTTAGGCGATAGGTTACGCTCCTCCTATGTTACATAGGCGATGGCTTAGGCGTCGCCTATATCAACATAGGCGATAGGTTAGGCTCCGCTTATACCATTGCCTATGCTCACTGCCTTTCTTAGACGATAGGTTAGGCGCCGCCTATGTCAACATAGTCTATGGATCAGCCACCGCCTATATTAACATAGGTTATAGGTTAGGCTCCACTTATACCATTGCCTATTATCACTGCCTCACTTAGGCGATAGGTTAGGCGCCAGCTATGTTTAGAAAGGCGATGGGTCAGGCGCCGCCTATAACAATACAAACGATAGGTTAGGTGCTGATTATACTATTTCATATGATCACTGCCTCACTTAGGCGATATGTTAGGTGACACCTATATCAATATAGGTGATGGCTTAGGCGCCACTATATCAACATAAGCGATTGGTTAGGAGACGCTTATACCATTGCCTATACTCACTGCCTCACTTGGGCGATAGGTTAGGCGATGGCTTAGGCGCCGCCTATATCAACATAGGCGATAGGTTAGGCGCCGCTTATACTATTGCCTATGCTCACTGGTTCACTTAGGCAATAGGTTAGGCGCCGTTTATACCATTGCTATGCTCACTACCTCACTATGGTAATAGGTTAAGCGTCGCATATGTCAACATAGGCAATCGCTTAGGCGCCGCCTATATCAATATAGGCAATAGGTTAGGTGCCGATATACCATTGCCTATGCTCATTGCCTCACTTAGGCGATGGCTTAGGTGCCGCCTATATCAACATAGGTGATAGGTTAGGCGTTGTTTATACCATTGTCTATGCTCACTGCCTTACTTAGGGGATAGGTTAGGCGCCGCTTATGTTACATAGGCGCCGCCTATGTTACATAGGTGATGGCTTAGGCGCTACCTATATAAACATTGGCAATAGGTTTGGCGCCGCTTATACCATTGCCTATTCTTAATGCCTCACTTTGGCGATAGGTTAGGCGCGGCCTATGTCAAAATATGCGATGGCTTAAGTGCCACATTTATCAACTTAGGTGATAGGTTAGGCGCCTCTTATACCATTGCCTGTGCTTACTACCTTACTTAGGCGATAGGTAAGGCGCTGCCTATGTCAACATAGTCGATGGATTAGGCGCCGCCTATATCAACATAGGCGATTGGTTAGGCGCTTCTTATAGCATTGCCTATGCTCACTGCCTCACTTATGCGATAGGTTAGGCTCCACCTATGTTACATAGGCGATGGCTTAGGCGCCACCTATATAAACATAAGCGATAGGTTTGGCACCGCTTATACCATTTCCTATGCTCACTACCTCACTTAGGAAATAGGTTAGCCGCCGCCTATGTCAACATTGGCGACGACTTAGGTTCTACCTATATCAACATAGGCGATAGGTTAGGCGCCGCTTATAACATTACCTTTGCTCACTTCCTCACTTAGGCAATAGGTTAGGCGCCACTTATGTCAAAAAAGGTGATGGGTCAGGCGCCGCCTATATCAACATAGGCGATAGGTTAGGCGCCGCTTATACCATTGCCTATACCTGCTGCCTCACTTATGCGTTAGGTTACGCGCCGCCTATGTCAAGATAGGCGATGGCATAGGCGCCGCCTATATAAACATAGGCGATAGGTTAGGCGCCTTTTATACCATTTTCTTTGCTCACTGCCTCACTTAGGCGATAGGTTAGGCATCCCCTATGTCTATATAGGCGATGGCTTAGGCGCTACCTATATCAAGATAAGTGATAGGTTCAGCGCCACTTATAGCGTAGCCTATGCTCACTCCCTTACTTAGGCGATAGGTTAGGCGCCGCCTATGTCAACATAGGCAATAGCTTAGGTTCCGCCTATATCATCATAGGAAATAGGTTAGGCGCTGCTTATTCCATTGCCTATTCTCACTGCCTAAGTTAGGCGATAGTTTAGGCGCGGTCTATGTCAACATAGGCGATGGCTTAGGCGTCGCCTATATCAACTTAGGCGATATGTTAGGCGCCGATTATACTATTTCAAATGCTCACTGCATCACTTAGGCGATAGGTTAGGTGACATCTATGTCAACATAGGCAATGGCTTAGGCGCCACCTATATCAACATATGCGATAGGTTAGGAGCCGCTTCACCATTGCCTATGCTCACTGCCTCATTTAGGAGAAAGGTTTGGCGTCGCCTATGTCAGCATAGGCGATGGGTTAGGCGCCGCCTATATCAACATAGGCGATAGGTTAGGCGCCGCTTATTCCATTCCCTATGCTCACTACCTCACTTAGGCGATAGGTTAGGCGCCGCCTATGTCAACATAGGAAATGGCTTAGGCGCCGTCTATATCAACATAGGCGATAGGTTAGGCGCCGCTTATACCACAGCCTATGCTCACTGCCTAACTTAGGCGATAGGTTAGGCACCGCCCATGTTACATAGGCGATGGCTTTGGCGATACCTATATAAACATAGGCGATAGATTAGGCGTTACTTATACCGTTGCCTATGCTCACTGCCTTACTTAGGTCATGGCTTAGTTGCCGCCTATATCAAAATAGGTGATAGCGTAGGCTCCGCTTATACCATTGTCTATGCTCACTGCCTCACTTAGGTGATAGGTTAAGCGCCGCATATGTAAACATAGGCGATCGCTTAGGCGCCGCCTATATCATCATAGGCGATAAGTTAGGTGCCACTTAACCATTGCCTATGTTCAGTTCCTCCCTTGGGCGATGCCTTAGGTGTCGCCTATATCAACATAGGCGATAGGTTAGGCGCCGCTTATACCATTGCCTATGCTCACTGCCTCACTTAGGCGATACGTTAGGTACTTCCTATGTTACATAGGCGATGGCTAAGGCACCACATATATCAACATAGGGGATAGGTTAGGCGCCGCTTATAGCATTACCTATGCTCACTGCCTCACTTAGGCGATAGGTTAGGCGCCGCTTATACCATTTCCTGTTCTCACTCCCTCACTTAGGAGATAGGGTAGGCTTTGCCTATGTCAATATAGGCGATGGCTTAGATGTCGCCTATATCAATATAGGCGATAGGTTAGGCGCCTCTTATACTATTGCCTATGCTCACTGCCTCACATAGGCTATAGGTTACGCTCCTCCTATGTTATATAGGCGATGGCTTAACCGTCGCCTATATCTACATAGGCGACAGGTTAGGCACCGCTTATACCATTGCGTATGCTCACTGCATTTCTTAGATGATAGGTTAGGCGCCGCCTATGTCAACATAGCCTATGGATCAGGCACCGCCTATATTAACATAGGCGATAGGTTAGGCTCCACTTATACCATTGCCTATTATCACTGCCTCACTTAGGCGATAGGTTAGGCGCCAGCTATGTTTAAAAAGGCGATGGGTCAGGCGCCGCCTATATCATCATAGGCGATAGGTTAGGTGCAGATTATACTATTTCATATGATCGCTGCCTCACTTAGGCGATATATTAGGTGACACCTATATCAATATAGGTGATGGCTTAGGTGCCACCTATATCAACATAAGCGATTGGTTAGGAGCCCCTTATACCATTGCCTATGCTCACTGCCTCACTTGGGCGATAGGTTAGGCGATGGCTTAGGCGCCTCTTATATCAACATAGGCGATAGGTTAGGCGCCGCTTATACTATTGCATATGCTCACTTCCTCACTTAGGCAATAGGTTAGGCGCCGCATATACCATTGTCTATGCTCACTGCCTCACTATGGTAATAGGTTAAGCGTCGCATATGTCAACATAGGAGATCGCTTAGGCGCCGCCTATATCAATATAGGCAATAGGTTAGGTGCCGATATACCATTGCCTATGCTCATTGCCTCACTTAGGCGATGGATTAGGTGCCGCCTATATCAACATAGGTGATAGGTTAGGCGCTGTTTATACCATTGCCTATGCTCACTGCCTTACTTAGGGGATAGGTTAGGCGCCGCTTATGTTACATAGGCGATGGCTTAGGCGCTACCTATATAAACATTGGCAATAGGTTTGGCGCCGCTTATACCATTGCCTATGCTTACTGCCTCACTTAGGCGATAGGTTAGGCGCGTCCTATATCAAAATAGGCGATGGCGTAGGTGCCACATTTATCAACATAGGAGATAGGTTAGGCGCCTCTTATACCATTGCCTATGCTCACTACCTCACTTAGGCGATAGGTTAGGCGCCGCCTATGTCAACATAGTCGATGGATTAGGCGCCGCCTATATCAACATAGGCGATAGGTTAGGCGCCACTTATACCATTGCCTATGCTCACTACCTCACTTATGCGATAGGTTAGTCTCCACCTATGTTACATAGGCGATGGCTTAGGCGCCACCTATATAAACATAGGCAATAGGTTTGGCGCCGCTTATACCATTTCCTATGCTCACTACCTCACTTAGGCAATAGGTTAGGCGCCGCCTAGGTCAACATTGGCGACGGCTTAGGTTCTACCTATATCAACATAGGCGATAGGTTAGGCACCGCTTATAACATTACCTTTGCTCACTGCCTCACTTAGGCGATAGGTTAGGCGCCACTTATGTCAACAAAGGTGATGGGTCATGCGCCGCCTATATTAACATAGGCGATAGGTTAGGCGCCGATTATACTATTTCATATGCTCACTGCCTCATTTAGGAGAAAGGTTTGGCGTCGCCTCTGTCAGCATAGGCGATGGGTTAGGCGCCGCCTATATCAACATAGGCGATAGGTTAGGCGCCGCTTATACCATTCCCTATGCTCAATACCTCACTTAGGCGATAGGTTAGGCGCCGCCTATGTCAACATAGGAGATGGCTTAGGCGCCGCCTATATCAACATAGGCGATAGGATAGGCGCCGCTTATACCATTGCCGATGCTCACTGCCTAACTTAGGCGATAGGTTAGGCACCGCCAATGTTACATCGGCGATGGCTTAGGCGATTCCTATATAAACATAGGCGATAGATTAGGCGCTACTTATACCGTTGCCTATGCTCACTGCCTTACTTAGGTCATGGCTTAGTTGCCGCCTATATCAACATAGGTGATAGCGTAGGCTCCTCTTATACCATTGTCTATGCTCACTGCCTCACTTAGGTGATAGGTTAAGCGCCGCATATGTTAACATAGGCGATCGCTTAGGCGCCGCCTATATCAACATAGGCGATAAGTTAGGTGCCACTTATACCATTGCCTATGTTTAGTGCCTCCCTTAGGCGATGGCTTAGGTGTCACCTATATTAACATAGGAGATAGGTTAGGCGCCGCTTAAACCATTACCTATGCTCACTACCTCACTTAGGCGATAGTTTAGGTGCCGCCTATGTTACATAGGCGATGGCTTAGGCGCCACATATATCAAAATAGGGGATAGGTTAGGCGTCTCTTATACCATTGCCTATGCTCACTGCCTCACTTAGGCGATAGGTTACGCTCCTCCTATGTTACATAGGCGATGGCTTAAGCGTCGCCTATATCAACATAGGCGATAGGTTAGGCGCCGCTTATACCATTGCCTATGCTCACTGCCTTTCTTAGATGATAGGTTAGGCGCCGCCTATGTCAACATAGCCTATGGATCAGGCACCGCCTATATTAACATAGGCGATAGGTTAGGCTCCACTTATACCATTGCCTATTATCACTGCCTCACTTAGGCGATAGGTTAGGCGCCAGCTATGTTTACAAAGGCGATGGGTCAGGCGCCGCTTATATCAACATAGGCGTTAGGTTAGGTGCCGATTAAACTATTTCATATGATCACTGCCTCACTTAGGCGATATGTTTGGTGACACCTATATCAATATAGGTGATGGCTTAGGTGCCACCTATATCAACATAAGCGATTGGTTAGGAGTCGCTTATACCATTGCCTATGATCACTGCCTCACTTGGGCGATAGGTTAGGCGATGGATTAGCCGCCGCCTATATCATTATAGGCGATAGGTTAGGCGCCGCCTATATAAAGATAGGCGATAGGTTAGGCTCCGCTTATACTATTGCCTATGCTCACTGCCTCACTTAGGCAATAGGTTAGGCGCCGCTTATACCATTGTCTATGATCACTGCCTCACTATGGTAATAGGTTAAGCGTCGCATATGTCAACATTGGCAATAGGTTAGGTGCCGATATAACATTGCCTATGCTCATTGCCTCACTTAGGCGATGGATTAGGTGCCACCTATATCAACATAGGTGATAGGTTAGGCGCTGTTTATACCATTGCCTATGCTCACTGCCTTACTTAGGGGATAGGTTAGGCCCCGCTTATGTTACATAGGAGCCGCCTATGTTACATAGGCGATGGCTTAGGCGCTACCTATATAAACATTGGCAATAGGTTTGGCGCCGCTTATACCATTGCCTATGCTTACTGCCTCACTTAGGCGATAGGTTAGGCGCGGCCTATATCAAAATAGGCGATGGCTTAGGTGCCACATTTATCAACTTAGGAGATAGGTTAGTACCTCTTATACCATTTCCTATGCTCACTACCTCACTTAGGCGACAGGTTAGGCGCTGCCTATGTCAACATAGTCGATGGATTAGGCACCGCCTATATCAACATAGGCGATAGGTTAGGCGCCGCTTATACAATTGCCTATGCTCACTGCCTCACTTATGCGATAGGTTAGGCTCCACCTATGTTACATAGGCGATGGCTTAGGCGCCACCTATATAAACATAGGCGATAGGTTTGGCGCCGCTTATACCATTTTCTATGCTCACTACCTCAGTTAGGCAATAGGTTAGGGGCCGCCTATGTCAACATTGGCGACGGCTTAGGTTCTACCTATATCAACATAGGCGATAGGTTAGGCGCCGCTTATAACATTACCTTTGCTCACTGCCTCATTAGGAGATAGGTTAGGCGCCACTTATGTCAACAAAGGCGATGGGTCAGGCGCCGCCTATATCAACATAGGCGATAGGTTAGGCGCCGATTATACTATTTCATATGCTCACTACCTCACTTAGGCGATAGGTTTGGTTACACCTATGTCAACATAGGAGATGGCTTAGGCGCCACTTATATCAACATAAGTGATAGGTTAGGAGCCGCTTATAGCATTGCCTATGCTCACTGCCTCACTTAGGCGATAGGTTAGTCGTCGCCTATGTCAACTTAGGCGATGGATTAGGCGCCTCCTATAACAACATAGATGATAGGTTAAGCGCCGAATATACCATTCCCTATGGTCACTACCTCACTTAGGCGATAGGTTAGGCACCGTCTATGTCAACATAGGCAATGGCTTTGGCGCCGCCTATATCAACATAGGAGATAGGTTAGGCGTCGCTTATACCATTGCCTATGCTCATTGCCTCACTTAGGTGATAGGTTAAGCGCCGCATATGTCAACATAGGCAATCTCTTAGGCGCCGCCTATATCAACATAGGCAATAGGTTAGGCGTCGCTTATACCATTGCCTATGCTTAACTCCTCACTTAGGCGATGGCTTAGGTGCCGCTTATATCAACATAGGCGATAGGTTAGGCGCCGCTTATAACATTACCTTTGCTCACTGCCTCATTAGGAGATAGGTTAGGCGCCACTTATGTCAACAAAGGCGATGGGTCAGGCGCCGCCTATATCAACATAGGAGATAGGTTAGGCGCCGATTATACTATTTCATATGCTCACTACCTCACTTAGGCGATAGGTTTGGTGACACCTATGTCAACATAGGCGATGGCTTAGGCTCCACTTATATCAACATAAGTGGTAGGTTAGGAGCCGCTTATAGCATTGCCTATGCTCACTGCCTCACTTAGGCGATAGGTTAGTCGTCGCCTATGTCAACTTAGGCGATGGATTAGGCTCCTCCTATAACAAAATAGATGATAGGTTAAGCGCCGATTATACCATTCCCTATGGTCACTACCTCACTTAGGCGATAGGTCAGGCACCGTCTATGTCAACATAGGCAATGGGTTTGGCGCCGCCTATATCAACATAGGAGATAGGTTAGGCATCGCTTATACCATTGCCTATGCTCATTGCCTCACTTAGGTGATAGGTTAAGCGCCGCATATGTCAACATAGGCAATCGCTTAGGCGCCGCCTATATCAACATAGGCAATAGGTTAGGCGTCGCTTATACCATTGCCTATGCTTAACTCCTCACTTAGGCGATGGCTTAGGTGCCGCCTATATCAACATAGGCGATAGGTTAGGCGCCTCTTATAACATTGCCTATGCTCACTGCCTCACTTAGGCGATAGGTTAGGTGTCGCCTATGTTACAGATGGCTTAGGCTCCACCTATATAAACATAGGCGATAGGTTTTGCGCCGCTTATACCATTGCTTATGCTCACTGCCTTACTAAGGCGATAGGTTAGGCGCCACCTATGTTTACAAAGGCGATTGGTCAGGCGCAGCCTATATCAACATAGGCGATAGGTTAGTCGCCGATTATAATATTTCATATGCTCACTGCCTCACTTAGGCGATAGGTTAGGTGACACCTATGTCAACATCGGCGATGGCTTAGGAGGCGCCCATATCAACATAGGCGATAGGTTAGGCGACGATTATACCATTGCTATGCTCACTGTCTCACTTAGGTGATAGGTTAGGCGCCGCCTATGTGAAATAGGCGATGGCTTAGGCGCCCCCTATATAAACATAGGCGATAGGTTTGGCGCCGCTTATACCATTGCCTAATGTTACGGCCTCACTAAGGCGATAGGTTAGGCATCGCCTATGTCAACATATGCGATCGCTTAGGCGCCGCCTATATCAACATAGGCGATAGGTTAGGCGCCGCTTATACCATTGCCTATGCTCACTCCCTCACTTAGAAGATGGCTTAGGTACCTCCTATATCAACTTAGGTGATAGGTTAGGCGCCTCTTATACCATTGCCTATGCTTACTGCCTCACTTAGGCAATAGGTTAGGCACCGCCTATGTTACATAAGCGATGGCTTAGGCGCCACCTATGAAAACATAAGCGATAGGTTTGGCGCCGCTTATACCATTGCCTATGCTCACTGCCTCACTTAGGAGATAGGTTAGGCGCCGTCTATGTCAACATAGGCGATGGCTTAGGCGCCACCAACATCAGTATAGGCGATAGGTTAGGCGCCGCTTATACCATTGCCTATGCTCACTGCCTCACTTAGACGATAGGTTAGGAGCCGCCAATGTCAACGTAGGCTATGGATCAGGCGCCGCCTATATCAACATAGGCGATAGGTTAGGTGCTACTTATACCATTGCCTATGCTCACTTGCTTATTTAGGCGATAGGTTAGGTGCCGACTATGTCATCATAGGCGATGGCTTAGGCCCCACCTATATCAACATAGGCGATAGGTTTGGCGCTGCTTATAGCATTGTCTATGCTCACTGCCTCACTTAGGTGATAGGTTAGGCGCCGCCCATGTCAACATAGGCGATCATTTAGGCGTCGCCTTTATCAACATAGGTGATAGGATATGCGCCGATTATACTATTACCTATCATCACTCCCTCACTTAGGCGATAGGTTAGGCGTCGCCTATGTCAATATAGGCGATGGTTTAGGTGCCGCCTATATCATCATAGGCAATAAGTTAGGCACCGCTTATACCATTGCCTATGCTCACTTCCTTACTTAGGCGATAGGTTAGGCACTGTCTATGTTAACATAGGAGATGTCTAAGGTGTCTACTTTATCAAAATAGTCGATAGGTTAGGTACCGCTTATACCATTGCCCATGCTCACCGCCTCACTTAGGTGATTAGTTAGGTGCCGCCTATGTCAACATAGGCGATGGCTTAGGCCCCACCTATATCAACATAGGCGATATGTTTGGCGCCGCTTATAGCATTGCCTATGCTTACTTCCTCACTTAGTTGATAGGTTAAGCGCCGCCTATGTCAACATAGGCGATCTCTTAGGCCGTGCCTTTAACAACATAGGCGATATGCTACGCGCTGCTTATACCATTGCCTATGCTCACTCCCTCACTTAGGCAATAGGTTAGGCGTCGCCTATGTCAATATATTCAATGGCCTAGCTTCCGCCTATATCAACATAGGCAATAAGTTAGGCATCGCTTATACCATGGCCTATGCTCACTGCCTGACTTAGGCGATAGGTTAGGCGTCGTCTATGTCATCATAGGCGATGTCTAAGGTTCCATCTTTATCAAAATAGTTGATAGGTTAGGCTACGCTTATGCCATTGCCTATGCTCACAACCTAACTTAGGCGATAGGTTAGGCGCCGCCTATGTCAACATAGGCGACGGGTCAGAAGCCGCCTATATCAACATAGGCGATAGGTTAGGCGCTGATTATACTATTTCATATGCTTACTGCCTCACCTAGGGGATAGGTTAGGTGACATGTATACCAACATAGGAGATGGATTAAGCGCCACCTATATCCTCATAGGCAATAGTTTAGGCGCCGCTTATACCATTGCCTATGCTCACTGCCTCACTTAGTCGATAGTTTAGGCACCGCCTATGTCAACATAGGTGATGGCTTAGGCGCCACCTATATCAACATAGGCGATAGGTTAGGCTCCGCTTATACCATTACCTTTGCTCACTGCCTCACTTAGGTGATAGGTTAGGCTCCACCTATGTCAACAAAGGCGATGGGTCAGGGGTTGCCTATATCAACATAGGCGATAGGTTAGGAGCCGATAATACTATTTCATATGCTCACTTCCTAACTTAGGCGATAGGTTAGGTGACACCTATGTCAACATAGGCGATAGGTTAGGTGCCTCTTATACCATTCTCTATGCTCATTACCTCACTAAGGCGTTGGCTTAGGCGCCGCCTACATCAATATAGGCGATAGGTTAGGCGCCGCTTATACCATTCCCTATGCTCACTACCTCACTTAGGCGATAGTTTAGGCACCACCTATGTCAATATAGGCGATGGCTTAAGCCATGCCTATATCAACATATGTGATACGTTAGGCGCCGCTTATACCATTGACTATGCTCACTGCCTCACTTAGGAGATAGGTTAGGTGCCGCCTATGTTTCATAGGCGATGGCTTAGGCGCCACCTATATATACATAGTCCATAGGTTTGGCGCCGCTTATAGCATTTCCTATCCTCACTACCTCACTTAGGCGATAGGTTAGGCACCGACTATGTCAACATAGGCGATGGTTTAGGTGCCACCTATATCAACATAGGCGATAGGTTAGGCGCCTCTTATACCATTACCTTGTCTCACTGCCTCAATTAGGCGATAGGTTAGGCGCCACCTATGTCAACAAAGGCGATGGGTCAGGCGCAGCCTATATTAACATAGGCGATAGGTTAGGCGCCGATTATACTATTTCATATGCTCAGTGCATACCTTAGGAGATAGGTTAGGTGACACCTAAGTAAACATAGGCGATGGCTTAGGCGCCACCTATATCAACATAAGCAATAGGTTAGGAGCCTCTTATACCATTGCCTATGCTTACTGCCTCACTTAGGTGATAGGTTCGGCGTCGCCTATGTCAACATAAACGATGGCTTAGGCGTTGCCTATATCAACATAGGCGATAGGTTAGGCGTCGCTTATACCATTCCCTATGCTTACTACCTCACTTAGGCGATAGGTTAGGCGCCGCTTATGTCAACATAGGCAATGGCTTAGGCGCCGTCTATATAAACATAGACGATAGGTTTGGCGCCGCTTATACAATTGCCTATGCTCACTGCCTCACTTAGGCTATAGGTAAGGACCCTCCTATGTTACATAGGCGACGGCTTAGGCGCCACCTATATAAACATAGGCGATAGGTTTGGCGCCGCTTATACCATTGTCTAAGCTCACGGCCTCACCTAGGCGATAGGTTAGGCGTCGCCTATATCATCATAGGCGATCGCCTAGGCGCCTCCTCTATCAATATAGGTGGTCGGTAATGCGCCACTTATACCATTTCCTATGCTCACTGCATCACTTAGAGGATGGCTTAGGTTCCGCATATATCAACTTAGGCGATAGGTTAGGTGCTGCTTATACCATTGCCTATGCTCACTGCCTCACTTAGGGGATAGGTTAGGCGCCGCCTATGTTACATAGGCGATAGCTTAGGTGCCACCTATATAAACATAAGCGATAGGTTTGGCGCCGCTTATACCATTTCCTACGCTCACTTCCTCCTTAGGCGATAGGTTAGGCGCCGCCTATGTCAACATTGGCGATGGCTTAGGCGCCACCTATATCAACATAGGCGATAGGTTAGGCGCCCCTTATACCATTGCCTATGCTCACTACCACACTTAGGCGATAGCTTAGGCGTCGTCTATGATATATAGGCGATGGCTTAGGCGCCGCCTATATCAACATAGGCGATAGGATAGGCGCCGCTTATACCATTGCCTATGCTCACTGCCTCACTTTGACGATAGGTTAGGTGACGCCTATGTCAACATAGGCTATGGCTAAGGTGCCGCCAATATCAACATAGTCGATAAGTAAGGCGCCACTTATACCATTGCCTATGCTCACTGCCTCATTTTGGCGATAGGTTAGGTGCCGCCTATGTCATCATAGAAGATGGCTTAGGCCGCACCTATATCAACATAGGCGATAGGTTTGGCTCCGCCAATAGCATTGCCTATTCTCACTGCCTGACTTAAGTGATACGTTTGGCGCAGCCAATGTCAACATAGGCGATCGCTTAGGCGCCGCCTTTATCAACATAGGCGATAGGCTACGCGCCGCATATACCCTTGCCTATGCTCACTCATTCACTTAGGCGATAGGTTAGGCGTTGCCTATGTCAATATAGGCGATGGATTATGTGCCGCATATATCAACATAAGCAATAAGTTAAGGGGAGCTAATACCATTGCCTATGCTCACTGCCTTACTTAGGTAATAGGTTAGGCGCCGTCTATGTCAACATATGCGATGTCTAAGGTGCCGCCTTTATCCAAAGAGTCGATAGGTTAGGCGCCGCTTATACCATTGCCTATGCTCACTGGCTCACTTAGGCGATAGGTTAGGCGCCGCCTACGTCAACATAGGCGATGGGTCACGCGCCGCCAATATCAATATAGGCAATAGGTTAGGAGCTGATTATACTATATCATACGCTTACTGCCTCACTTAGGCGATAGGTTAGGTGACGCCTATGTAAACATAGGCGATGGGTTAGGCGCCACCTATATCAACATAGGCGATGGGTTAGGCGCCACTTATACCATTCCCTATGCTCATTACCTCACTTAGGCGATGGCTTAGGCGCCGCCTATATCAACATAGGCGATACTTTAGGCGCCACTTATACCATTCCCTATGCCTACTACCTCACTTAGGCGATAGGTTAGGCGCTGCCTATGTTACATAGGCGATGTCTTAGGCGCCACCTATATAAACATAGTCCATAGGTTTGGTGCCGCTTATACCATTGCCTATGCTCACTTCCTCACATAGGCGATAGGTTAGACGCCGACTATGTCAACATTCGCGATGGCTTATGTGCCACTTATATCAACATTGGCGTTAGGTTAGGCACCGCTTATACTATTACCTTGTCTCCCTGCCTCACTTAGGCGATAGGTTAGGTTCCACCTATGTCAACAAAGGCGATGGGTCAGGCGCAACCTATATCAACATAGGCGATAGGTTAGGCACCGATTATACTATTTTAATATGCTTTCTGCCTCACTTAGGCGATAGGTTAGGTGACACCTATGTCACCATAGGAGATGGCTTAGGCGCCACCTATATCAACATAAGAGATAGGTTAGGAGCCTCTTATACCATTGCCTATTCTCACTTCCTCACTTAGGTGATAGGTTAGGCGTCGCCTATGTCAATATAGGTAATGGTTTAGGCGTCGCCTATATCAACATAGGCGATAGGTTAGGCGTCTCTTATACCATTCCCTATGCTCACTACCTCACTTAGGCAATAGGTTAGGCGTCGCTTATGTCAACATAGGCGATTGCATAGGCGCCGCCTATATCAACATAGGCGATAGGTTAGGAGTTACTTATACCATTCCCTATGCTCACTACCTCACTTAGGCGATAGGTTACGCGCCGCTTATGTCAACATAGGCGATGGCTTAGGCGATGTCTTGGGCGCCGCCTATATCAATATAGATGATAGGTTTGGTGCCGCTTATACCATTGCCATTGCTCACTGCCTCACTTAGGTGATAGGTTAGGCGCCGCCTATGTTACATAGGCGATGGCTTAGGCGCCACCAATATAAACATGGGCGATAGGTTTGGCGCCGCTGATACCATTGCCTAATCTTACGGTCTCACATTGGCGATAGGTTAGGCGTCGCCTATATCGACATCGGCGATCACTTAGGCGCCGCCTCTATCAACATAGGCGATAGGTTATGCGCCGCTTATATCTTTGCCTATGCTCACTGCCTCACTTAGACGATCTCTTAGGTGCCGCCTATATCAACTTAGGCGATAGGTTAGGTGCCGCTTATACCATTGCCTATGCTAACTGCCTCACTTAGGAGATAGGGTAGGTGCCTCCTATGTTACATAGGCGATGGCATAGGCGCCACCTATATAAATATAAGCGATAGGTCTGGCGCCTCTTATTCCATTGCCTATGCTCACTGCCTCACTTAGGAGAGAGGTTAGGCGCCGCCTATGTCAACATAGGCGATGGCTTAGGCACCACCTATATAAACATAAGCGATAGGTTTGGCGCCTCTTATACCATTGCCTATGCTCACTGCCTCGCTTAGGCGATAGGTTAGGCGCCGCCTATGTATACATAGGCGATGTCTTAGGCGCCACCTATATCAACATAGACGATAGGTTAGGCGCCGCTTATACCATTGTCTATGCTCAATGCCTCACTTAGGCGATAGTTTAGGCGCCACCTATGTTACATAGGCGATGGCTTAGGCGCCGCCTATATCAACATAGGTGATAAGTTAGGCGCGGCTTATACCATTGCCTATGCTCACTGCTTCACATAGAGGATAGGTTAGGTGCCGCCTATGTCAACATAGGCTATGGCTCAGGCGCCGCCAATATCAACATAGGTGATATGTTAGGCGCCACTTATACCATTGCCTATGCTCACTGCCTCATTTTGGCGATAGGTTAGGCGTCGCCTATGTCAATATTGGCGATGGCTTAGGCCCCACCTTTATAAACATAGGCGATAGTTTTGGCGCCGCTTATAGAAATTTCTATGCTCACTGCCTCACATAGGTGATAGGTTAGGCGCCGCCTATGTCAACATAGGGGATCGCTTAGCTGCCACCTTTATCAACATAGGCGACAGGCTACACGCCGCTTATACCATTTCCTATGCTCACTCCCTCACTTAGGCGATAGGTTAGGCGTCGCCCATGTCAATATAGGCAATTCCGTAGGTGCCGCCTATATCAACATAGACAATAAGTTAGGCAACGCTTATACCATTGCCTATGCTCACTGCCTTACTTAGGAGATAGGTTAGGATCCATCTATTTCAGCATAGGCGATGTCTAAGGTGCCGGCTTTATCAAAATAGTCGATAGGTTAGGTGCCGCTTATACCATTGCCTATGCTCACTGCCTCACTTAGGCGATAGGTTAGGCGCCGCCTATGTCAACATAGGCGATTGGTCAGGAGCCGCCTATATCAACTTAGGCGATAGGTTAGGCGTCGATTATACTATTTCATATGCTTACTACCTCACTTAGGCGATTGGTTAGGTGACACCTATGTAAACATAGGCGATGGCTTAGTCGCCACGTATATCAACATAGGTAATAGGTTAGGCGCCGCTTATACCATTGCCTATGCTCACTGCCTCACTTAGGCGATAGGTTAGGCGCCGCCTATGTCCACAAAGGCGATTGCTTAGGCGCTACCTATGTCAACATAAGTGATAGTTTAGGAGCCTCTTATACCATTGCCTATTATCACTTCCTCATTTAGGTGATAGGTTAGGCGTCGCCTATGTCAACATAGGTAATGGTTTAGACGTCGCCGATAACAACATAGGCGATAGGTTAGGCGTCGCTTATACCATTCCCTATGCTCACTACCTCACATAGGCAATAGGTTAGGCGTCGCTTATGTCAACATAGGCGATGGCTTAGGCACCGCCTATATCAACATAGGCGATAGGTTAGGAGTCGCTTATACCATTCCCTATGCTCACTACATCACTTAGGCGATAGGTTAGGCGCCGCTTATGTCAACATAGGCGATGGATTGGGCGCCGCCTATATCAATATAGATGATAGGTTTGGCGCCGCTTATACCATTGCCAATGCTCAATGCCTCACTTAGGCGATAGGTTAGGCGCCGCCTATGTTACATAGGCGATGGCTTAGGCGCCACCAATATAAACATAGGCGATAGGTTTGGCGCCGCTTATACCATTGCCTAAGCTTACGGTGTCACATAGGCGATAGGTTAGGCGTCGCCTATATCAACATCGGCTATTACCTAGGCGCCGCCTCTATCAACATAGGCGATAGGTTATGCGCCGCTTATATCATTGCCTATGCTCACTGCCTCACTTAGACGATCGCTTAGGTGCCGCCTATATCAACTTAGGCGATAGGTTACGCGCCGCTTATACCATTGCATATGCTAACTACCTCACTTAGGAGATAGGGTAGGCGCCGCCTATGTTACATAGGCGATGGCTTAGGCGCCACCTATATAAACATAAGCGATAGGTTTGGCGCCTCTTATACCATTGCCTATGCTCACTGCCTCACTTAGGCGATAGGTTAGGCGCCGCCTATGTCAACATAGGCGATGGCTTAGGCGCCGCCTATGTCAACATAGGCGATGGCTTAGGCGCCGCCTATATAAACATAAGCGATAGGTTTGGCGCCTCTTATACCATTGCCTATGCTCACTGCCTCACTTAGGCGATAGGTTAGGCGCCGCCTATGTCATCATAGGCGATGGCTTAGGCACCACCTATATCAACATAGACGATAGGTTAGGCGCCGCTTATACCATTGTCTATGCTCAATGCCTCACTAAGGCGATAGGTTAGGCGCCACCTATGTTACAAAGGCGATGGCTTAGGCGCCCTCTATATCAGCATAGGCGATAAGTTAGGCGCGGCTTATACCATTGCCTATGCTCACTGCCTCACTTAGAGGATAGGTTAGGTGCCGCCTATGTCAACATAGGCTATGGCTCAGGAGCCGCCTATATCAACATAGGCGATAGGTTAGGCGCCAATTATACTATTTCATATACTTACTACCACACTTATGCGATAGGTTAGGTGACACCTATGTAAACATAGGCGATGGCTTAGTTGCCACATATATCAACATAGGCAATAGGTTAGGCGCCGCTTATACCATTGCCTATGCTCACTGCCTCACTTAGTCGATAGGTTAGGCTCCGCCTATGTCCACAAAGGCGATTTCTTAGGCGCCACCTATGTCAACATAGGCGATAGGTTAAGCGCCGCTTATACCATTACCTTTGCTCACTGCCTCAATTAGGCAATAGGTTAGGCGCCACCTATGTCAACAAAAGCAATGGGTCAGGAGCCGCCAATATCAAAATAGGCGATAGATTAGGAGCCGATTATACTATTTCATATGTTTACTACCTCACCTAGGCGATAGGTTAGGTGACACCTATGTCAACATATGCGATGGGTTAGGCGCCACCTATATCATCATAGGCGATAGGTTAGGCGCCATTTATACCAATCCCAATGCTCATTACCTCACTTAGGCGATGGCTTAGGCACCGCCTATATCAACATAGGTGATAGGTTAGGCGCCACTTATACCATTCCTTATGCTCACTACCTCACTTAGGCGATAGGTTAGGCGCCGCCTATGTTACATTGACGATGTCTTAGGAACCACCTATATAAACATAGTCCATAGGTTTTGTGCCGCTTATACCATTGCTTATGCTCACTGCCTAACTTAGGCGATAGGTTATTCACCGCCTATGTTACATTGGCGATTGCATAGGCGCTACCTATATAAACATAGGCGATAGATTTGGCACCGCTTATACCATTGCCTATGCTCACTGCCTCAGTTAGGTGATAGGTTAAGCGCCGTCTCTGTCAACATAGGTAATGGCTTAGGCGCCGCCTATATCAGAATGGGCGATAGGTTAGGCGCTGCTTATACCATTGCTTATAGTCACTTCCTCACTTAGGCGATAGGTTAGGTGCCGCCTAAGTCAACATAGGCGATGGCTTAGGCGCCGCCTATATCAACATTGGCGATAGTTTAGGAGCCGCTTATACCATTGCCTATGCTTACAGCCTCACTTAGGCAATAGGTTAGGCACCGCCTATATCAACATAGGCGATGGCATTGGCGCCGCCTATATTAACAAAGGCGATAGGTTAGGCGCTGATTATACCATTGCCAATGCTCACTGCCTCACTTGGGGAATACGTTAGGCACCGCCTATGTCAACATAGGCGGTGGCTTAGGCGCCGCCAATATCAACATAGGTTATAGGTTAGGCACTGCTTATACCATTTCCTATGCTTACTACCTCACTTAGGCGATATGTTAGGCACCGCCACATAGGCGATTTCTTAGGCGCCGCTTATATCAACATAGGCAATAGGTTAGGCCACTCTTATTCCATTGCCTATGCTCATTACCTCACTTAGGCGATAGGTTAGGTGCCGCCTAGTTCAACATAGGCAATTGCTTAGGCGCTTCCTATATCAACATAGGAGATGGGTTTGGCGCCGCTTATACCATTCCCTATGCTCACTGCCTCACTTAGGCGGTAGGTTAGACGCCGACTATGTCAACATATGCGATGGAATAAGCGCTGCCTATATCAACATAGGCGATAGGTTAGGCGCCTCTTATACCATTTCCTATGCTCACTACCTCACTTAGGGGATAGGTTAGGCAACGCCTATGTCAATATTGGCGATGGCATACGCGCCACCTATATCAATATAGGCGATAGGTTAGGCGCCGAATATACCATTGCCCATGCTCACTTCCTCACTTACGCGATAGGTTAGGTGCCACCTATGTCAACATAGGCGATGGAATAAGCGCCGCCTATATCAACATAGGCGATAGGTTAGGCATCTCTTATTCCATTTCCTATGCTCACTACCTCACTTAGGGGATAGGTTAGGCACCGCCTATGTCAATATAGGCGATGTCTTTGGCGCCGGCTATATCAATATAGGCGATAGGTTAGGCGCCGCATATACCATTGCCCATGCTCACTTCCTCACTTTGGCGATAGGTTAGGCGCCGCCTATGTCAACATAGGCGATGGAATAAGCGCTACCTATATCAACATAGGCGATAGGTTAGGCGCCTCTTATACCATTTCCTATGCTCACTACCTCACTTAGGGGATAGGTTAGGCAACGCCTATGTCAATATTGGCGATGGCATACGCGCCACCTATATCAATATAGGCGATAGGTTCATCACCGCTTATACCATAGCCTATGCTCACTCCCTCACTTAGGCGATCGGTTAGATAACACCTATGTTAACATAGGCGATGGCTTAGGCACCACCTATATCAACATAAGCGATAGGTTAGGAGCCTCTTATACAATTGCCTATTCTCACTGCCTCACTTAGGTGATAGTTTAGGCGTCGCCTATGTCAACATAGGCGATGGTTTAGGCTCTGCCTAAATCAACATAGGCGATAGGTTAGGCGTCGCTTATGCCATTCCCTATGCTCACTACCTCACTTAGGCAATAGGTTAGGCGTCGCTTATGTCAACATAGGCGATGGCTTATGCGCCACCTATTTCAACATAGGCGATAGGTTAGGCGTTGCTTATACCATTCCCTATGCACACTACCTCACTTAGGAGATAGGTTAGGCGCCGCATATCTCAACATAGGCGATGGCATAGGCGCCGCCTATATCAACATAGGCAATAGGTTTGGCGCCACTTATACCATTTCCTATGCTCACTTCCTCACTTAGGAGATAGGTTAGGCGCCGCCTATGTTACATAGGGGATGGCTTAGGCGCCACCAATATAAACATAGGCAATTGGTTTGGCGCTGCTTATACCATTGCCTAAGCTCACGGCCTCACATAGGCGATAGGTTAGGCGTCGCCTATATAAACATAGGCGCTGCCTCTATCAACATAGGAGATACGTTATGTTCCGCCTATATCGACTTACGCGATAGGTTAGACGCCGCTTATGCAATTGCCTATGCTAACTGCCTCACTTAGGCGATAGGTTTGGCGCCACCTATGTATCATAGGCGATGGCTTAGGCGCCACCTATATAATGATAACCGATAGGTTTGGCCCCGCTTATACCATTGCCTTTGCTCACTGCCTCACTTAGGCGATAGGTTAGGCGTCGCCTATGTCAACATAGGCGATGGATTAGGCGCCACCTATATCAACATAGGCGATAAGTTAGGCGCCGCTTATACCATTGCCTATGCTCACTGCCACACTTAGGAGATAGGTTAGGCGCCGCCTATGTTACATAGGCGATGGCTTAGGCGCCGCCAATATCATTATAGGCAATAGGTTAGGCGCCGCTTATACCATTGCCTATGCTCACTGCCTCACTTAGACGATAGGTTAGGTGCCGCCTATGTCAATATTGGCTATGGCTCAGGGGCCGCCAATATCAACATAGTCGATCGGTTAGGCGCCACTTATACCATTACCTATGCTCACTACCTTATTTTGGCGATAGGTTAGGTGCCGCCTATGTCAACATAGGCGATAGGTTTGGCGCCGCTTATATCAAAATAGGCAATAAGTTAGGCGGCGCTTATACCATTGCCTATGCTCACTGCCTCACTTAGGATCCGCCTATGTCAACATAGGCGATCGCTTAGGCACCGCCTTTATCAACATAGGCGATAGGCTACGCACCGCTTATACCATTGCCTATGCTCACTTCCTCACTTAGGCGATAGGTTAGGCGTCGCCTATGTCAATATAGGCGGTGCCTTAGGTGCCGCATATATCAACATAGGCCATAAGTTAGGCAGCGCTTATACCATTGCCTATGCTCACTGCCTTACTTAGGCGATAGGTTAGGCGACGTATATCTCAACATAGGCGATGTCTAAGGTGCCGCCTTTATCAAAATAGTCGATAGGTTTGGCGCCGCTTATACCATTGCCTATACTCACTGCCTAACTTAGGCGATAGGTTAGGCGCCGTATATGTCAACATAGGCGATGTCTAAGGTGCCGCCTTTATAAAAATAGTCGATAGGTTAGGCGCCGCTTATACCATTGCCTATGCTCACTGCCTCACTTAGGCGATAGGTTAGGCGCTGCCAATGTCAACATAGGCGATGGGTCAAGAGCCGCCTATATCCACATAGGTGATAGGTTAGGCGCCCATTATACTATTTCATATGATTACTGCCTCACTTAGGCGAGAGGTTAGGTGACACCTATGTCAACATAGGCGATGGCTTAGGCGCCACCTATATCAACATAGGCGATGGCTTAGGCGCCACCTATATCAACATAGGCAATAGGTTAGGTGCCTCTTATACCATTGCCTATGCTCACTGCCTCACTTAGGCGATAGGTTGGGCGCCGCCTATGTCCACATATGCGATGGCTCAGGCGCTGCCAATATCAACATAGGCGATAGGTTAGGCGCCACTTATACCATTGCCTATGCTCACTGCCTTATTTTGGCGATAGGTTAGGTGCCGCCTATGTCAACATAGGCGATAGGTTTGGCGCCGCTTATATCAAAATAGGAAATAAGTTAGGCGGCGCTTATACCATTGCCTATGCTCACTGCCTTACTTAGGCGATAGGTTAGGCACCGTCTATGTCAACATAGGCGATGTCTAAGGTGCTGCCTTTATCAAAATAGTCGATAGGTTAGGCGCTGCTTATACCATTGCCTATGCTCACTGCCTCACTTAGGTGATAGGTTAGGCGCCGCCAATGTCAACATAGGCGATGGGTCAACAGCCGCCTATATCCACATACGCGATAGGTTAGGCGCCGATTATACTATTTCATATGCTTACTACCTCACTTAGGCAATAGGTTAGGTGACACCTATGCCAACATACGCGATGGGTTAGGCTCCACCTATATAAACATAGGCGATAGGTTAGGCGCCGCTTATACCATTGCCTATGCTCACTGCCTCACTTAGGCGATAGGTTAGGCGCCGCCTATGTTACGTAGAATATGGCTTAGGCGCTGCCTATATCAACATAGGTAATAGGTTAGGCGCCGCATATACCATTGCCTATGCTCACTGCCTCACTTAGACGATAGGTTAGGTGCCGCCTATGTCAACATTGGCTATGGCTCAGGCGCCGCCAATATCAACATAGGCGATAGGTTAGGCGCCACTTATACCATTGCCTATGCTCACTGCCTCATTTTGGCGATAGGTTAGGTGTTGCCTATGTCAATATAGGCGATGGCTTAGGCCCCACCTATATCAACATAGGCGATAGGTTTGGCGCCGTTTATAGCATTGCCTATGCTCATTGCCTCACTTAGGTGATAGGTTAGGCGCCGCCTATGTCAACATAGGCGATCGCTTAGACGCCGGCTATGTCAACATAGGCGATCGCTTAGGCGCCGCCATTATCAACATAGGCGATAGTCTACGCACCGCTTATACCATTGCCTATGCTTACTTCCTCAATTAGGCGATAGGTTAGGCATCGCCTATGTCAATATAGGCGGTGGCTTAGGTGCCGCATATATCAACATAAGCCATAAGTTAGGCAGCGCTTATACAATTGCCTATGCTCACTGCCTTACTTAGGCGATAGGTTAGGCGTCTTATATGTCAACATAGGCGATGTCTAAGGTGCCGCCTTTATCAAAATAGTCGATAGGTTAGGCGCCGCTTATACCATTGCCTATACTCACTGCCTTACTTAGGCGATAGGTTACGCGCCGTATATGTCAACATAGGTGATGTCTAAGGTGCCGACTTTATAAAAATAGTCGATAGGTTAGGCGCCTCTTATATCATTGCCTATGCTTACTGCCTCACTTAGGCGATAGGTTAGGCGCCGCCAATGTCAACATAGGCGATGGGTCAAGAGCCGCCTATATCCACATAGGTGATAGGTTAGGCGCCCATTATACTATTTCAAATGATTACTGCCTCACATAGGCGATAGGTTAGGTGACACCTATGTCAACATAGGCGATGGCTAAGGCACCACCTATATCAACATAGGCGATGGCTTAGGCGCAACCTATATCAACATAGGCAATAGGTTAGGTGCCGCTTATACCATTGCCTATGCTCACTGCCTCACTTAGGCGATTGGTTGGGCGCCGCCTATGTCCACATATGCGATGGTTTAGGCGCCACCTATATCAAAATAGGCGATAGGTTGGGCGCCGCTTATACCATTACCTTTGCTCACTGCCTCACTTAGGCGATAGGTTAGGCGCCACCTATGTCAACATAGGAGATGGCTTAGGCGCCGCCTATATCAACATAGGCGATAGGTTAGGCACCGCTTAGACCATTGCCTATGCTCACTGCCTAACTTAGGCGATAGGTTAGGCACCGCCCATGTTACATGGGCGATGGCTTAGGCGATACCTATATAAACATACGCGATAGATTAGGCGCTACTTATACCGTTGCCTATGCTCACTGCCTTACATAGGTGATGGCTTAGTTGCCGCCTATAGCAACATAGGTGATAGAGTAGGCTCCGCTTCTACCATTGTCTATGCTCACTGCCTCACTTAGGTGATAGGTTAAGCGCCGCATATGTTAACATAGGCGATCGCTTAGGCGCCGCGTATATCAACATAGGCGATAAGTTTGGTGCCACTTATACCATTGCCTATGCTCAGTGCCTCCCTTGGGCGATGGCTTAGGTGTCGCCTATATTAACAAAGGCGATAGGTTAGGCGCCTCTTATACCATTGCCTATGCTCACTGCCTCACTTAGGCGATAGGTTAGGTGCCGCCTAGGTTACATAGGCGATGGCTTAGGTGCCACATATATCAACATAGGGGATAGGTTAGCCGCCGCTTATACCATTACCTATGCTCACTGCCTCACTTAGGCGATAGGTTAGGCGCCACTTATACCATTTCCTATTCTCACTCCCTCACTTAGGAGATAGGGTAGGCTTTGCCTATGTCAATATAGGCGATGGCTTAGATGTCGCCTATATCAATATAGGCGATAGGTTAGGCTCCTCTTATACCATTGCCTAGGCTCACTGCCTCACTTAGGCGATAGGTTACGCTCCTCCTATGTTACATAGGCGATGGCTTAGGCGTCGCCTATATCAACATAGGCGATAGGTTAGGCTCCGCTTATACCATTGCCTATGCTCACTGCCTTTCTTAGACGATAGGTTAGGCGCCGCCTATGTCAACATAGTCTATGGATCAGGCACCGCCTATATTAACATAGGTTATAGGTTAGACTCCACTTATACCATTGCCTATTATCACTGCCTCACTTAGGCGATAGGTTAGGCGCCAGCTATGTTTAGAAAGGCGATGGGTCAGGCGCCGCCTATAACAATATAGACGATAGGTTAGGTGCCGATTATACTATTTCATATGATCACTGCCTCACTTAGGCGATATGTTAGGTGACACCTATATCAATATAGGTGATGGCTTAGGCGCCACTATATCAACATAAGCGATTGGTTAGGAGACGCTTATACCATTGCCTATACTCACTGCCTCACTTGGGCGATAGGTTAGGCGATGGCTTAGGCGCCGCCTATATCAACATAGGCGATAGGTTAGGCGCCGCTTATACTATTGCCTATGCTCACTGGTTCACTTAGGCAATAGGTTAGGCGCCGTTTATACCATTGTCTATGCTCACTACCTCACTATGGTAATAGGTTAAGCGTCGCATATGTCAACATAGGCAATCGCTTAGGCGCCGCCTATATCAATATAGGCAATAGGTTAGGTGACGATATACCATTGCCTATGCTCATTGCCTCACTTAGGCGATGGCTTAGGTGCCGCCTATATCAACATAGGTGATAGGTTAGGCGTTGTTTATACCATTGTCTATGCTCACTGCCTTACTTAGGGGATAGGTTAGGCGCCGCTTATGTTACATAGGCGCCGCCTATGTTACATAGGTGATGGCTTAGGCGCTACCTATATAAACATTGGCAATAGGTTTTGCGCCGCTTATACCATTGCCTATTCTTAATGCCTCACTTTGGAGATAGGTTAGGCGCGGCCTATGTCAAAATATGCGATGGCTTAAGTGCCACATTTATCATCTTAGGTGATAGGTTAGGCGCCTCTTATACCATTGCCTGTGCTTACTACCTTACTTAGGCGATAGGTAAGGCGCTGCCTATGTCAACATAGTCGATGGATTAGGCGCCGCCTATATCAACATAGGCGATTGGTTAGGCGCTGCTTATAGCATTGCCTATGCTCACTGCCTCACTTATGCGATAGGTTAGGCTCCACCTATGTTACATAGGCGATGGCTTAGGCGCCACCTATATAAACATAAGCGATAGGTTTGGCACCGCTTATACCATTTCCTATGCTCACTACCTCACTTAGGCAATAGGTTAGCCGCCGCCTATGTCAACATTGGCGACGACTTAGGTTCTACCTATATCAACATAGGCGATAGGTTAGGCGCCGCTTATAACATTACCTTTGCTCACTTCCTCACTTAGGCAATAGGTTAGGCGCCACTTATGTCAAAAAAGGTGATGGGTCAGGCGCCGCCTATATCAACATAGGCGATAGGTTAGGCGCCGCTTATACCATTGCCTATACCTGCTGCCTCACTTATGCGTTAGGTTACGCGCCGCCTATGTCAAGATAGGCGATGGCATAGGCGCCGCCTATATAAACATAGGCGATAGGTTAGGCGCCTTTTATACCATTTTCTTTGCTCACTGCCTCACTTAGGCGATAGGTTAGGCATCCCCTATGTCTATATAGGCGATGGCTTAGGCGCTACCTATATCAAGATAAGTGATAGGTTCAGCGCCACTTATAGCGTAGCCTATGCTCACTCCCTTACTTAGGCGATAGGTTAGGCGCCGCCTATGTCAACATAGGCAATAGCTTAGGTTCCGCCTATATCATCATAGGAAATAGGTTAGGCGCTGCTTATTCCATTGCCTATTCTCACTGCCTAAGTTAGGCGATAGTTTAGGCGCGGTCTATGTCAACATAGGCGATGGCTTAGGCGTCGCCTATATCAACTTAGGCGATATGTTAGGCGCCGATTATACTATTTCAAATGCTCACTGCATCTCTTAGGCGATAGGTTAGGTGACATCTATGTCAACATAGGCAATGGCTTAGGCGCCACCTATATCAACATATGTGATAGGTTAGGAGCCGCTTCACCATTGCCTATGCTCACTGCCTCATTTAGGAGAAAGGTTTGGCGTCGCCTATGTCAGCATAGGCGATGGGTTAGGCGCCGCCTATATCAACATAGGCGATAGGTTAGGCGCCGCTTATTCCATTCCCTATGCTCACTACCTCACTTAGGCGATAGGTTAGGCGCCGCCTATGTCAACATAGGAAATGGCTTAGGCGCCGTCTATATCAACATAGGCGATAGGTTAGGCGCCGCTTATACCACAACCTATGCTCACTGCCTAACTTAGGCGTTAGGTTAGGCACCGCCCATGTTACATAGGCGATGGCTTTGGCGATACCTATATAAACATTGGCGATACATTAGGCGTTACTTATACCGTTGCCTATGCTCACTGCCTTACTTAGGTCATGGCTTAGTTGCCGCCTATATCAAAATAGGTGATAGCGTAGGCTCCGCTTATACCATTGTCTATGCTCACTGCCTCACTTAGGTGATAGGTTAAGCGCCGCATATGTAAACATAGGCGATCGCTTAGGCGCCGCCTATATCATCATAGGCGATAAGTTAGGTGCCACTTAACCATTGCCTATGTTCAGTTCCTCCCTTGGGCGATGCCTTAGGTGTCGCCTATATCAACATAGGCGATAGGTTAGGCGCCGCTTATACCATTGCCTATTCTCACTGCCTCACTTAGGCGATAGGTTAGGTACTTCCTATGTTACATAGGCGATGGCTAAGGCACCACATATATCAACATAGGGGATAGGTTAGGCGCCGCTTATAGCATTACCTATGCTCACTGCCTCACTTAGGCGATTGGTTAGGCGCCGCTTATACCATTTCCTGTTCTCACTCCCTCACTTAGGAGATAGGGTAGGCTTTGCCTATGTCAATATAGGCGATGGCTTAGATGTCGCCTATATCAATATAGGCCATAGGTTAGGCGCCTCTTATACTATTGCCTATGCTCACTGCCTCACATAGGATATAGGTTACGCTCCTCCTATGTTATATAGGTGATGGCTTAACCGTCGCCTATATCTACATAGGCGACAGGTTAGGCACCGCTTATACCATTGCGTATGCTCACTGCATTTCTTAGATGATAGGTTAGGCGCCGCCTATGTCAACATAGCCTATGGATCAGGCACCGCCTATATTAACATAGGCGATAGGTTAGGCTCCACTTATACCATTGCCTATTATCACTGCCTCACTTAGGCGATAGGTTAGGCGCCAGCTATGTTTAAAAAGGCGATGGGTCAGGCGTCGCCTATATCATCATAGGCGATAGGTTAGGTGCAGATTATACTATTTCATATGATCGCTGCCTCACTTAGGCGATATGTTAGGTGACACCTATATCAATATAGGTGATGGCTTAGGTGCCACCTATATCAACATAAGCGATTGGTTAGGAGCCCCTTATACCATTGCCTATGCTCACTGCCTCACTTGGGCGATAGGTTAGGCGATGGCTTAGGCGCCGCTTATATCAACATAGGCGATAGGTTAGGCGCCGCTTATACTATTGCATATGCTCACTTCCTCACTTAGGCAATAGGTTAGGCGCCGCATATACCATTGTCTATGCTCACTGCCTCACTATGGTAATAGGTTAAGCGTCGCATATGTCAACATAGGAGATCGCTTAGGCGCCGCCTATATCAATATAGGCAATAGGTTAGGTGCCGATATACCATTGCCTATGCTCATTGCCTCACTTAGGCGATGGATTAGGTGCCGCCTATATCAACATAGGTGATAGGTTAGGCGCTGTTTATACCATTGCCTATGCTCACTGCCTTACTTAGGGGATAGGTTAGGCGCCGCTTATGTTACATAGGCGATGGCTTAGGCGCTACCTATATAAACATTGGCAATAGGTTTGGCGCCGCTTATACCATTGCCTATGCTTACTGCCTCACTTAGGCGATAGGTTAGGCGCGTCCTATATCAAAATAGGCGATGGCGTAGGTGCCACATTTATCAACATAGGAGATAGGTTAGGCGCCTCTTATACCATTGCCTATGCTCACTACCTCACTTAGGCGATAGGTTAGGCGCCGCCTATGTCAACATAGTCGATGGATTAGGCGCCGCCTATATCAACATAGGCGATAGGTTAGGCGCCACTTATACCATTGCCTATGCTCACTACCTCACTTATGCGATAGGTTAGTCTCCACCTATGTTACATAGGCGATAACTTAGGCGCCACCTATATAAACATAGGCAATAGGTTTGGCGCCGCTTATACCATTTCCTATGCTCACTACCTCACTTAGGCAATAGGTTAGGCGCCGCCTATGTCAACATTGGCGACGGCTTAGGTTCTACCTATATCAACATAGGCGATAGGTTAGGCACCGCTTATAACATTACCTTTGCTCACTGCCTCACTTAGGCGATAGGTTAGGCGCCACTTATGTCAACAAAGGTGATGGGTCATGCGCCGCCTATATTAACATAGGCGATAGGTTAGGCGCCGATTATACTATTTCATATGCTCACTGCCTCATTTAGGAGAAAGGTTTGGCGTCGCCTCTGTCAGCATAGGCGATGGGTTAGGCGCCGCCTATATCAACATAGGCGATAGGTTAGGCGCCGCTTATACCATTCCCTATGCTCACTACCTCACTTAGGCGATAGGTTAGGCGCCGCCTATGTCAACATAGGAGATGGCTTAGGCGCCGCCTATATCAACATAGGCGATAGGATAGGCGCCGCTTATACCATTGCCGATGCTCACTGCCTAACTTAGGCGATAGGTTAGGCACCGCCAATGTTACATCGGCGATGGCTTAGGCGATTCCTATATAAACATAGGCGATAGATTAGGCGCTACTTATACCGTTGCCTATGCTCACTGCCTTACTTAGGTCATGGCTTAGTTGCCGCCTATATCAACATAGGTGATAGCGTAGGCTCCTCTTATACCATTGTCTATGCTCACTGCCTCACTTAGGTGATAGGTTAAGCGCCGCATATGTTAACATAGGCGATCGCTTAGGCGCCGCCTATATCAACATAGGCGATAAGTTAGGTGCCACTTATACCATTGCCTATGTTTAGTGCCTCCCTTAGGCGATGGCTTAGGTGTCACCTATATTAACATAGGAGATAGGTTAGGCGCCGCTTAAACCATTACCTATGCTCACTACCTCACTTAGGCGATAGGTTAGGTGCCGCCTATGTTACATAGGCGATGGCTTAGGCGCCACATATATCAAAATAGGGGATAGGTTAGGCGTCTCTTATACCATTGCCTATGCTCACTGCCTCACTTAGGCGATAGGTTACGCTCCTCCTATGTTACATAGGCGATGGCTTAAGCGTCGCCTATATCAACATAGGCGATAGGTTAGGCGCCGCTTATACCATTGCCTATGCTCACTGCCTTTCTTAGATGATAGGTTAGGCGCCGCCTATGTCAACATAGCCTATGGATCAGGCACCGCCTATATTAACATAGGCGATAGGTTAGGCTCCACTTATACCATTGCCTATTATCACTGCCTCACTTAGGCGATAGGTTAGGCGCCAGCTATGTTTACAAAGGCGATGGGTCAGGCGCCGCTTATATCAACATAGGCGTTAGGTTAGGTGCCGATTAAACTATTTCATATGATCACTGCCTCACTTAGGAGATATGTTTGGTGACACCTATATCAATATAGGTGATGGCTTAGGTGCCACCTATATCAACATAAGCGATTGGTTAGGAGTCGCTTATACCATTGCCTATGATCACTGCCTCACTTGGGTGATAGGTTAGGCGATGGATTAGCCGCCGCCTATATCATTATAGGCGATAGGTTAGGCGCCGCCTATATAAAGATAGGCGATAGGTTAGGCTCCGCTTATACTATTGCCTATGCTCACTGCCTCACTTAGGCAATAGGTTAGGCGCCGCTTATACCATTGTCTATGATCACTGCCTCACTATGGTAATAGGTTAAGCGTCGCATATGTCAACATTGGCAATAGGTTAGGTGCCGATATAACATTGCCTATGCTCATTGCCTCACTTAGGCGATGGATTAGGTGCCACCTATATCAACATAGGTGATAGGTTAGGCGCTGTTTATACCATTGCCTATGCTCACTGCCTTACTTAGGGGATAGGTTAGGCCCCGCTTATGTTACATAGGAGCCGCCTATGTTACATAGGCGATGGCTTAGGCGCTACCTATATAAACATTGGCAATAGGTTTGGCGCCGCTTATACCATTGCCTATGCTTACTGCCTCACTTAGGCGATAGGTTAGGCGCGGCCTATATCAAAATAGGCGATGGCTTAGGTGCCACATTTATCAACTTAGGAGATAGGTTAGGTACCTCTTATACCATTTCCTATGCTCACTACCTCACTTAGGCGACAGGTTAGGGGCTGCCTATGTCAACATAGTCGATGGATTAGGCACCGCCTATATCAACATAGGCGATAGGTTAGGCGCCGCTTATACAATTGCCTATGCTCACTGCCTCACTTATGCGATAGGTTAGGCTCCACCTATGTTACATAGGCGATGGCTTAGGCGCCACCTATATAAACATAGGCGATAGGTTTGGCGCCGCTTATACCATTTTCTATGCTCACTACCTCAGTTAGGCAATAGGTTAGGGGCCGCCTATGTCAACATTGGCGACGGCTTAGGTTCTACCTATATCAACATAGGCGATAGGTTAGGCGCCGCTTATAACATTACCTTTGCTCACTGCCTCATTAGGAGATAGGTTAGGCGCCACTTATGTCAACAAAGGCGATGGGTCAGGCGCCGCCTATATCAACATAGGCGATAGGTTAGGCGCTGATTATACTATTTCATATGCTCACTACCTCACTTAGGCGATAGGTTTGGTGACACCTATGTCAACATAGGCGATGGCTTAGGCGCCACTTATATCAACATAAGTGATAGGTTAGGAGCCGCTTATAGCATTGCCTATGCTCACTGCCTCACTTAGGCGATAGGTTAGTCGTCGCCTATGTCAACGTAGGCGATGGATTAGGCGCCTCCTATAACAACATAGATGATAGGTTAAGCGCCGAATATACCATTCCCTATGGTCACTACCTCACTTAGGCGATAGGTTAGGCACCGTCTATGTCAACATAGGCAATGGCTTTGGCGCCGCCTATATCAACATAGGAGATAGGTTAGGCGTCGCTTATACCATTGCCTATGCTCATTGCCTCACTTAGGTGATAGGTTAAGCGCCGCATATGTCAACATAGGCAATCTCTTAGGCGCCGCCTATATCAACATAGGCAATAGGTTAGGCGTCGCTTATACCATTGCCTATGCTTAACTCCTCACTTAGGCGATGGCTTAGGTGCCGCTTATATCAACATAGGCGATAGGTTAGGCGCCGCTTATAACATTACCTTTGCTCACTGCCTCATTAGGAGATAGGTTAGGCGCCACTTATGTCAACAAAGGCGATGGGTCAGGCGCCGCCTATATCAACATAGGAGATAGGTTAGGCGCCGATTATACTATTTCATATGCTCACTACCTCACTTAGGCGATAGGTTTGGTGACACCTATGTCAACATAGGCGATGGCTTAGGCGCCACTTATATCAACATAAGTGGTAGGTTAGGAGCCGCTTATAGCATTGCCTATGCTCACTGCCTCACTTAGGCGATAGGTTAGTCGTCGCCTATGTCAACTTAGGCGATGGATTAGGCGCCTCCTATAACAACATAGATGATAGGTTAAGCGCCGATTATACCATTCCCTATGGTCACTACCTTACTTAGGCGATAGGTCAGGCACCGTCTATGTCAACATAGGCAATGGCTTTGGCGCCGCCTATATCAACATAGGAGATAGGTTAGGCATCGCTTATACCATTGCCTATGCTCATTGCCTCACTTAGGTGATAGGTTAAGCGCCGCATATGTCAACATAGGCAATCGCTTAGGCGCCGCCTATATCAACATAGGCAATAGGTTAGGCGTCGCTTATACCATTGCCTATGCTTAACTCCTCACTTAGGCGATGGCTTAGGTGCCGCCTATATCAACATAGGCGATAGGTTAGGCGCCTCTTATAACATTGCCTATGCTCACTGCCTCACTTAGGCGATAGGTTAGGTGTCGCCTATGTTACAGATGGCTTAGGCTCCACCTATATAAACATAGGCGATAGGTTTTGCGCCGCTTATACCATTGCTTATGCTCACTGCCTTACTAAGGCGATAGGTTAGGCGCCACCTATGTTTACAAAGGCGATTGGTCAGGCGCAGCCTATATCAACATAGGCGATAGGTTAGTCGCCGATTATAATATTTCATATGCTCACTGCCTCACTTAGGCGATAGGTTAGGTGACACCTATGTCAACATCGGCGATGGCTTAGGAGGCGCCCATATCAACATAGGCGATAGGTTAGGCGACGATTATACCATTGCTATGCTCACTGTCTCACTTAGGCGATAGGTTAGGCGCCGCCTATGTGAAATAGGCGATGGCTTAGGCGCCACCTATATAAACATAGGCGATAGGTTTGGCGCCGCTTATACCATTGCCTAATCTTACGGCCTCACTAAGGCGATAGGTTAGGCATCGCCTATGTCAACATATGCGATCGCTTAGGCGCCGCCTATATCAACATAGGCGATAGGTTAGGCGCCGCTTATACCATTGCCTATGCTCACTCGCTCACTTAGAAGATGGCTTAGGTACCTCCTATATCAACTTAGGTGATAGGTTAGGCGCCTCTTATACCATTGCCTATGCTTACTGCCTCACTTAGGCAATAGGTTAGGCACCGCCTATGTTACATAGGCGATGGCTTAGGCGCCACCTATGAAAACATAAGCGATAGGTTTGGCGCCGCTTATACCATTGCCTATGCTCACTGCCTCACTTAGGAGATAGGTTAGGCGCCGTCTATGTCAACATAGGCGATGGCTTAGGCGCCACCAATATCAGTATAGGCGATAGGTTAGGCGCCGCTTATACCATTGCCTATGCTCACTGCCTCACTTAGACGATAGGTTAGGAGCCGCCAATGTCAACGTAGGCTATGGATCAGGCGCCGCCTATATCAACATAGGCGATAGGTTAGGTGCTACTTATACCATTGCCTATGCTCACTTGCTTATTTAGGCGATAGGTTAGGTGCCGACTATGTCATCATAGGCGATGGCTTTGGACCCACCTATATCAACATAGGCGATAGGTTTGGCGCTGCTTATAGCATTGTCTATGCTCACTGCCTCAGTTAGGTGATAGGTTAGGCGCCGCCCATGTCAACATAGGCGATCATTTAGGCGTCGCCTTTATCAACATAGGCGATAGGATACGCGCCGATTATACTATTACCTATCATCACTCCCTCACTTAGGCGATAGGTTAGGCGTCGCCTATGTCAATATAGGCGATGGTTTAGGTGCCGCCTATATCATCATAGGCAATAAGTTAGGCACCGCTTATACCATTGCCTATGCTCACTTCCTTACTTAGGCGATAGGTTAGGCACTGTCTATGTTAACATAGGAGATGTCTAAGGTGTCTACTTTATCAAAATAGTCGATAGGTTAGGCACTGCTTATACCATTGCCTATGCTCACCGCCTCACTTAGGTGATTAGTTAGGTGCCGCCTATGTCAACATAGGCGATGGCTTAGGCCCCACCTATATCAACATAGGCGATATGTTTGGCGCCGCTTATAGCATTGCCTATGCTTACTTCCTCACTTAGTTGATAGGTTAAGCGCCGCCTATGTCAACATAGGCGATCTCTTAGGCCGTGCCTTTAACAACATAGGCGATATGCTACGCGCTGCTTATACCATTGCCTATGCTCACTCCCTCACTTAGGCAATAGGTTAGGCGTCGCCTATGTCAATATATTCAATGGCCTAGCTTCCGCCTATATCAACATAGGCAATAAGTTAGGCATCGCTTATACCATGGCCTATGCTCACTGCCTGACTTAGGCGATAGGTTAGGCGTCGTCTATGTCATCATAGGCGATGTCTAAGGTTCCATCTTTATCAAAATAGTTGATAGGTTAGGCTACGCTTATTCCATTGCCTATGCTCACAACCTAACTTAGGCGATAGGTTAGGCGCCGCCTATGTCAACATAGGCGACGGGTCAGAAGCCGCCTATATCAACATAGGCGATAGGTTAGGCGCTGATTATACTATTTCATATGCTTACTGCCTCACCTAGGGGATAGGTTAGGTGACATGTATACCAACATAGGAGATGGATTAAGCGCCACCTATATCCTCATAGGCAATAGTTTAGGAGCCGCTTATACCATTGCCTATGCTCACTGCCTCACTTAGTCGATAGTTTAGGCACCGCCTATGTCAACATAGGTGATGGCTTAGGCGCCACCTATATCAACATAGGCGATAGGTTAGGCTCCGCTTATACCATTACCTTTGCTCACTGCCTCACTTAGGTGATAGGTTAGGCGCCACCTATGTCAACAAAGGCGATGGGTCAGGGGTTGCCTATATCAACATAGGCGATAGGTTAGGAGCCGATAATACTATTTCATATGCTCACTTCCTAACTTAGGCGATAGGTTAGGTGACACCTATGTCAACATAGGCGATAGGTTAGGTGCCTCTTATACCATTCTCTATGCTCATTACCTCACTAAGGCGTTGGCTTAGGCGCCGCCTACATCAATATAGGCGATAGGTTAGGCGCCGCTTATACCATTCCCTATGCTCACTACCTCACTTAGGCGATAGTTTAGGCATCGCCTATGTCAATATAGGCGATGGCTTAAGCCATGCCTATATCAACATATGTGATACGTTAGGCGCCGCTTATACCATTGACTATGCTCACTGCCTCACTTAGGAGATAGGTTAGGTGCCGCCTATGTTTCATAGGCGATGGCTTAGGCGCCACCTATATATACATAGTCCATAGGTTTGGCGCCGCTTATAGCATTTCCATTTCCTCACTACCTCACTTAGGCGATAGGTTAGGCACCGACTATGTCAACATAGGCGATGGTTTAGGTGCCACCTATATCAACATAGGCGATAGGTTAGGCGCCTCTTATACCATTACCTTGTCTCACTGCCTCACTTAGGCGATAGGTTAGGCGCCACCTATGTCAACAAAGGCGATGGGTCAGGCGCAGCCTATATTAACATAGGCGATAGGTTAGGCGCCGATTATACTATTTCATATGCTCAGTGCATACCTTAGGAGATAGGTTAGGTGACACCTAAGTAAACATAGGCGATGGCTTAGGCGCCACCTATATCAACATAAGCAATAGGTTAGGAGCCTCTTATACCATTGCCTATGCTTACTGCCTCACTTAGGTGATAGGTTCGGCGTCGCCTATGTCAACATAAACGATGGCTTAGGCGCTGCCTATATCAACATAGGCGATAGGTTAGGCGTCGCTTATACCATTCCCTATGCTTACTACCTCACTTAGGCGATAGGTTAGGCGCCGCTTATGTCAACATAGGCAATGGCTTAGGCGCCGTCTATATAAACATAGACGATAGGTTTGGCGCCGCTTATACAATTGCCTATGCTCACTGCCTCACTTAGGCTATAGGTAAGGACCCTCCTATGTTACATAGGCGACGGCTTAGGCGCCACCTATATAAACATAGGCGATAGGTTTGGCGCCGCTTATACCATTGTCTAAGCTCACGGCCTCACCTAGGCGATAGGTTAGGCGTCGCCTATATCATCATAGGCGATCGCCTAGGCGCCGCCTCTATCAATATAGGTGGTCGGTAATGCGCCACTTATACCATTTCCTATGCTCACTGCATCACTTAGAGGATGGCTTAGGTTCCACATATATCAACTTAGGCGATAGGTTAGGTGCTGCTTATACCATTGCCTATGCTCACTGCCTCACTTAGGGGATAGGTTAGGCGCCGCCTATGTTACATAGGCGATAACTTAGGTGCCACCTATATAAACATAAGCGATAGGTTTGGCGCCGCTTATACCATTTCCTACGCTCACTTCCTCCTTAGGCGATAGGTTAGGCGCCGCCTATGTCAACATTGGCGATGGCTTAGGCGCCACCTATATCAACATAGGCGATAGGTTAGGCGCCCCTTATACCATTGCCTATGCTCACTGCCTCACTTAGGCGATAGGTTAGGCGTCGTCTATGATATATAGGCGATGGCTTAGGCGCCGCCTATATCAACATAGGCGATAGGATAGGCGCCGCTTATACCATTGCCTATGCTCACTGCCTCACTTTGACGATAGGTTAGGTGACGCCTATGTCAACATAGGCTATGGCTAAGGTGCCGCCAATATCAACATAGTCGATAAGTAAGGCGCCACTTATACCATTGCCTATGCTCACTGCCTCATTTTGGCGATAGGTTAGGTGCCGCCTATGTCATCATAGAAGATGGCTTAGGCCGCACCTATATCAACATAGGCGATAGGTTTGGTTCCGCCAATAGCATTGCCTATTCTCACTGCCTGACTTAAGTGATACGTTTGGCGCAGCCAATGTCAACATAGGCGATCGCTTAGGCGCCGCCTTTATCAACATAGGCGATAGGCTACGCGCCGCATATACCCTTGCCTATGCTCACTCATTCACTAAGGCGATAGGTTAGGCGTTGCCTATGTCAATATAGGCGATGGATTATGTGCCGCATATATCAACATAAGCAATAAGTTAAGGGGAGCTAATACCATTGCCTATGCTCACTGCCTTACTTAGGTAATAGGTTAGGCACCGTCTATGTCAACATATGCGATGTCTAAGGTGCCGCCTTTATCCAAATAGTCGATAGGTTAGGCGCCGCTTATTCCATTGCCTATGCTCACTGGCTCACTTAGGCGATAGGTTAGGCGCCGCCTACGTCAACATAGGCGATGGGTCACGCGCCGCCAATATCAATATAGGCAATAGGTTAGGAGCTGATTATACTATATCATACGCTTACTGCCTCACTTAGGCGATAGGTTAGGTGACGCCTATGTAAACATAGGCGATGGGTTAGGCGCCACCTATATCAACATAGGCGATGGGTTAGGCGCCACTTATACCATTCCCTATGCTCATTACCTCACTTAGGCGATGGCTTAGGCGCCGCCTATATCAACATAGGCGATACTTTAGGCGCCACTTATACCATTCCCTATGCCTACTACCTCACTTAGGCGATAGGTTAGGCGCTGCCTATGTTACATAGGCGATGTCTTAGGCGCCACCTATATAAACATAGTCCATAGGTTTGGTGCCGCTTATACCATTGCCTATGCTCACTTCCTCACATAGGCGATAGGTTAGACGCCGACTATGTCAACATTCGCGATGGCTTATGTGCCACTTATATCAACATTGGCGTTAGGTTAGGCACCGCTTATACTATTACCTTGTCTCCCTGCCTCACTTAGGCGATAGGTTAGGTTCCACCTATGTCAACAAAGGCGATGGGTCAGGCGCAACCTATATCAACATAGGCGATAGGTTAGGCACCGATTATACTATTTTAATATGCTTTCTGCCTCACTTAGGCGATAGGTTAGGTGACACCTATGTCATCATAGGAGATGGCTTAGGCGCCACCTATATCAACATAAGAGATAGGTTAGGAGCCTCTTATACCATTGCCTATTCTCACTTCCTCACTTAGGTGATAGGTTAGGCGTCGCCTATGTCAACATAGGTAATGGTTTAGGCGTCGCCTATATCAACATAGGCGATAGGTTAGGCGTCGCTTATACCATTCCCTATGCTCACTACCTCACTTAGGCAATAGGTTAGGCGTCGCTTATGTCAACATAGGCGATTGCATAGGCGCCGCCTATATCAACATAGGCGATAGGTTAGGAGTTACTTATACCATTCCCTATGCTCACTACCTCACTTAGGCGATAGGTTACGCGCCGCTTATGTCAACATAGGCGATGGCTTACGCGATGTCTTGGGCGCCGCCTATATCAATATAGATGATAGGTTTGGTGCCGCTTATACCATTGCCATTGATCACTGCCTCACTTAGGTGATAGGTTAGGCGCCGCCTATGTTACATAGGCGATGGCTTAGGCTCCACCAATATAAACATGGGCGATAGGTTTGGCGCCGCTTATACCATTGCCTAATCTTACGGTCTCACATTGGCGATAGGTTAGGCGTCGCCTATATCGACATCGGCGATCACTTAGGCGCCGCCTCTATCAACATAGGCGATAGGTTATGCGCCGCTTATATCTTTGCCTATGCTCAATGTCTCACTTAGACGATCTCTTAGGTGCCGCCTATATCAACTTAGGCGATAGGTTAGGTGCCGCTTATACCATTGCCTATGCTAACTGCCTCACTTAGGAGATAGGGTAGGTGCCTCCTATGTTACATAGGCGATGGCATAGGCGCCACCTATATAAATATAAGCGATAGGTCTGGCGCCTCTTATTCCATTGCCTATGCTCACTGCCTCACTTAGGCGAGAGGTTAGGCGCCGCCTATGTCAACATAGGCGATGGCTTAGGCGCCACCTATATAAACATAAGCGATAGGTTTGGCACCTCTTATACCATTGCCTATGCTCACTGCCTCGCTTAGGCGATAGGTTAGGCGTCGCCTATGTATACATAGGCGATGTCTTAGGCACCACCGATATCAACATAGACGATAGGTTAGGCGCCGCTTATACCATTGTCTATGCTCAATGCCTCACTTAGGCGATAGTTTAGGCGCCACCTATGTTACATAGGCGATGGCTTAGGCGCCGCCTATATCAACATAGGTGATAAGTTAGGCGCGGCTTATACCATTGCCTATGCTCACTGCTTCACATAGAGGATAGGTTAGGTGCCGCCTATGTCAACATAGGCTATGGCTCAGGCGCCGCCAATATCAACATAGGTGATAGGTTAGGCGCCACTTATACCATTGCCTATGCTCACTGCCTCATTTTGGCGATAGGTTAGGCGTCGCCTATGTCAATATTGGTGATGGCTTAGGCCCCACCTTTATCAACATAGGCGATAGTTTTGGCGCCGCTTATAGAAATTTCTATGCTCACTGCCTCACATAGGTGATAGGTTAGGCGCCGCCTATGTCAACATAGGGGATCGCTTAGCTGCCACCTTTATCAACATAGGCGACAGGCTACACGCCGCTTATACCATTTCCTATGCTCACTCCCTCACTTAGGCGATAGGTTAGGCGTCGCCCATGTCAATATAGGCAATTCCGTAGGTGCCGCCTATATCAACATAGACAATATGTTAGGCAACGCTTATACCATTGCCTATGCTCACTGCCTTACTTAGGAGATAGGTTAGGATCCATCTATTTCAGCATAGGCGATGTCTAAGGTGCCGGCTTTATCAAAATAGTCGATAGGTTAGGTGCCGCTTATACCATTGCCTATGCTCACTGCCTCACTTAGGCGATAGGTTAGGCGCCGCCTATGTCAACATAGGCGATTGGTCAGGAGCCGCCTATATCAACTTAGGCGATAGGTTAGGCGTCGATTATACTATTTCCTATGCTTACTACCTCACTTAGGCGATTGGTTAGGTGACACCTATGTAAACATAGGTGATGGCTTAGTCGCCACGTATATCAACATAGGTAATAGGTTAGGCGCCGCTTATACCATTGCCTATGCTCACTGCCTCACTTAGGCGATAGGTTAGGCGCCGCCTATGTCCACAAAGGCGATTGCTTAGGCGCTACCTATGTCAACATAAGTGATAGTTTAGGAGCCTCTTATACCATTGCCTATTATCACTTCCTCATTTAGGTGATAGGTTAGGCGTCGCCTATGTCAACATAGGTAATGGTTTAGACGTCGCCTATAACAACATAGGCGATAGGTTAGGCGTCGCTTATACCATTCCCTATGCTCACTACCTCACATAGGCAATAGGTTAGGCGTCGCTTATGTCAACATAGGCGATGGCTTAGGCACCGCCTATATCAACATAGGCGATAGGTTAGGAGTCGCTTATACCATTCCCTATGCTCACTACATCACTTAGGCGATAGGTTAGGCGCCGCTTATGTCAACATAGGCGATGGATTAGGCGCCGCCTATATCAATATAGACGATAGGTTTGGCGCCGCTTATACCATTGCCAATGCTCAATGCCTCACTTAGGCGATAGGTTAGGCGCCGCCTATGTTACATAGGCGATGGCTTAGGCGCCACCAATATAAACATAGGCGATAGGTTTTGCGCCGCTTATACCATTGCCTAAGCTTACGGTGTCACATAGGCGATAGGTTAGGCGTCGCCTATATCAACATCGGCTATTACTTAGGCGCCGCCTCTATCAACATAGGCGATAGGTTATGCGCCGCTTATATCATTGCCTATGCTCACTGCCTCACTTAGACGATCGCTTAGGTGCCGCCTATATCAACTTAGGCGATAGGTTACGCGCCGCTTATACCATTGCATATGCTAACTACCTCACTTAGGAGATAGGGTAGGCGCCGCCTATGTTACATAGGCGATGGCTTAGGCGCCACCTATATAAACATAAGCGATAGGTTTGGCGCCTCTTATACCATTGCCTATGCTCACTGCCTCACTTAGGCGATAGGTTAGGCGCCGCCTATGTCAACATAGGCGATGGCTTAGGCGCCGCCTATGTCAACATAGGCGATGGCTTAGGCGCCGCCTATATAAACATAAGCGATAGGTTTGGCGCCTCTTATACCATTGCCTATGCTCACTGCCTCACTTAGGCGATAGGTTAGGCGCCGCCTATGTCATCATAGGCGATGGCTTAGGCACCACCTATATCAACATAGACGATAGGTTAGGCGCCGCTTATACCATTGTCTATGCTCAATGCCTCACTTAGGCGATAGGTTAGGCGCCACCTATGTTACATAGGCGATGGCTTAGGCGCCCTCTATATCAGCATAGGCGATAAGTTAGGCGCGGCTTATACCATTGCCTATGCTCACTGCCTCACTTAGAGGATAGGTTAGGTGCCGCCTATGTCAACATAGGCTATGGCTCAGGAGCCGCCTATATCAACATAGGCGATAGGTTAGGCGCCAATTATACTATTTCATATACTTACTACCACACTTATGCGATAGGTTAGGTGACACCTATGTAAACATAGGCGATGGCTTAGTTGCCACATATATCAACATAGGCAATAGGTTAGGCGCCGCTTATACCATTGCCTATGCTCACTGCCTCACTTAGTCGATAGGTTAGGCTCCGCCTATGTCCACAAAGGCGATTTCTTAGGCGCCACCTATGTCAACATAGGCGATAGGTTAAGCGCCGCTTATACCATTACCTTTGCTCACTGCCTCAATTAGGCAATAGGTTAGGCGCCACCTATGTCAACAAAAGCAATGGGTCAGGAGCCGCCAATATCAAAATAGGCGATAGATTAGGAGCCGATTATACTATTTCATATGTTTACTACCTCACCTAGGCGATAGGTTAGGTGACACCTATGTCAACATATGCGATGGGTTAGGCGCCACCTATATCATCATAGGCGATAGGTTAGGCGCCATTTATACCATTCCCAATGCTCATTACCTCACTTAGGCGATGGCTTAGGCACCGCCTATATCAACATAGGTGATAGGTTAGGCGCCACTTATACCATTCCTTATGCTCACTACCTCACTTAGGCGATAGGTTAGGCGCCGCCTATGTTACATTGACGATGTCTTAGGAACCACCTATATAAACATAGTCCATAGGTTTTGTGCCGCTTATACCATTGCTTATGCTCACTGCCTAACTTAGGCGATAGGTTATTCACCGCCTATGTTACATTGGCGATTGCATAGGCGCTACCTATATAAACATAGGCGATAGATTTGGCACCGCTTATACCATTGCCTATGCTCACTGCCTCAGTTAGGTGATAGGTTAAGCGCCGTCTCTGTCAATATAGGTAATGGCTTAGGCGCCGCCTATATCAGAATGGGCGATAGGTTAGGCGCTGCTTATACCATTGCTTATAGTCACTGCCTCACTTAGGCGATAGGTTAGGTGCCGCCTAAGTCAACATAGGCGATGGCTTAGGCGCCGCCTATATCAACATTGGCGATAGTTTAGGAGCCGCTTATACCATTGCCTATGCTTACAGCCTCACTTAGGCAATAGGTTAGGCACCGCCTATATCAACATAGGCGATGGCATTGGCGCCGCCTATATCAACAAAGGCGATAGGTTAGGCGCTGATTATACCATTGCCAATGCTCACTGCCTCACTTGGGGAATACGTTAGGCACCGCCTATGTCAACATAGGCGGTGGCTTAGGCGCCGCCAATATCAACATAGGTTATAGGTTAGGCACTGCTTATACCATTTCCTATGCTTACTACCTCACTTAGGCGATATGTTAGGCACCGCCACATAGGCGATTTCTTAGGCGCCGTTTATATCAACATAGGCAATAGGTTAGGCCACTCTTATTCCATTGCCTATGCTCATTACCTCACTTAGGCGATAGGTTAGGTGCCGCCTAGTTCACCATAGGCAATTGCTTAGGCGCTTCCTATATCAACATAGGAGATGGGTTTGACGCCGCTTATACCATTCCCTATGCTCACTGCCTCACTTAGGCGGTAGGTTAGACGCCGACTATGTCAACATATGCGATGGCTTAGGTGCCACCTCTATCAACATTGGCGATAGGTTAGGCGCCGCTTATACCATTACCTTGTCTCCCTGCCTCACTTAGGCGATAGGTTAGGCGCCACCTATGTCAAAAAAGGCGATGGGTCAGGCGCAGCCTATATCAACATAGACGATAGGTTAGGCGCCGATTATACTATTTTAATATGCTTACTGCCTCACTTAGGCGATAGGTTAGGTTACACCTATGTCAACATAGGCGATGGCTTAGGTGCCACCTATATCAACATAAGCAATAGGTTAGGAGCCTCTTATACCATTGCCTATTCTCACTTCCTCACTTAGGTGATAGGTTAGGCGTCGCCTATGTCAACATAGGTAATGGCTTAGGCGTCTCCTATATCAACATAGGCGATAGGTTAGGCGTCGCTTATACCATTCCCTATGCTTACTACCTCACTTAGGCAATAGGTTAGGTGTCTCTTATGTCATCATAGGCGATGGCTTAGGCGCCGCCTATATCAACATAGGCGATAGGTTAGGAGTCGCATATACCATTCCCTATGCTCACTACCTCACTTAGGCGATAGGTTAGGCGCCGCTTATGTCAACATAGGCGATGGCTTGGGCGCCACCTATATCAATATAGACGATAGGTTTGGCGCCGCTTATACCATTGCCAACGCTCACTGCCTCACTTAGGCGATAGGTTAGGCGCCGCTTATGTTACATAGGCGATGGCTTAGGCGCCACCAATATAAAAATAGGCGATAGGTTTGGCTCCGCTTATACCATTGCCTAAGCTTACGGTCTCACATAGGTGATAGGTTAGGCGTCGCCTATATCAGCATCGGCGATCACTTAGGCGCTGCCTCTATCAACATAGGTGATAGGTTATGCGCCGCTTATATCTTTGCCTATGCTCACTGCCTCACTTAGACGATCGCTTAGGTGCCGCCTCTATCAACTTAGGAGATAGGTTAGGCGCCGCTTATAACATTGCCTATGCTAACTGCCTCACTTAGGAGATAGGGTAGGCACCGCCTATGTTACATAGGTAATGGTTTAGGTGCCACCTATATAAACATAAGCGATAGGTTTGGCGCCTCTTATACCATTGCCTATGCTCACTGCCTCACTTAGGCAATAGGTTAGGTGCCGCCTATGTCAACATAGGCGATGGCTTAGGCGCCATCTATATCAACATAGGCGATAGGTTAGGCGCCTCTTATTCCATTGCCTATGCTCAATGTGTCACTTAGGCGATAGGTTAGGCGCCGCCTATGTTACATAGGCGATGGCTTAGGTGCCGCCTATATAAACATCAGCGCCTAACCATTTCTTAGGCGCCGCCTATGTCAACATAGGCAATAGTTTAGGAGCCGCTTATACCATTGCCTATGCTTACAGCCTCACTTAGGCAATAGGTTAGGCACCGCCTATATCAACATAGGCGATGGCAGAGGCGCCGCCTATATCAACATAGGCGATAGGTTAGGCGCTGGTTATACCATTGCCAATGCTCACTGCCTCACTTGGGGAATACATTAGGCGCCGCCAATATCAACATAGGTGATAGGTTAGGGGCTGCTTATACCATTTCCTATGCTTACTACCTCACTTAGGCGATAAGTTAGGCACCGTCACATAGGCGATTTCTTAGGCGCCGATTATATCAACATAGGCAATAGGTTAGGCGACGCTTATTCCATTGCCTATGCTCATTGCCTCACTTAGGCGATAGGTTAGGTGCCGCCTATTTCAACATAGGCAATGGCTTAGGCGCTACCTATATCAACATAGGCGATGGGTTAGGCGCCTCTTATACCATTACCTATGCTCACTACTTCACTTATGCGATAGGTTAGGGGCCGCCTAAGTTAAGATAGGCGATAGATTAAGCGCCGCTTATATCAACATAGGCGATAGGTTAGGCATCGCTTATACCATTTCCTATACTCGCTTCCTCACTTAGGCATTGGGTTAGGCGCCGCCTATGTCAACATAGGCGATTGCATAGGCGCCGCCTATATAACCATAGGAGATAGGTTAGGCGCCTCTTATACCATTTCCTATGCTCACTGCCTCACTTAGGTGATAGGTTAGGCACCGCCTATGTCAATATAGGCGATGGCTTAGGCGCCACCTATATCAACATAGGAGATAGGTTCGGCGCCCCTTATATCATAGCCTATCCTAACTCTCTCACTTAGGCGATAGGTTAGGCGCCTCCTATGTCAACATAGGCGATAGCTTAGGTGCCGCCTATATCAACATAGGAAATAGGTTAGGCACCGCTTATACCATTGTCTATTCTCACTGCCTCACTTAGGCTATAGGTTAGGCGCTGTCTATGTCAACATAGGCGATGGCTAAGGCGCCGCCTATATCAACATAGGTGATAAGTTAGGCGTTGATTATACTATTTTAAATGCTCACTGCATCACTTAGGCGATAGGTTAGGTGACATCTATGTCAACATAGGTGATGGCTTAGGCGCCACCTATATAAACATAAGCGATAGGTTAGGAGTCTCTTGTACCATTGCCTATGCTCACTGCCTCATTTAGGTGAAAGGTTAGGCGTCACCTATATCAGCATAGGTGATGGCTTAAGCACCGCCTATATCGGCATAGGCGATAGGTTAGGCGCCGCTTATACCATTGCCTATGCTCACTGCCTAACTTAGGCGATAGGTTAGGCACCGCCTATGTTACATAGGCGATGGCCTAGGTGCTACATATATAAACATAGGCGATAGATTTGGCGCCGCTTATACCATGGCCTATGCTCACCGCCTCACTTAGGTGATAGGTTAAGCTCCGCCTCTGTCAACATAGGCTATGGATAAGGCGCCGCCTATATCAATATAGGCTATAGGTTAGGAGCCACTTATACCAGTGCCTATTCTCACTGCCTCACTTAGGCGATAGGTTAGGTGCCACCTATGTCTACAGAGGCAATGGCTTAGGCCCCACATATATCAATATAGGCGATAGGTTATGCGCCGATTATACCATTGCCAATGCTCACGGCCTCACTTAGGCGATAGGTTAGGCGCCACTTATACCATTGCCTATGCTCACTCCCTCACTTAGGCGATAGGTTAGGTTCGCCTATGTCAATATAGGCGATGGCGTAGGCGCCGCCTATATCAACATAGGCGATAGTTTAAGTGCCGTTTATACCATTGTCTATGCTCACTACCTCACTTAGGCGATAGGTTAGGTACCGCCTATGTTACATAGGTGATGGGTTAGGCGCCGCCTATATCAACATAGGCGATAGGTTAGGAGCCGCTTATACCATTGCCTATGCTCACTGCCTCACTTAGACAATAGGTTAGGCGTCGCCTATGTCAACGTAGGCTATGGATCAGGCACCGCCTATATCAACATAGGCAATAGGTTAGGCGCCACTTATACCATTGCCTATGCTCACTGCTTCATCTAGGCGATAGGTTAGGTGTTTCTTATGTTAACATAGGCGATGTCTTAGGCCCCAACTATATCAACATAGGCGATAGGTTTTGCGCCGCTTATAGCATTGCCTATGCTCACTGCCTCACTTAGGTGATAGGTTAGGCACCGCCAATGTCAACATTGGCGATGGCTTAGGCTCCGCCTTTATAAACATAGGCGAGAGGCTAGGCGCCGCTTTATCATTGTCTATGCTAACTCCCTCACTTAGGCGATAGGTAAGGCACCGCCTATGTCAATATAGGCGATTGATTAGCCGTCGCCTATATCAATATAGGCATTAAGTTTGGCGCCGCCAATACAATTGCCTATGCTCACTCCCTCACTTAGGAGATAGGTTAGGCTTCGCCTATGTCAATATAAGCGATGGATTAGGCGCCGCCTATATCAACATAGGCGATAGTTTAGGCGCCGCTTATACCAATTGCCTATGCTCACTGCCTCACTTAGGAGATAGGTTAGGTGTCGCCTATGTTACATAGGAGATGGCTTAGATGCGGCCTATATCAACATAGGGGATAGGTTAGGAGCCGCTTATACCATTTTGTATGCTCACTGCCACACTTAGACGATAGGTTAGGCATCGCCTATGTCAACATAGGCTATGGCTCAGGCGCCGCCTATATCAACATAGGCGATAGGTTAGGCGCCACTTATACCATTGCCTATGCTTACTGCCTCATTTAGGCGATAGGTTAGGTGTCGCTTATGTCAATATTGGCAATGGCTTAGGCCCCACATATATCAACATAGGCGATAGGTTTGGCACCGCTTATAGCATTGCCTATGCTCACTGCCTCACTGAGGTGATAGGTTAGGCGCCGCCTATATCAACATAGGCGAGAGGCTAGGCGCCGCTTATATCATTGCCTATGCTTACTCCCTCACTTAGGCGAAAGGTTAGGTGCCGCCTACTTCAATATAGGCGATGGATTAGCCGCCGCCTATATCAACATAGGCAATAAGTTAGGCGCCGCTAATACCATTGCCTATGCTCACTCCCTCACTTAGGCGATAGGTTAGGATTCACCTATTTCAATATAATCGATGGATTAGGCGCCGCCAATATAAACATAGGCGATAGTATAGGCGCCGCTTATACCAATTTCCTATGCTCACTGCCTCACTTAGGAGATAGGTTAGGTGTCGCCTATGTTACATAGGCGATGGCTTAGGTGCCGCCTATATCAACATAGGCGATAGGTTAGGAGCCGCTTATACCATTGTCTATGCTCACTTCCACACATAGACAATAGGTTAGGCGTCGCCTATGTCCACATAGGCTATGGCTCAGGCGCCGCCTATATCAACATAGGCGATAGGTTAGGCGCCACTTATACCATTGCCTATGCTCACTGCCTCATTTAGGCGATAGGTTAGGTGTCGCTTATGTCAAGATTGGCGATGGCATAGGCCCCACCTATATCAACATAGGCGATAGGTTTGGCTCCGATTATAGCATTGCCTATGCTCACTGCCTCACTTAGGTGATAGGTTAGGTGCCGCCTATGTCAACTTAGGCGATGGCTTAGGCTCCGCCTTTATCAACATAGGCGAGAGGCTAGGCGCCGCTTATATCATTGCCTATGCTTACTCCCTCACTTAGGCGATTGGTTAGGCGCCGCCTATGTCAATATAGGCGATGGATTAGCCGTCGCCTATATCAACATAGGCAATATGTTAGGCGTCGCTAATACCATTGCCTATGCTCACTGCCTTACTTAGGTAATAGGTTAGGCGCCGTTTATGTCAACATAGACGATGTCTTAGGTCCCACCTTTATCAACATAGGTGATAGGTTAGGCGCTGCTTATACCATGACCTATGCTCACTCCCTCACTTAGGCGATAGGTTAGGCTTCGCCTATGTCAATATAGGCGATGGCTTAGGCGCCGCCTATATCAACATAGGCGATAGTTTAGGCGCCGCTTATACCAATTTCCTATGCTCAGTGCTTCACTTAGGCGATAGGTTAGGTGTCTCCTATGTTACATAGGCGATGGCTTAGGCGCCACCTATATCAACATAGGCGATAGGTTAGGAGCCGCTTATACCATTGTCTATGGTCACTGCCACACTTAGACGATAGGTTAGGCGTCGCCTATATCAACATAGGCTATGGCCCAGGCGCCGCCTATATCAACATAGGCTATAGGTTAGGCGCCACTTATACCATTGCCTTTGCTCACTGCTTCATTTAGGCATTAGGTTAGGTGTCGCCTATGTCAAGATTGGCGATGGCTTAGACCCCACCTATATAAACATAGGCATTAGGTTAGGTGTCGCCTATGTCAAGATTGGCGATGGCTTAGACCCCACCTATATAAACATAGGCAATAGGTTTGGCACCGCTTATAGCATTGCCTATGTTCACTGCCTCACTTAGGTGATAGGTTAGGCGCCGCCTATTCCAAGATAGGCGATGGCTTAGGCTCCGCCTCTATCAACATAGGCGAGAGTCTAGGCGCCGCTTATATCATTCCCTATGCGTACTCCCTCACTTAGGCGATAGGTTAGGCGCTGCCTATGTGAATATAGGCGATGGATTAGCCGCCGCCTAAATCAACATAGGCAATAAGTTAGGCGCCGCTAATACCATAGCCTATGCTCACTGCCTTACTTAGGCGATAGGTTAGGCACCGTTTATGTCAACATAGTCGATGTCTTAAGTGCCACCTTTATCAACATAGGCGATAGGTTAGGCTCCGCTAATACCATTGCCTATGCTCACTGCCTAACTTAGTCGATTGGTTAGGTGCCGCTTATACTATTTCATATGATCACTGCCTCACTTAGGCGATAGGTTAGGTGACACCTATGTCATCATAGGTGATAGCTTAGGCGCCACGTATATCAACATAAGCGATAGGTTAGGATCTGCTTACACCATTGCCTATGCTCACTGCCTCACATAGGCGATGTATTAGGTGTCGCCTATATCAACATAGGCAATAGGTTAGGCGTCGCTTATACCATTGTCTATGCTCACTGCCTCACTTAGGCGAGAGGTTAGGCGCTGCCTATGTCAATATAGGCGATGGCTTAGACACCGCCTATATCAACATAGGCGATAGGTTTGGCGCCGCTTAGACCATTACCTATACTCACTGCCTCACTTAGGCGATTGGTTAGGTGCCACCTTTGTCAACATAGGTGATGGATTAGGCGCCGCCTATATCAACATAGGCGATACGTTAGGCGGCGCTTATACCATTTCCTATGCTCACTGCCTCAATTAGGAGATAGGTTAGGTGTCGCCAATGTCAACATAGGTGATCGCTTAGGCGCCGCCTATATCAACATAGGATATAGGTTATGCGCCGGTTATACCATTGCCAATGCTCATTGCCTCACTTAGGCGATGTCTTAGGTCCCACATATGTCAACAAAGGCGATGGGTCAGGCGCCACCTATATCAACATTGGCGATAGGTTAGGAGCCGATTATACTATTTCATATGCTTACTGCCTTACTTAGGCGATAGGTTAGGTGACACCTATGTCAACGTAGGCGATGGGTTAGGCACCTCCTATATCAACATAGGAGATAGGTTAGGCGCCGCTTATACCATTCCTTTTGCTCATTACCTCACTTAGGCGATGGCTTAGGCGTCGCCTATATCAACATAGGCGATAGGTTAGGCATCGCTTATACCATTCCCTATGCTCACTGCCTTACTTAGGCAATAGGTTAGACGCCGCCTATGTTACATAGGCGATGGCTTAGGCGCTATCTATATAAACATAGTCCATAGGTTTGGCGCCGCTTATACCATTGCCTATGCTCACTGCCTCACCTAGGCGATAGGTTAGGCGCCGACTATGTCAACATATGCGATGGCTTAGGTGCCACCTATATCAACATAGGCGATAGGTTAGGCGCCACTTATACCATTACCTTGTCTCACTGCCTCACTTAGGCGATAGGTTAGGCGCCACCTATGTCAACAAAGACGATGGGTCAGGCGCAGCCTATATCAACATTGGCGATAGGTTAGGCGCCGAATATACTATTTCATATGCTCACTACCTCACTTAGGAGATAGGGTAGGTGAAACTTATGTCAACATAGGCAATGGCTTAGGCGCCACCTATATCAACATAAGCGATAGGTTAGGAGCCTCTTATACCATTGCCTATGCTCACTGCCTCACATAGGTGATAGGTTAGGTGTAGCCTATGTCAACAAAGGCGATGGTTTATGCGCCGCCTATATCAGCATATGCGATAGGTTAGGCGTCCCTTATACCAATCCCTATAGTAACTACCTCACTTAGGAGATAGTTAGGAGCCGCTTATGTCAACATAGGCGATGGCTTAGGCGCCTCTTATATCAACATAGGCGATAGTTTAGGCGCTTCTTATACCATTGCCTATGCTCACTGCCTCACTTAGGCGATAGGTTAGGCGCCGCCTCTGTTACATAGGCGATGGCTTAGGCGCCAACTTTATAAACATAGGCGATAGGCTTGGCGCCGCTTATACCATTGCCTAAGCTCACGGCCTCACTTTGGCGATAAGTTAGGCATCGCCTATGTCAACATAGGCGATCGCTTAGGCGCCGCCTATATCAACATAGGTGATAGGTTAGGCGCCGCTTATACCATTGCCTATGCTCACTGCCTAACTTAGACGATGTCTTAGGTGCTGCCTATATCAATTTAGGCGATAGATTAGGCGTCGCTTATACCATTGCCTATGCTCACTGCCTTACCTAGGTGATAGGTTAGGCGCCGCTTATGTTACATAGGCGATGGCTTAGGTGCCACCTATATAATCATAAGCGATAGCTTTGGCGCCGCTTATACAATTTTCTATGCTCACTAGCACACTTAGGCGATAGGTTACGCACCGCCTATTTCATTATAGGCGATGACTTAGGCGCTATCTATATCAATATAGGCGATAGGTTTGGCGCCGATTGTAGCATAGCCTTTTCTCACTCCCTCACTTAGGCGATAGGTTAGGCACCTCCTAAGTCAACATAGGCGATGGATTAAGTGCCGCTTATAACACCATAGGCGATAGGTTAAGCGCCGCTTATACCATTGCCTATACTCGCTGCCTCACTTAGGCGTTAGGTCAAGCGCCGCCTATGTCAACATAGTGGATGGCATAGGCGCTGCCTATATCAACATAGGCGATAGGTTAGGCGCCTCTTATACCATTTTCTATGCTCACTAGCACACTTAGGCGATAGGTTAGGCACCGCCTATTTAAATATAGGCGATGAATTAGGCACCACCTATATCAATATAGGCGATAGGTTAGGTGCCGCCTATGTTAACATAGGCGATGGCTTAGGCTCCGCCTTTATCAACATAGGCGAGAGGCTAGGCGCCTCTTATATCATCCCTATGCTTACTCCCTCACTTAGGCGATATCCTAGGCGCCGCTTATATCATTGCCTATTCTTACTCCCTCACTTAGGCGATAGGTTTGGTGCTGTCTATGTCAATATAGGCGATGGATTAGCCGCCGCCAATATCAACATAGGCAATAAGTTAGGCGCCGCTAATACCATTGCCTATGCTCACTGCCTTACTTAGGCGATAGGTTAGGCGTCGTTTATGTCATCATAGATGATGTCTTAAGTGCCACCTTTATCAACATAGGTGATAGGTTAGGCGCCGCTTATACCATTGCCTATGCTCACTGCCTAACTTAGGCGATTGGTTAGGCGCCGCCTATGTCAATATAGGCGATAGGGCAGGAGCCGCCTATATCCACATAGGCGATAGGTTAGGCGCCGATTATACTATTTCATATGCGCACTGCCTAACTTAGGCGATGGATTAGGTGACACCTATGTAAACATAGGTGATGGCTTAGGCGCCACCTATATCAAGATAAGAAATTGGTTAGGATCATCTTACACCATTGCCTATGCTCACTGTCTTACTTAGGCGATGTATTAGGTACCGCCTATATCAACATCGGCAATAGGTTAGGCGCCGCTTATACAATTGGCTATGCTCACTGCCTCACTTCGTAGATAGGTTAGGCGCCTCCTATGTCAATATAGGCGATGGCTTAGAAGCCACCTATATCAATATAGGCGATAGGTTAGGCACCGCTTATACCATTACCTATACTCATTGCTTCACTTAGGCGATAGGTTAGGCGCCGCATTTGTCAACATAGGAGGTGGATTAGGCGCCGCCTATATCATCATAGGCGATAGATTAGGCGCCGCTTATACCATTGCCTATGCTCACATTCTCTATTAGGAGATTGGTTAGGCGTCGCCTATATCAACATAGGCGATCGCTTAGGCGCCGCCTATATAAACATAGGCGATAGGTTAGGCGCCGCTTTTACAATTGCCTATGCTAACTGCCTCACTTAGGCGATGGCTTAGGTGCCGTCTATATCAACATAGGCGATAGGTTAGGCACCGCTTATACCATTGTCTAAGCTCACTTCTTCAATTAGGTGATAGGTTAGGCACCACCTATGTCAATATAAGCGATGTCTTAGAGGCCGCCTATATCAACATAGGCGATAGGTTACGCACAGCTTATACCATTACCTATACTCACTGCCTCACTTAGGCGATGGGTTAGGCGCCGCCTATGTCAACATAGGCGATAGATTGGGCACCTCTTATACCATTCCCTATGCTCACCAACTCAATTAAGCAATAGTTTAGGCGCTGCCTATGTGAACATAGGCGATAGCTTAGGTGCCGCCCATATCAACATAGGAAATAGTTTAGGCGCCGCTTATACCATTGCCTATTCTCACTGCCTCACTTCGGCGATAGGTTAGGCGCTGTAAATGTCAACATAGGCGATGGCTTAGGCGCTGCCTATATCAACATAGGCGATAATTTAGGTGCTAATTATACTATTTCAAATGCTCACTGCATAACTTAGACGATAGGTTAGGTGACATCTATGTCAACATAGGCGATGGCTTAGGCGTCACCTATATCAACATAAGCGATAGGTTAGGAGCCTCTTATACCATTGCCTATGCTCACTGCCTCATTTAGGCGAAACGTTAGGCATCGCCTATGTCAGCATAGGCGATGGTTTAGGCACCGCCTATATCAACATAGGCGATAGGTTAGGCGCTGCTTATACTACTCCCTATGCTCACTACCTCACTTAGAAGATAGGTTAGGCGTCGCTTATGTCAACATAGGCGATGGCTTAGGCGCCGCCTATATCAACATAGGCAATAGGTTAGGCGCCGCTTATAGCATTGCCTATGCTCACTGCCTAACTTAGGCGATAGGTTAAGCACAACCTATGTTACATAGGCGATGGCTTAGGCGCTACCTATATAAATATAGGCGACAGAATTGGCACCGCTTATACCATTGCCTATGCTCACTGCCTCACTTAGGTGATAGGTTAAGATCCGCCTCTATCAATATAGGCTACGCTTAAGGCGCTGCCTATATCAATATAGGCTATAGGTTAGGCGCCACTTATACCATTGGCTATTCTCACGGCCTCACTTAGGCGATAGGTTAGGTTCCGCCTATGTCTACAGAGGCGATGGCTTAGGCCCCACATATATCAATATAGGCGATAGGTTAGGCGCCGATTATACCATTGCCAATGCTCACTGCCTCACTTAGGAGATAGGTTAGGCGCCACTTATACCATTGCCTATGCTCACTCCCTCACTTAGGCGATTGGTTAGGCTTCGCCAATGTCAATATAGGCGATGGCGTAGGCGCCGCCTATATCAACATAGGCGATAGTGTTATCGCCGCTTATACCATTGCCTATGCTCACTGCCTTACTTAGGCGATAGGTTAGGTGCCGCCTATGTTACATAGGCGATGGGTTAGGCGCCACCTATATCAATATAGGCGATAGGTTAGGAGCCGCTTATACCATAGCCTATGCTCACTGCCTCTCTTAGACGATAGGTTAGGCGTCTCCTATGTAAACATAGGCTATGGCTCAGGCGCCGCCTATATCAACATATGCGATAGGTTAGGCGCCAATTATACCATTGCCTATGCTCACTGCCTCATTCAGGCGATAGGTTAGGTGCCTCTTATGTCAACATAGGCGATGTATTAGGCCCCACCTATATCAACATAGGGGATAGGTTTGGCACCGCTTATAGCATTGCCTATGCTCACTGCCTCACTTAGGTGAAAGGTTAGGCGCCGCCTATGTCAATATAGGCGATGGCATAGGCTCCGCCTTTACAAACATAAGCGAGAGGCTAGGTGCCGCTTATATCATTGCCTATGCTTACTCCCTCAATTAGGCGATAGGTTACGCACCGCCTATGTCAATATCGGCGATGGATTAGCCATCGCCTATATCAACATAGGTAATAAGTTAGGCGCCGCTAATACCATTGCCTATGCTCACTCCCTCACTTAGGCGATAGGTTAGGATTCACCAATGTCAATATAAGTGATGGATTAGGCGCCGCCTATATCAACATAGGCGATAGTTTAGGCGCCGCTTATAACAATTGCCTATGCTCACTGCCTCACTTAGGAGATAGGTTAGGTGTCGCCTATGTTACATAGGCGATGTCTTAGGCGCCGCCTATATCAACATAGGTGACAGGTTAGGAGCGTCTTATACCATTGTCTATGCTCACTGCCACACTTAGATGATAGGTTAGGCGTCGCCTATGTCAACATAGGCTATGGCTCAGGCGCCGCCTATATCAACATAGGCGATAGGTTAGGCTCCACATATACCATTGCCTATGCTCACTGCCTCATTTAGGCGATAGGTTAGGTGTCGCTTATGTCAAGATTGTCGATGGCATATGCCCCACCTATATCAACATAGGCGATAGGTTTGGCGCCGCTTATAGCATTGCCTATGCTCACTGCCTTACTTAGGTGATAGGTTAGGTGCCGCCTATGTCAACTTAGGCGATTGCTTAGGCTCCGCCTTTATCAACATAGGCGAGAGGGTAGGCGCCGCTTATATCATTTCCTATGCTTACTCCCTCACTTAGGTAATAGGTTAGGCACCGCCTATGTTAATATAGGCGATGCATTAGCCGTCGCCTATATCAACATAGGCAATAAGTTAGGCGTCGCTAATACCATTGGCTATGCTCACTACCTTACATAGGTGATAGGTTAGGCGTCATTTATGTCAACATAGATGATGTCTTAGGTGCCACCTTTATCAACATAGGTGATAGGTTAGGCGCTGCTTATACCATGGACTATGCTCACTCCCTCACATAGGCGATAGGTTAGGCTTCGCCTATGTCAATATAGGCGATGGCTTAGGCGCCACCTATATCAACATAGGCAATTGTTTAGGCGCTGCTTATACCAATTTTCTATGCTCACTGCTTCACTTAGGCGATAGGTTAGGTGTCGCCTATGTTACATAGGCGATGGCTTAGGCGCCGCCTATATCAACATAGGCGATAGGTTAGGAGCCGCTTATACCATTGTCTATGCTCACTACACTTAGACGATAGGTTAGGCGTCGCCTATGTCAACATAGGCTATGTCCCAGGCGCCGCCTATATCAACATAGGCAATAGGTTAGGCGCCACTTATACCATTGCCTATGCTCACTGCCTCATTTAGGCGATAGGTTAGGTGTCGCCTATGTCAAGATTGGCGATGGCTTAGACCCCACCTATATAAATATAGGCAAAAGGTTTGGCGCCGCTTCTACCATTGCCTATGTTCACTGCCTCACTTAGGTGATAGGTTAGGCGCCGCCTATGTCAATATAGGTGATGGATTAGGCTCCGCCTTTATCAACATAGGCGAGAGGCTAGGCGCCGCTTATATCATTCCCTATGCTTACTCCCTCACTTAGGCGATAGGTTAGGCGCCGCCTATGTCAATATAGGTGATGGATTAGCCGCCTCCTATATCAACATACGCAATAAGTTAGGCGCCGCTAATACCATTGCCTATGCTCACTGCCTTACTTAGTCTATAGGTTAGGCGCCGTTTATGTCAACACAGTCGATGTCTTAAGTTCCACCTTTATCAACATAGGCGATAGGTTAGGCGCCGCTTATACCATTGCCTATGCGCACTGCCTAACTTAGTCGATGGTTAGGCGCCGCTTATACTATTTCATATGCTCACCGCCTCACTTAGGCGATAGGTTAGATGACACCTATGTCAACATAGGTGATAGCTTAGGCGCCACGTATTTCAACATAAGCGATAGGTTACGATCTGCTTACACCATTGCCTATGCTCACTGCCTCACATAGGCGATGAATTAGGTGCCGCCTATATCAACATAGGCAATAGGTTAGGCGTCGCTTATACCATTGTATATGCTCACTGCCTCACTCAGGCGATAGGTTAGGCGCCGCCTATTTCAATATAGGCGATGGCTTAGACGCCGCCTATATCAACATAGGCGATAGGTTAGGCGCCGCTTAGACCATTACCTATACTCACTGCCTCACTTAGGCGATAGGTTAGGCGCCGCCTTTGTCAACATAGGTGATGAATTAGGCGCCGCCTATATCAACATAGGCGATAGGTTAGGCACCGCTTATACCATTGCCTATGCTCACTGTCTCAATTAGGAGATAGATTAGGCGTCGCCTATGTCAAGATAGGTGATTGCTTAGGCGCCGCCTATATCAACATAGGAGATAGTTTTGGCGCCGATTATACCATTGCCAATGCTCATTGCCTCACTTAAGAGATGTCTTAGGTGCCACATATGTCAACAAAGGTGATGGGTTAGGCGCCGCCTATATCAACATCGGCGATAGGTTAGGAGCCAATTATACTATTTCATATGCTTACTGCCTTACTTAGGCGATAGGTTAGGTGACACCTATGTCAACGTAGGTGATGGGTTAGGCGCCAACTATATCAACATAGGAGATAGGTTAGGCGCCGCTTATACCATTCCTTATGCTCATTACCTCACTTAGGCGATGGCTTAGGCGCCGCCTATATCAATATAGGCGATAGGTTAGGCGTCGCTTATACCATTCCCTATGCTCACTGCCTTACTTAGGCGATAGGTTAGACGCCGCCTATGTTACATAGGAGATGGCTTAGGCACCACCTATATAAACATAGTCCATAGGTTTGGCGCCGCTTATACCATTGCCTATGCTCACTGCCTCACCTAGGCGATTGGTTAGGCGCCGACTATGTAAACATATGCAATGGCTTAGGTGCCACCTATATCAATATAGGCGATAGGTTAGGCGCCACTTATACCATTACCTTGTCTCAGTGCCTCACTTAGGCGATAGGTTAGGCGCCACCTATGTCAACAAAGGCGATGGGTCAGGTGCAGCCTATATAAACATTGGCGATAGGTTAGGGGCCGAATATACTATTTCATATGCTCACTGCCTCACTTAGGCGATAGGATAGGTGCAACATATGTAAACATAGGCAATGGCTTAGGCGCCACCTATATCAACATAAGCGATAGGTTAGGAGCCTCTTATACCATTACCTATGCTCACTTTCTCACTTAGGTGATAGGTTAGGTGTCGCCTATGTCAACATAAGCGATGGGTTATGCGCCGCCTATATCAACATAGGCGATAGGTTAGGCGTCGCTTATACCAATCCCTATGCTCACTACCTCACTTAGGCGATAGTTAGGCGCCGCTTATGTCAACATAGGCGATGGCTTAGGCGCCGCCTATATCAACATAGGCGATAGGTTAGGCGCCGCTTATACCATTGCCTATGCTCACTGCCTCACTTAGGCGATAGGTTAGGCGCCGCCTATGTTACATAGGCGATGGCTTAGGCCCCAACTATATAATCATAGGCGATAGGCTTGGCGCCGCATATACCATTGCCTAAGATCACGGCCTCACTTAGGCGATAGGTTAGGCATCGCCTATGTCAACATAGGATATCGCTTAGGCGCCGCCTATATCAACATAAGAGATAGGTTAGGCGCCGCTTATACCATTGCCTATGCTCACTGCCTCACATAGGCCATGGCTTAGGCGCCGCCTATAACAACATAGGCGATAGGTTAGGCGTCGCTCATACAATTGCCTATGCTAACTGCCTCACTTAGGCGATAGGTTAGGCGCCGCCTATGTTACATAGGCGATGGCTTAGGTGCCACCTATATAAACATAAGAGATAGCTTTGGCACCGCTTATACCATTTTCTATGCTCACTATCACACTTAGGCGATAGATTAGGCACCGCCTATTTCAATATAGGCGATGACTTAGGCGCCACCTAAATCAATATAGGCGATAGGTTCGGCGCCGCTTATAGCATAGCCTATGCTCACTCCCTTACTTAGGAAATAGGTTAGGCGCCGCCTAAGTCAACATAGGCGATGGATTAAGCGCCGCCTATAACAACATAGGCGATAGGTTAAGCGCCGCTTATACCATTGCCTATACTCGCTGCCTCACTTAGGCGTTAGGTCAAGCGCCGCCTATGTCAACATAGGGGATGACATAGGCGCCACCTATATCAACATAGGCGATAGGTTAGGTGCCTCTTATACCATTTCCTATGCTCACTAGCACACTTAGGCGATAGGTTAGGCACCGCCTATTTCAATATAGGCGATGACTTAGGCGCCACCTATATCAATATAGGCGATAGGTTCGGCGCCGCTTATATCATAGCCTATGCTCACTCCCTCACTTAGGCGATAGGTTAGGCACCGCCTATGTCAACATAGGCGATATTAGGTGTCGCCTATATCAACATAGGCAATAGGTTAGGCGCCGCTTATACCATTGCCTATTCTCACTGCCTCACTTAGGCGATAGGTTAGGCGCTGTCTATGTCAACATAGGCAATGTCTTAGGCGTCGCATATATCAACATAGGCGATATGTAAGGCACCGCTTATTCCATTGCCTATGGTTACTGCTTCACTTAGACGATAGGTTAGGCGTTGCCTATGTCAACATAGGCTATGGCTCAGGCGCCGCCTATACCAACATAGGCGATATGTAAGGCACCGCTTATTCCATTGCCTATGCTTACTGCTTCACTTAGACGATAGGTTAGGCGTTGCCTATGTCAACATAGGCGATGGCTCAGGCGCCGCCTATATCAATATAGGTTATAGGTAAAGCGCCAGTTATACCATTGGCTATTCTTACTTCCTCAATTAGGCGATAGGTTAGGTGTCTCCTATGTCTACAGAGGTGATGGCTTAGGCCCCACATATATCAATATAGGTGATAGGTTAGGCGCCGATTATACCATTGCCAGTGCTCACTACCACACTTAGGCGAAAGGTTAGGCGCCACTTATACCAATGCCTATGCTCACTCCCTCACTTAGGCGATAGTTTAGGCTTCGCCTATGGCAATATAGGCGATGGCTTAGGCGCCGCCTATATCAACATAGGCGATGGTTTAGGCGCCTCTTATACCATTGCCTATGCTCACTGCCTCACATAGGCGATAGGTTAGGTGCTGCCTATGTTACATAGGCGATGGCTTAGGCACCGCCTATATCAACATAGGTTGATAGATTAGGAGCCGCTTATACCATTGCCTATGCTAACTGCCTCACTTAGACGATAGGTTAGGCGTCGCCTATGTGAACATAGGCAATGGCTCAGGCGCTGCATATATCAACATAGGCGATAGGTTAGGCGCCACTTATACCATTTCCTATGCTCACTGCCTCATTTAGGCGATAGGTTAGGTGCCGCCTATGTCAACATAGGCGATGTCTTAGACCTGACCTATATCAACATAGGAGATCGCTTTGGCGCCGCTTATAGCATTGCCTATGCTCACTGCCTCACTTAGGAAATAGGTTAGGCGCCGCCTATGTCAACGTAGGCGATGGCTCAAGCTCCGCCTTTATCAACATAGGTGAGAGGCTAGGAGATGCTTATATCATTGCCTATGCTCACTTCCTCACTAAGGCGATAGGTTAGGCGCCACCTATGTCAATATAGGCGATGGATTAGCCACCACCTATATCAACATAGGCAATAATTTAGGCGCCAGTAATACCATTTCTTATTCTCACTGCCTAAATTAGTCGATAGGTTAGGGGCCGCTTATGTCAACATAGAGGAGTTCTTAGGTGCCACCTTTATTAACATAGACGATAGGTTAGGCGCCCCTTATACCATTGCCTATGCTCACTGCCTCACTTAGGCGATAGGTTAGGAGCCGCCTATGTGAATATAGGCGATGGGTCAGGATACGCCTATATCCACATAGGCGATAGGTTAGGCGCCGATTATACTATTTCATATGATCACTACCTCACTTAGTCGATAGGTTAGGTGACACCTATGTTAACATAGGTGATGGCTTAGGCGCCACCTATATAAACATAAGCGATAGGTAAGGAGCCGCTTATAACATTGCCTATGCTCACTGCCTTACTTAGGTGATGTATTAGGTGCAGTGTATGTCAACATAGGCGATAAGATAGGCGCCGCTTATACCATTGTCTATGCTCACTGCCTCACTTAGGTGATAGGTTAGGCGCTGCCTATGTCAATATTGGCGATGGCTTAGACGCCGCCTATATCAACATAAGAGATAGGTTAGTCGCCGCTTAGACCATTACCTATGCTCACTACCTCACTTAGGCGATAGGTTAGGCGCCGCCTTTGTCAACATAGGCGATGTATTAGGCGCCGCCTATATCTACATAGGCCATAGGTTAGGCGCCGCTTATTCCATTGCCTATGCTCACTGCCTCAATTAGGCGATAGGTTAGGCATCGCCTATGTCAACTTAGGCGATCGCTTAGGTGCTGCCTATATCAACATACGCGATAGGTTAGGCGTCGCTTATACCATTGCCTATGCTCACTGCCTCACTTAGGTGATGGCATTGTTGCCGACTATATCAAAATAGGCGATAGTTTAGGCACTGCTTATACCATTGTCTATGCTCACTTCTTCACTTAGGCGATAGGTAAGGCGCCGCCTATGTCAATATAAGCGATGGCTTAGAGGCCGCCTACATCAACATAGGTGATAGGTTAGGCGCCGCTTATACCATTACCTAGGCCCACTGCCTCATTTAGGCGATAGGTTCGGTGTCGCTTATGTCAAGATTGGCGATGGCATAGGCCCCACCTATATCAACATAGGCGATAGGTTTGGCGCCGCTTATAGTATTGCCTATGCTCACTGCCTTACTTAGGTGATAGGTTAGGCGCCGCCTATGTCAACTTAGGCGATGGCTTAGGCTCCGCCTTTATCAACATAGGCGAGAGGCTAGGCGCCGCTTATATCATTGCCTATGCTTACTCACTCACAGAGGCGATAGGTTAGGCGCCGCATATGTCAATATAGGCGATGGATTAGCCGTCGCCTATATCAACATAGGCAATAAGTTAGGCGTCGTTAATACCATTGCCTATGATCACTACCTTACTTAGGTGATAGGTTAGGTGTCGCTTATGTCAAGATTGGCGATGGCATAGGCCCCACCTATACCAACATAGGCGATAGGTTTGGCGCCGCTTATAGCATTGCCTATGCTCAGTGCCTCACTTAGGTGATAGGTTAGGCGCCGCCTATGTTAACTTAGGCGATGGCTTAGGCTCCGCCTTTATCAACATAGGCGAGAGGCTAGGCGCCGCTTATATCATTGCTTATGCTTACTCCCTCACTGAGGCGATAGGTTAGGCGCCGCCTATGTCAATATAGGCGATGGATTAGCCGTCGCCTATATCAACATAGGCAATAAGTTAGGCGTCGCTAATACCATTGCCTATGCTCACTGCCTTACTTAGGTGATAAGTTAGGCGCTGCCTATGTCAACATAGGCTATGGCTCAGGCGCCGCCTATATCAATATAGGTTATAGGTTAGGCGCCACTTATACCATTGCCTATTCTTACTGCCTCAATTAGGCGATAGGTTAGGTGTCTCCTATGTCTACAGAGGTGATGGCTTAGGCCCCACATATATCAATATAGGTGATAGGTTAGGCGCCGATTATACCATTGCCAGTGCTCACTACCACACTTAGGCGAAAGGTTAGGCGCCACCTATGTCAATATAGGCGATGGATTAGCCACCACCTATATCAACATAGGCAATAATTTAGGTGCCAGTAATACCATTTCTTATTCTCACTGCCTAAATTAGTCGATAGGTAAGGGGCCGCTTATGTCAACATAGAGGAGTTCTTAGGTGCCACCTTTATTAACATAGACGATAGGTTAGGCGCCCCTTATACCAATGCCTATGCTCACTGCCTCACTTAGGCGATAGGTTAGGAGCCGCCTATGTGAATATAGGCGATGGGTCAGGAGACTCCTATATCCACATAGGCGATAGGTTAGGCGCCGATTATACTATTTCATATGATCACTACCTCACTTAGTCGATAGGTTAGGTGACACCTATGTTAACATAGGTGATGGCTTAGGCGCCACCTATATAAACATAAGCGATAGGTTAGGAGCCGCTTATACCATTGCCTATGCTCACTGCCTTACTTAGGTGATGTATTAGGTGCAGCGTATGTCAACATAGGCGATAAGATAGGCGCCGCTTATACCATTGTGTATGCTCACTGCCTCACTTAGGTGATAGGTTAGGAGCTGCCTATGTCAATATTGGCGATGGCTTAGACGCCGCCTATATCAACATAAGAGATAGGTTAGTCGCCGCTTAGACCATTACCTATGCTCACTACCTCACTTAGGCGATAGGTTAGGCGCCGCCTTTGTCAACATAGGTGATGTATTAGGCGCCGCCTATATCTACATAGGCCATAGGTTAGGCGCCGCTTATTCCATTGCCTATGCTCACTGCCTCAATTAGGCGTTTGTTTAGGCATCGCCTATGTCAACTTAGGCGATCGCTTAGGTGCTGCCTATATCAACATACGCGATAGGTTAGGCGTCGCTTATACTATTGCCTATGCTCACTGCCTCACTTAGGTGATGGCATTGTTGCCGACTATATCAAAATAGGCGATAGTTTAGGCACTGCTTATACCATTGTCTATGCTCACTTCTTCACTTAGGCGATAGGTAAGGCGCCGCCTATGTCAATATAAGCGATGGCTTAGAGGCCGCCTACATCAACATAGGTGATAGGTTAGGCGCCGATTATACCATTACCTAGGCTCACTGCCTCATTTAGGCGATAGGTTCGGTGTCGCTTATGTCAAGATTGGCGATGGCATAGGCCCCACCTATATCAACATAGGCGATAGGTTTGGCGCCGCTTATAGCATTGCCTATGCTCACTGCCTTACTTAGGTGATAGGTTAGGCGCCGCCTATGTCAACTTAGGCGATGGCTTAGGCTCCGCCTTTATCAACATAGGCGAGAGGCTAGGCGCCGCTTATATCATTGCCTATGCTTACTCACTCACTGAGGCGATAGGTTAGGTGCCGCATATGTCAATATAGGCGATGGATTAGCCGTAGCCTATATCAACATAGGCAATAAGTTAGGCGTCGTTAATACCATTGCCTATGATCACTACCTTACTTAGGTGATAGGTTAGGTGTCGCTTATGTCAAGATTGGCGATGGCATAGGCCCCACCTATACCAACATAGGCGATAGGTTTGGCGCCGCTTATAGCATTGCCTATGCTCACTGCCTCACTTAGGTGATAGGTTAGGCGCCGCCTATGTCAACTTAGGCGATGGCTTAGGCTCCACCTTTATCAACATAGGCGAGAGGCTAGGCGCCGCTTATATCATTGCCTATGCTTACTCCCTCACTGAGGCGATAGGTTAGGCGCCGCCTATGTCAATATAGGCGATGGATTAGCCGTCGCCTATATCAACATAGGCAAAAAGTTAGGCGTCGCTAATACCATTGCCTATGCTCACTTCCTTACTTAGGTGATAGGTTAGGCGCTGCCTATGTCAACATAGGCTATGGCTCAGGCGACGCCTATATCAATATAGGTTATAGGTTAGGCGCCACTTATACCATTGCCTATTCTTACTGCCTCAATTAGGCGATAGGTTAGGTGTCTCCTATGTCTACAGAGGTGATGGCTTAGGCCCCACATATATCAATATAGGTGATAGGTTAGGCGCCGATTATACCATTGCCAGTGCTCACTACCACACTTAGGCGAAAGGTTAGGCGCCACCTATGTCAATATAGGCGATGGATTAGCCACCACCTATATCAACATAGGCAATAATTTAGGTGCCAGTAATACCATTTCTTATTCTCACTGCCTAAATTAGTCGATAGGTAAGGGGCCGCTTATGTCAACATAGAGGAGTTCTTAGGTGCCACCTTTATTAACATAGACGATAGGTTAGGCGCCCCTTATACCAATGCCTATGCTCACTGCCTCACTTAGGCGATAGGTTAGGAGCCGCCTATGTGAATATAGGCGATGGGTCAGGAGACGCCTATATCCACATAGGCGATAGGTTAGGCGCCGATTATACTATTTCATATGATCACTACCTCACTTAGTCGATAGGTTAGGTGACACCTATGTTAACATAGGTGATGGCTTAGGCGCCACCTATATAAACATAAGCGATAGGTTAGGAGCCGCTTATACCATTGCCTATGCTCACTGCCTTACTTAGGTGATGTATTAGGTGCAGCGTATGTCAACATAGGCGATAAGATAGGCGCCGCTTATACCATTGTGTATGCTCACTGCCTCACTTAGGTGATAGGTTAGGAGCTGCCTATGTCAATATTGGCGATGGCTTAGACGCCGCCTATATCAACATAAGAGATAGGTTAGTCGCCGCTTAGACCATTACCTATGCTCACTACCTCACTTAGGCGATAGGTTAGGCGCCGCCTTTGTCAACATAGGTGATGTATTAGGCGCCGCCTATATCTACATAGGCCATAGGTTAGGCGCCGCTTATTCCATTGCCTATGCTCACTGCCTCAATTAGGCGTTTGTTTAGGCATCGCCTATGTCAACTTAGGCGATCGCTTAGGTGCTGCCTATATCAACATACGCGATAGGTTAGGAGTCGCTTATACTATTGCCTATGCTCACTGCCTCACTTAGGTGATGGCATTGTTGCCGACTATATCAAAATAGGCGATAGTTTAGGCACTGCTTATACCATTGTCTATGCTCACTTCTTCACTTAGGCGATAGGTAAGGCGCCGCCTATGTCAATATAAGCGATGGCTTAGAGGCCGCCTACATCAACATAGGTGATAGGTTAGGCGCCGATTATACCATTACCTAGGCTCACTGCCTCATTTAGGCGATAGGTTCGGTGTCGCTTATGTCAAGATTGGCGATGGCATAGGCCCCACCTATATCAACATAGGCGATAGGTTTGGCGCCGCTTATAGCATTGCCTATGCTCACTGCCTTACTTAGGTGATAGGTTAGGCGCCGCCTATGTCAACTTAGGCGATGGCTTAGGCTCCGCCTATATCAACATAGGCGAGAGGCTAGGCGCCGCTTATATCATTGCCTATGCTTACTCACTCACTGAGGCGATAGGTTAGGTGCCGCATATGTCAATATAGGCGATGGATTAGCCGTAGCCTATATCAACATAGGCAATAAGTTAGGCGTCGTTAATACCATTGCCTATGATCACTACCTTACTTAGGTGATAGGTTAGGTGTCGCTTATGTCAAGATTGGCGATGGCATAGGCCCCACCTATACAAACATAGGCGATAGGTTTGGCGCCGCTTATAGCATTGCCTATGCTCACTGCCTCACTTAGGTGATAGGTTAGGCGCCGCCTATGTCAACTTAGGCGATGGCTTAGGCTCCACCTTTATCAACATAGGCGAGAGGCTAGGCGCCGCTTATATCATTGCCTATGCTTACTCCCTCACTGAGGCGATAGGTTAGGCGCCGCCTATGTCAATATAGGCGATGGATTAGCCGTCGCCTATATCAACATAGGCAAAAAGTTAGGCGTCGCTAATACCATTGCCTATGCTCACTGCCTTACTTAGGTGATAGGTTAGGCGCTGCCTATGTCAACATAGGCTATGGCTCAGGCGACGCCTATATCAATATAGGTTATAGGTTAGGCGCCACTTATACCATTGCCTATTCTTACTGCCTCAATTAGGCGATAGGTTAGGTGTCTCCTATGTCTACAGAGGTGATGGCTTAGGCCCCACATATATCAATATAGGTGATAGGTTAGGCGCCGATTATACCATTGCCAGTGCTCACTACCACACTTAGGCGAAAGGTTAGGCGCCACTTATACCATTGCCTATGCTCACTCCCTCACTTAGGCGATAGGTTAGGTGACACCTATGTCAACATAGGTGATAGCTTAGGCTCCACGTATATCAACATAAGCGATAGGTTAGGATCTGCTTACACCATAGCCTATGCTCACTGCCTCACATAGGCGACGTATTAGGTGCCGCCTATATCAACATAGGCAATAGGTTAGGCGCCGCTTATACCATTGCCTATGCTCACTGCCTCACCTAGGCGATTGGTTAGGCCCCGACTATGTAAACATATGCAATGGCTTAGGTGCCACCTATATCAATATAGGCGATAGGTTAGGTGCCACTTATACCATTACCTTGTCTCAGTGTCTCACTTAGGCGATAGGTTAGGCGCCACCTATGTCAACAAAGGCGATGGGTCAGGTGCAGCCTATATAAACATTGGCGACAGGTTAGGGGCCGAATATACTATTTCATATGCTCACTACCTCACTTAGGCGATAGGATAGGTGAAACTTATGTAAACATAGGCAATGGCTTCGGCGCCACCTATATCAACATTAGCGATAGGTTAGGAGCCTCTAATACCATTGCCTATGCTCACTTCCTCACTTAGGTCATAGGTTAGGTGTCGCCTATGTCAACATAGGCGATGGTTTATCCGCCGCCTATATCAACATAGGCGATAGGTTAGGCGTCGCTTATACCAATCCCTATGCTCACTACCTCACTTAGGCGATAGTTAGGCGCCGCTTATGTCAACATAGGCGATGGCTTAGGCGCCGCCTATATCAACATAGGCGATAGGTTAGGCGCCGCTTATACCATTGCGTATGCTCACTGCCTCACATAGGCGATAGGTTAGGCGCCGCCTATGTTACATAGTCGATGGCTTAGGCCCCAACTATATAAACATAGGCGATAGGCTTGGAGTCGCATATACCATTGCCTAAGCTAACGGCCTCACTTAGGCGATAGGTTAGGCATCGCCTATGTCAACATAGGCGATCGCTTAGGCGCTGCCTATATCAACATAAGAGATAGGTTAGGCGCCGCTTATACCATTGCCTATGCTCACTGCCTCACATAGGCGATGGCTTAGGCGCCGCCTATAACAACATAGGCGATAGGTTAGGCGTCGCTTATACAATTGCCTATGCTCACTGCCTTACTTAGGCGATAGGTTAGGCGCCGCCTATATTACATAGGCGATGGCTTAGGTGCCACCTATATAAACATAAGCGATAGCTTTGGCGCCGCTTATACCATTTTCTATGCTCACTATCACACTTAGGCGATAGGTTAGGCACCGCCTATTCAATATAGGCGATGACTTAGGCGCCACCTAAATCAATATAGGCGATAGGTTCGGCGCCGCTTATAGCATAGCCTATGCTGACTCCCTTACTTAGGCGATAGGTTAGGCGCCACCTAAGTCAACATAGGCGATGGATTAAGAGCCGCCTATAACAACATAGGCGATAGGTTAAGCGCCACTTATACCATTGCCTATACTCGCTGCCTCACTTAGGCGTTAGGTCAAGCGCCGCCTATGTCAACATAGGGGATGACATAGGCGCCACCTATATCAACATAGGCGATAGGTTAGGCGCCTCTTATACCATTTCCTATGCTCACTATCACACTTAGGCGATAGGTTAGGCACCGCCTATTTCAATATAGGCGATGACTTAGGCGCCACCTATATCAATATAGGCGATAGGTTCGGCGCCGCTTATAGCATAGCCTATGCTCACTCCCTCACTTAGGCGATAGGTTAGGCACCGCCTACGTCAACATAGGCGATATTAAGTGCCGCCTATATCAACATAGGTAATAGGTTAGGCGCCGCTTATACCATTGCCTATTCTCACTGCCTCACTTAGGTGATAGGTTAGGCGCTGTCTTTGTCAACATAGGCAATGTCTTAGGCGTCGCCTATATCAACATAGGCGATATGTAAGGCACCGCTTATTCCATTGCCTATGCTTACTGCTTCACTTAGACGATAGGTTAGGCGTTGCCTATGTCAACATAGGCTATGGCTCAGGCGCCGCCTATATCAATATAGGTTATAGGTAAGGCGCCAGTTATACCATTGCCTATTCTTACTTCCTCAATTAGGCGATAGGTTAGGTGTCTCCTATGTCTACAGAGGTGATGGCTTAGGCCCCACATATATCAATATAGGTGATAGGTTAGGCGCCGATTATACCATTGCCAGTTCTCACTACCACACTTAGGCGAAAGGTTAGGCGTCACTTATACCAATGCCTATGCTCACTCCCTCACTTAGGCGATAGTTTAGGCTTCGCCTATGTCAATATAGGCGATGGCTTAGGCGCCGCCTATATCAACATAGGCGATGGTTTAGGCGTCTCTTATACCATTGCCTATGCTCACTGCCTCACATAGGCGATAGGTTAGGTGCCGCCTATGTTACATAGGCGATGGCTTAGGCACCGCCTATATCAACATAGGTTGATAGATTAGGAGCCGCTTATACCATTGCCTATGCTAACTGCCTCACTTAGACGATAGGTTAGGCGTCGCCTATGTCAACATAGGCAATGGCTCAGGTGCTGCATATATCAACATAGGCGATAGGTTAGGCGCCACTTATACCATTTCCTATGCTCACTGCCTCATTTAGGCGATAGGTTAGGTGCCGCCTATGTCAACATAGGCGATGTCTTAGACCCCACCTATATCAACATAGGAGATCGGTTTGGCGCCGCTTATAGCATTGCCTATGCTCACTGCCTCACTTAGGAAATAGGTTAGGCGCCGCCTATGTCAACGTAGGCGATGGCTTAAGCTCCGCCTTTATCAACATAGGTGAGAGGCTAGGAGATGCTTATATCATTGCCTATGCTCACTTCCTCACTAAGGCGATAGGTTAGGCGCCACCTATGTCAATATAGGCGATGGATTAGCCACCACCTATATCAACATAGGCAATAATTTAGGCGCCAGTAATACCATTTCTTATTCTCACTGCCTAAATTAGTCGATAGGTTAGGGGCCGCTTATGTCAACATAGAGGAGTTCTTAGGTGCCACCTTTATTAACATAGACGATAGGTTAGGCGCCCCTTATACCATTGCCTATGCTCACTCCCTCACTTAGGCGATAGGTTAGGAGCCGCCTATGTGAATATAGGCGATGGGTCAGGAGACGCCTATATCCACATAGGCAATAGGTTAGGCGCCGATTTTACTATTTCATATGATCACTACCTCACTTAGTCGATAGGTTAGGTGACACCTATGTTAACATAGGTGATGGCTTAGGCGCCACCTATATAAACATAAGCGATAGGTTAGGAGCCGCTTATAACATTGCCTATGCTCACTGCCTTACTTAGGTGATGTATTAGGTGCAGCGTATGTCAACATAGGCGATAAGATAGGCGCCGCTTATACCATTGTCTATGCTCACTGCCTCACTTAGGTGATAGGTTAGGCGCTGCCTATGTCAATATTGGCGATGGCTTAGACGCCGCCTATATCAACATAAGAGATAGGTTAGTCGCCGCTTAGACCATTACCTATGCTCACTACCTCACTTAGGCGATAGGTTAGGCGCCGCCTTTGTCAACATAGGCGATGTATTAGGCGCCGCCTATATCTACATAGGCCATAGGTTAGGCGCCGCTTATTCCATTGCCTATGCTCACTTCCTCAATTAGGCGATAGGTTAGGCATCGCCTATGTCAACTTAGGCGATCGCTTAGGTGCTGCCTATATCAACATACGCGATAGGTTAGGCGTCGCTTATACCATTGCCTATGCTCACTGCCTCACTTACGTGATGGCATTGTTGCCGACTATATCAAAATAGGCGATAGTTTAGGCACTGCTTATACCATTATCTATGCTCACTTCTTCACTTAGGCGATAGGTAAGGCGCCACCTATGTCAATATAAGCGATGGCTTAGAGGCCGCCTACATCAACATAGGTGATAGGTTAGGCGCCGCTTATACCATTACCTAGGCCCACTGCCTCATTTAGGCGATAGGTTCAGTGTCGCTTATGTCAAGATTGGCGATGGCATAGGCCCCACCTATATCAACATAGGCTATAGGTTTGGCGCCGCTTATAGCATTGCCTATGCTCACTGCCTTACTTAGGTGATAGGTTAGGCGCCGCCTATGTCAACTTAGGTGATGGCTTAGGCTCCGCCTTTATCAACATAGGCGAGAGGCTAGGCGCCGCTTATATCATTGCCTATGCTTACTCACTCACTGAGGCGATAGGTTAGGCGCCGCATATGTCAATATAGGCGATGGATTAGCCGTCGCCTATATCAACATAGGCAATAAGTTAGGCGTCGTTAATACCATTGCCTATGATCACTGCCTTACTTAGGTGATAGGTTAGGTGTCGCTTATGTCAAGATTGGCGATGGCATAGGCCCCACCTATACCAACATAGGCGATAGGTTTGGCGCCGCTTATAGCATTGCCTATGCTCACTGCCTCACTTAGGTGATAGGTTAGGCGCCGCCTATGTCAACTTAGGCGATGGCTTAGGCTCCGCCTTTATCAATATAGGCGAGAGGCTAGGTGCCGCTTATATCATTGCCTATGCTTACTCCCTCACTGAGGCGATAGGTTAGGCGCCGCCTATGTCAATATAGGCGATGGATTAGCCGTCGCCTATATCAACATAGGCAATAAGTTAGGCGTCGCTAATACCATTGCCTATGCTCACTGCCTTACTTAGGTGATAGGTTAGGCGCTGCCTATGTCAACATAGGCTATGGCTCAGGCGCCGCCTATATCAATATAGGTTATAGGTTAGGCGCCACTTATACCATTGCCTATTCTTACTGCCTCAATTAAGCGATAGGTTAGGTGTCTCCTATGTCTACAGAGGTGATGGCTTAGGCCCCACATATATCAATATAGGTGATAGGTTAGGCGCCGATTATACCATTTCCAGTGCTCACTACCACACTTAGGCGAAAGGTTAGGCGCCACCTAGGTCAATATAGGCGATGGATTAGCCACCACCTATATCAACATAGGCAATAATTTAGGCGCCAGTAATACCATTTCTTATTCTCACTGCCAAAATTAGTCGATAGGTTAGGGGCCGCTTATGTCAACATAGAGGAGTTCTTAGGTGCCACCTTTATTAGCCTAGACGATAGGTTAGGCTCCCCTTATACCATTGCCTATGCTCACTGCCTCACTTAGGCGATAGGTTAGGAGCCGCCTATGTGAATATAGGCGATGGGTCAGGAGACGCCTATATCCACATAGGCGATAGGTTATGCGCCGATTATACTATTTCATATGATCACTACCTCACTTAGTCCATAGGTTAGGTGACACCTATGTTAACATAGGTGATGGCTTAGGCGCCACCTATATAAACATAAGCGATAGGTTAGGAGCCGCTTAAACCATTGCCTATGCTCACTGCCTTACTTAGGTGATGTATTAGGTGCAACGTATGTCAACATAGGCGATAAGATAGGCGCCGCTTATACCATTGTCTATGCTCACTGCCTCACTTAGGTGATAGGTTAGGCGCTGGCTATGTCAATATTGGCGATGGCTTAGACGCCGCCTATATCAACATAAGAGATAGGTTAGTCGCTGCTTAGACCATTACCTATGCTCACTACCTCACTTAGGCGATAGGTTAGGCGCCGCCTTTGTCAACATAGGCGATGTATTAGGCGCCGCCTATATCTACATAGGCCATAGGTTAGGCGCCGCTTATTCCATTGCCTATGCTCACTGCCTCAATTAGGCGATAGGTTAGGCATCGCCTATGTCAACTTAGGCGATCGCTTAGGTGCTGCCTATATCAACATACGCGATAGGTTAGGCATCGCTTATACCATTGCCTATGCTCACTGCCTCTCTTAGGTGATGGCATTGTTGCCGACTATATCAAAATAGGCGATAGTTTAGGCACTGCTTATACCATTGTCTATGCTCACTTCTTCACTTAGGCGATAGGTAAGGCGCCGCCTATGTCAATATAAGCGATGGCTTAGAGGCCGCCTACATCAACATAGGTGATAGGTTAGGCGCCGCTTATACCATTACCTAGGCTCACTGCCTCATTTAGGCGATAGGTTCGGTGTCGCTTATGTCAAGATTGGCGATGGCATAGGCCCCACCTATATCAACATAGGCGATAGGTTTGGCGCCGCTTATAGCATTGCCTATGCTCACTGCCTTACTTAGGTGATAGGTTAGGCGCCGCCTATGTCAACTTAGGCGATGGCTTAGGCTCCGCCTTTATCAACATAGGCGAGAGGCTAGGCGCCGCTTATATCATTGCCTATGCTTACTCACTCACTGAGGCGATAGGTTAGGCGCCGCATATGTCAATATAGGCGATGGATTAGCCGTCGCCTATATCAACATAGGCAATAAGTTAGGCGTCGTTAATACCATTGCCTATGATCACTGCCTTACTTAGGTGATAGGTTAGGTGTCGCTTATGTCAAGATTGGCGATGGCATAGGCCCCACCTATACCAACATAGGCGATAGGTTTGGCGCCGCTTATAGCATTGCCTATGCTCACTGCCTCACTTAGGTGATAGGTTAGGCGCCGCCTATGTCAACATAGGCGATGGCTTAGGCTCCACCTTTATCAACATAGGCGAGAGGCTAGGCGCCGCTTATATCATTGCCTATGCTTACTCCCTCACTGAGGCGATAGGTTAGGCGCCGCCTATGTCAATATAGGCAATGGATTAGCCGTCGCCTATATCAACATAGGCAATAAGTTAGGCGTCGCTAATACCATTGCCTATGCTCACTGCCTTACTTAGGTGATAGGTTAGGCGCTGCCTATGTCAACATAGGCTATGGCTCAGGCGCCGCCTATATCAATATAGGTTATAGGTTAGGCGCCACTTATACCATTGCCTATTCTTACTGCCTCAATTAGGCGATAGGTTAGGTGTCTCCTATGTCTACAGAGGTGATGGCTTAGGCCCCACATATATCAATATAGGTGATAGGTTAGGCGCCGATTATACCATTGCCAGTGCTCACTACCACACTTAGGCGAAAGGTTAGGCGCCACTTATACCATTGCCTATGCTCACTCCCTCACTTAGGCGATAGGTTAGGTGACACCTATGTCAACATAGGTGATAGCTTAGGCTCCACGTATATCAACATAAGCGATAGGTTAGGATCTGCTTACACCATAGCCTATGCTCACTGCCTCACATAGGCGACGTATTAGGTGCCGCCTATATCAACATAGGCAATAGGTTAGGCGCCGCTTATACCATTGCCTATGCTCACTGCCTCACCTAGGCGATTGGTTAGGCGCCGACTATGTAAACATATGCAATGGCTTAGGTGCCACCTATATCAATATAGGCGATAGGTTAGGTGCCACTTATACCATTACCTTGTCTCAGTATCTCACTTAGGCGATAGGTTAGGCGCCACCTATGTCAACAAAGGCGATGGGTCAGGTGCAGCCTATATAAACATTGACGATAGGTTAGGGGCCGAATATACTATTTCATATGCTCACTGCCTCACTTAGGCGATAGGATAGGTGAAACTTATGTAAACATAGGCAATGGCTTCGGCGCCACCTATATCAACATAAGCGATAGGTTAGGAGCCTCTAATACCATTGCCTATGCTCACTTCCTCACTTAGGTCATAGGTTAGGTGTCGCCTATGTCAACATAGGCGATGGTTTATGCGCCGCCTATATCAACATAGGCGATAGGTTAGGCGTCGCTTATACCAATCCCTATGCTCACTACCTCACTTAGGCGATAGTTAGGCGCCGCTTATGTCAACATAGGCGATGGCTTAGGCGCCGCCTATATCAACATAGGCGATAGGTTAGGCGCCGCTTATACCATTGCCTATGCTCACTGCCTCACATAGGCGATAGGTTAGGCGCCGCCTATGTTACATAGTCGATGGCTTAGGCCCCAACTATATAAACATAGGCGATAGGCTTGGAGCCGCATATACCATTGCCTAAGCTAACGGCCTCACTTAGGCGATAGGTTAGGCATCGCCTATGTCAACATAGGCGATCGCTTAGGCGCCGCCTATATCAACATAAGAGATAGGTTATGCGCCGCTTATACCATTGCCTATGCTCACTGCCTCACATAGGGGACGGCTTAGGCGCCGCCTATAACAACATAGGCGATAGGTTAGGCGTCGCTTATACAATTGCCTATGCTCACTGCCTCACTTAGGCGATAGGTTAGGCGCCGCCTATATTACATAGGCGATGGCTTAGGTGCCACCTATATAAACATAAGCGATAGCTTTGGCGCCGCTTATACCATTTTCTATGCTCACTATCACACTTAGGCGATAGGTTAGGCACCGCCTATTTCAATATAGGCGATGACTTAGGCGCCACCTAAATCAATATAGGCGATAGGTTCGGCGCCGCTTATAGCATAGCCTATGCTCACTCCCTTACTTAGGCGATAGGTTAGGCGCCGCCTAAGTCAACATAGGCGATGGATTAAGAGCCGCCTATAACAACATAGGCGATAGGTTAAGCGCCACTTATACCATTGCCTATACTCGTTGCCTCACTTAGGCGTTAGGTCAAGCGCTGCCTATGTCAACATAGGGGATGACATAGGTGCCACCTATATCAACATAGGCGATAGGTTAGGCGCCTCTTATACCATTTCCTATGCTCACTAGCACACTTAGGCGATAGGTTAGGCACCGCCTATTTCAATATAGGCGATGACTTAGGCGCCACCTATATCAATATAGGCGCTAGGTTCGGCGCCGCTTATAGCATAGCCTATGCTCACTCTCTCACTTAGGCGATAGGTTAGGCACCGCCTATGTCAACATAGGCGATATTAGGTGTCGCCCATATCAACATAGGCAATAGGTTAGGCGCCGCTTATACCATTGCCTGCTCTCACTGCCTCACTTAGGCGATAGGTTAGGCGCTGTCTATGTCAACATAGGCAATGTCTTAGGCGTCGCCTATATCAACATAGGCGATATGTAAGGCACCGCTTATCCCATTGACTATGCTTACTGCTTCACTTAGTCGATAGGTTAGGCGCTGCCTATGTCAACATAGGCTATGGCTCAGGCGCCGCCTATATTAATATAGGTTATAGGTTAGGCGCCACTTATACCATTGCCTATTCTTACTTTCACAATTAGGCGATCGGTTAGGTGTCTCCTATGTCTACAGAGGTGATGGCTTAGGCCCCACATATATCAATATAGGTGATAGGTTAGGCGCCGATTATACCATTGCCAGTGCTCACTACCACACTTAGGCGAAAGGTTAGGCTCCACTTATACCATTGCCTATGCTCACTCCCTCACTTAGGCGATAGGTTAGGCTTCGCCTATGTCAATATAGGTGATGGCTTAGGCGAAGCCTATATCAACATAGGCGATGGTTTAGGTGCCTCTTATACCATTGCCTATGCTCACTGCCTCACATAGGCGATAGGTTAGGTGCCGCCTATGTTACATAGGCGATGGCTTAGGCACCGCCTATATCAACATAGGTTGATAGATTAGGAGCCGCTTATACCATTGCCTATGTTAACTGCCTCACTTAGACGATAGGTTAGGCGTCGCCTATGTCAACATAGGCAATGGCTCAGGCGCTGCATATATCAACATAGGCGATAGGTTAGGCGCCACTTATACCATTTCCTATGCTCACTGCCTCATTTAGGCGATAGGTTAGGTGCCGCCTATGTCAACATAGGCGATGTCTTAGACCCCACCTATATCAACATAGCAGATCGGTTTGGCGCAGCTTATAGCATTGCCTATGCTCACTGCCTCACTTAGGAAATAGGTTAGGCGCCGCCTATGTCAACGTAGGCGATGGCTTAAGCTCCACCTATATCCACATAGGCGATAGGTTAGGCGCCGATTATACTATTTCATATGATCACTGCCTCACTTAGTCGATAGGTTAGGTGACACCTATGTTAACATAGGTGATGGCTTAGGCGCCACCTATATAAACATAAGCGATAGGTTAGGAGCCGCTTATACCATTGTCTATGCTCACTGCCTTACTTAGGTGATGTATTAGGTGCAGCCTATGTCAACATAGGCGATAAGTTAGGCGCCGCTTATACCATTGTCTATGCTCACTACCTCACTTAGGTGATAGGTTAGGCGCTGCCTATGTCAATATTGGCGATGGCTTAAACGCCGCCTATATCAACATAAGAGATAGGTTAGTCGTCGCTTAGACCATTACCTATGCTCACTACCTCACTTAGGCGATAGGTTAGGCGCCGCCTTTGTCAACATAGGCGATGTATTAGGCGCCGCCTATATCAACATAGGCGATAGGTTAGCCGCCGCTTATTCCATTGCCTATGCTCACTGCCTCAATTAGGCGATAGGTTAGGCATCGCCTATGTCAACATAGGCGATCGCTTAGGTGCTGCCTATATCAACATAGGCGATAGGTTAGGCGTCGCTTATACCATTGCCTATGCTCCCTGCCTCACTTAGGTGATGGCTTAGTTGCCGACTATATCAACATAGGCGATAGTTTAGGCACTGCTTATACCATTGTCTATGCTCACTTCTTCGCTTAGGCGATAGGTTAGGCGCCGCCTATGTCAATATAAGCGATGGCTTAGAGGCCGCCTACATCAACATAGGTGATAGGTTAGGCGCCGCTTATACCATTACCTAGGCTCACTGCCTCATTTAGGAGATAGGTTCGGTGTCGCTTATGTCAAGATTGGCGATGGCATAGGCCCCACCTATATCAACATAGGCGATAGGTTTGGCGCCGCTTATAGCATTGCCTATGCTCACTGCCTCACTTAGGTGATAGGTTAGGCGCCGCCTATGTCAACTTAGGTGATGGCTTAGGCTCCGCCTTTATCAACAAAGGCGAGAGGCTAGGCGCCGCTTATATCATTGCCTATGCTTACTCACTCACTGAGGCAATAGGTTAGGCGCCGCCTATGTCAATATAGGCGATGGATTAGCCGTCGCCTATATCAACATAGGCAATAAGTTAGGCGTCGCTAATACCATTTCCTATGCTCACCGCCTTACATAGGTGATAGGTTAGGTGTCGCTTATGTCAAGATTGGCGATGGCATAGGCCCCACCTATACCAACATAGGCGATAGGTTTGGCGCCGCTTATAGCATTGGCTAAGCTCACTGCCTCACTTAGGTGATAGGTTAGGCGCCGCCTATGTCAACTTAGGCGATGGCTTAGGCTCCGCCTTTATCAACATAGGCGAGAGGCTAGGCGCCGCTTATATCATTGCCTATGCTTACTCCCTCACTGAGGCGATAGGTTAGGCGCCGCCTATGTCAATAAAGGCGATGGATTAGCCGTCGCCTATATCAACATAGGCAATAAGTTAGGCGTCGCTAATACCATTGCCTATGCTCACTGCCTTACTTAGGTGATAGGTTAGGCGCTGCCTATGTCAACATAGGCTATGGCTCAGGCGCCGCCTATATCAATATAGGTTATAGGTTAGGCGCCACTTATACCATTGCCTATTCTTACTGCCTCAATTAGGCGATAGGTTAGGTGTCTCCTATGTCTACAGAGGTGATGGCTTAGGCCCCACATATATCAATATAGGTGATAGGTTAGGCGCCGATTATACCATTGCCAGTGCTCACTACCACACTTAGGCGAAAGGTTAGGCGCCACTTATACCATTGCCTATGCTCACTCCCTCACTTAGGCGATAGGTTAGGCTTCGCCTATGTCAATATTGGCGATGGCTTAGGCGCCGCCTATATCAACATAGGCGATGGTTTAGGCGCCTCTTATACAATTGCCTATGCTCACTGCCTCACATAGGCGATAGGTTAGGTGCCGCCTATGTTACATAGGCGATGGCTTAGGCACCGCCTATATCAACATAGGTTGATAGATTAGGAGCCGCTTATACCATTGCCTATGCTAACTGCCTCACTTAGATGATAGGTTAGGCGTCGCCTATGTCAACATAGGCAATGGCTCAGGCGCTGCATATATAAACATAGGCGATAGGTTAGGCGCCACTTATACCATTTCCTATGCTCACTGCCTCATTTAGGCGATAGGTTAGGTGCCGCTTATGTCAACATAGGCGATGTCTTAGACCCCACCTATATCAACATAGGAGATAGGTTAGGCGCTGCCTATGTCAGTATTGGCGATGGCTTAGACGCCGCCTATATCAACATAAGAGATAGGTTAGTCGCCGCTTAGACCATTACCTATGCTCACTACCTCACTTAGGCGATAGGTTAGGCGCCTCCTTTGTCAACATACGCGATGTATTAGGCGCCGCCTATATCAACATAGGCGATAGGTTAGGCGCCGCTTATTCCATTGCCTATGCTCACTGCCTCACTTAGGTGATAGGTTAGGCACTGGCTATGTCAATATTGGCGATGGCTTAGACGCCGCCTATATCAACATAAGAGATAGGTTAGTCACCTCTTAGACCATTACCTATGCTCACTACCTCACTTAGGCGATAGGTTAGGCGCCGCCTTTGTCAACATAGGCGATAGTTTAGGCACTGCTTATACCATTGTCTATTCTCACTTCTTCACTTAGGCGATAGGTTAGGCGCCGCCTATGTCAATATAAGCGATGTCTTAGAGGCCGCCTACATCAACATAGGTGATAGGTTAGGTGCCGCTTATACCATTACCTATGCTCACTGCCTCATTTAGGCAATAGGTTCGGTGTCTCTTATGTCAAGATTGGCGATGGCATAGGCCCCACCTATATCAACATAGGCGATAGGTTTGGCGCCGCTTATAGCATTGCCTATGCTCACTGCCTCACTTAGGTGATAGGTTAGGCGCTGCCTATGTCAACTTAGGCGATGGCTTAGGCTCCGCCTTTATCAACATAGGCGAGAGGCTAGGCGCCGCTTATATCATTGCCTATGCTTACTCACTCACTGAGGCGATAGGTTAGGCGCCGCCTATGTCAATATAGGCGATGGATTAGCCATCGCCTATATCAACATAGGCAATAAGTTAGGCGTCGCTAATACCATTTCCTATGATCACCGCCTTACATAGGTGATAGGTTAGGTGTCGCTTATGTCAAGATTGGCGATGGCATAGGCCCCACCTATACCAACATAGGCGATAGGTTTGGCGCCGCTTATAGCATTGGCTAAGCTCACTGCCTCACTTAGGTGATAGGTTAGGCGCCGCCTATGTCAACTTAGGCGATGGCTTAGGCTCCGCCTTTATCAACATAGGCGAGAGGCTAGGCGCCGCTTATATCATTGCCTATGCTTACTCCCTCACTGAGGCGATAGGTTAGGCGCCGCCTATGTCAATATAGGCGATGGATTAGCCGTCGCCTATATCAACATAGGCAACAAGTTAGGCGTCGCTAATACCATTGCCTATGCTCACTGCCTTTCTTAGGTGATAGGTTAGGCGCCGTTTATGTCAACATAGATGATGTCTTAGGTGCCACCTTTATCAACATAGGTGATAGGTTAGGCGCCGCTTATACCATGGACTATGCTCACTCCCTCACTTAGGCGATAGGTTAGGCTTCGCCTATGTCAATATAGGTGATGGCTTAGGCGCCGCATATATCAACATAGGCGATAGGTTAGGAGCCGCTTATACCAATTTCCTATGCTCACTGCTTTACTTAGGCGATAGGTTAGGTGTCGCCTATGTTACATAGGCGATGGCTTAGTTGCCGCCTATATCAACATAGGCGATAGGTTAGGAGCCGCTTATACCATTGTCTATGCTCACTGCCATACTTAGACGATAAGTTAGGCGTCGCCTATGTCAACATAGGCTATGTCCCAGGCGCCGCCTATATCAACATAGATGATAGGTTTGGCGTCACTTATACCATTGCCTATGCTCACTGCCTCATATAGGCGATAGGTTAGGTGTCGCCTATGTCAAGATTGGCAATGGCTTGGACCCCACCTATTCAAACATAGGCAATAGGTTTGGCGCCACTTCTAGCATTGCCTAGGTTCACTACCTCACTTAGGTAATAGGTTAGGCGCCTCCTATGTCAACATAGGCGATGGCTTAGGCTCCGCTTTTATCAACATAGGCGAGAGGCTAGGCGCAGCTTATATCATTCCCTATGCTTACTCCCTCACTTAGGCGATAGGTTAGGCGCCGCCTATGTCAATATAGGCGATGGATTAGCCGCCGCCTAAATCAACATAGGCAATAAGTTAGGCGCCGCTAATACGATTGCCTATGCTCGCTCCCTTACTTAGGCAATAGGTTAGGGGCCGTTTATGTCAACATAGTCGATGTCTTAAGTGCCACTTTTATCAACATAGGAGATAGGTTAGGAGCCGCTTATACCATTCCCTATGCTCACTGCCTAACTTAGTCGATTGGTTAGGCGCCGCTTATACTATTTCATATGCTCACTGCCTCACTTAGGCGATAGGTTAGGTGACACCTATGTCAACATAGGTGATAGCTTAGGCTCCACGTATATCAACATAAGCGATAGGTTAGGATCTGCTTACACCATAGCCTATGCTCACTGCCTCACCTAGGCGATGTATTAGGTGCCGCCTATATCAACATAGGGAATAGGTTAGGTGCCGCTTATACCATTGTCTATGCTCACTGCCTCACTTAGGCGATAGGTTAGGCGCCGCCTATGTCAATATAGGCGATGGCTTAGACGTCGCCTATATCAACATAGGCGATAGGTTAGGCGCCACTTAGACCATTACCTATACTCACTGCCTAACTTAGGCGATAGGTTAGGCGCCGCCTTTGTCAACATAGGTGATGAATTAGGCGCCGCCTATATCAACATAGGCGATAGTTTAGGCGCCGCTTATACCATTGCCTATGCTCATTGCCTCAATTAGGAGATAGGTTAGGCGTCGCCTATGTCAACATAGGTGATCGCTTAGGCGCCGCCTATATCAACATAGGAGATAGATTAGGCACCACTTATACCATTGCCAATACTCATTGCCTCACTTAGGCGATGGCTTAGGTGCAACCTATGTCAACAAAGGCGATGGGTCAGGCGCCGCCTATATCAACATCGGCGATAGGTTAGGTGCCGATTATACTTCTTTATATGCTTACTGCCTTATTTAGGCGATAGGTTAGGTGACACCTATGTTAACGTAGGCGATGGGTTAGACGCCACCTATATCAACATAGGAGATAGGTTAGGCGCCGCTTATACCATTCCCTATGCTCATTACCTCACTTAGGAGATGGCTTAGGCGCCGCCTATATCAACATAGGCGATAAGTTAGGCGCCGCTTATACCATTCCCTATGCTCACATCCTTACTTAGGCGATAGGTTAGACGACGCCTATGTTACATAGGCGATGTCTTAGGCGCCACCTATATAAACATAGTCCATAGGTTTGGCGCCGCTTATACCATTGCCTATGCTCACTGCCTCACCTAGGCGATAGGTTAGGCGCCCACTATGTCAACATATGCGATGGCTTAGGTGCCACCTATATCAACATAGGCGATAGGTTAGGCGCCACTTATACCATTACCTTGTCTCACTGCCTCACTTAGGCGATAGGTTAGTCGCCACCTATGTCAACAAAGGCGATGGGTCAGGCATAGCCTATATTAACATTGGTGATAGGTTAGGCGCCGAATATACTATTTCATATGCTCACTGCCTCCCTTAGGCGATTGGTTAGGTGAAACTTATGTCAACATAGGCAATGTCTTAGGCGCCACCTATATCAACATAAGCGATAGGTTAGGAGCCTCTTATACCATTGCCTATGCTCACTGCCTCACTTAGGTGATAAGTTAGGTGTCGCCTATGTCAACATAGGCGATGGTTTATGTGCCGCCTATTTGAACATAGGCGATAGGTTAGGCGTCGCTTATACCAATCCCTATGCTCACTACCTTACCTAGGCGATAGTTAGGCGCCGCTTATGTCAACATAGGAGATGGATTAGGCACCTCCTATATCAACATAGGCTTTAGGTTAGGCGCCACTTATACCATTGCCTATGCTCACTGCCTCACTTAGGCGATAGGTTAGGCGCCGCCTATGTTACATAGGCGATGGCTTAGGCGCCACCTATATAAACATAGGCGATAGGCTAGGCGCCGCTTATACCATTGCCTAAGCTCACGGCCTCACATAGGCGATAGGTTAGGGATCGCCTATGTCGACATAGGCGATCGCTTAGGCGCCGCCTATATAAACATAGGAGATAGGTTAGGCGCCGCTTATACCATTCCCTATGCTCACTGCCTCACTTAGACGATGGCTAAGGTGCTGCCTATATCTACTTAGGCGATAGGTTAGGCGTCGCTTATACCATTGCCTATGCTCACTGCCTTATCTAGGTGATAGGTTGGGCGCCGCCTATGTTACATAGGCGATGGCTTAGGTGCCACCTATATAAACATAAGCGATAGCTTTGGCGCCGCTTATACCATTTTCTATGCTCACTAGCACACTTAGGCGATAGGTTAGGCACCGCCTATTTCATTATAGGCGATGACTTAGGCGCCACCTATATCAATATAGGCGATAGTTTCGGCGCCGCTTATAGCATAGCCTATACTCACTCAGGCGATAGGTTAGGCGCTGCTTATTCCATTGCCTATACTCGCTGCCTCACTTAGGCGTTAGGTCAAGCGCCGACTATGTCAACATAGGGGATGGCATAGGCGCCGCCTATATCAACATAGGCGATAGGTTAGGCGCCTCTTATACCATTTCCTATGCTCACTAGCATACTTAGGCGATAGGCTAGGCAACGCCTATTTCAATATAGGCGATGACTTAGGCGCCACTTATATAAATATAGGCGATTGGTTCGGCGCCGCTTCTAGCATAGCCTATGCTCACTCCCTCACTTAGGCGATAGTTCAGGCACCGCCTATGTCAACATAGGCGATAGCATAAGTACCGCCTATATCTATATAGGCTATAGGTTAGGCGCCACTTATACCATTGCCTATTCTCACAGCCTCAATTAGATGATAGGTTAGGTGTCACCTATGTCTACAGAGGCGATGGCTTAGGCCCCACATATATCAATATAGGGGATAGGTTAGGCGCCGATTATACCATTGCCAATGCTCACTGCCACACCTAGGCAAAAGGTTAGGCGCCACTTATACCATTGCCTATGCTCACTCCCTCACTTAGGCGATTGGTTAGGATTCGCCTATGTAAATTTAGGAGATGGCTTAGGCGCCGCCTATATCAACATAGGAGATGGTTTAGGCGCCGCTTATACCATTGCGTTTGCTCACTGCCTCACATAGGCGATAGGTTAGGTGTCGCCTATGTTACATAGGCGATGGCTTAGGCGCCGCCTATATCAACATAGGTTGATAGATTAGGAGCCGCTTATACCATTGCCTATGCTCACTGCCTCACTTAGACGATAGGTTAGGCGTCGCCTATGTCAAAATAGGCTATGGCTGAGGCGCCGCATATATCAACATAGGCGATAGGTTAGGCGCCACTTATACCATTTCCTATGCTCACTGCCTCATTTAGGCGATAGGTTAGGTGCCGCCTATGTCAACATAGGCGATGTCTTAGACCCCACCTATATCAACATAGGAGATAGGTTTGGCGCCGCTTATAGCATTGCCTATGCTCACTGCCTCACTTAGGAAAAAGGTTAGGCGCCGCCTATGTCAACATAGGTGGATGCTTAGGCTCCGCCTTTATCAACATAGGCGAGAGGCTAGGAGCCGCTTATATCATTGCCTATGCTCACTCCCTCACTTAGGCGATAGGTTAGGCACCACCTATGTCAATATAGGCGATGGATTAGCCACCGCCTATATCAACATAGGAAATAAGTTAGGCTCTGCTAATACCATTTCATATGCTCACTGCCTTACTTAGTCGATAGGTTAGGCGCCGCTTATATCAACATAGAGGAGTTCTTAGGTGCCACCTTTATTAACATAGGCGATAGGTTAGGCGCCACTTATACCATTGCCTATGCTCACTGCCTCACTTAGGCGATAGGTTAGGAGCCTCCTATGCGAATATAGGCGATGGGTAAGGAGCCGCCTATATCCACATAGGCGATAGGTTAGGCGACGATTATACTATTTCATATGATCACTGCCTCACTTAGTCGATAGGTTAGGTGACGCCTATGTTATCATAGGTGATGGCTTAGGCGCCACCTATATAAACATAAGCGATAAGTTAGGCGCCGCTTATACCATTGTCTATGGTAACTGCCTCACTTAGGCGATAGGTTAGGCGCTGCCTATGTCCATATTGGCGATGTCTTAGACGCCGCCTATATCAACATAGGAGATAGGTTAGTCGCCGCTTAGACCATTACCTACGCTCACTACCTCACTTAGGCGATAGGTTAGGCGCCGCCTTTGTCAACATAGGCGATGGATTAGGCGCCGCCTATATCATCATAGGCGATAGGTTAGGCGCCGCTTATTCCATTGCCCATGCTCACTGCCTCAATAAGGAGATAGGTTAGGCATCGCGTATGTCAACATAGGCGATCGCTTAGGCTCTGCCTATATCAACATAGGCGATAGGTTAGGCTCCGCTTATACCATTGCCTATGCTTACTCCCTCACTTAGGTGACGGCTTAGTTGCCGACTATTTCAACATAGGCGATAGGTTAGGCACCGCTTATACCATTGTCTATGCTCACTTCTTCACTTAGAGGATAGGTTAGGCGCCGCCCATGTCAATATAAGCGATGGCTTAGAGGCCGCCTATATCAACATAGGTGATAGGTTAGGCGCCGCTTATACCATTACCTATTCTCACTGCATCACTTAGGTGATAGGTTAGGCGCTGCCTATATAAACATAGGCGATAGGCTTGGCGCCGCTTATACCATTGCCTAAGCTCACGGCCTCACATAGGCGATAGGTTAGGGATCGCCTATGTCGACATAGGCGATCGCTTAGGCGCCGCCTATATAAACATAGGAGATAGGTTAGGCGCCGCTTATACCATTCCCTATGCTCACTGCCTCACTTAGACGATGGCTAAGGTGCTGCCTATATCTACTTAGGCGATAGGTTAGGCGTCGCTTATACCATTGCCTATGCTCACTGCCTTATCTAGGTGATAGGTTGGGCGCCGCCTATGTTACATAGGCGATGGCTTAGGTGCCACCTATATAAACATAAGCGATAGCTTTGGCGCCGCTTATACCATTTTCTATGCTCACTAGCACACTTAGGCGATAGGTTAGGCACCGCCTATTTCATTATAGGCGATGACTTAGGCGCCACCTATATCAATATAGGCGATAGTTTCGGCGCCGCTTATAGCATAGCCTATACTCACTCAGGCGATAGGTTAGGCGCTGCTTATTCCATTGCCTATACTCGCTGCCTCACTTAGGCGTTAGGTCAAGCGCCGCCTATGTCAACATAGGGGATGGCATAGGCGCCGCCTATATCAACATAGGCGATAGGTTAGGCGCCTCTTATACCATTTCCTATGCTCACTAGCATACTTAGGCGATAGGCTAGGCAACGCCTATTTCAATATAGGCGATGACTTAGGCGCCACTTATATAAATATAGGCGATTGGTTCGGCGCCGCTTCTAGCATAGCCTATGCTCACTCCCTCACTTAGGCGATAGTTTAGGCACCGCCTATGTCAACATAGGCGATAGCATAAGTACCGCCTATATCTATATAGGCTATAGGTTAGGCGCCACTTATACCATTGCCTATTCTCACAGCCTCAATTAGATGATAGGTTAGGTGTCACCTATGTCTACAGAGGCGATGGCTTAGGCCCCACATATATCAATATAGGTGATAGGTTAGGCGCCGATTATACCATTGCCAATGCTCACTGCCACACCTAGGCAAAAGGTTAGGCGCCACTTATACCATTGCCTATGCTAACTCCCTCACTTAGGCGATTGGTTAGGATTCGCCTATGTCAATTTAGGAGATGGCTTAGGCGCCGCCTATATCAACATAGGAGATGGTTTAGGCGCCGCTTATACCATTGCCTTTGCTCACTGCCTCACATAGGCGATAGGTTAGGTGTCTCCTATGTTACATAGGCGATGGCTTAGGCGCCGCCTATATCAACATAGGTTGATAGATTAGGAGCCGCTTATACCATTGCCTATGCTCACTGCCTCACTTAGACGATAGGTTAGGCGTCGCCTATGTCAAAATTGGCTATGGCTGAGGCGCCGCATATATCAACATAGGCGATAGGTTAGGCGCCACTTATACCATTTCCTATGCTCACTGCCTTATTTAGGCGATAGGTTAGGTGCCGCCTATGTCAACATAGGCGATGTCTTAGACCCCACCTATATCAACATAGGAGATAGGTTTGGCGCCGCTTATAGCATTGCCTATGCTCACTGCCTCACTTAGGAAAAAGGTTAGGCGCCGCCTATGTCAACATAGGTGGATGCTTAGGCTCCGCCTTTATCAACATAGGCGAGAGGCTAGGAGCCGCTTATATCATTGCCTATGCTCACTCCCTCACTTAGGCGATAGGTTAGGCACCACCTATGTCAATATAGGCGATGGATTAGCCACCGCCTATATCAACATAGGAAATAAGTTAGGCTCTGCTAATACCATTTCATATGCTCACTGCCTTACTTAGTCGATAGGTTAGGCGCCGCTTATGTCAACATAGAGGAGTTCTTAGGTGCCACCTTTATTAACATAGGCGATAGGTTAGGCGCCACTTATACCATTGCCTATGCTCACTGCCTCACTTAGGCGATAGGTTAGGAGCCTCCTATGTGAATATAGGCGATGGGTAAGGAGCCGCCTATATCCACATAGGCGATAGGTTAGGCGACGATTATACTATTTCATATGATCACTGCCTCACTTAGTCGATAGGTTAGGTGACGCCTATGTTATCATAGGTGATGGCTTAGGCGCCACCTATATAAACATATGCGATAAGTTAGGCGCCGCTTATACCATTGTCTATGGTAACTGCCTCACTTAGGCGATAGGTTAGGCGCTGCCTATGTCCATATTGGCGATGTCTTAGACGCCGCCTATATCAACATAGGAGATAGGTTAGTCGCCGCTTAGACCATTACCTACGCTCACTACCTCACTTAGGCGATAGGTTAGGCGCCGCCTTTGTCAACATAGGCGATGGATTAGGCGCCGCCTATATCATCATAGGCGATAGGTTAGGCGCCGCTTATTCCATTGCCCATGCTCACTGCCTCAATAAGGAGATAGGTTAGGCATCGCGTATGTCAACATAGGCGATCGCTTAGGCTCTGCCTATATCAACATAGGCGATAGGTTAGGCTCCGCTTATACCATTGCCTATGCTTACTCCCTCACTTAGGTGACGGCTTAGTTGCCGACTATTTCAACATAGGCGATAGGTTAGGCACCGCTTATACCATTGTCTATGCTCACTTCTTCACTTAGAGGATAGGTTAGGCGCCGCCCATGTCAATATAAGCGATGGCTTAGAGGCCGCCTATATCAACATAGGTGATAGGTTAGGCGCCGCTTACACCATTACCTATTCTCACTGCATCACTTAGGTGATAGGTTAGGCGCTGCCTATGTCAACATAGGCGATGGCTTAGGCGCCGCCTATATCAACATAGGCGATAGGTTAGGCGCCTCTTATACCATTGCCTATGCTCACTTTGTCTCTAAGGCGATAGGTTAGGCACCGTCTATGTCAACATAGGCGAAGGCTTAGGCGCCACATATATCAACATAGGCGATAGGTTAGGCGCCGCTTATACCATTGTCTTTGCTCACTACCTCACTTAAGCGATAGGTTAGGCACCATTTCTACCATTGACTATACTCACTGCCTCACTTTGGCGATAGGTTAGGCGCCATCTATGTCAGCATAGGCGATGGATTATGCGCCACCTATATCTATATAAACGATAGGTTAGGCTCCGTATATACCATTGCCTATGCTCACTGCCTCACTTAGGGGATAGGTTAGGCACCGCCTATGTCAACATAGACAATGGCTTAGGCGCCGCCTATATCACATAGGCGATAGGTTAGATGCCGCATATACCATTCTCACATAGGCGATAGGTTAGGCGCCGCCTATGTCAACATAGGCGATGGAATAGGCTCCGCCTATATCAACATAGGTTATAGGTTAGGAGCCTCTTATACCATTTCCTATGCTCACAACCTCACTTAGGCGATAGGTTAGGCATCGCCTATGTCAATATAGGCGATGTCTTAGGTGCCACCTATATCAATATAGGCGATAGGTTCGGCGCCGCTTATACTATTGCCTATGCTCACTCCCTCACTTAGGCGATAGGTTAGGCGCCGCCTATGTCTACATAGGCGAGGGCTTAGGTGCCGCCTATATCAACATAGGCAATAGGTTAGGCGCCGCTTATACAATGGCCTATTGTCACTGCCACACATAGACAATAGGTTAGGTGCTGTCTAGGTCAACATAGGCGATGTCTTAGGCGTCGCCTATATCAACATAGGCGATAGGTAAGGCACCGCTTATACCATTGACTATGCTTACTACCTTACTTCGAAGATAGGTTAGGAGCTGCCTATGTCAACATAGGCTATGGCTCAGGCACCGCCTATATCAATATAGGCTATAGGTTAGGCGCCACTTATACAATTGCCTATTCTCACTTCCTCACTTAGGTGATAGGTTAGGTGACGCCTATGTCTACAAAGGCGATGGCTTAGGCCCCACATATATTAATATAGGCAATAGGTTAGGCGCTACTTATACCATTGCCAATGCTCACTTCCACAACTAGGCGATAGGTTAGGCGCCACTTATACCATTGCCTATGCTCACTCCCTCACTTTGTCGATAGGTTAGGATTCGCCTATGTCGATATAGGCGATGGCTTATGCACCGCCTATATCAACATAGACGATAGTTTAGGCGCCGCTTATACCAATTACCTATGCTCACTGCCTCACTTCGGCGATAGGTTAGGTGCCGCTATGTTACATAGGCGATGGCTTAGTCACCGCCTATATCAACATAGGCGATAGGTTAGGATCCGCTTATACCATTGCCTATGCTCACTACCACACTTAGATGATTGGTTAGGCGTCGTCTATGTTAACATAGGCTATGACTCATGCGCCGCCTATATCAACATAGGCGATAGGTTAGGCGCCACTTATACCATTTCCTATGCTAACTGCCTCATTTAGGCAATAGGTTAGGTGTCGACTATGTCAAGATAGGCGATGGCTTAGGCCCCACCTATATCAACATAGGCGATCGGTTTGGCGCCGCTTATAGCATTGCCTATGCTCACTGCCTCACTTAGGTGATAGGTTAGGTGTCGCCTATGTCAACATAGGCGATGTCTTAGGCTCCACATTTATCAACATAGGCGAAAGGCTAAGCGTCGCTTATGTCATTAACTATTCTGACTCCCTCACTTAGGCGATAGGTTAGGTGTCGCCTATGTCAATATAGGCGATGGATTAGCCGCCGCCTATATCAACATAGGCAATAAGTTAGGCGCCGCTAATACCATTGCCTATGCTCACTGCCTTACTTAGGCGATAGGTTAGGCGCCGCATATGTCAACATAGACGATGTCTTAGGTGCCACCTTTATCAACATAGGCGATAGGTTAGGCGCCGCCTATGTCAATATAGGCGATGGGTCAGGAGCCGCCTATATCCACATAGGCGATAGGTTAGGTACTGATTATACTTTTTCATATGTTCACTGCCTCACTTAGGCGATAGGTTAGGTGACACCTATGTCACCATAGGTGATGGCTTAGGCGCCACCTATATCAACATAAGTGATAGGTTAGGAGCAGCTTATACCAATGCCTATGCTCACTGCCTCACTTAGGCGATGTATTAGGTGCCGCCTATATCAACATAGGCAATAGGTTAGGCGCCGCTTATACCATTGTCTATGCTCCCTGCCTCACTTAGGCAATAGGTTAGGTGCCGCCTATGTCAATATAGGCGATGGCATAGACGCCACCTTTATCAACATAGGTGATAGGTTAGGTGCCGCTTAGACCATTACCTATGCTCACTGCCTCACTTAGGCGATAGGTTAGCCGCCGCCTTTGTCAACATAGGCGATGGATTAGGCGCCGCCTATATCAACATAAGCGATAGGTTAGGCGCCGCTTATACCATTGCCTATGCTCACTGCCTCAATTAGGTGATAGGTTAGGCGCCGCCTATGTCAACTTAGGCGATCGCATAGGCGCCGCCTATATCAATATAGGTGATAGGTTACGCACCGCTTAAACCATTGCCTATGCTCACTGCCTCACTTAGGCGATGGCTTAGGTGCCACCTATATCAACATAGGCTATAGGTTAGACACCGCTTATACCATTGTCTATGATCACTTCGTCACTTAGGCGATAGGTTAGGCGCCGCCTATGTCAATATAAGAGATGGCTTAAAGGCCGCCTATATCAACATAGGCGATAGGTTAGGCGCCGCTTATACCATTACCTATGCTCACTGCCTCATTTAGGCGATAGGATAGGCGCCGCTTATGTAAACATAGGCGATGGCTTAGGCGCCGCCTATATCAACATAGGCGATAGGTTAGGCGCCGCTTATACCATTGCCTATGCTCACTTCCTCACTAAGGCGATAGGTTAGGCGCCGCCTATGTCAATATAGGCGAAGGATTAGGCGCCGCATATATCAAAATAGGGGATAGGTTAGGCACCGCTTATACCATTGTCTTTGCTCACTACCTCACTTAGGTGATAGGTTAGGCACCCCTTCTATCATTGCCTGTACTCACTGCCTCACTTAGGCGATAGGTTAGGCGCCTCCTATGTCAGCATAGGTGATGGATTATGCACCACCTATATAAATATAAACAATAGGTTAGGCGCCTCTTATACCATTGCCAATGCTTACTTCCTCACTTAGGGGATAGGTTAGGCACCGCCTATATCAACATAGGCGATAGGTTAGGCTCCGCATATACCATTGCCTATGATCACTTCCTCACTTAGGCGAAAGGTTAGGCGCCGCCTATGTCAACATAGGCGATGGAATAGGCGCCGCCAATATCAACATAGGCGATAGGTTAGGCGCCTCTTATACCATTTCCTATGCTCACTACCTCACTTAGGGGATAGGTTAGGCACCGCCTATGTCAATATAGGCAATTTCTTAGGCGCCCCCTATATCAATATAGGCGATAGGTTCAGCACCGCTTATACCATAGCCTATGCTCACTCCCTCACTTATGCGATAGGTTAGGCACCGCTTATGTCAACATAGGCGAGGTATTAGGTTCCGCCCATATCATCATAGGTAATAGGTTAGGCGCCGCTAATAAAATTGCCTATATTAAATACCACACTTAGGCGATAGGTTAGGCGCTGTCTATGTCAACATAGGCGATTTCTTAGGCGTTGCCTATATCAACATAGGCGATAGGTAAGGCACCGCTTATACCATTGCCTATGCTTACTGCCTCACTTAGACGATAGGTTAGGCGATGCCTATGTCAACATAGGCTATTGCTCAGGTGCCGCCTATACCAATATAGGCTATAGGTTAGCGCCACTTAAACCATTGCCTATTCTCACTGCCTCACTTAGGCCATAGGTTAGGTGTCGCTAATGTTTATAAAGGCGATGGCTTAGGACCCACATATATCAATATAGGTGATAGGTTAGGTGCCGCTTATACCATTGCCAATGCTCACTGCCACACTTAGGCGATAGGTTAAGCACCACTTATACCATTGCCCATGCTCACTCCCTCACTTAAGCGATAGGTTAGGCTTCGCCTATGTCAATATAGGCGATGGCTTAGGCGCCGCCTATATCAACATAGGCGATAGTTTAGGCTCCACTTATACCAATTGCCTATGCTCACTGGCTCACTTAGGTGATAGTTTAGGTGTCGCCTATGTTACATAGGCGATGGCTTAGGCTCCGCCTATATCAACATAGGCGATAGGTTAGTAGCCTCTTATACCATTGCCTATGTTCACTGCCATACTTAGACGATAGGTTTGGCGCTGCCTATGTCAACATAGGCTATTGCTCAGGTGCCGCCTATACCAATATAGGCTATAGGTTAGGCGCCACTTATACCATTTCCTATGCTCACTGCCTCATTTAGGCGATAGGTTAGGTGTCGCCTATGTCAACATAGGTGATGGCTTAGGCCCCACCTATATCAACATAGGCTCACTACCTCACTTAGGTGATAGGTTAGGTGCATCGTATGTCAACATAGGCGATGGTTTAGGCCCCACCTTTATCAAGATAGGCAATAGGCTAGGCGCCGCTTATCCCATTGCCTATTCTCACTCCCTCACTTAGGAGATAGGTTAGGCGCCGCCTATGTCAATATAGGCGATGGATTATCCACTGCCTATATCACCATAGGCAATAAGTTAGGCGCAGCTAATAACATTGCCTATGCTCACTGCCTTACTTAGGTGATAGGTTAGGCTCCACCTATGTTAACATAAACGATGTCTTAGGTGCCACCTTTATCAACATAGGCGATAGGTTAGGCGCCGCATATACCATTTCCTATGATCACTTCCTCACTTAGGCGATAGGTTAGGCGGCGCCTATATCAATATAGGCGATGGGTCAAGAGCCGCCTATATCCACATAGGCGATAGGTTTGGCGTCGATTATACTATTTCATATGCTCACTGCCTCACTTAGGCGATAGGTTATGGGGCACCTATGTCAACATTGGTGATGGCTTAGGCGCCACCTATATCAACATAAGCGATAGGTTAGGAGCCGCTTATACCATTGCCTATGCTCACTGCCTCACTTAGGCGATGTATTAGGTGCCATCTATATCAACATAGGTGATAGGTTAGGCGCCGCTTATACCATTGTCTCTGCTCACTACCTCACTTAGGCGATAGGTTAGGCGCTGCCTATGTCAATACAGGCGATGTCTTAGATGCCGCCTTTATCAACCTAGGCGATAGGTTAGGTGTTGCTTAAACCATTACCTATGCTCACTGCCTCACTTAGGCGATAGGTTAGGCGCCGCCTTTGTCAACATAGGCGATGTATTAGGCGCCGTCTATATCAACATAGGCGATAGGTTAGGCGCCGCTTATACCATTGTCTATGCTCACTGCCTCACTTAGGCGATAGGTTAGGCATCGCCTATGTCAACATAGGCGATAGATTAGGCGCCACCTATATCAACATAGGCGATAGGTTAGGAGCCGCTTATACCATTGCCTATGCTCACTGCCTTACTTAGGCGATGGCTTAGGTGCCGCCTATGTCAATATAGGCGATGGCTTAGAGGCCACCTATATCAACATAGGTGATTGGTTAGGAGCCGCTTATCCCATTACCTATGCTCGCTGCCTCACTTAGGCGATAGGTTAGGCGATGGCTTAGGCGCCGCCTATGTCAACATAGCCGATGGCGTAGGTGCCGCCTATATCAACATAGGCGATAGGTTAGGCGCTGCTTATACCATTGCCTATGCTCTTTTCCTCACTTAGGAGATAGGTTAGGCACCGCATATGTCAACATAGGCGAAGGATTAGGCGCCGCCTATATCAACCTAGGCGATAGGTTAGGCACCGATTAGTCTATTGTCTTTGCTCACTACCTCACTTAGGCGATAGGTTAGGCACCGCTTCTACCATTTCCTATACGCACTACCTCGCTTAGGCGATAGGTTAGGAGCCACCTATGTCAGCATTGGTGATGGATTAGGCGCCACCTATATCAACATAAACGATAGGTTAGGCACCGCTTATACGATTGCCTATGCTCCCTGCCTCATTTAGGCGATAGGTTAGGCACCGCCTATTTCAACATAGGCGATGGCTTAGGCGCCGCCTATATCAACATAGGCGATAGGTTAGGTGCCGCATATATTATTTCACAAGCTCACTTACTCACTTAGGCGATAGGTTAGGCGCCGCATATGTCAAAATAGGCGAAGGCTTAGGGGCCGCATATATCAACATAGGCGATAGGTTAGGCGTCGCTTATACCATTATCTTTGCTCACTACCTCACTTAGGCGATAGGTTAGGCGCCGCCTATGTCAACATAGGCGATGGCTTAGGAGCCGCCTATGTCAACATAGGTGATGGCTTAGGCGCCGCCTATGTCAACATAGGCGATGGCTTAGGAGCCGTGTTTATCAACATAGGCGATAGGTTAGGCGCCGCTTATACCATTTCCTATGATCACTGCCTCACATAGGCGATAGGTTAGGCACCGCCTATGTCAATATAGGCGATGGGTCAGGAGCCGCCTATATCCACATAGGGGATAGGTTAAGCTCCGATTATACTATTTCATATACTCACTACCTCACTTAGGCGATAGGTTAGGTGTCACCTATGTCAACATAGGTGATGGCTTAGGCGCCACCTATATCAACAAAAGCAATAGGTTAGGAGCCGCTTATACCATTGCCTATGCTCACTGCCTCACATAGGCGATGTATTAGGTGCCGCCTATATCAACATAGGCGGTAGGTTAGGCGCCGCTTATACCATTTTCTATGCTCAATGCCTCACTTAGGCGATAGGTTAGGCGCCGCCTATGTCAATACAGATGATGGCTTAGACACCGCCTATATCAACATAGGCGATAGGTTAGGTGCCGCTTAGACCATTACCTATGCTCACTCCCTCATATAGGCGATAGGTTAGGCGCCGCCTTTGTCAACATAGGCGATGTATTAGGTGCCGCCTATATTAACATAGGCGATAGGTTAGGCGCCGCTTATAACATTGTCTATGCTCACTGCCTCACTTAGGTGATAGGTTAGACGTCGCCTATGTCAACATAGGCGATCGCTTAGGCGCCGCCTATATCAACATAGGCGATAGGTTAGGTGCCGCTTATACCATTGCCTATGCTCACTGCCTTACTTAGGCGATGGCTTAGGTGTCGCCTATATCAACATAGGCGATAGGTTAGGCACCGCTTATACCATTGTCTATGCTCACTTCTTCATATAGGCGATAGGTTAGGCGATGCCTATGTCAATATAGGCGATGGCTTAGAGGCCGCCTATATCAACATAAGTGATAGGTTAGGCGCCGCTTATCCCTTTACCTATACTCACTGCCTCACTTAGGCGATAGGTTAGGCGTCGCCTATGTCAACATAGGCGATGGCTTAGGCGCCGCCTATGTCAACATAGCCAATGGCTTAGGCGCCGCCTATATCAACCTAGGCGATAGGTTCGGCGACGATTAGTGCATTGAATTTGCTCACTACCTCACTTAGGCGATAGGTTAGGCACCGCTTCTACCATTGCCTCTACTAACTGCCTCACTTAGGCAATAGGTTAGGCGCCGCATATGTCAGCATAGGTGATGGATTAGGCGCCACCTATATCAACATAAACGATAGGTTAGGCACCGCTTATACGATTGGCTATGCTCACTGCCTCACTTAGGCGATAGGTTAGTCACCGCCTATTTCAACATAGGCGATGGCTTATGCACCGCCTATATCAACATAGGGAATAGGTTAGGCGCCGCATATACCATTTCCCATGCTCACTTACTCATTTAGGCGATAGGTTAGGCGTCGTATATGTTATTGTCTTTGCTCACTACCTCACGTAGGCGATAGGTTAGGCGCCGCCGATGTCAACATAGGCGATGGCTTAGGCGCCGCCTATGTCAACATAGGCAATGGCTTAGGCTCCACTTATATCAACATAGGCGATAGGTTAGGCACCGCTTATACCATTGCCTATGCTTTTTTCCTCACTTAGGCAATAGGTTAGGCGCCGCCTATGTCAACATAGGCGAAGGCTTACGCGCCGCCTATATAAACATAGGCGATAGGTTAGGCGCCGATTATTCCATTGTCATTGCTCACTACCTCACTTAGGCGATAGGTTAGGCACCTCTTCTACCATTTTCTCTAGTCACTGCCTCACTTAGGCGATAGGTTAGGCGCCGCCTATGTCAGCATAGGTGATGGATTAGGCGCCACCTATATCAACATAAACGATAGGTTAGGCGCCGCTTATACCATTGCCTATGCTCACTGGCTCACTTAGGTGATAGGTTAGGCACCGCCTATGTCAACATAGGCGATGGCTTAGGCGCTGCCTATATCAACATAGGCGATAGGTTAGGCGCCGCATATACCATTGCCCATGCTCACTTACTCATTTAGGCGATAGGTTAGGCGCCACATATGTCAACATTGGCTATGGCTTAGGCACCGCCTATATCAACATAGGTGATAGGTTTGGCGCTGCTTATCCCATTGCCTATGCTCACTTCCTCACTTAGGCGATAGGTTAGGCGCCGCCTATGTTAACATAGGCAATAGATTAGGCTCCGCCTATATTAACATAGGCGATAGGTTAGGCACCGCTTATACCATTCCCTATGCTCACTGCCTCACTTAGGCGATAGGTTAGTGATGTTGGGCGTATTTATACGTCTAAGCACCATAAATTACCCATGTTTTAGCTAAGTTTTGAGGATAAAATAAATAATTCCTGCACTTTTAGTCTACTTTTAATTAAGTGAGCTGACCTATGTTATTAGCATGCATTTCATGTACTGTTGCGGAAGATTTCAGCACTTTGGGGACCTGTGGACAGCAAAGGAAAACTTCACATAAACGGGAAGACAGCTTTTGGACTAAATGTGTTGCATGGGAACTTTTTTCTTGGCAAACTCAATATTTTTAAATAGTTAAGGATGCAGTAGGAACTTAGTAGAGAAGGTTGTTATTAATAACCTTATTGCTAAATTTTCAGCCATTATTCACATAATTCAGATTCTGTAATATTTTTGGAGAGCAGAAAACGGCTTAGCTTGAGCAACAAAGAGAGAGAAACACGTTCCTCTCTTATTGTCGCTAGTCATCTCCATCACCGAGTTTGTTCTATGTTTTTTCATGATGATTATGTCTATTTTGATTTCCGTTGTATTCATGAGTAGCTAAACTTATCTGTTAGGGTTAAGAAAACCTTGAAGTATACTCTCTATTGCTATGGGTTTGTGAATTTATGATGTGTAATGCACTTATATCATTACTCTCTTCATTATAATTTAATACTCGTGGTTGAAAACATAGGGAATACGCCATTATAGCAATAACTTATTCGATAGAAAAGTTGTTGTTTGGAAAAGAGAGTGTGACAAGAAATTAGTGTTTCCAACCTCTAGTTTACACGTTAATGCCCTAGCAGGATTAACTACTTGGAGAGTTCGTATAAGTTTTTGTACTCTTTAGGTTCGAGAGAACTAAGGTGAATAAATCCTTGATGGTTGAAAAACACTTGGATTTAGATTTAGAATACGTCTCTCTATAAGTGCATGCATGAATAAAATTCGTATTACCCATAGTTAATATAGAAGTAGAAGCTACAAGGTGGACATAACCCTAACTTTTCATTCTCTGTGATCAATTACTTTTACATATATCGTCTCATTCGTTACACTAATAGTACTATTGTGCACTTAAACTAAAACCCCCCTTATCTTGGAATCTTCGACCAACAGTCTAATAATAATCGCAATACTTAGTGATCATAGTATTCCCTGTGGGATTCGACACCCAACCCAGTTGGGTTCTATATTTGACAGCGACCGCTTACACTTTCTAACGAGAGTTGTAATTTGGGCGTATCAAATTTTGGCGCCGTTGTCGGGGAATACGGTTGACAACTAAGTTTGTGATAGTTAATAGACCCTTTGGTCAAAGATTCTCAAATTTTACTTTTGTTTGTTATTTTTGTTTTGTTCAGGTTTAGTGGAGTGCATGCCAAATACATGAAGTGCTGGTCAGCCCTTATTACCTATAAATCCTAAACCACATCTTATTGGCAAAATGGATGCACAACGAAACCTTGAAAGGATGGCTACTCAACAGGAGCAGGCTAGATTAGCTGCATTGGCAGCTGCGCAAGTACATCAATATAATGCTGATAACCCAGGTCGGGCAACAAATCTTGATGATGAGGACCTGGGTGATGATGAGTTATTAAATCCAAGGCGTTCAGATGATGTGGCTGCACCTGTGAACAGGAATGTCAATAGAGATCGTCAAGCTAGAATGAGACCTGAACTCCGAGCTATGCAGGTTCCTTTTGATAATGATGATGACGAGTTGGATGGGGCTGGTGCCACAGGGGCTATTATTCCTCCGCCCTTGGCACCCGGATCCAAGTTCAATATCACTATCACCATGATCCATCTATTGCAACTCAAAGGGTTATTTGGTGGACTTGCAGGCGACGATCCGAATATGCATCTGATTAATTTTATCTCAACATGCAAGTCGTTTGACAATCCAGGAGTTGGACAGAATGCGATCCGGCTACGCTTATTTCCATTTTCTCTATCTGGAGAGGCAACTCTATGGTTAAACGGGCTAACTCCTGACTCTATTACCAATTGGAGGAAACTGAAAGACGCTTTCCTAGAAAGATTCTTTCCGCCATCCAAGAGAGAACAATTAAGAGATGAGATAAGAAATTTTCGACAGCTTCCAACTGATGCTCTCCACGAAACATGGGAGAGGTTCAAGAAGAAGCTTATGCAGTGCCCAAATCATCAGATGACAAATTTCCACTTGATGGAAATATTATATAGGGCTTTGAACTCAGTGACTAAGCCAGTGGTTGATAATGCTGCGGGTGGGTCATTCATGGACCTTACTTTTATTGAGGCATGTGATATTCTTGATCGTATGACAAAGCAGAGTAGAGCTTGGCATACCAGGGATTATGACGTAGCAAGATCTACTGTATCTATTGGCATGATGGCAGAACAGAGGTGAAGAGAAGAGGAACGTGACCAGGATATGGCTCACATAAAAACGCAGATCGACCTTCTTACCAAGCATTTATTATCAGGGAAGACAGAAAAGGTTAAAGCTATTGTATCACAGGGAAGAAATGACTCTGATTCTGAGGAGGAAGCTAATTACTTGAATAATCAGGGGGGTTACCGAGGCAATGTCCAAGGAAACCAAGGTCAGAACTATTATGAAAAATCAGGATACAAGGACCGAGACCAAGGGAGTTGGAAGAATAAGACTGACAGGAGTGTTTTGCGATAGGTTAGTGATGTTGGGCGTATTTATACATCTAAGCACCATAACTTACCCATGTTTTAGCTAAGTTTTGATGATAAAATACATAATTCCTGAACTTTTAGTTTAGTTTCAATTAAGTGAGCTGACCTATGTGATTAGCAAGCTTTTCAGGTACTAATGCGGAAGATTTCAGCACTTTGGGGACCTGTGGACAGCAAAGGAAAACTTCACATAAAAGGGAAGGCAGCTTTTGGACTAAATGTGATGCATGGGAACTTTTCCCCGGGAAAACTCAACATTTTTAAATAGTTAAGGATGCAGTAGCAACTTAGTAGAGAAGGTTGTTATTAAAAACCTTATTGCTGAATTTTCAGCCATTATTCACATAATTCAGATTCTGTAATATTTTTGGAGAGCAGAAAACAGCTTAGCTTGAGCAACGGAGAGAGAGAAACACGTTCCTCTCTTATTGTTGCTAGTCATCTCCATCACCGAGATTGTTCCAAGTTTTGGTATGATGATTATGTCTATTTTGATTTCCGTTGTATTCATGAGTAGCTAAACTTATCTGTTAGGGTTATGGAAACCTTGTAGTATACTCTCTATTGCTATGGGTTTTTGAATTTATGATGTGTAATGCACTTATATCATTACTCTCTTCATTATAATTGAATTCTTGTGGTTGCAAACGTAGGGAATACGCCATTATAGCAATAACTTGTTCGATAGAAAAGTTGTTGTTTGGAAAAGAGAGTGTGAGAAGAAATTAGGGTTTCAAACCTCTAGTTTACACATTAATGCCCTAGAAGGATTAACTACATGGAGAGTTCGTATAAGTTGTTGTACACTTTAAGTTCTAGAGAACTAAGGTGAATAAATCCTTGATGGTTGAAAAACACTTGGATTTAGAATTAGAATACGTCTCTCTATAAGTGCATGCATGTATAAAATTCGTATTACCCATAGTTAATATAGAAGTAGAAGCTACAAGGTGGACATAACCCTAACTTGTCATTCTCTGTGATCAATTACTTTTAAATATATCGTCTCATTCGTTACACTAATAGTAATATTGTGCACTTAAACCAAAACCACCCTTATCTTGGAATCTTCGACCAACAGTCGAAAAATAATCGCAATACTTAGTGATCATAGTATTCCCTGTGGGATTCGACACCCAACCCAGTTGGGTTCTATATTTGACAGCGCCCGCTTAAACTTTCTAACGAGAGTTGTAATTTGGGCGTATCAGTTAGGCGACGCCTATATCAACATAGGCGATGGCTTAGGCGCCGCCTATATCAACATAGGCAATAGCGTAGGCGCCGCTTATACCATTGCCTGTGCTCACTACCTCACTTGGGCGATAAGTTAGGCGCCGCCTATGTCAACATAGGTGATGGCTTAGGCGCCGCCTATATCAATATAGGCGATAGGTTAGGCGCCGCTTATACCATTGCCTATGCTTACTGCCTCGCTTAGGGGATAGGTTAGGCGCCGCCTATATCAACATAGGCGATGTCATAGGCGCCGCCTATATCAACATAGGCGATGGCATAGGCGCCGCCTATATCAACATAGGCGATGGTTAGGCGCCGCTTATACCATTGCCTATGCTCACTACCTCACTTAGGCGATAGGTTAGGCGCCGCCTATGTCAACATAGGCGATGGCTTAGGCACCGCCTATAACAACATGGGCGATAGGTTAGGCGCATCTTATACCATTGCCAATCATCACTGCCTCACTTAGGCGATAAGTTAGGCGCCGTCTATTTCAAATGGGCGATGGTTCATGAGCCACATAGATAAACATAGGTGATAGGTTAGGCGCCTCTTATACCATTTCCTATGCTCCTTGCCTCACTTAGGCGATAGGATAGGCACCACCTATGTAACATAGGCGATGGCTTAGGTGCCGCCTATATCAACATAGGAGATAGGTTAGGCGCCGCTTATACCATTGCTTATGCTCACTGACTCACTTAGGAGATAGGTTAGGCGTCGCCTATGTCAACATAAGCGATCGCTTAGGCGTCGCCTATATCATAATAGGCGATAGGTTAGGCTTCGCTTATACCATTGCCAATTCTCAATGCCTCACTTAGGTGATAGGTTAGGCGCCGCCGATATCAACATAGGCGATAGGTTAGGCACCGCTTCTACCATTGTCTGTGCTCAATACCTCACTTAGGCGATAGGTTAGGCGCCGCCTATGTCAGCATAGGCGATGGAATAGGCGCCACCTATATCAACATAGTCGATAGGTTAGGCACCGCTTATACCATTGCCTATGCTCACTTCCTCACTTAGGCGATAGGTTAGGCACCGCCTATTTCAACATAGGCAACGGCTTAGGCGCCGCCTATATCAATATAGGCGATAAGTTATGCGCCGCATATACCATTGCCTATGCTCACTGCCTCACTTAGGCGATCGGTTAGGTGCCGCCTATGTCAACATAGGAGATGGCTTAGGCACCGCCTATATCAACATAGGCGATAGGTTAGGCGTCACTTATACCATTTCCTATGCTCACTGCCTCACTTAGGCAATCGGTTAAGTGCCGCCTATGTCTCCATAGGCGATGGCTTAGGCACCGCCTATATCAACATAAGTGATGGGTTACGTGTCGCTTATTCCATTACCTATGCTAGATGCCTTACTTAGCTGATAGGTTAGGCCCCGCCTATGTGAACATAGGTGATGGCTTAGGCTCCGCCTATATCAACATGGGTGATCGGTTAAGATCCACTTATACCATTACCAATGCATACTGCCTCACTTAGGCGATAGGTTAGGCACCGCATAAGTAAATATATGCGATGGATTAAGCGCCGCCTATATCAACATAGGCGATAGGTTAGGCGCCGCTTATACCATTGCCTATACTCGCTGCCTCACTTAGGCGATAGGTTAGGTGCCGCCTATGTCAACATAGGCGATGGCATAGGCGCAACCTATATCAACATAGGCGATAGGTTAGGCGCCGCTTAAACCATTGCCAATACTCACTACCTCACTTAGGCGATTGGTTTGGTGCCGCCTATGTCAACATAGGCGATGGCATTGACGCCGCCTATATCAATAAGACGATAGGTTAGGCACCTCTTATACCATTGCCTATGCTCACTGCCTCACTTAGGCGATAGGTTAGGCGCTGCCTATGTCAACATAGGCTATGGAACAGGCGCCGCCTATATCAACATAGGCTATAGGTTAGGCTCCACTTATACCATTGCCTATTCTCAATGCCTCACTTAGGCGATAGGTTAGGTTCCACCTATGTCAATAGAGGCGATGGCTTAGGCCCCACATATATCAACATAGGTGATAGGTTAGGCGTAGTTTATACCATTACCAATGCTCACTGCCTCGCTTAGGCGATAGGTTAGGCGCGACCTATGTCAACATAGGCGATGGCTTAGGCGCTGCCTATATCAACGTAGGGGATAGTGTTATCGCCGCTTATACCATTGCCTATGCTCACTGCCTCACTTAAGCGATAGGTTAGGTGCCGCCTATGTTACATAGGCGATGGGTTAGGCGCCGCCTATATCAACATAGGCGATAGGTTTGGAGCCACTTATACCATTGCCTATGCTCACTGCCTCACTTAGACGATAGGTTAGGCGTCGCCTATGTCAACATAGGCTATGGCTCAGGCGCCGCCTATATCAACATAGGCGATAGGTTAGGCGCCACTTATACCATTGCCTATGCTCAATGCCTCATTTAGGCGATAGGTTAGGTGTCTCTTATGTCAACATAGGGGATGTCTTAGGCCCCACCTATATCAACATAGGGCATAGGTTTGGTGTCGCTTATAGCATTGCCTATGCTCACTGCCTCACTTAGGTGATAGGTTAGGCACCGCCTATGTCAATATAGGCGATGGCTTAGGCTCCGCCTTTGCAAACATAAGCGAGAGGCTAGGTGCCGCTTATATCATTGCCTATGCTCACTCCCTCACTTAGGCGATAGGTTAGGCACCGCCTATGTCAATATAGGCGATGGATTAGCCGTTGCCTATATAAACATAGGCAATAAGTTACGCGCCGCTAATACCATTACCTATGCTCACTCCCTCACTTAGGCGATAGGTTAGGATTCACCTATGTCAATATAAGCGATGGATTAGGCGCCGCCTATATCAACATAGGCGATAGTATAGGTGCCGCTAATACCAATTGCCTATGCTCACTGCCTCACTTAGGAGATAGGTTAGGTGTCGCCTATGTTACATAGGCGATGGCTTAGGCGCCGCCTATATCAACATAGGCGATAGGTTAGGAGCCGCTTATACCATTGTCTATGCTCACTGCCACACTTAGATGATAGGTTAGGCGTCGCCTATGTCAATATAGGCTATGGCTCAGGCGCCGCCTATATCAACATAGGCGATAGGTTAGGCGCCACTTATACCATTGCCTATGCTCACTGCCTTATTTAGGCGATAGGTTAGGTGTTGCTTATGTCAAGATTGGCGATGGCATAGGCCCCACCTATATCAACATAGGCGATAGGTTTGGCGCCACTTATAGCATTGCCTATTCTCACTGCCTCACTTAGGTGATAGGTTAGGTGCCTCCTATGTCAACTTAGGCGATGGCTTAGGCTCCGCCTTTATCAACATAGGCGAGAGGCTAGGAGCCGCTTATATCATTGTCTATGCTTACTCCCTCACTTAGGCGATTGGTTAGGCGCCGCCTATGTCAATATAGGCGATGGATTAGCCGTCGCCTATATCAACATAGGCAATAAGTTAGGCGTCGCTAATACCATTGCCTATGCTCACTGCCTTACATAGGTGATAGGTTAGGCGCCGTTTATGTCAACATAGACGATGTCTTAGGTGCCACCTTTATAAACATAGGTGATAGGTTAGGCGCTGCTTATACCATGGCCTATGCTCACTCCCTCACTTAGGCGATAGGTTAGGCTTCGCCTATGTCAATATAGGCGATGGAATAGGCGCCGCCTATATCAACATAGGCGATAGTTTAGGCGCCGATTATACCAATTTCCTATGCTCACTACTTCACTTAGGCGATAGGTTAGGTGCCGCCTATGTTACATAGGCGATGTCTTAGGTGCCGCCTATATCAACATAGGCGATAGGTTAGGAGCCGCTTATACCATTGTCTATGCTCACTGCCACACTTAGACGATAGGTTAGGCGTCGCCTATGTCAACATAGGCTATGGCCCAGGCACCGCCTATATCAACATAGGCGATAGGTTAGGCGCCACTTATACCATTGCCTATGCTCACTGCCTCATTTAGGCGATAGGTTAGGTGTCGCCTATGTCAAGATTGGCGATGGCTTAGACCCCACCTATATAAACATAGGCAATAGGTTTGGCACCACTTCTAGCATTGCCTATGTTCACTGCCTCACTTAGGTGATAGGTTAGGCGCCGCCTATGTCAACATAGGCGATGGCTTAGGCTCTGCCTTTATCAACATAGGAGAGAGGCTAGGCGCCGCTTATATCATTCCCTATTCTTACTCCCTCACTTAGGCGATAGGTTAGGCGCCGCCTATGTCAATATAGGCGATGGAATAGTCGCCGCCTATATCAACATAGACAATAAGTTAGGCGCCGCTAATACCATAGCCTATGCTCACTGCCTTACTTAGGTGATAGGTTAGGCGCCGATTATGTCAACATAGTCAATGTATTAAGTGACACCTTTATCAACATAGGCGATAGGTTAGGCTCCGCTAATACCATTGCCTATGCTCACTGCCTAACTTAGTCGATTAGTTAGGCGCCCCTTATACTATTTCATATGCTCACTGCCTCACTTAGGCGATAGGTTAGGTGACACCTATGTCAACATAAGAGATAGGTTAGGATCTGCTTACACCATTGCCTATGCTCACTGCCTTACATAGGCGATGTATTAGGTGTCGCCTACATCAACATAGGCAATAGGTTAGGCGCCGCTTATACCATTGTCTATGCTCACTGCCTCACTTAGGAGATAGGTTAGGCGCTGCCTATGTCAATATAGGCGATGGCTTAGACGCCGCCCATATCAACATAGGCGATAGGTTAGGCGCCGCTTAGACCATTACATATACTTACTGCCTCACTTAGGTGATAGGTTAGGCGCCGCCTTTGTCAACATAGGTGATGGATTAGACGCCGCCTATATCAACATAGGCGATAGGTTAGGCGCCGCTTATACCATTGCCTATGCTCACTGCCTCAATTTGGAGATAGGATAGGCGTCACCTATGTCAACATAGGTGATCGCTTAGGCGCCGCCTATATCAACATAGGAGATAGGTTATGCGCCGCTTATACCATTGCCAATGCTCATTGCATCACTTAGGCGATGTCTTAGGTCCCACCTATGTCAACAAAGGCGATGGGTCAGGCGCCGCCTATATCAACATCGGAGATCGGTTAGGAGCCTATTATACTATTTCATCTGCTTACTGCCTTACTTAGGCGATAGGTTAGGTGACACCTATGTCAACGTAGGCCATGGGTTAGGCGCCACCTATATTAACATAGGAGATAGGTTAGGCACCACTTATACCATTCCTTATGCTCAGTACCTCACTTAGGCGATGGCTTAGGCGCCGCCTATATCAACATAGGCGATAGGTTAGGCATCGCTTATACCATTCCCTATGCTCACTGCCTTACATAGGCGATAGGTTAGACACCGCCTATGTTACATAGGCGATGGCTTAGGCGCCACCTATATAAACATATTCCATAGGTTTGGCGCCGCTTAAACCATTGCCTATGCTCACTGCCTCACCTAGGCGATAGGTTAGGCGCCGACTATGCCAACATATGCGATGTCTTAGGTGCCACCTATATCAACATAGGCGATAGGTTAGGTGCCACTTATACCATTACCTTGTCTCACTACCTCACTTAGGAGATAGGTTAGGCGCCATCTATGTCAACAAAGGCGATGGGTCAGGCGCAGCCTATAGCAACATTGGCGATAGGTTAGGCGCCGAATATACTATTTCATATGCTCACTGCCTCACTTAGGTGATAGGTTAGGTTAAACTTATGTCAACATAGGCAATGTTTTAGGCTTTACCTATATCAACATAAGCGATAGGTTAGGAGTCTCTTATACCATTGCCTATGCTCACTGCCTCACTTAGGTGATAGGTTAGGTGTCGCCTATGTCAACATAGGCGATGGTTTATGCGCCCCCTATATCAACATAGGCAATAGGTTAGGCGTCGCTTATACCAATCCCTATGCTCACTACCTCACTTAGGCGATAGTTAGGCGCCGCTTATGTCAACATGGGCGATGGCTTAGGCGCCTCTTATATCAACATAGGCGATAGGTTAGGCGCCGCTTATACCATTGCCTATGCTCACTGCCTCACTTAGGAGATAGGTTAGGCGCCGCCTATGATACATAGGTGATGGCTTAGGCGCCAACTATATAAACATAGGCGATAGGCATGGCGCCGCTTATACCATTGCCTAAGCTCACGGACTCACTTAGGCGATAGGTTAGGCATCGCCTATGTCAACATAGGCGATCGCTTAGGTGCCGCCTATATCAACATAGGCGATAGGTTTAGCGTCGTTTATACCATTGCCTATGCTCACTGCCTCACTTAGACAATGTCTTAGGTGCCGCCTATATCAACTTAGGCGATAGATTAGGCGTCGCTTATACCATTGCCTATGCTCACTGCCTTATCTAGGTGATAGGTTAGGCGCCGCCTATATTACATAGGCGATGGCTTAGGTTCCACCTATATAAACATAAGCGATAGCTTTGGCGCCGCTTATACCATTTTCTAAGCTCACTAGCACACTTAGGCGATAGGTTAGGCACCGCCTATTTCAATATAGGCGATAGGTTAGGCACCGCCTATTTCAATATAGGCGATAGGTTCGGCGCCGCTTATAGCATAGCCTATGCTCACTCCCTCACATAGGCGATAGGTTAGGCGCCGCCTAAGTCAACATAGGCGATGGATTAAGCGCCGCCTATAACACCATAGGCGATAGGTTATGCGCCCCTTATACCATTGCCTATACTCGCAGCCTCACTTAGGCGTTAGGTCAAGCGCCGCCTATGTCAACATAGGGGATGGCATAGGCGCCGCCTATATCAACATAGGAGATAGGTTAGGTGCCTCTTATACCATTTCCTATGCTCACTAGCACACTTAGGCGATAGGTTAGGCACCGCCTATTTCAATATAGGCGATGACTTAGGCGCCACCTATATCAATATAGGCGATAGGTTTGTCGCCGCTTATAGCATAGCCTATGCTCACTCCCTAACTTAGGCGATAGGTTAGGCACCGCCTATGTCAACATAGGCAATATCATAGGCGTCTCCTATATCAACATAGGAGATAGGTAAGGCACCGCTTATCCCATTGCCTATGCTTACTGCCTCACTTAGACAATAGGTTAGGCGCTGCCTATGTCAACATAGTCTATGGCTCAGGTGCCGCGTATATCAATATAGGCTATAGGTTAGGCGCCACTTATACCATTGCCTATTCTTACTGCCTCAATTAGGTGATAGGTTAGGTGTCTCCTATGTCTACAGAGGCGATGGCTTAGGCCCCATATATATCAATATAGGTGATAGGTTAGGCGCCGATTATACAATTGCTAATGCTTACTGCCATACTTAGGCGAAAGGTTAGGTGCCACTTATACCATTGCCTATGCTCACTCCCTCACTTAGGCGATAGGTTAGGCTTCTCCTATGTCAATATATGCGATGAATTAGGCGCCGCCTATATCAACATAGGCGATGGTTTAGGCGCCGCTTATACCATTGCCTATGCTCACTGCCTCACTTAGGCGATAGGTTAGGTGCCGCCTATGTTACATAGGCGATGGCTTAGGAGCCGCCTATATCAACATAGGTTTATAGATTAGTAGCCGCTTATACAATTGCCTATGCGCACTGCCTCACTTAGATGATAGGTTAGGCGTCGCCTATGTCAACATAGGCTATGGCTCAGGCGCTGCATATATCAACATAGGCGATAGGTTCGGCGCCACTTATACCATTTCCTATGCTCACTGCCTCATTTAGGAGATAGGTTTGGTGCCGCTTATGTCAACATAGGCGATGTCTTAGACCCCACCTATATCAACATAGGAGATAGGTTTGGCGCCGCTTATAGAATTGCATATGCTTACTGCCTCACTTAGGATATAGGTTAGGCGCCGCCTATGTCAACATAGGCAATGGCTTAGGCTCCGCCTTTATCAATATAGGAGAGAGGATAGGAGCTGCTTATATCATTATCTATGCTCACTTCCTCACTAAGGCGATAGGTTAGGCGCCACCTATGTCAATATAGGCGATGGATTAGCCACCGCCTATATAAACATAGGCAATAAGTTAGGCGCCGCTAATACCATTTCTTATGCTCACTGCCTTACTTAGTCGATAGGTTAGGCACCGCTTATGTCAACATAGAGGAGTTCTTAGGTGCCACCTTTATTATCATAGGCGATAGGTTAGGCGCCACTTATACCATTGCCTATGCTCACTGCCTCACTTAGGTGATAGGTTAGGAGCCGCCTATGTGAATATAGGCGATGGGTCAAGAGCCGCCTATATCCACATAGGCGATAGGTTAGGCGCCGATTATACTATTTCATATGATCACTGCCTCACTTAGTCGATAGGTTAGGTGACACCTATGTTAACATAGGTGATGGCTTAGGCGCCACCTATATAAACATAAGCGATAGGTTAGGAGCCGCTTATACCATTTCCTATTCTCACTGCCTCATTTAGGCGATGTATTAGGTGCAGCCTATGTCAACATAGGCGATAAGTTAGGCGCCGCATATACCATTGTCTATGCTCAATGCCTCACTTAGGCGATAGGTTAGGCACTGCCTATGTCAACATTGGCGATGGCTTAGACGCCGCCTATATCAACATAGGAGATAGGTTAGTCGCTGCTTAGACCATTACCTATGCTCACTACCTCACTTAGGCGATAGGTTAGGTGCCGCCTTTGTCAACATAGGCGATGGATTAGGTGCTACCTATTTCAACATAGGCGATAGGTTAGGCGCCGCTTATTCCAGTGCCTATGCTCATTGCCTCAATTAGGTGATAGGTTAGGCATCGCCTATGTCTACATATGCGATCGCTTAGGCGCTGCTTATATCAACATAGGCGATAGGTTAGGCGTCGCTTATACCATTGCCTATGGTCACTGCCTCACTTAGGTGATGGCTTAGTTGCCGACAATATCAACATAGGAGATAGGTTAGGCACTGCTTATATCATTGTCTATGCTCACTTCTTCACTTAGGCGATAGGTTAGGCGCTGCCTATGTCAATATAATTGATGGCTTAGAGGCCGCCTACATCAACATAGGTGATAGGTTAGGCGCCGCTTATACCAATACCTATGCTCACTGCCTCATTTAGGCGATAGGTTTGTTGTCACTTATGTCAAGATTGGCGATGGCATAGGCCCCACCTATATCAACGTAGGCGATAGGTTTGGCGCCGCTTATAGCATTGCCTATGCTCACTGCCTCACTTAGGTGATAGGTTAGGCGCCGCCTATGTCAACTTAGAAGATGGCTTAGGCTCCGCCTTTATGAACATAGGCGAGAGGCTAGGCGCCGCTTATATCATTGCCTATGCTTACTCCCTCACTTAGGCGATTGGTTAGGCGCCGCCTATGTCAATATAGGCGATGGATTAGCCGTCGCCTATATCAACATAGGCAATAAGTTTGGCGTCGCTAATACCATTGCCTATGCTCACTGCCTTACATAGGTGATAGGTTAGGCGCCGTTTATGTCAACATAGACGATGTCTTAGGTGCCATCTTTATCAACATAGGTGATAGGTTAGGCGCCGCTTATACCATGGCCTATGCTCACTCCCTCACTTAGGCGATATGTTAGGCTTCGCCTATGTCAATATAGGCGATGGCTTAGGAGCCACCTATATCAACATAGGCGATAATTTAGGCGCAGCTTATACCAATTTCCTATGCTCACTGCTTCACTTAGGCGATAGGTTAGGTGTCACCTATGTTACATAGGCGATGGCTTAGGCACTGCCTATATCGACATAGGCGATAGGTTAGGAGCCGCTTATACCATTGTCTATGCTCACTACCTCACTTAGGCGATAGGTTAGGCGCTGTCTATGTCAACATAGGCAATATCTTAGGCGTCGCCTATATCAACATAGGCGATAGGTAAGGCACCGCATATCCCATTGCCTATGCTTACTGCCTCACTTAGACGTTAGGTTAGGCGCTGCCTATGTCAACATAGGCTATGGTTCAGGCGCTACGTATATCAATATAGGCTATAGATTTGGCGCCACTTATACCATTGCCTATTCTCACTGCCCTAATTAGGCGATAGGTTAGGTGTCTCCTATGTCTACAGAGGCGATCGCTTAGGCCCCACATATATCAATATAGGTGATAGGTTAGGCGCCGATTATACCATTGCTAATGCTCACTGCCACACTTAGGCGAAAGGTTAGGCGCCACTTATACCATTGCCTATGCTCACTCCCTCACTTAGGCGATAGGTTAGGCTTGCCTATGTCAATATAGGCGATGGCTTAGGCGCCGCCTATATCAACATAGGCGATGGTTTAGGCGCCGCTTATACCATTGCCTATGCTCACTTCCTCACTTAGGCGATAGGTTAGGTGCCGCCTATGTTACATAGGCGATGGCTTAGGCGCCGCCTATATCAACATAGGTTTATATATTAGTAGCCACTTATACCATTGCCTATGCTCACTGCCTCACTTAGACGATAGGTTAGGCGTCGCCTATGTCAACATAGGATATGGCTCAGGCTCCGCATATATCAACATAGGCAATAGGTTCGGCACCACATATATCATTTCCTATGCTCACTGCCTAATTTAGGCGATAGGTTTGGTGCCGCCTATGTCAACATAGGCGATGTCTTAGACCCCACCTATATCAACATAGGAGATAGGTTTGGCGCCGCTTATAGCATTGCCTATGCTCACTGCCACACTTAGGAAATAGGTTAGGCGCCGCCTATGTCAACATAGGCGATGGCTTAGGCTCCGCCTTTATCAACATAGGCGAGAGGCTAGGAGCTGCTTATATCATTGCCTATGCTCACTTCCACAGTAAGGCGATAGGTTAGGCGCCACCTATGTCAATATAGGCGATGGATTAGCCACCGCTTATATCAACATAGGCAATAAGTTAGGCGCCGCTAATACCATTTCTTATGCTCACTGCCTTACTTAGTCGATAGGTTAGGCACCGCTTATGTCAACATAGAGGAGTTCTTAGGTGCCACCTTTATTAACATAGGCGATAGGTTAGGCGCCACTTATACCATTGCCTATGCTCACTGCCTCACTTAGGCGATAGGTTAGGAGCCACCTATGTGAATATAGGTGATGGGTTAGGAGCCGCCTATATCCACATAGGCGATAGGTTAGGCGCCGATTATACTATATCATATGATCACTGCCTCACTTAGTCGATAGGTTAGGTGAAACCTATGTTAACATAGGTGATGGCTTAGGCGCCACCTATATAATCATAAGCGATAGGTTAGGAGCCGCTTATACCATTTCCTATGCTCACTGCCTCACTTAGGCGATGTATTAGGTGCAGCCTATGTCAATATAGGCGATAAGTTAGGCGCCGCTTATACCATTGTCTATGCTCACTGCCTCACTTAGGCGATAGGTTAGGCGCTGCCTATGTCAATATTGGCGATGGCTTAGATGCCGCCTATATCAACATAGGAGATAGGTTAGTCGCCGATTAGACCATTACCTATGCTCACTACCTCACTTAGGCGATAGGTTAGGCGCCGCCTTTGTCAACATAGGTGATGGATTAGGTGCCGCCTATATCAACATAGGCGATAGGTTAGGCGCCGCTTATTCCAGTGCCTATGCTCACTGCCTCAATTAGGGGATAGGTTAGGCATCGCCTATGTCAACATAGGCAATCGCTTAGGCGCTGCCTATATCAACATAGGCGATAGGCTAGGCATCGCTTATACCATTGCCTATGCTCACTGCATCACTTAGCTGATGGCTTAGTTTCCGACTATATCAACATAGGCGATAGGATAGGCAATGCTTATATCATTGTCTATGCTCACTTCTTCACATAGGCGATAGGTTAGGCGCTGCCTATGTCAATATAATCGATGGCTTAGAGGCCGCCTACATCAACATAGGTGATAGGTTAGGCGCCGCTTATACCATTACCTATGCTCACAGCCTCATTTAGGCGATAGGTTAGGTGTCGCTTATGTCAAGATTGGCGATGGCATAGGACCCACCTATATCAACATAGGCGATAGGTTTGGCGTCGCTTATAGCATTGCCTATGCTCACTGCCTCACTTAGGTGATAGGTTAGGCGCCGCCTATGTCATCTTAGGAGATGGCTTAGGCTCCGCCTTTATCAACATAGGCGAGAGGCTAGGTGCCGCTTATATCATTGCCTATGCTTACTCCCTCACTTAGGCGATAGGTTAGGCGCCGCCTATGTCAATATAGGCAATGGATTAGTCGTCGCCTATATCAACATAGGCAATAAGTTCGGCGTCGCTAATACCATTGCCTATGCTCACTGCCTTACGTAGGTGATAGGTTAGGCGCCGTTTATGTCAACATAGATGATGTCTTAGGTGCCACCTTTATCAACATAGGTGATAGGTTAGGCGCCGCTTATACCATGGCCTATGCTTACTCCCTCACTTAGGAGATAGGTTAGGCTTCGCTTATGTCAATATAGGCGATGGCTTAGGCGCCACCTATATCAACATAGGTGATAGATTAGGCGCCACTTATACCAATTTCCTATGCTCACTGCTTCGCTTAGGCGATAGGTTAGGTGTCGCCTATGTTACATAGGCGATGGCTTAGGCGCTGCCTATATCGACATAGGTGATAGGTTAGGAGCCGCTTATACCATTGTCTATGCTCACTGCCTCACTTAGGGGATAGGTTAGGCGCTGTCTATGTCAACATAGGCAATATCTTAGGCGTCGCCTATATCAACATAGGCGATAGGTAAGGCACCGCATATCCCATTGCCTATGCTTACTGCCTCACTTAGCCGTTAGGTTAGGCGCTGCCTATGTCAACATAGGCTATGGCTCAGGCGCTGCGTATATCAATATAGGCTATAGGTTAGGCGCCACTTATACCATTGCCTATTCTCACTGCCTCAATTAGGCGATAGGTTAGGCGCCACTTATACCATTGCCTATTCTCACTGCCTCAATTAGGCGATAGGTTAGGTGTCTCCTATGTCTACAGAGGCTATCGCTTAGGCCCCACATATATCAATATAGGTGATAGGTTAGGCGTCGATTATACCCTTGCTAATGCTCACTTCCACACTTAGGTGAAAGGTTAGGCGCCACTTATACCATTGCCTATGCTCACTCCCTCACTTAGGCGATAGGTTAGGCTTTGCCTATGTCAATATAGGCGATGGCTTAGGCGCCGCCTATATCAACATAGGCGATGGTTTAGGCGCCGCTTATACCATTGCCTATGCTCACTTCCTCACTTAGGCGATAGGTTAGGTGCCGCCTATGTTACATAGGCGATGGCTTAGGCGCCGCCTATATCAACATAGGTTTATAGATTAGTAGCCGCTTATACCATTGCCTATGCTCACTGCCTCACTTAGACGATAGGTTAGGCGTAGCCTATGTCAACATAGGCTATGGCTAAGGCGCCGCATATATCAACATAGGCAATAGGTTCGGCACCACATATACCATTTCCTATGCTCACTGCCTCATTTAGGCGATAGGTTTGGTGCCGCCTATGTCAACATAGGCGATGTCTTAGACCCCACCTATATCAACATAGGAGATAGGTTTGGCGCCGCTTGTAGCATTGCCTATGCTCACTGCCTCACTTAGGAAATAGGTTAGGCGCCGCCTATGTCAACATAGGCGATGGCTTAGGCTCCGCCTTTATCAACATAGGCGAGAGGCTAGGAGCTGCTTATATCATTGCCTATGCTCACTTCCTCACTAAGGCGATAGGTTAGGCTCCACCTATGTCAATATAGGCGATGGATTAGCCACCGCATATATCAACATAGGCAATAAGTTAGGCGCCGCTAATACCATTTCTTATGCTCACTGCCTTACTTAGTCGATAGGTTAGGCACCGCTTATGTCAACATAGAGGAGTTCTTAGGTGCCACCTTTATTAACATAGGCGATAGGTTAGGCGCCACTTATACCATTGCCTATGCTCACTGCCTCACTTAGGCGATAGGTTAGGACCCGCCTATGTGAATATAGGTGATGGGTCAGGAGCCGCCTATATCCACATAGGCGATAGGTTAGGCGCCGATTATACTATATCATATGATCACTGCCTCACTTAGTCGATAGGTTAGGTGACACCTATGTTAACATAGGTGATGGATTAGGCGCCACCTATATAAACATAAGCGATAGGTTAGGAGCCGCTTATACCATTTCCTATGCTCACTGCCTCACTTAGGCGATGTATTAGGTGCAGCCTATGTCAATATAGGCGATAAGTTAGGCGCCGCTTTTGTCAACATAGGCGATGGATTAGGTGCCGCCTATATCAACATAGGCGATAGGTTAGGCGCCGCTTATTCCAGTGCCTATGCTCACTGCCTCAATTAGGGGATAGGTTAGGCATCGCCTATGTCAACATAGGCGATCGCTTAGGCGCTGCCTATATCAACATAGGCGATAGGTTAGGCGTCTCTTATACCATTGCCTATGCTCACTGCCTTATTTAGGCGATGGCTTAGTTGCCGACTATATCAACATAGGCTATAGGTTAGGCACTGCTTATATCATTGTCTATGCTCACTTCTTCACTTAGGCGATAGGTTAGGCGCTGCCTATGTTAATATAATCGATGGCTTAGAGGCCGCCTACATCAACATAGGTGATAGGTTAGGCGCCGCTTATACCATTAGGCGATAGGTTAGGTGTCGCTTATGTCAAGATTGGCGATGGCATAGGCCCCACCTATACCAACATAGGAGATAGGTTTGGCACCGCTTATAGCATTGCCTATGCTCACTGCCTCACTTAGGTGATAGGTTAGGAGCCTCCTATGTCAACTTAGGAGATGGCTTAGGCTCCGCATTTATCAACATAGGCGAGAGGGTAGGCGCCGCTTATATTATTGCCTATGCTTACTCCCTCACTTAGGCGATAGGTTAGGCGCCGCCTATGTCAATATAGGCGATGGATTAGCCCACGCCTATATCTACATAGGCAATAAGTTTGGCGTCGCTAATACCATTGCCTATGCTCACTGCCTTACGTAGGTGATAGGTTAGGCGTCGTCTATGTCAACATAGACGATGTCTTAGGTGCCACCTTTATCAACATAGGTGATAGGTTAGGCGCCGCTTATACCATGGCCTATGCTCACTCCCTCACTTAGGCGATAGGTTAGGCTTCGCCTATGTAAATATAGGCGATGGCTTATGCGCCATCTATATCAACATAGGCAGTATTTTAGGCGCCGCTTATACCAATTTCCTATGCTCACTCCTTCACTTAGGCGATAGGTTAGGTGTCGCCTATGTTACATAGGCGATGGCTTAGGCGCTGCCTATATCAACATAGGCGATAGGTTAGGAGCCGCTTATACCATTGTCTATGCTCACTGCCTCACTTAGGCGATAGGTTAGGCGCTCTCTATGTCAACATAGGCAATATCTTAGGCGTCGCCTATGTCAACAAAGGCGATAGGTAAGGCACCGCTTATCCCATTGCCTATGCTTACTGCCTCACATAGACGATAGGTTAGGTGCTGCCTATGTCAACATAGGCTATGGCTCAGGCGCTGCGTTTATCAATATAGGCTATACGTTAGGCGCCACTTATACCATTGCCTATTCTCACTGCCTCAATTAGGCGATATGTTAGGTGTCTCCTATGTCTACAGAGGCGATGGCTTAGGCCCCACCTATATCAATATAGGTGATAGGTTAGGCGCCGATTATACCATTGCTAATGCTCACTGCCACACTTAGGCGAAATGTTAGGCACCACTTATACCATTGCCTATGCTCACTCCCTCACTTAGGCGATAGGTTAGGCTTCGCCTATGTCAATATAGGCGATGGCTTAGGCGCCGCCTATATCAACATAGGCGATGGTTTAGGCGCCGCTTATACCATTGCCTATGCTTACTTCCTCACTTAGGCGATAGGTTAGGTGCCGCCTATGTTACATAGGCGATGGCTTAGGCGCCGCCTATATCAACATAGGTTTATATATTAGTAGCCGCTTATACCATTGCCTATGCTCACTGCCTCACTTAGACGATAGGTTAGGCGTCGCCTATGTCAACATAGGCTATGGCTCAGGCGCCGCATATATCAACATAGGCAATAGGTTCGGCACCACTTATACCATTTCCTATGCTCACTGCCTCATTTAGGCAATAGGTTTGGTGCCGTCTATGTCAACATAGGCGATGTCTTAGACCCCACCTATATCAACATAGGAGATAGGTTTGGCGCCGCTTATAGCAATGCCTATGCTCACTGCCTCACTTAGGAAATAGGTTAGGCGCCGCCTATGTCAACATAGGCGATGGCTTAGGCTCCGCCTTTATCAACATAGGCGAGAGGCTAGGAGCTGCTTATATCATTGCCTATGCTCACTTCCTCACTAAGGCGATAGGTTAGGCGCCACCTATGTCAATATAGGCGATGGATTAGCCACCGCCTATATCAACATAGGCAATAAGTTAGGCGCCGCTAATACCATTTCTTATGCTCACTGCCTTACTTAGTCGATAGGTTAGGCGCCGTTTATGTCAACATAGAGGAGTTCTTAGGTGCCACCATTATTAACATAGGCGATAGGTTAGGCGCCACTTATACCATTGCCTATGCTCACTGCCTCACTTAGGCGATAGGTTAGGAGCCGCCTATGTGAATATAGGTGATGGGTCAGGAGCCGCCTATATCCACTTAGGCGATAGGTTAGGCGCCGATTATACTATATCATATGATCACTGCCTCACTTAGTCGATAGGTTAGGTGACACCTATATTAACATAGGTGATGGATTAGGCGCCACCTATATAAACATAAGAGATAGGTTAGGAGCCGCTTATACCATTTCCTATGCTCACTGCCTCACGTAGGCGATGTATTAGGTGCAGCCTATGTCAATATAGGCGATAAGTTAGGCGCCGCTTATACCATTGTCTATGCTCACTGCCTCACTTAGGAGATAGGTTAGGCGCTGCCTATGTCAATATTGGCGATGGCTTAGACGCCGCCTATATTAACATAGGAGATAGGTTAGTCGCCGCTTAGACCATTACCTATGCTCACTACCTCACTTAGGAGATAGGTTAGGCGCCGTCTTTGTCAACATAGGCGATGGATTAGGTGCCGCCTATATCAACATAGGCGATAGGTTAGGCGCCGCTTATTCCAGTGCCTATGCTCACTGCCTCAATTAGGCGATAGGTTAGGCATCGCCTATGTCAACATAGGAGATCGCTTAGGCGCTGCCTATATCAACATAGGCGATAGGTTAGGCGTCGCTTATACCATTGCCTATGCTCACTGCCTCACTTAGGTGATGGCTTAGGTTCCAACTATATCAACATAGGCGATAGGTTAGGCACTGCTTATACCATTGTCTATGCTCACTTCTTCACTTATGCGATAGGTTAGGCGCCGCCAATGTCAATATAATCGATGGCTTAGAGGCCGCCTACATCAACATAGGTGATAGGTTAGGCGCCGCTTATACCATTACCTATGCTCACTGCCTCATTTAGGCGATAGGTTAGGTGTCGCTTATGTAAATATTGGCGATGGCATAGGCCCCACCTATATCAACATAGGCGATAGGTTTGGTGCCGCTTATAGCATTGCCTATGCTCACTGCCTCACTTAGGTGATAGGTTAGGCGCCACCTATGTCAACTTAGGAGATGGCTTAGGCTTTGCCTTTATCAACATAGGCGAGAGGCTAGGCGCCGCATATATCATTTCCTATGCTTACTCCCTCACTTAGGCGATAGGTTAGGCGTCGCCTATGTCAATATAGGCGATGGATTAGTCGTCGCCTATATCAACATAAGCAATAAGTTAGGCGTCGCTAATACCATTGCCTATGCTCACTGCCTTACGTAGGTGATAGGTTAGGCACCGTTTATGTCAACATAGACGATGTCTTAGGTGCCACCTTTATCAACATAGGTGATAGGTTAGGCGCCGCTTATACCATGGCCTATGCTCACTCCCTCACTTAGGCGATAGGTTAGGCTTCGCCTGTGTCAATATAGGCGATGGCTTAGGCGCCATCTATATCAACATAGGCGATAGTTTAGGCGCCGCTTATACCAATTTCCTATGCTCACTCCTTCACTTAGGCGATAGGTTAGGTGTCGCCTATGTTACATAGGCGATGGCTTAGGCGCTGCCTATATCAACATAGGCGATAGGTTAGGAGCCGCTTATACCATTGTCTATGCTCACTGCCTCACTTAGGCGATAGGTTAGGCGCTCTCTATGTCAACATAGGCAATATCTTAGGCGTCGCCTATGTCAACAAAGGCGATAGGTAAGGCACCGCTTATCCCATTGCCTATGCTTACTGCCTCACATAGACGATAGGTTAGGTGCTGCCTATGTCAACATAGGCTATGGCTCAGGCGCTGCGTATATCAATATAGGCTATACGTTAGGCGCCACTTATACCATTGCCTATTCTCACTGCCTCAATTAGGCGATAGGTTAGGTGTCTCCTATGTCTACAGAGGCGATGGCTTAGGCCCCACATATATCAATATAGGTGATAGGTTAGGCGCCGATTATACCATTGCTAATGCTCACTGCCACACTTAGGCGAAATGTTAGGCGCCACTTATACCATTGCCTATGCTCACTCCCTCACTTAGGCGATAGGTTAGGCTTCGCCTATGTCAATATAGGCGATGGCTTAGGCGCCGCCTATATCAACATAGACGATGGTTTAGGCGCCGCTTATACCATTGCCTATGCTTACTTCATCACTTAGGCGATAGGTTAGGTGCCGCCTATGTTACATAGGCGATGGCTTAGGCACCGCCTATATCAACATAGGTTTATATATTAGTAGCCGCTTATACCATTGCCTATGCTCACTGCCTCACTTAGACGATAGGTTAGGCGTCGCCTATGTCAACATAGGCTATGGCTCAGGCGCCGCATATATCAACATAGGCAATAGGTTCGGCACCACTTATACCATTTCCTATGCTCACTACCTTATTTAGGCAATAGGTTTGGTGCCGCCTATGTCAACATAGGCGATGTCTTAGACCCCACCTATATCAACATAGGAGATAGGTTTGGCGCTGCTTATAGCAATGCCTATGCTCACTGCCTCACTTAGGAAATAGTTTAGGCGCCGCCTATGTCAACATAGGCGATGGCTTAGGCTCCGCCTTTATCAACATAGGCGAGAGGCTAGGATCTGCTTATATCATTGCCTATGCTCACTTCCTCACTAAGGCGATAGGTTAGGCACTACCTATGTCAATACAGGCGATGGATTAGCCACCGCCTATATCAACATAGGCAATAAGTTAGGCGCCGCTAATACCATTTCTTATGCTCACTGCCTTACTTAGTCGATAGGTTAGGCGTCGTTTATGTCAACATAGAGGAGTTCTTAGGTGCCACCTTTATTAACATAGGCGATAGGTTAGGCGCCACTTATACCATTGCCTATGCTCACTGCCTCACTTAGGCGATAGGTTAGGAGCCGCCTATGTGAATATAGGTGATGGGTCAGGAGCCGCCTATATCCACTTAGGCGATAGGTTAGGCGCCGATTATACTATATCATATGATCACTGCCTCACTTAGTCGATAGGTTAGGTGACACCTATATTAACATAGGTGATGGATTAGGCGCCACCTATATAAACATAAGAGATAGGTTAGGAGCCGCTTATACCATTTCCTATGCTCACTGCCTCACGTAGGCGATGTATTAGGTGCAGCCTATGTCAATATAGGCGATAAGTTAGGCGCCGCTTATACCATTGTCTATGCTCACTGCCTCACTTAGGAGATAGGTTAGGCGCTGCCTATGTCAATATTGGCGATGGCTTAGACGCCGCCTATATCAACATAGGAGATAGGTTAGTCGCCGCTTAGACCATTACCTATGCTCACTACCTCACTTAGGAGATAGGTTAGGAGCCGCCTTTGTCAACATAGGCGATGGATTAGGTGCCGCCTATATCAACATAGGCGATAGGTTAGGTGCCGCTTATTCCAGTGCCTATGCTCACTGCCTCAATTAGGCGATAGGTTAGGCATCGCCTATGTCAACATAGGCGATCGCTTAGGCGCTGCCAATATCAACATAGGCGATAGGTTAGGCGTCGCTTATACCATTGCCTATGCTCACTGCCTCACTTATGTGATGGCTTAGGTTCCAACTATATCAACATAGGCGATAGGTTAGGCACTGCTTATACCATTGTCTATGCTCACTTCTTCACTTATGCGATAGGTTAGGCGCCGCCATAGTCAATATAATCGATGGGTTAGAGGCCGCCTACATCAACATAGGTGATAGGTTAGGCGCCGCTTATACCATTACCTATGCTCACTGCCTCATTTACGCGATAGGTTATGTTTCGCTTATGTAAATATTGGCGATGGCATAGGCCCCACCTATATCAACATAGGCGATAGGTTTGGTGCCGCTTATAGCATTGCCTATGCTCACTGCCTCACTTAGGTGATAGGTTAGGCGCCACCTATGTCAACTTAGGAGATGGCTTAGGCTTTGCCTTTATCAACATAGGTGAGAGGCTAGGCGCCGCATATATCATTGCCTATGCTTACTCCCTCACTTAGGCGATAGGTTAGGCGTCGCCTATGTCAATATAGGCGATGGATTAGCCGTCGCCTATATCAACATAGGCAATAAGTTAGGCGTCGCTAATACCATTGCCTATGCTCACTGCCTTACGTAGGTGATAGGTTAGGCACCGTTTATGTCAACATAGACGATGTCTTAGGTGCCACCTTTATCAACATAGGTGATAGGTTAGGCGCCGCTTATACCATGGCCTATGCTCACTCACTCACTTAGGCGATAGGTTAGGCTTCGCCTGTGTCAATATAGGCGATGGCTTAGGCGCCATCTATATCAACATAGGCGATAGTTTAGGCGCCGCTTATACCAATTTCCTATGCTCACTGCTTCACTTAGGCGATAGGTTAGGTGTCGCCTATGTTACATAGGCGATGGCTTAGGCGCTGCCTATATCAACATAGGCGATAGGTTAGGAGCCGCTTATACCATTGTCTATGCTCACTGCCTCACTTAGGCGATAGGTTAGGCGCTGTCTATTTCAACATAGGCAATATCTTAGGCGTTGCCTATATCAACAAAGGCGATAGGTAAGGCACCGCTTATCCCATTGCCTATGCTTACTGCCTCACTTAGACGATAGGTTAGGCGCTGCCTATGTCAATATAGGCTATGGCTCAGGCGCTGCGTATATCAATATAGGCTATACGTTAGGCGCCACTTATACCATTGCCTATTCTCACTGCCTCAATTAGGCGATAGGTTAGGTGTCTCCTATGTCTACAGAGGCGATGGCTTAGGCCCCACATATATCAATATAGGTGATAGGTTGGGCGCCGATTATACCATTGCTAATGCTCACTGCCACACTTAGGCGAAAGGTTAGGCGCCACTTATACCATTGCCTATGATCACTCCCTCACTTAGGCGATAGGTTAGGCTTCGCCTATGTCAATATAGGCGATGGCTTAGGCGCCGCCTATATCAACATAGGCGATGGTTTAGGCGCCGCTTATACCATTGCCTATGCTTACTTCCTCACTTAGGCGATAGGTTAGGTGCCGCCTATGTTACATAGGCGATGGCTTAGGCGCCGCCTATATCAACATAGGTTTATAGATTAGTAGCCGCTTATACTATTTCCAATGCTCATAGCCTCACTTAGACGATAGGTTAGGCGTCGCCTATGTCAACATAGGCTATGGCTCAGGCGCCGCATATATCAGCATAGGAAATAGGCTCGGCACCACTTATACCATTTCCTATGCTCACTGCCTCATTTAGGCGATAGGTTTGGTGCCGCCTATGTCAACATAGGCGATGTCTTAGACCCCACCTATATCAACATAGGAGATAGGTTTGGCGCCGCTTATAGCAATGCCTATGCTCACTGCCTCACTTAGGAAATAGGTTAGGCGCCGCCTTTGTCAACATAGGAGATGGCTTAGGCTCCACCTTTATCAACATAGGCGAGAGGCTAGGAGCTGCTTATATCATTGCCTATGCTCACTTCCTCACTAAGGCGATAGGTTAGGCGCCACCTATGTCAATATAGACGATGGATTAGCCACCGCCTATATCAACATAGGCAATAAGTTAGGCGCCGCTAATACCATTTCTTATGCTCACTGCCTTACTTAGTCGATAGGTTAGGCTCCGCTTATGTCAACATAGAGGAGTTCATAGGTGCCACCTTTATTAACATAGGCGATAGGTTAGGCGCCACTTATACCATTGCCTATGCTCACTTCCTCACTTGGGCGATAGGTTAGGAGCCGCCTATGTGAATATAGGTGATGGGTCAGGAGCCGCCTATATCCACTTAGGCGATAGGTTAGGCGCCGATTATACTATATCATATGATCACTGCCTCACATAGGCGAGAGGTTAGGTGACACCTATGTTAACATAGGTGATGGATTAGGCGCCACCTATATAAACATAAGCGATAGGTTAGGAGCCACTTATACCATTTCCTATGCTCACTGCTTCACGTAGGCGATGTATTAGGTGCAGCCTATGTCAATATAGGCGATAAGTTAGGCACCGCTTATACCATTGTCTATGCTCACTGCCTTACATAGGCGATAGGTTAGGCGCTGCCTATGTCAATATTGGCGATGGCTTAGACGCCGCCTATATCAACATAGGAGATAGGTTGGTCGCCGCATAGACCATTACCTATGCTCACTACCTCACTTAGGCGATAGGTTAGGCGCCACCTTTGTCAACATAGGCGATGGATTAGGTGCCGCCTATATCAACATAGGCGATAGGTTAGGTGCCGCTTATTCCAGTGCCTATGCTCACTGCCTCAATTAGGCGATAGGTTAGGCATCGCCTATGTCAACATAGGCGATCGCTTAGGCGCTGCCTATATCAACATAGGCGATAGGTTAGGCGTCGCTTATACCATTGCCTATGCTCACTGCCTCACTTAGGTGATGGCTTAGGTTCCAACTATATCAACATAGGCGATAGGTTAGGCACTGCTTATACCATTGTCTATGCTCACTTCTTCACTTAGGCGATAGATTAGGCGCTGCCTATGTCAATATAATCGATGGCTTAGAGGCCGCCTACATCAACATAGGTGATAGGTTAGGCGCCGCTTATACCATTACCTATGCTCACTGCCTCATTTATGCGATAGGTTAGGTGTCGCTTATGTAAAGATTGGAGATGGCATAGGCCCCACCTATATCAACATAGGCGATAGGTTTGGTGCCGCTTATAGCATTGCCCATGCTCACTGCCTCACTTAGGTGATAGGTTAGGCGCCACCTATGTCAACTTATGCGATGGCTTAGGCTTTGCCTTTATCAACATAGGCGAGAGGCTAGGCGCCGCTTATATCATTGCCAATGCTTACTCCCTCACTTAGGCGATAGGTTAGGCGTCGCCTATGTCAATATAGGCGATGGATTAGCCGTCGCCTATATCAACATAGGCAATAAGTTAGGCGTCGCTAATACCATTGCCTATGCTCACTGCCTTACGTAGGTGATAGGTTAGGCGCCGTTTATGTCAACATAGACGATGTCTTAGGTGCCACCTTAATCAACATAGGTGATAGGTTAGGCGCCGCTTATACCATGGCCTATGTTCACTCCCTCACTTATGCGATAGGTTAGGCTTCGCGTATGTCAATATAGGCGATGGCTTAGGCGCTACCTATATCAACATAGGCGATAGTATAGGCGCCGCTTATACCAATTACCTATGCTCACTGCTTCACTTAGGCGATAGGTTAGGTGTCGCCTATGTTACATAAGCGATGGCTTAGGTGCTACCTATATCAACATAGGCGATAGGTTAGGAGCCGCTTATACCATTGTCTATGCTCACTGCCACACTTAGACGATAGGTTAGGCGTCGCCTATGTCAACATAGGCTAAGTCCCAGACGCCGCCTATATCAACATAGACGATAGGTTAGGCGCCACTTATACCATTTCCTATGCTCACTGCCTCATTTAGGCGATAGGTTAAGTATCGCATATGTCAAGATTGGCGATGGCTTAGACCCCACCTATATAAATATAGGCAATAGGTTTGGCGCCGCTTCTAGCATTGCCTATGTTCACTGCCTCACTTAGGTGATAGGTTAGGCGCCGCCTATGTCAACATAGGCGATGGCTTAGGCTCCGCCTTTATCAACATAGGCGAGAGGCTAGGCGCCGCTTATATCATTACCTATGCTTACTCCCTCACTCAGGCGATATGCTAGGCGCCGCTTATATCATTTCCTATTCTTACTCCCTCACTTAGGCGATAGGTTAGGCGCCGCCTATGTCAATATAGGCGATGGATTAGCCGCCGCCAATATCAACATAGGAAATAAGTTAGGCGCCTCTAATACCATTGCCTATGCTCACTGCCTTACTTAGACAATAGGTTAGGCGTCGTTTATGTTAACATAGACGATGTCTTAAGTGCCACCTTTATCAACATAGGTGATAGGTTAGGCGCCGCTTATACCATTGCCTATGTCAATATAGGCGATGGCTTAGACGCCACCTATATCAACATAGGCGATAGGTTAGGCACCGCTTAGACCATTACCTATACTCATTGCCTCACTTAGGCGATAGGTTAGGCACCGCCTTTGTCAACATAGGCGGTGGATTAGGCGCCGCCTATATCAACATAGGCGATAGATTAGGCGTCGCTTATACCATTGCCTATGCTCACTTTCTCTATTAGGAGAGTGGTTAGGCAACGCCTATGTCAACATAGGTGATCGCTTAGGCGCCGCCTATATAAACATAGGCGATAGGTTAGGCGCCGCTTATACAATTGCCTATGCTAACTGCCTTACATAGGCGATGGCTTAGGTGCCGTCTATATCAACATAGGCGATAGGTTAGGCACCGCTTATACCATTGTCTAAGCGCACTTCTTCACTTAGGTGATAGGTTAGGCGCCACCTATGTCAATATAAGCGATGGCTTAGAGGCCGCCTATATCAACATAGGCGATAGGTTAGGCACTGCTTATACCATTACCTATGCTCACTGCCTCATTTACGCGATAGGTTAGGTGTCGCTTATGTAAATATTGGCGATGGCATAGGCCCCACCTATATCAACATAGGCGATAGGTTTGGTGCCGCTTATAGCATTGCCTATGCTCACTGCCTCACTTAGGTGATAGGTTAGGCGCCCCCTATGTCAACTTAGGAGATGGCTTAGGCTTTGCCTTTATCAACATAGGCGAGAGGCTAGGCGTCGCATATATCATTTCCTATGCTTACTCCCTCACTTAGGCGATAGGTCAGGCGTCGCCTATGTCAATATAGGCGATGGATTAGCCGTCGCCTATATCAACATAAGCAATAAGTTAGGCGTCGCTAATACCATTGCCTATGCTCACTACCTTACGTAGGTGATAGGTTAGGCACCGTTTATGTCAACATAGACGATGTCTTAGGTGCCACCTTTATCAACATAGGTGATATGTTAGGCGCCGCTTATACCATGGCCTATGCTCACTCCCTCACTTAGGCGATAGGTTAGGCTTCGCCTGTGTCAATATAGGCGATGGCTTAGGCGCCATCTATATCAACATAGGCGATAGTTTAGGCGCCGCTTATACCAATTTCCTATGCTCACTGCTTCACTTAGGCGATAGGTTAGGTGTCGCCTATGTTACATAGGCGATGGCTTAGGCGCTGCCTATATCAACATAGGCGATAGGTTAGGAGCCGCTTATACCATTGTCTATGCTCACTGCCTCACTTAGGCGATAGGTTAGGCGCTCTCTATGTCAACATAGGCAATATCTTAGGCGTCGCCTATGTCAACAAAGGCGATAGGTAAGGCACCGCTTATCCCATTGCCTATGCTTACTGCCTCACATAGACGATAGGTTAGGTGCTGCCTATGTCAACATAGGCTATGGCTCAGGCGCTGCGTATATCAATATAGGCTATACGTTAGGCGCCACTTATACCATTGCCTATTCTCACTGCCTCAATTAGGCGATAGGTTAGGTGTCTCCTATGTCTACAGAGGCGATGGCTTAGGCCCCACATATATCAATATAGGTGATAGGTTAGGCGCCGATTATACCATTGCTAATGCTCAGTGCCACACTTAGGCGAAATGTTAGGCGCCACTTATACCATTGCCTATGCTCACTCCCTCACTTAGGCGATAGGTTAGGCTTCGCCTATGTCAATATAGGCGATGGCTTAGGCGCCGCCTATATCAACATAGGCGATGGTTTAGGCGCCGCTTATACCATTGCCTATGCTTACTTCCTCACTTAGGCGATAGGTTAGGTGCCGCCTATGTTACATAGGCGATGGCTTAGGCGCCGCCTATATCAACATAGGTTTATATATTAGTAGCCGCTTATACCATTGCCTATTCTCACTGCCTCACTTAGACGATAGGTTAGGCGTCGCCTATGTCAAAATAGGCTATGGCTCAGGCGCCGCATATATCAACATAGGCAATAGGTTCGGCACCACTTATACCATTTCCTATGCTCACTGCCTCATTTAGGCAATAGGTTTGGTGCCGCCTATGTCAACATAGGCGATGTCTTAGACCCCACCTATATCAACATAGGAGATAGGTTTGGCGCCGCTTATAGCAATGCCTATGCTCACTGCCTCACTTAGGAAATAGGTTAGGCGCCGCCTATGTCAACATAGGCGATGGCTTAGGCTCCGCCTTTATCAACATAGGTGAGAGGCTAGGAGCTGCTTATATCATTGCCTATGCTCACTTCCTCACTATGGCGATAGGTTAGGCACCACCTATGTCAATACAGGCGATGGATTAGCCACCGCCTATATCAACATAGGCAATAAGTTAGGCGCCGCTAATACCATTTCTTATGCTCACTGCCTTACTTAGTCGATAGGTTAGGCGCCGTTTATGTCAACATAGAGGAGTTCTTAGGTTCCACCTTTATTAACATAGGCGATAGGTTAGGCGCCACTTATACCATTGCCTATGCTCACTGCCTCACTTAGGCGATAGGTTAGGAGCCGCCTATGTGAATATAGGTGATGGGTCAGGAGCCGCATATATCCACTTAGGCGATAGGTTAGGCGCCGATTATACTATATAATATGATCACTGCCTCACTTAGTCGATAGGTTAGGTGACACCTATATTAACATAGGTGATGGATTAGGCGCCACCTATATAAACATAAGAGATAGGTTAGGAGCCGCTTATACCATTTCCTATGCTCACTGCCTCACGTAGGCGATGTATTAGGTGCAGCCTATGTCAATATAGGCGATAAGTTAGGCGCCGCTTATACCATTGTCTATGCTCACTGCCTCACTTAGGAGATAGGTTAGGCGCTGCCTATGTCAATATTGGCGATGGCTTAGACGCCGCCTATATCAACATAGGAGATAGGTTAGTCGCCGCTTAGACCATTACTTATGCTCACTACCTCACTTAGGAGATAGGTTAGGCGCCGCCTTTGTCCATATAGGCGATGGATTAGGTGCCGCCTATATAAACATAGGCGATAGGTAAGGCGCCGCTTATTCCAGTGCCTATGCTCACTGCCTCAATTAGGCGATAGGTTAGGCATCGCCTATGTCAACATAGGCGATTGCTTAGGCGCTGCCTATATCAACATAGGCGATAGGTTAGGCGTCGCTTATACCATTGCCTATGCTCACTGCCTCACTTATGTGATGGCTTAGGTTCCAACTATATCAACATAGGCGATAGGTTAGGCACTGCTTATACCATTGTCTATGCTCACTTCTTCACTTATGCGATAGGTTAGGCTCCGCCAATGTCAATATAATCGATGGCTTAGAGGCCGCCTACATCAACATAGGTGATAGGTTAGGCGCCGTTTATACCATTACCTATGCTCACTGCCTCATTTACGCGATAGGTTAGGTTTCGCTTATGTAAATATTGGCGATGGCATAGGCCCCACCTATATCAACATAGGCGATAGGTTTGGTGCCGCTTATAGCATTGCCTATGCTCACTGCCTCACTTAGGTGATAGGTTAGCCGCCACCTATGTCAACTTAGGAGATGGCTTAGGCTTTGCCTTTATCAACATAGGCGAGAGGCTAGGCGCCACATATATCATTGCCTATGCTTACTCCCTCACTTAGGCGATAGGTTAGGCATCGCCTATGTCAATATAGGCGATGGATTAGCCGTCGCCTATATCAACATAGGCAATAAGTTAGGCGTCGCTAATACCATTGCCTATGCTCACTGCCTTACGTAGGTGATAGGTTAGGCGCCGTTTATGTCAACATAGACGATGTCTTAGGTGCCACCTTTATCAACATAGGTGATAGGTTAGGCACCGCTTATACCATGGCCTATGCTCACTCCCTCACTTAGGCGATAGGTTAGGCTTCGCCTGTGTCAATATAGGCGATGGCTTAGGCCCCATCTATATCAACATAGGCGATAGTTTAGGCGCCGCTTATACCAATTTCCTATGCTCACTGCTTCACTTAGGCGATAGGTTAGGTGTCGCCTATGTTACATAGGCGATGGCTTAGGCTCTGCCTATATCAACATAGGCGATAGGTTAGGAGCCGCTTATACCATTGTCTATGCTCACTGCCTCACTTAGGCGATAGGTTAGGCGCTGTCTATTTCAACATAGGCAATATCTTAGGCGTCGCCTATATCAACAAAGGCGATAGGTAAGGCACCGCTTATCCCATTGCCTATGCTTACTGCCTCACTTAGACGATAGGTTAGGCGCTGCCTATGTCAATATAGGCTATGGCTCAGGCGCTGCGTATATCAATATAGGCTATACGTTAGGCGCCACTTATACCATAGCCTATTCTCACTGCCTCAATTAGGCGATAGGTTAGGTGTCTCCTATGTCTACAGAGGCGATGGCTTAGGCCCCACATATATAAATATAGGTGATAGGTTGGGCGCCGATTATACCATTGCTAATGCTCACTGCCACACTTAGGCGAAAGGTTAGGCGCCACTTATACCATTGCCTATGATCACTCCCTCACTTAGGCGATAGGTTAGGCTTCGCCTAAGTCAATATAGGCGATGGCTTAGGCGCCGCCTATATCAACATAGGCGATGGTTTAGGCGCCGCTTATACCATTGCCTATGCTTACTTCCTCACTTAGGCGATAGGTTAGGTGTCGCCTATGTTACATAGGCAATGGCTTAGGCGCCGCTTATATCAACATAGGTTTATAGATTAGTAGCCGCTTATACTATTGCCAATGCTAACAGCCTCACTTAGACGATAGGTTAGGCGTCGCCTATGTCAACATAGGCTATGGCTCAGGCGCCGCATATATCAGCATAGGAAATAGGCTCGGCACCACTTATACCATTTCCTATGCTCACTGCCTCATTTAGGCGATAGGTTTGGTGCCGCCTATGTCAACATAGGCGATGTCTTAGACCCACCTATATCAACATAGGAGATAGGTTTGGCGCCGCTTATAGCAATTCCTATGCTCACTGCCTCACTTAGGAAATAGGTTAGGCGCCGCCTTTGTCAACATAGTAGATGGCTTAGGCTCCACCTTTATCAACATAGGCGAGAGGCTAGGAGCTGCTTATATCATTGCCTATGCTCTCTTCCTCACTAAGGCGATAGGTTAGGCGCCACCTATGTCAATATAGCCGATGGATTAGCCACCGCCTATATCAACATAGGCAATAAGTTAGGCGCCGCTAATACCATTTCTTATGCTCACTGCCTTACTTAGTCGATAGGTTAGGCTCCGCTTATGTCAACATAGAGGAGTTCATAGGTGCCACCTTTATTAACATAGGCGATAGGTTAGGCGCCACTTATACCATTGCCTATGCTCACTTCCTCACTTGGGCGATAGGTTAGGAGCCGCCTATGTGAATATAGGTGATGGGTCAGGAGCCGCCTATATCCACTTAGGCGATAGGTTAGGCGCCGATTATACTATATCATATGATCACTGCCTCACATAGGCGAGAGGTTAGGTGACACCTATGTTAACATAGGTGATGGATTAGGCACCACCTATATAAACATAAGCGATAGGTTAGGAGCCGCTTATACCATTTCCTATGCTCACTGCCTCACGTAGGCGATGTATTAGGTGCAGCCTATGTCAATATAGGCGATAAGTTAGGCACCGCTTATACCATTGTCTATGCTCACTGCCTCACATAGGCGATAGGTTAGGCGCTGCCTATGTCAATATTGGCGATGGCTTAGACGCCGCCTATATCAACATAGGAGATAGGTTGGTCGCCGCTTAGACCATTACCTATGCTCACTACCTCACTTAGGCGATAGGTTAGGCGCCACCTTTAGCAACATAGGCGATGGATTAGGTGCCGCCTATATCAACATAGGCGATAGGTTAGGCGCCGCTTATTCCAGTGCCTATGCTCACTGCCTCAATTAGGCGATAGGTTAGGCATCGCCTATGTCAACATAGGCGATCGCTTAGGCGCTGCCTATATCAACATAGGCGATAGGTTAGGCGTCGCTTATACCATTGCCTATGCTCACTGCCTCACTTAGGTGATGGCTTAGGTTCCAACTATATCAACATAGGCGATAGGTTAGGCACTGCTTATACCATTGTCTATGCTCACTTCTTCACTTAGGCGATAGATTAGGCGCTGCCTATGTCAATATAATCGATGTCTTAGAGGCCGCCTACATCAATATAGGTGATAGGTTAGGCGCCGCTTATACCATTACCTATGCTCACTGCCTCATTTACGCGATAGGTTAGGTGTCGCTTATGTAAAGATTGGCGATGGCATAGGCCCCACCTATATCAACATAGGCGATAGGTTTGGCGCCGCTTATAGCATTGCCTATGCTCACTGCCTCACTTAGGTGATAGGTTAGGCGCCACCTATGTCAACTTATGCGATGGCTTAGGCTTTGCCTTTATCAACATCGGCGAGAGGCTAGGCGCCGCTTATATCATTGCCAATGCTTACTCCCTCACTTTGGCGATAGGTTAGGCGCCGCCTATGTCAATATAGGCGATGTATTAGCCGTTGCCTATATCAACATAGGCAATAAGTTAGGCGTCGCTAATACCATTGCCTATGCTCACTGCCTTACGTAGGTGATAGGTTAGGCGCCGTTTATGTCAACATAGACGATGTCTTAGGTGCCACCTTAATCAACATAGGTGATAGGTTAGGCGCCGCTTATACCATAGCCTATGTTCACTCCCTCACTTATGCGATAGGTTAGGCTTCGCGTATGTCAATATAGGCGATGGCTTAGGCGCTACCTATATCAACATAGGCGATAGTATAGGCGCCGCTTATACCAATTACCTATGCTCACTGCTTCACTTAGGCGATAGGTTAGGTGTCGCCTATGTTACATAGGCGATGGCTTAGGCGCTGCCTATATCAACATAGGCGATAGGTTAGGAGCCGCTTATACCATTGTCTATGCTCACTGCCACACTTAGACGATAGGTTAGGCGTCGCCTATGTCAACATAGGCTATGTCCCAGACGCCGCCTATATCAACATAGACGATAGGTTAGGCGCCACTTATACCATTTCCTATGCTCACTGCCTCATTTAGGCGATAGGTTAAGTGTCGCCTATGTCAAGATTGGCGATGGCTTAGACCCCACCTATATAAATATAGGCAATAGGTTTGGCGCCGCTTCTAGCATTGCCTATGTTCACTGCCTCACTTAGGTGATAGGTTAGGCGCCGCCTATGTCAACATAGGCGATGGCTTAGGCTCCGCCTTTATCAACATAGGCGAGAGGCTAGGCGCCGCTTATATCATTACCTATGCTTACTCCCTCACTCAGGCGATATGCTAGGTGCCGCTTATATCATTTCCTATTCTTACTCCCTCACTTAGGCGATAGGTTAGGCGCCGCCTATGTCAATATAGGCGATGGATTAGCCGCCGCCAATATCAACATAGGCAATAAGTTAGGCGCCGCTAATACCATTGCCTATGCTCACTGCCTTACTTAGACAATAGGTTAGGCGCCGTTTATGTTAACATAGACGATGTCTTAAGTTCCACCTTTATCAACATAGGTGATAGGTTAGGCGCCGCTTATACCATTGCCTATGCTCACTGCCTAACTTAGGCGATTGGTTAGGCGCCGCCTATGTCAATATAGGCGATAGGTCAGGAGCCGCCTATATCCACATATGCGGTAGGTTAGGCGCCGATTATACTATTTCATATGCCCACTACCTCACTTAGGCGATGGGTTAGGTGACACCTATGTATACATAGGTGTTGGCTTAGGCGCCACCTATATCAACATAAGAGATAGGTTAGGATCTTCTTACACCATTCCCTATACTCACTGCCTTACATAGGCGATGTATTAGGTACCGCCTATATCAACATAGGCAATAGGTTAGGCGCCGCTTATACAATTGGCTATTCTCACTGCCTCACTTAGGAGATAGGTTAGGCGCCGCCTATGCCAATATAGGCGATGGCTTAGACGCCACCTATATCAACATAGGCGATAGGTTAGGCACCGCTTAGACCATTACCTATACTCATTGCCTCACTTAGGCGATAGGTTAGGCACCGCCTTTGTCAACATAGGCGGTGGATTAGGCGCCGCCTATATCAACATAGGCGATAGATTAGGCGTCGCTTATACCATTGCCTATGCTCACTTTCTCTATTAGGAGATAGGTTAGGCATCGCCTATGTCAACATAGGTGATCGCTTAGGCGCCGCCTATATAAACATAGGCGATAGGTTAGGCGCCGCTTATACAATTGCCTATGCTAACTGCCTCACATAGGCGATGGCTTAGGTGCAGTCTATATCAACATAGGCGATAGGTTAGGCACCGCTTATACCATTGTCTAAGCGCACTTCTTCACTTAGGTGATAGGTTAGGCGCCACATATGTCAATATAAGCGATGGCTTAGAGGCCGCCTATATCAACATAGGCGATAGGTTAGGCACTGCTTATACCATTACCTATACTCACTGCCTCACTTAGGCGATAGGTTAGGCGCCGCCTATGTCAACATAGGCGATAGATTGGGCATCGCTTATACCATTCCCTATGCTCACCAACTCACTTAGGCAATAGTTTAGGCGCCGCCTATGTGAACATAGGCGATAGCTTACGTGCCGTCCATATCAACATAGGAAATAGGTTAGGCGCCACTTATACCATTGCCTATTCTCACTGCCTCACTTCGGCGATAGGTTAGGCGCTGTCTATGTAAAAATAGGCGATGGCTTAGGCGCTGCCTATATCAACATAGGCGATAATTTAGGCGTTGATTATACTATTTCAAATGCTCACTGCATCACTTAGGCGATAGGTTAGGTGACATCTATGTCAACATAGGCGATGGCTTAGGCGCCACCTATATCAACATAAGCGATAGGTTAGGAGCCTCTTATACCATTTCCTATGCTCACTGCCTCATTTAGGCGAAAGGTTAGGCGTCGCCTATGTCAGCATAGGCGATGGCTTAGGCGCCGCCTATATCAACATAGGCGATAGGTTAGGCGCTGCTTATACCAATTCCTATGCTCACTACCTCACTTAGAAGATAGGTTAGGCGTTGCCTATGTCAACATAGGCGATGGCTTAGGCGCCGCCTATATCAACATAGGCGATAGGTTAGGCGCCGCTTATACCATTGCTTATGCACACTGCCTAACCTAGGCGATAGGTTAGGCACAGCCTATGTTTCATAGGCGATGGCTTAGGCGCTACCTATATAAGCATAGGCGATAGAATTGGCACCGCTTATACCATTGCCTATGCTCACAGCCTCACTTAGGTGATAGGTTAAGCTCCGCCTCTGTCAACATAGGCTATGGCTAAGGCGCCGCCTATATCAATATAGGCTATAGGTTAGGCGCCACTTATACCATTGGCTATTCTCACGGCCGCACTTAGGCGATAGGTTAGGTTCCGCCTGTGTCTACAGAGGCGATGGCTTAGGCCCCACATATATCAATATAGGCGATAGGTTAGGCGCCGATTATACCATTGCCAATGCTCACTGCCTCACTTAGGCGATAGGTTAGGCGCCACTTATACCATTGCCTATGCTCACTCCCTCACTTAGGCGATAGGTTAGGTGCCGCCTATGTTACATAGGCGATGGGTTAGGCGCCACCTATATCAACATAGGCGATAGGTTAGGAGCCGCTTATACCTTTGCCTATGCTCACTGCCTCACTTAGACGATAGGTTAGGCGTTGCCTATATCAACATAGGCTATGGCTCAGGGGCCACCTATATCAACATAAGCGATAGGTTAGGCACCACTTATACCATTGCCTATGCTCACTGCCTCATTCAGGTGATAGGTTAGGTGCCTCTTATGTCAACATAGGTGATGTCTTAGGCCCCACCTATATCAACATAGGGGATAGGTTTGGCGCCGCTTATAGCATTTTCTATGCTCACTGCCTCACTTAGGTGATAGGTTAGGTGCCGCCTATGTCAATATAGGCGATGGCTTAGGCTCCGCCTTTACAAACATAAGTGAGAGGCTAGGTGCCGCATATATCATTGCCTATGATCACTCCCTCACTTAAGCGATAGGTTAGGCACCGCCTATGTCAATATAGGCGATGGATTAGCCGTCGCCTATATCAACTTAGGCAATAAGTTAGGCGCCGCTAATACCATTGCCTATGCTCACTCCCTCACTTAGGCGATTGGTTAGGATTCCCCTATGTCAATATAAATGATGGATTAGGCGCCGCCTATATCAACATAGGTGATAGTTTAGGCGCCGCTTATACCCTTTGCCTATGCTCACTGCCTCACTTAGGAGATAGGTTAGGTGTCGCCTATGTTACATAGGCGATGTCTTAGGCACCGCCTATATCAACATAGGTGATAGGTTAGGAGCCGCTTATACCATTGTCTATTCTCACTGCCACACTTAGACGATAGGTCAGGCGTCGCCTATGTCAACATAGGCTATGGCTCAGGCGCCACCTATATCAACATAGGCGATAGGTTAGGTGTCTCCTATGTTACATAGGCGATGGCTTAGGAGCCGCCTATATCAACATAGGCGATAGGTTAGGAGCCGCTTATACCATTGTCTATGCTCACTGCAACACTTAGACGATAGGTTAGGCGTCGCCTATGTCAACATAGGCTATGGCCCAGGCGCCGTCTATATCAACATAGGCGATAGGTTTGGCACCACTTATACCATTTCCTATGCTCACTGCCTCATTTAGGCGATAGGTTAGGTGTCGCCTAAGTCAAGATTGGCGATGGCTTAGACCCCACCTATATAAACATAGGCAATAGGTTTGGCGCCGCTTCTAGCATTTCCTATGTTCACTGCCTCACTTAGGTGATAGGTTAGGCGCCGCCTATGTCAACATAGGCGATGGCTTAGGCTCCGCCTTTATCAACATAGGCGAGAGGCTAGGCGCCGCTTATATCATTCCCTATGCTTACTCCCTAACTTAGGCGATATCCTAGGCGCCGCTTATATCATTGCCTATTCTTACTCCCTCACTTAGGCGATAGGTTAGGCGCAGCCTATGTCAATATAGGGGATGGATTAGCCACCGCCAATATCAACATAGGCAATAAGTTAGGCGCCGCTAATACCATTGCCTATGCTTACTGCCTTACTTAGGCCATAGGTTAGGCGCCGTTTATGTCAACATAGACGATGTCTTAAGTGCCACCTATGTCAATATAGGCGATGGCTTAGACGCCACCTATATCAACATAGGCGATAGGTTAGGCACCGCTTAGACCATTACCTATACTCATTGCCTCACTTAGGCGATAGGTTAGGCGCCGCCTTGGTCAACATAGGCGGTGGATTAGGCGCCGCCTATATCAACATAGGCGATAGATTAGGCATCGCTTATACCATTTCCTATGCTCACTTTCTCTATTAGGAGATAGGTTAGGCGTCGCCTATGTCATCATAGGCGTCGCCTATGTCATCATCGGCGATCGCTTAGGCGCCGCCTATATAAACATAGGCGATAGGTTAGGCGCCGCTTATACAATTGCCTATGCTAACTGCCTAACTTAGGCGATGGCTTAGGTGCCGTCTATATCAACATAGGCGATAGGTTAGGCACCACTTATACCATTGTCTAAGCTCACTTCTTCACTTAGGTGATAGGTTAGGCGCCACCTATGTCAACATAAGCGATGGCTTAGAGGCCGCCTATATCAACATAGGCGATAGGTTAGGGACTGCTTATACCATTACCTATACTCACTGCCTCACTTAGGCGATAGATTAGGCGCCGCCTATGTTAACATAGGCGATAGATTGGGCACCGCTTATGCCATTCCCTATGCTCACCAACTCACTTAGGCAATAGTTTAGGTGCCACCTATGTGAACATAGGCGATAGCTTAGGTGCCGTCCATATCAACATAGGAAATAGGTTAGGCGCCGCTTATACCATTGCCTATTCTCACTGCCTCACTTCGGCGATAGGTTAGGCACTGTCTATGTCAACATAAGCGATGGCTTAGGTGCTGCCTATATCAACATAGGCGATAATTTAGGCGCTGATTATACTATTTCATATGCTCACTGCATCACTTAGGCGATAGGTTAGGTGACATCTATGTCAACATTGGCGATGGCTAAGGCGACACCTATATCAACATAAGCGATAGGTTAGGAGCCTCTTATACCATTGCCTATGCTCACTACCTCATTTAGGCGAAAGGTTAGGCGTCGCCTATGTCAGCATAGGCGATGGCTTAGGCGCCGCCTATATCAACATAGGCGATAGGTTAGGCGCTACATATACCATTCCCTATGCTCACTACCTCACTTAGAAGATAGGTTAGGCGTCTCCTATGTCAACATAGGCGATGGCTTAGGCGCCGCCTATATCAACATAGGCGATGGCTTCGGCGCTACCTATATAAACATAGGCGATAGAATTGGCACCGCTTATACCATTGCCTATGCTCACTGCCTCACTTAGGTGATAGGTTAAGCTCCGCCTCTGTCAACATAGGCTATGGCTAAGGCGCCGCCTATGTCAATATAGGCTATAAGTTAGGCGCCACTTATACCATTGGCTATTCTCACGGCCTCACTTAGGCGATAGGTTAGGTTCCGCCTATGTCTACAGAGGCGATAGGTTAGGCAGCACTTATACCATTACCTTGTCTCACTGCCCCACTTAGGCGATAGGTTAGGCTCCACCTATGTCATCAAAGGCGATGGGTCAGGCGCAGCCTATTTCAATATTGGCGATAGGTTAGGCGCCGAATATACTATTTCATATGCTCACTGCCTCACATAGGCGATAGGTTAGGTGAAACTTATGTCAACATAGGCAATGGCTTAGGAGCCACCTATATCAACATAGGTGATAGGTTAGGAGCCTCTTATACCATTGCATATGCTCACTGCCTCACTTAGGTGATAAGTTAGGTGTTGCCTATGTCAACATAGGCGATGGTTTATGTGCCGCCTATATCAACATAGGCAATAGGTTAGGCATCGCTTATACCAATCCCTATGCTCACTACCTCACTTAGGCGATATTTAGGCGCCGCTTATGTCAACATAGGCGATGGCTTAGGCGCTGCCTATATCAACATAGGCGATAGGTTAGGCGCCGCTTATACCATTGCCTATGTTCACTGCCTCACTTAGGCGATAGGTTAGTCGCCGCCTATGTTACATGGGCGATGGCTTAGGCGCCAACTATATAAACATAGGCGATAGGCTTGGCGCCGCTTATACCATTGCCTAAGCTCACGGCCTCACTTAGGCGATAGGTTAGGCATCGCCTATGTCAACATAGGCGATCGCTTAGGCGCCGCCTATATCAACATAGGAGATAGGTTAGGCGCCGCTTATACCATTGCCTATGCTCACTACCTCACTTAGGCGATAGGTTAGGAGCCGCCTATGTGAATATAGGCGATGGGTCAGGAGCCGCCTATATCCACATAGGCGATAGGTTAGGCGCCAATTATACTATTTCATATGATCACTACCTCACTTAGTCGATAGGTTAGGTGACACCTATGATAACATAGGAGATGGCTTAGGCGCCACCTATATAAACATATGCGATAAGTTAGGCGCCGCTTATACCATTGTCTATGGTCACTGCCTCACTTAGGCGATAGGTTAGGCGCTGCATATGTCCATATTGGCAATGGCTTAGACGCCACCTATATCAACATAGTAGACAGGTTAGTCGCCGATTAGACCATTACCTATGCTCACTACCTCACTTAGGCGATAGGTTAGGCGCCGCCTTTGTCAACATAAGCGATGGATTAGGCGCCGCCTATATCAACATAGGCGATAGGTTAGGCGCCGCTTATTCCATTGCCTATGCTCACTGCCTCAATTAGGCGATAGGTTAGGCATCTCGTATGTCAACATAGGCGATCGCTTAGGCGCTGCCTATATCAACATAGGCGATAGGTTAGGCGCCGCTTATACCATTACCTATGCTTACTGCCTCACTTAGGTGATGGCTTAGTTGCCGACTATATCAACATAGGTGATAGGTTAGGCACCGCTTATACCATTGTCTATGCTCACTTCTTCACTTAGGCGATAGGTTAGGCGCCGCCCATGTCAATATAAGCGAGGGCTTAGAGGCCGCCTATATCAACATAGGTGATAGGTTAGGCGCCGCTTATACCATTACCTATGCTCACTTCATCACTTAGGTGATAGGTTAGGCGCCGCCTATGTCAACATAGGCGATGGCTTAGGCGCCGCCTATATCAACATAGGCGATAGGTTAGGCGCCGCTTATACCATTGCCTATGCTCACTTTCTCACTAAGGTGATAGGTTAGGCACCGTCTATGTCAACATAGGTGAAGGCTTAGGCTCCGCATATATCAACATAGGCGATAGGTTCGGCGCCACTTATACCATTGTCTTTGCTAACTACCTCACTTAGGCGATAGGTTAGGCACCGTTTCTACCATTGCCTATACTCACTGCCTCACTAAGGCGTTAGGTTAGGCGCCATCTATGTCAACATAGGCGATGGATTATGCGCCACCTATATCAATATAAACGATAGGTTACGCGCCGCTTATACCATTTCCTATGCTCACTGCCTCACTTAGGGGATAGGTTAGGCACCGCCTATGTCAACATAGACGATGGCTTAGGCGCCGCCTATATCAACATAGGCGATAGGTTAGACGCCGCATATACCATTGCCCATGCTCACATCCTCACATAGGCGATAGGTTAGGCGCCGCCTATGTCAACATAGGCGATGGAATAGGCTCCGCCTATATCAACATAGGTGATAGGTTAGGAGCCTCTTATACCATTTCCTATGCTCACTACCTCACTTAGGCGATAGGTTAGGCATCGCCTATGTAATTATAGGCGATGGCTTAGGCGCCACCTATATCAATATAAGCGTTAGGTTCGGCGCCGCTTATACCATTGCCTATGCTCACTCCCTCACTTAGGCGATAGGTAAGGTGTCTCCTATGTCTACATAGGCGAGGGCTTAGGTGCCCCCTATATCAATATAAGCGTTAGGTTCGGCGCCGCTTATACCATTGCCTATGCTCACTCCCTCACTTAGGCGATAGGTAAGGTGCCGCCTATGTCTACATAGGCGAGGGCTTAGGTGCCCCCTATATCAACATAGGCAATAGGTTAGGTGCCGCTTATACAATGGCCTATTGTCACTGCCACACTTAGGCGATAGTTTAGGCGCTGTCTAGGTCAACATAGGCGATGTCATAGGCATCACCTATATCAAAATAGGCGATAGGTAAGGCACCGCTTATACCATTGACTATGCTTACTACCTTACTTCGAAGGTAGGTTAAGAGCTGCATATGTCATCATAGGCTATGGCTCCGGCACCGCCTATATCAATATAGGCTTATACCATTACCTATTCTCACTGCCTCACTTAGGCGATAGGTTAGGTGAAGCCTATGTCTACAAAGGCGATGGCTTAGGCCCCACATATATTAATAGAGGCGATACGTTAGGCGCCACATATACCATTGCCAATGCTCACTTCCACAACTAGGCGATAGGTTAGGCGCCACTTATACCATTGCCTATGCTCACTCCCTCACTTAGGATATAGGTTAGGATTCGCCTATATCGATATAGGCGATGGCTTATGCACCGCCTATATCAACATAGGCGATAGTTTAGGCGCCTCTTATACCAATTACCTATGCTCACTGCCTCACTTCGGCGATAGGTTAGGTGCCGCTTATGTTACATAGGCGATGGCTTAGTCACCGCCTATATCAACATAGGCGATAGGTTAGGAGTCGCTTATACCATTGCCTATGCTCACTACCACACTTAGATGATTGGTTAGGCGTCGTCTATGTCAACATAGGCGATGACTCAGGCGCCGCCTATATCAATATAGGCGATAGGTTAGGCGCCACTTATACCATTTCCTATGCTTACTGCCTCATTTAGGCGATAGGTTAGGTGTCGCCTATGTCAAGATAGGCGATGGCTTAGGCCCCACCTATCTCAACATCGGCGATAGGTTTGGCGCCACATATAGCATTGCCTATGCTCACTGCCTCACTTAGGGGATAGGTTAGGTGCCGCCTATGTCAACATAGGCGATGGCTTAGGCTCCACCTTTATCAACATAGGAGATAGGCTAAGCGCCGCTTATGTCATTACCTATGCTGACTCCCTCACTTAGGCGCTAGGTTAGGCGTCGCCTATGTCAATATAGGCGATGGATTAGCCGCCGCCTATATCTACTTAGGCAATAAGTTAGGCGACGCTAATACCATTGCCTATGCTCACTGCCTTACTTAGGCGATAGGTTAGGCGCCGCTTATGTCAACATAGACGATGTCTTAGGTGCCACCTTTATCAGCATAGGTGATAGGTTAGGCGCCGCTTATACCATTTCCTATGCCCACAGCCTTACTTAGGCGATAGGTTAGGCGCCGCCTATGTCAATATAGGCGAACGGTCAGGAGACGCCTATATCCACATAGGCAATAGGTTAGCTACCGATTATACTTTTTCATATGCTCACTGCCTCACTTAGGCGATAGGTTAGGTGACACCTATGTCAGCATAGGTGATGGCTTAGGCGCCACCTATATCAACATAAGCGATAGGTTATGAGCCTCTTATACCAATGCCTATGCTCACTGCCTCACTTAGGCGATGTATTAGGTGCCGCCTATATCAACATAGGCAATAGGTTAGGCACCGCTTATACCATTGTCTATGCTCACTGCCTCACTTAGGCAATAGATTAGGTGCCGCCTATGTCAATATAGGCGATGGCATAGACACCGCCTTTATCAACATAGGTGATAGGTTAGGCGCCGCTTAGACCATTACCTATGCTTACTGCCTCACTTAGGAGATAGGTTAGCCGCCGCCTTTGTCAACATAGGCGATGGATTAGGCGCCGCCTATATCAACATAAGCGATAGGCTAGGCGCCGCTTATACCATTGCCTATGCTCAGTGCCTCAAATAGGCGATAGGTTAGGCGCCGCCTATGTCAATATAGACGATGGCTTAGGCGCCGCCTATATCAACATAGGCGATAGGTTAGACGCCGCATATACCATTGCCCATGCTCACATCCTCACATAGGCGATAGGTTAGGCGCCGCCTATGTCAACATAGGCGATGGAATAGGCTCCGCCTATATCAACATAGGTGATAGGTTAGGAGCCTCTTATACCATTTCCTATGCTCACTACCTCACTTAGGCGATAGGTTAGGCATCGCCTATGTAATTATAGGCGATGGCTTAGGCGCCACCTATATCAATATAAGCGTTAGGTTCGGCGCCGCTTATACCATTGCCTATGCTCACTCCCTCACTTAGGCGATAGGTAAGGTGTCTCCTATGTCTACATAGGCGAGGGCTTAGGTGCCCCCTATATCAATATAAGCGTTAGGTTCGGCGCCGCTTATACCATTGCCTATGCTCACTCCCTCACTTAGGCGATAGGTAAGGTGCCGCCTATGTCTACATAGGCGAGGGCTTAGGTGCCCCCTATATCAACATAGGCAATAGGTTAGGTGCCGCTTATACAATGGCCTATTGTCACTGCCACACTTAGGCGATAGTTTAGGCGCTGTCTAGGTCAACATAGGCGATGTCATAGGCATCACCTATATCAAAATAGGCGATAGGTAAGGCACCGCTTATACCATTGACTATGCTTACTACCTTACTTCGAAGGTAGGTTAAGAGCTGCATATGTCATCATAGGCTATGGCTCCGGCACCGCCTATATCAATATAGGCTTATACCATTACCTATTCTCACTGCCTCACTTAGGCGATAGGTTAGGTGAAGCCTATGTCTACAAAGGCGATGGCTTAGGCCCCACATATATTAATAGAGGCGATACGTTAGGCGCCACATATACCATTGCCAATGCTCACTTCCACAACTAGGCGATAGGTTAGGCGCCACTTATACCATTGCCTATGCTCACTCCCTCACTTAGGATATAGGTTAGGATTCGCCTATATCGATATAGGCGATGGCTTATGCACCGCCTATATCAACATAGGCGATAGTTTAGGCGCCTCTTATACCAATTACCTATGCTCACTGCCTCACTTCGGCGATAGGTTAGGTGCCGCTTATGTTACATAGGCGATGGCTTAGTCACCGCCTATATCAACATAGGCGATAGGTTAGGAGTCGCTTATACCATTGCCTATGCTCACTACCACACTTAGATGATTGGTTAGGCGTCGTCTATGTCAACATAGGCGATGACTCAGGCGCCGCCTATATCAATATAGGCGATAGGTTAGGCGCCACTTATACCATTTCCTATGCTTACTGCCTCATTTAGGCGATAGGTTAGGTGTCGCCTATGTCAAGATAGGCGATGGCTTAGGCCCCACCTATCTCAACATCGGCGATAGGTTTGGCGCCACATATAGCATTGCCTATGCTCACTGCCTCACTTAGGGGATAGGTTAGGTGCCGCCTATGTCAACATAGGCGATGGCTTAGGCTCCACCTTTATCAACATAGGAGATAGGCTAAGCGCCGCTTATGTCATTACCTATGCTGACTCCCTCACTTAGGCGCTAGGTTAGGCGTCGCCTATGTCAATATAGGCGATGGATTAGCCGCCGCCTATATCTACTTAGGCAATAAGTTAGGCGACGCTAATACCATTGCCTATGCTCACTGCCTTACTTAGGCGATAGGTTAGGCGCCGCTTATGTCAACATAGACGATGTCTTAGGTGCCACCTTTATCAGCATAGGTGATAGGTTAGGCGCCGCTTATACCATTTCCTATGCCCACAGCCTTACTTAGGCGATAGGTTAGGCGCCGCCTATGTCAATATAGGCGAACGGTCAGGAGACGCCTATATCCACATAGGCAATAGGTTAGCTACCGATTATACTTTTTCATATGCTCACTGCCTCACTTAGGCGATAGGTTAGGTGACACCTATGTCAGCATAGGTGATGGCTTAGGCGCCACCTATATCAACATAAGCGATAGGTTATGAGCCTCTTATACCAATGCCTATGCTCACTGCCTCACTTAGGCGATGTATTAGGTGCCGCCTATATCAACATAGGCAATAGGTTAGGCACCGCTTATACCATTGTCTATGCTCACTGCCTCACTTAGGCAATAGATTAGGTGCCGCCTATGTCAATATAGGCGATGGCATAGACACCGCCTTTATCAACATAGGTGATAGGTTAGGCGCCGCTTAGACCATTACCTATGCTTACTGCCTCACTTAGGAGATAGGTTAGCCGCCGCCTTTGTCAACATAGGCGATGGATTAGGCGCCGCCTATATCAACATAAGCGATAGGCTAGGCGCCGCTTATACCATTGCCTATGCTCAGTGCCTCAAATAGGCGATAGGTTAGGCGCCGCCTATGTCAATATAGGCGATCGCTTAGGCGCCGCCTATATCAACATAGGCGATAGGTTAGGCACCGCTTATACCATTGCCTATGCTCACTGCCTCACTTAGGTGATGGCTTAGGTGCCGCCTATATCAACATAGGCTATAGGTTAGACACCGCTTATACCATTGTCTATGCTCACTTCTTCACTTCGGCGATAAGTTAGGCGCCGCCTATGTCAATATAAGAGATGGCTTAGAGGCCGCCTATATCAACATAGGCGATAGGTTAGGCGCCCCTTATACCATTACCTATGCTCACTGCCTCACTAAGGCGATAGGTTAGGCGCCGCCTATGTCAACATAGGCGATGGCTTAGGCGCCGCCTATATCAACATAGGCGATAGGTTAGGCGCCGCTTATACCATTGCCTCTGCTTACTTCCTCACTAAGGCGATAGGTTAGGCGCCGCCTATGTCAACATAGGCGAAGGATTAGGCACCGCATATATCAAAATAGGGGATAGGTTAGGCACCCCTTATACCATTGTCTTTGCTCACTACCACACTTAGGCGATAGGTTAGGCACCCCTTCTATCATTGCCTGTACTCACTGCCTCCCTTAGGCGATAGGTTAGGGGCCTCCTATGTCAGCATAGGTGATGGATTATGCACCACCTATATAAATATAAACAATAGGTTAGGCGCCGTTTATACCATTGCCAATGCTTACTGCCTCACTTAGGGGATAGGTTAGGCACCGCCTATATCAACATAGGCGATAGGTTAGGCTCCGCATATACCATTGCCTATTCTCACTTCCTCACTTAGGCGAAAGGTTAGGCGCCGCCTATGTCATCATAGGCGATGGAATAGGCGCCGCCTATATCAACATAGGCGATAGGTTAGCCGCCTCTTATACCATTTCCTATGCTCACTACCTCATTTATGGGATAGGTTAGGCACCGCCTAAGTAAATATAGGCAATGTCTTAGGCGCCCCCTTTATCAATATAGGCGATAGGTTCAGCACCGCTTATACCATAGCCTATGCTCACTACCTCACTTAGGCGATAGGTTAGGCGCCGCCTATGTCAACATAGGCGAGGTATTAGGTGCCGCCTATATCATCATAGGTAATAGGTTAGGCGCCGCTAATACAATTTCCTATTGTCACTGCCGTACTTAGGCGATAGGTTAGGCTCTATCTATGTCAACATAGGCGATTTCTTAGGCGTTGCCTATATCAACATAGGAGATAGGTAAGGCACCGCTTATACCATTGCCTATGCTTACTGCCTCACTTAGACGATAGGTTAGGCGCTGCCTATGTCAACATAGGCTATGGCTCAGGCGCCGCCTATATCAATATAGGCTATAGGTTAGCGCCACTTAAACCTTTGCCTATTCTCACTTCCTCACTTAGGCCATAGGTTAGGTGCCGCCTATGTTTACAAAGGCGATGGCTTAGGCCCCACATATATCAATATAGGTGATAGGTTAGGTGCCGCTTATACCATTTCCAATGCTCACTGCCATACTTAGGCGATAGGTTAAGCGCCACTTATACCATTGCCCATGCTCACTCCCTCACTTAGGCGATAGGTTAGGCTTCGCCTATGTCAATATAGGCGATGGCTTAGGCGCCACCTGTATCAACATAGGCGATAGTTTAGGCTCCACTTATACCAATTGCCAATGCTCAGTGGCTCACTTAAGTGATAGGTTAGGTGTCGCCTATGTTACATAGGCGATGGCTTAGGCGTCGCCTATATCAACATAGGCGATAGGTTAGGAGCCGCTTATACCATTGCCTATGTTCACTCCCATACTTAGACGATAGGTTAGGCGTCGCCTATGGAAACATAGGCGATAGGTTAGGCGCCTCTTATACCATTTCCTATGCTCACTACCTCACTTAGGGGATAGGTTAGGCACCGCCTAAGTAAATATAGGCAATGACTTAGGCTCCCCCTATATCAATATAGGCGATAGGTTCAGCACCGCATATACCATAGCCTATGCTCACTACCTCACTTAGGCGATAGGTTAGGCGCCGCCTATGTCAACATAGGCGAGGTATTAGGTGCCGCCTATATCATCATAGATAATAGGTTAGGCGCCGCTAATACAATTTCCTATTGTCACTGCCGTACTTAGGCGATAGGTTAGGCTCTATCTATGTCAACATAGGCGATTTCTTAGGCGTTGCCTATATCAACATAGGAGATAGGTAAGGCACCGCTTATACCATTGCCTATGCTTACTGCCTCACTTAGACGATAGGTTAGGCGCTGCCTATGTCAACATAGGCTATGGCTCAGGCGCCGCCTATATCAATATAGGCTATAGGTTAGCGCCACTTAAACCATTACCTATTCTCACTTCCTCACTTAGGCCATAGGTTAGGTGCCGCCTATGTTTACAAAGGCGATGGCTTAGGCCCCACATATATCCATATAGGCGATAGGTTAGGTGCCACTTATACCATTTCCAATGCTCACTTCCATACTTAGGCGATAGGTTAAGCGCCACTTATACCATTGCCCATGCTCACTCCCTCACTTAGGCGATATGTTAGGCTTCGCCTATGTCCATATAGGTGATGGCTTAGGCGCCACCTATATCAACATAAGCGATAGGTTAGGAGCCGCTTATACCATTGCCTATGCTCACTCCTCACTTAGGCGATGTATTAGGTTCCATCTATATCAACATAGGTGATAGGTTAGGCGCCGCTTATACCATTGTCTATGCTCACTGCTTCACTAAGGCGATAGGTTAGGCGCCGCCTATGTCAATACAGGCGATGGCTTAGATGCCGCCTTTATCAAACTAGGCGATAGGTTAGGTGTCTCTTAAACCATTACCTATGCTCACTGCCTCACTTAGGCGATAGGTTAGGCGCCGCCTTTGTCAACATAGGCGATGTATTAGGCGCCGCCTATATCAACATAGGCGATAGGTTAGGCGTCGCTTATACCATTGTCTATGCTCACTACCTCACTTAGGCGATAGGTTAGGCTTCGCCTATGTCAACATAGGCGATAGCTTAGACGCCGCCTATATCAACATAGGCGATAGGTTAGGAGTCGCTTATACCATTGCCTATGCTCACTGCCTTACTTAGGCGATGGCTTAGGTGCCGCCTATGTCAATATAGACGATGGCTTAGAGGCCACCTATATCAACATAGGTGATAGGTTAGGAGCCGCTTATCCCATTACCTATGCTCACTGCCTCACTTAGGCGATAGGTTAGGCGATGGCTTAGGCGCCGCCTATATCAACATAGGCGATGGCGTAGGTGCCGCCTATATCAACATTGGCGATAGGTTAGGCGCTGCTTATACCATTGCCTATGCTCTTTTCCTCACTTAGGCGATAGGTTAGGCGCCGCCTATGTCAACATAGGCGAAGGATTAGGCGCCGCCTATATCAACCTAGGCGATAGGTTAGGCGCCGATTAGTCTATTGTCTTTGCTCACTACCTCACATAGGCGATAGGATAGGCACCGCTTCTACCATTGCCTCTACTCACTCCCTCACTTAGGCGATAGGTTAGGCGCCGCCTATGTCAGCATAGGTGATGGATTAGGCGCCACCTATATCAACATAAACGATAGGTTAGGCACCGCTTATACGATTGCCTATGCTCCCTGCCTCACTTAGGCGATAGGTTAGGCACCGCTTATTTCAACATAGGCGATGGCTTAGGCGCCGCCTATATCAACATAGGCGATAGGTTAGGTGCCGCATATACCATTTCCCATGCTCACTTACTCACTTAGGCGATAAGTTAGGCGCCGCATATGTCAAAATAGGCGAAGGCTTAGGCGCCGCATATCTCAACATAGGAGATAGGTTAGGCATCACTTATACCATTGTCTTTGCTCACTACCTCACTTAGGCGATAGGTTAGGCGCCGCCTATGTCAACATAGGCGATGGCTTAGGAGCCGCCTATATCAACATAGGTGATGGCTTAGGCGCCGCCTATGTCAACATAGGCGATGGCTTAGGCGCCGCATTTATCAACATAGGCGATAGGTTAGGCGCCGCTTATACCATTTCCTATGATCACCGCCTCACTTAGGCGATAGGTTAGGCACCGCCTATGTCAATATAGGCGATGGGTCAGGAGCCGCCTATATCCCTATAGGGGATAGGTTAAGCGCCGATTATACTTTTTCATATGCTCACTGCCTCACTTAGGAGATAGGTTAGGTGACACCTATATCAACATAAGCGATAGGTTAGGAGCCGCTTATACCATTGCCTATACTCATTGCCTCACTTAGGATATGTATTAGGTGTCGCCTATATCAACATAGGCGGTAGGTTAGGCGTCGCTTATACCATTGTCTATGCTCACTGCCTCACATAGGCGATAGGTTAGGCGCCGCCTATGTCAATACAGGCGATGGCTTAGACACCGCCTATATAATCATAGGCGATAGGTTAGGTGCCGCTTAGACCATTACCTATGCTCACTGCCTCACTTAGGGGATAGGTTAGGCGCCGCATTTGTCAACATAGGCGATGTATTAGGCGCCACCTATATCAACATAGGCGATAGGTTAGGCGCCGCTTATACCATTGTCTATGCTCACTGCCTCACTTAGGCGATAGGTTAGATGTCGCCTATGTCTACATAGGCGATCGCTTAGGCGCCGCCTATATCAACATAGGCGATAGGTTAGGTGCCGTTTATACCATTGCCTATGCTCACTGCCTCACTTAGGCGATGGCTTAGGTGTCGCCTATATCAACATAGGCGATAGGTTAGGCACCGCTTATACCATTGTCTATGATCACTTCTTCATATAGTAGATAGGTTAGGCGACTCCTATGTCAATATAGGCGATGGCTTAGAGGCCGCCTATATCAACATAGGTGATAGGTTAGGATCCGCTTATCACTTTACCTATTCTCACTGCCTCACTTAGGCGATAGGTTAGGCGTCGCCTATGTCAACATAGGAGATGGCTTAGGCGCCACCTATGTCAACATAGGCAATGGCTTAGGCGCCGCTTATATCAACCTAGGAGATAGGTTCGGCGCCGATTAGTCCATTGTCTTTGCTCACTACCTCACTTAAGCGATAGGTTAGGCACCGCTTCTACCATTGCCTCTACTCACTGCCTCACTTAGGCAATAGGTTAGGCGCCGCCTACGTCAGCATAGGTGATGGATTAGGCGCCACCTATATCAACATAAACGATAGGTTAGGCACCCTTTATACGATTTTCTATGCTCACTGCCTCACTTAGGCGATAGGTTAGTCACCGCCTATTTCAACATAGGCGATGGCTTAGGCGCCGCCTATATCAACATAGGCGATAGGTTAGGCGCCGCATATACCATTTCCCATGCTCACTTACTCACTTAGGCGATAGGTTAGGCGTCGCATATGTCATTGTATTTTCTCACTACCTCACTTAGGAGATAGGTTAGGTGCCGCCTATGTCAACATAGGCGATGGCTTAGGCGCCGCCTATGTCAACATAGGCAATGGCTTAGGCGCCGCCTATATCAACATAGGTGATAGGTTAGGTACCGCTTATACTATTGCCTATGCTCTTTTCCTCACTTAGGCGATAGGTTAGGCGCCACCAATGTCAACATAGGCGAAGGCTTGGGCGCCGCCTATAACAACATAGGCGATAGGTTAGGCGCCGATTATTCCATTGTCATTGCTCACTACCTCACTTAGGCGATAGGTTAGGCTCCGCTTCTACCATTTCCTCTGGTCATTGCCATACTTAGGCGATAGGTTAGGCGCCGCCTATGTCAGCATAGGTGATGGATTAGGCGCTACCTATATCAACATAAACGATAGGTTAGGCGCCGCTTATACCATTGCCTATGCTCACTGCCTCACTTAGGTGATAGGTTAGGCACCGCCTATGTCAACATAGGCGATGGCTTAGGCGCTGCCTATATCAACATAGGCGATAGGTTAGGCGCCGCATATACCATTGCCCATGCTCACTTACTCAATTAGGCGATAGGTTAGGCGCCACATATGTCAACATTGGCGATGGCTTCGGCACCGCCTATATCAACATAGGTGATAGGTTAGGCGCTGCTTATCCCATTGCCTATGCTCACTGCCTCACTTAGGCGATAGGTTAGGCGCCGCCTATGTTATCATAGGCAATAGATTAGGCGCCGCCTATATTAACATAGGCGATAGGTTAGGCACTGCTTATACCATTGCCTATGCTCACTGCCTCACTTAGGCGATAGGTTAGTGATGTTGGGCGTATTTATACGTCTAAGCACCATAACTTACCCATGTTTTAGCTATGTTTTGAGGATAAAATACATAATTCCTGCACTTTTAGTCTTCTTTCAATTAAGTGAGCTGACCTATGTTATTAGCATATTTTTCTTGTACTGTTGCGGAAGATTTCAGCACTTTGGGGACCTGTGGACAGCAAAGGAAAACTTCACATATAAGGGAAGGCAGCTTTTGGACTAAATGTGATGCATGGGAACTTTTTTCCGGGCAAACTCAATATTTTTAAATAGTTAAGGATACAGTAGCAACTTAGTAGAGAAGGTTGTTATTAAAAACCTTATTGCTAAATTTTCAGCCATTATTCACATAATTCAGATTCCGTAATATTATTGGAGAGTAGAAAACGGCTTAGCTTGAGCAACGGAGAGAGAGAAACACGTTCCTCTCTTATTGTCGCTAGTCATCTCCATCACCGAGTTTGTTCTAAGTTTTTGTATGATGATTATGTCTATTTTGATTTCCGTTGTATTCATGAGTAGCTAAACTTATCTGTTAGGGTTATGGAAACCTTGTAGTATACTCTCTATTGCTATGAGTTTGTGAATTTATGATGTGTAATGCACTTATATCATTACTCTCTTCATTATAATTTAATTCTCGTGGTTGCAAACATAGGGAATACGCCATTATAGAAATAACTTATTCGATAGAAAAGTTATTGTTTGGAAAAGAGAGTGTGACAAGAAATTAGGGTTTCCAACCTCTAGTTTACACGTTAATGCCCTAGCAGGATTAACTACTTGGAGAGTTCGTATAAGTTGTTGTACACTTTAGGTTCGAGAGAACTAAGGTGAATTAATCCTTGATGGTTGAAAAACACTTGGATTTAGATTTAGAATACGTCTCTCTATAAGTGCATGCATGAATAAAATTCGTATTACCCATAGTTAATATAGAACTAGAAGCTACAAGGTGGACATAACCCTAACTTTTCATTCTCTGTGATCAATTACTTTTACATATATCGTCTCATTCGTTAACTAATAGTACTATTGTGCACTTAAACTAAAACCCCCCTTATTTTGGAATCTTCGACCAAAAGTCTAATAATAATCGCAATACTTAGTGATCATAGTATTCCCTGTGGGATTCGACACCCAACCCAGTTGGGTTCTATATTTGACAGCGACCGCTTACACTTTCTAACGAGAGTTGTAATTTGGGCGTATCAAATTTTGGCGCCGTTGCCGGGGAATACGGTTGACAACTAAGTTTGTGATAGTTAATAGACCCTTTGGTCAAAGATTCTCAAATTTTACTTTTGTTTGTTATTTTTGTTTTGTTCAGGTTTAGTGTAGTGCATGCCAAATACATGAAGTGCTGGTCAGCCCTTATTACCTATAAATCCTGAACCACATCTTATTGGCAGAATGGATGCACAACGAAACCTTAAAAGGATGGCTACTCAACAGGAGCAGGCTAGATTATCTGCATTGGAAGCTGCGCAAGTACATCAATATAATACTGATAACCCAGGTCGGGCAACAAATCTTGATGATGAGTACCTGGGTGATGATGAGTTATTAAATCCAAGGCATTCAGATGATGTGGCTGCACCTGTGAACAGGAATGTCAATAGAGATCGTCAAGCTAGAATGAGACCTGAACGCCGAGCTATGCAGGTTCCTTTTGATAATGATGATGACGAGTTGGATGGGGCTGGTGCCACAGGGGCTATTATTCCTCCGCCCTTGGCACCCGGATCCAAGTTCAATATCACTAGTACCATGATCCAGCTATTGCAACTCAAGGGGTTATTTGGTGGACTTGCAGGCGACGATCCGAATATGCATCTGATTAATTTTATCTCAACATGCAAGTCGTTTGACAATCTAGAAGTTGGACAGAATGCGATCCGGCTATGCTTATTTCCATTTTCTCTATTTGGAGAGGCAACTCTATGGTTAAACGGGCTAACTCCTGACTCTATTACCAATTGGAGGAAACTGAAAGACGCTTTCCTAGAAAGATTCTTTCCGCCATGCAAGAAAGAACAATTAAGAGATGAGATAAGAAATTTTCGACAGATTCCAACTAAAGCTCTCCACGAAACATGGGAGAGGTTCAAGAAGAAGCTTATGCAGTGCCCAAATCATCAGATGACAAATATCCACTTGATGGAAATATTATATAGGGCTTTGAACTCAGTGACTAAGCCAGTGGTTTATAATGTTGCGGGTGGGTCATTCATGGACCTTACATTTATTGAGGCATGTGATATTATTGATCGTATGACAAAGCAGAGTAGAGCTTGGCATACCAGGGATTCTGAGGTAGCAAGATCTACTGTATCTATTGGCATGATGGCAGAACAGAGGTGAAGAGAAGAGGAACGTGACCAGGATATGGCTCACAAAAAAACGCAGATGGACCTTCTTACCAAGCATTTATTATCAGGGAAGACAGAAAAGGTTAAAGCTATTGTATCACAGGGAAGAGATGACTCTGATTCTGAGGGAGAAGCTAATTACTTGAATAATCAGGGGGGTTACCGAGGCAATGTCCAAGGAAACCAAGGTCAGAACTATTATGAAAAATCTGGATACAAGGACCGAGACCATGGGAGTTGGAAGAATAAGACTGACAGGAGTGTTTTACGATAGGTTAGTGATGTTGGGCGTATTTATACATCTAAGCACCATAACATACCCATGTTTTAGCTAAGTTTTGATGATAAAATACATAATTCCTGAACTTTTAGTCTAGTTTCAATTAAGTGAGCTGACCTATTTATTAGCATTCTTTTCAGGGACTAATGCGGAAGATTTCAGCACTTTGGGGACCTGTGGACAGCAAAGGAAAACTTCACATAAAAGGAAAGGCAGCTTTTGGACTAAATGTGATGCATGGGAAATTTTCCCCGGGAAAACTCAACATTTTTAAATAGTTAAGGATGCAGTAGCAACTTAGTAGAGAAGGTTGTTATTAAAAACCTTATTGCTGAATTTTCAGCCATTATTCACATAATTCAGATTCTGTAATATTTTTGGAGAGCAGAAAACGGCTTAGCTTGAGCAACGGAGAGAGAGAAACATGTTCCTCTCTTATTGTTGCTAGTCATCTCCATCACCGAGATTGTTCTAAGTTTTGGTATGATGATTATGTCTATTTTGATTTCCGTTGTATTCATGAGTAGCTAAACTTATCTGTTAGGGTTATGGAAACCTTGTAGTATACTCTCTATTGCTATGGGTTTGTGAACTTATGATGTGTAATGCACTTATATCATTTCTCTCTTCATTATAATTGAACTCTCGTGTTTGCAAACGTAGGGAATACGCCATTATAACAATAACTTGTTCGATAGAAAAGTTGTTGTTTGGAAAAGAGAGTGTGAGAAGAAATTAGGGTTTCAAACCTCTAGTTTACACATTAATGCCCTAGAAGGATTAACTACTTGGAGAGTTCTTATAAGTTATTGTACACTTTAAGTTCGAGAGAACTATGGTTAATAAATCCTTGATGGTTGAAAAACACTTGGATTTAGAATTAGAATACGTCTCTCTATAAGTGCATGCATGTATAAAATTCGTATTACCCATAGTTAATATAGAAGTAGAAGCTACAAGGTGGACATAACCCTAACTTGTCATTCTCTGTGATCAATTACTTTTACTTATATCGTCTCATTTGTTACACTAATAGTACTATTGTGCACTTAAACCAAAACCCCCCTTATCTTGGAATCTTCGACCAACAGTCGAATAATAATCGCAATACTTAGTGATCATAGTATTCCCTGTGGGATTCGACACCCAACCCAGTTGGGTTCTATATTTGACAGCGCCCGCTTAAACTTTCTAACGAGAGTTGTAATTTGGGCGTATCAGTTAGGCGCTGCCTATATCAACATAGGCGATGGCTTAGGCGCCGCCTATATCAACATAGGCGATAGCGTAGGTGCCGCTTATACCATTGCCTGTGCTCACTACATCACTTGGGAGATAGGTTAGGCGCCGCCTATGTCAGCATAGGCGATGGCTTAGGCGCCGCCTATATCAATATAGGCGATAGGTTAGGCGCCGCTTATACCATTGCCTATGCTTACTTCCTCGCTTAGGCGATAGGTTAGGTGTCGCCTATATCAACATAGGCGATGGCATAGGCGCCGCCTATATCAACATAGGGGATGGCATAGGCGCCGCCTATATCAACATAGGCGATAGGTTAGGCGTCGCTTATACCATTGCCTATGCTCACTACCTCACTTAGGCGATAGGTTAGGCGCCGCCTATGTCAACATAGGCGATGGCTTAGGCACCGCCTATAACAACATGGGCGATTGGTTAGGCGCCTCATATACCATTGCCAATCATCGCTGCCTCACTTAGGCGATAAGTTAAGCACCGTCTATTTCAACATGGGCGATGGCTTATGAGCCACCTAGATCAACATAGGTGATAGGTTAGGCGCCGCTTATACCATTGCCTATGCTCCTTACCTCACTTAGGTAATAGGATAGGCACCGCCTATGTCAACATAGGCAATGGCTTAGGTGCCGCCTATATCAACATAGGAGATAGGTTAGGCGCCGGTTATACCATTGCCTATGCTCACTGACTCACTTAGGCGATAGGTTAGGCACCGCCTATGTCAACATAAGCGATCGCTTAGGCATCGCCTATATCATAATAGGCGATAGGTTAGGCTTCGCTTATACCATTTCCAATTCTCAATGCCACACTTAGGTGATAGGTTAGGCGCCGCCGATATCAACATAGGCGATAGGTTAGGCACCACTTCTACCATTGTCTGTGCGCACTACCTCACTTAGGAGATAGGTTAGGCGCCGCCTATGTCAGCATAGGCAATGGATTAGGCGCTACCAATATCCACATAGTCGATAGGTTAGGCGCCTCTTATACCATTGCCTATGCTCACTTTCTCACTTAGGCGATAGGTTAGGCACCGCCTATGTCAACATAGGCGATGGCTTAGGTGCCGCCTATATCAATATAGGTGATAAGTTAGGCGCCGCATATACCATTGCCTATGCTCACTGCCTCACTTAGGCGATCGATTAGGTACCGCCTATATCAACATAGGCGATAGGTTAGGCGTCGCTTATACCATTTCCTATACTCACTGCCTCACTTAGGCAATCGGTTATGTGCCGCCTATGTCACCATAGGCGATGGTTTAGGCACCGCCTATATCAACATAAGCGTTGGGTTACGCGCCGCTTATTCCATTACCTATGCTCACTGCCTTACTTAGCTGATAGGTTAGGAACCGCCTATGTCAACATAGGCGATGTCTTAGGCTCCGCCTATATCAACATGGGCGATCGGTTAAGCTCCACTTATACCATTACCTATGCATACTGCCTCACTTAGGAGATAGGATAGGCACCGCCTAAGTCAATATATGCGATGGATTAAGCGCCGCCTATATCAACATAGGCGATAGGTTAAGCGCCGCATATACCATTACCTATGCTCGCTGCCTCACTTAGGCGATAGGTTAGGTGCTGCCTATGTCAACATAGGCGATGGCATAGGCGCAGCCTATATCCACATAGGCGATAGGTTAGGCTCTGCTTAAACCATTGCCTATACTCACTACCTCACTTAGGCGATTGGTTAGGCGCCGCCTATGTCAACATAGGCGATGGTATATATGCCGCCGATATCAATAAGATGATAGGTAAGGCACCTATTATACCATTGCCTATGCTCACTGCCTCACTTAGGCGATAGGTTAGGCGCTGCCTATGTCAACATAGGCTATGGCACAGGCGCCGCCTATATCAACATAGGCTATAGGTTAGGCTCCACTTATACCATTTCCTATTCTCACTGCCTCACTTAGGCGATAGGTTAGGTTCCACCTATGTCAATAGATGCAATGTCCTAGGCCCCACATATATCAATATAGGCGATAGGTTAGGCGTAGTTTATACCATTACCAATGCTCACTGCCTCACTTAGGTGATAGGTTAGGCGCGACCTATGTCATCATAGGCGATGGCTTAGGCGCCGCCTATATCAACATAGGGGATAGGTTAGGCGCCACTTATATCATTGCCTATGCTCACTGCCTCACTTAGGTGATAGGTTAGGCGCCGTCTATGTTACATAGGTGATGGCTTAGGCGCCACCTATATAAACATAGGTGATAGGTTTAGAGCCGCTTATACCATTGCCTATGCTCACTGCCTCACTTAGGTGATAGGTTAGGCGTCGCCTATGTCAACATAGGCGATCTCTTAGGCGCCGCCTATATCAACATAGGTTATAAGTTAGGCGCCGCTTATACCATTGCCTGTGCTCACTACATCACTTGGGAGATAGGTTAGGCGCCGCCTATGTCAACATAGGCGATGGCTTAGGCGCCGCCTATATCAATATAGGCGATAGGTTAGGCGCCGCTTATACCATTGCCTATGCTTACTGCCTCGCTTAGGCGATAGGTTAGGTGTCGCCTATATCAACATAGGCGATGGCATAGGCGCTGCCTATATCAACATAGGGGATGGCATAGGCGCCGCCTATATCAACATAGGCGATAGGTTAGGCGTCGCTTATACCATTGCCTATGCTCACTAACTCACTTAGGCGATAGGTTAGGCGCCGCCTATGTCAACATAGGCGATGGCTTAGGCACCGCCTATAACAACATGGGCGATTGGTTAGGCGCCTCATATACCATTGGCAATCATCGCTGCCTCACTTAGGCGATAAGTTAGGCGCCGTCTATTTCAACATGGGCGATGGCTTATGAGCCACCTAGATCAACATAGGTGATAGGTTAGGCGCCGCTTATACCATTGCCTATGCTCCTTACCTCACTTAGGCAATAGGATAGGCACCGCCTATGTCAACATAGGCAATGGCTTAGGTGCCGCCTATATCAACATAGGAGATAGGTTAGGCGCCAGTTATACCATTGCCTATGCTCACTGACTCACTTAGGCGATAGGTTAGGCACCGCCTATGTCAACATAAGCGATCGCTTAGGCATCGCTAATATCATAATAGGCGATAGGTTAGGCTTCTCTTATACCATTTCCAATTCTCAATGCCACACTTAGGTGATAGGTTAGGCGCCGCCGATATCAACATAGGCGATAGGTTAGGCACCACTTCTACCATTGTCCGTGCGCACTACCTCACTTAGGCGATAAGTTAGGCGCCGCCTATGTCAGCATAGGCAATGGATTAGGCGCTACCTATATCCACATAGTCGATATGTTAGGCGCCGCTTATACCATTGCCTATGCTCACTTTCTCACTTAGGCGATAGGTTAGGCACCGCCTATGTCAACATAGGCGATGGCTTAGGTGCCGCCTATATCAATATAGGTGATAAGTTAGGCGCCGCATATACCATTGCCTATGCTTACTGCCTCACTTAGGCGATCGATTAGGTACCGCCTATATCAACATAGGCGATAGGTTAGGCGTCGCTTATACCATTTCCTATGCTCACTGCCTCACTTAGGCAATCGGTTATGTGTCGCCTATGTCACCATAGGCGATGGTTTAGGCACCGCCTATATCAACATAAGCGATGGGTTACGCGCCGCTTATTCCATTACCTATGCTCACTGCCTTACTTAGCTCGTAGGTTAGGAAACGCCTATGTCAACATAGGCGATGGCTTAGGCTCCGCCTATATCAACATGGGCAATCGGTTAAGCTCCACTTATACCATTACCTATGCATACTGCCTCACTTAGGAGATAGGTTAGGCACCGCCTAAGTCAATATATGCGATGGATTAAGCGCCGCCTATATCAACATAGGCGATAGGTTAGGCGCCGCATATACCATTACCTATGCTCGCTGCCTCACTTAGGCGATAGGTTAACTGCTGCCTATGTCAACATAGGCAATGGCATAGGCGCAGCCTATATCAACATAGGCGATAGGTTAGGCGCTGCTTAAACCATTGCCTATACTCACTACCTAACTTAGGCGATTGGTTAGGAGCCGCCTATGTCAACATAGGCGATGCCATAGATGCCGCCGATATCAATAAGATGATAGGTTAGGCACCTATTATACCATTGCCTATGCTCACTGCCTCACTTAGGCGATAGGTTAGGCGCTGCCTATGTCAACATAGGCTATGGCACAGGCGCCGCCTATATCAACATAGGCTATAGGTTAGGCTCCACTTATACCATTGCCTATTCTCACTGCCTCACTTAGGCGATAGGTTAGGTTCCACCTATGTCAATAGAAGCAATGTCCTAGGCCCCACATATATCAACATAGGCGATAGGTTAGGCGTAGTTTATACCATTACCAATGCTCACTGCCTCACTTAGGTGATAGGTTAGGCGCGACCTATGTCAACATAGGCGATGGCTTAGGCGCCGCCTATATCAACATACGGGATAGGTTAGGCGCCACTTATATCATTGCCTATGCTCACTGCCTCACTTAGGTGATAGGTTAGGCGTCGTCTATGTTACATAGGTGATGGCTTAGGCGCCACCTATATAAACATAGGTGATAGGTTTAGAGCCGCTTATACCATTGCCTATGCTCACTTCCTCACTTAGGTGATAGGTTAGGCGTCGCCTATGTCAACATAGGCGATCTCTTAGGTGCCGCCTATATCAACATAGGTTATAAGTTAGGCGCCGCTTATACCATTGCCTATGCTCACTGCCTCACTTAGGCGATGGCTTAGGTGCCACTTATATCAACATAGGAGGTAGGTTAGGCACCGCTTATACCATTGTCTATGCTCACTGCCTCACTTAAGCGATAGGTTAGGCGCCGCCTAAATCAATATAGGCGATGGCATAGATACCGCCTATATCAATATAGGTGATAGGTTCGGCGCCACTTATACCATTGCCTATGCTAACTCCCTTACCTACGCAATAGGTTAGGCGCCGCCTATGTCAACATAGACGATGGCTTAGGTGCTGCCTATATCAATATAGGCGATAGGTTAGGCGCCGCTTATAACATTGCCAATGCTCACTGCCTCACTTAGGCAATAGGTTAGGCGCTGTCTATGTCAACATAGGCGATATTTTAGGTGCCGCCTATATCAACATAGGTGATAGGTAAGGCGCCGCTTATACCATTGCCTATGCTCACTGCCTCACTTAGAGGATAGGTTAGGCGCTACCTATGTCAACATAGGCTATGGCACATGCGCCGCCTATATCAATATAGGTTATAGGTTAGATGTCACTTATACCATTGCCTATTCTCATTGCCTCACTTAGGCAATAGGTTAGGTGCCACCTATGTGATAACGCTCAAACTACAGCTCTCGTAAGAGTGTAAGCGGTCGTTGTCAAATATAGAACCCAACTGGGTTGGGTGTTGAATCCCACAGGGAATACTTGGTCACTAAGTATGCAATGATTAGTAGACTGTTGATCAAAAATTCTACGAAAAAGGGGGGATTTAATTGTAGCATGAATTAATAGTATCAAAGTAACAAAGAAAAACGGAATGTTTAGTTGGTTTTAATCAATGACAATTGTAAGTTAGGGTTATGTCCACCTTATGAGTTTTACGTATCTATTGGCTATGAGTTATGCGGAATTCAGACATGCATGCGCTTATAGAGATTCGTATTCTATGGTAAATCCTAGTGTCTTTCGACCATCAAGGATTATATCACTTTAAATCTTTCGAGCTTAAAACATATACTAATGGTACGAATTCTCCAAGAGGTTAATCCAGTTACGGCACTAACTTTTAAACAGGGGTTGGTAGCCCTATTTCATTGTCATTCTCTCTTTTCCAGACATGTAACTTTTTTTTCGAACAAGTTAATGCTATACTGGCGTATTCTTTATGTTTGCAACCACAAGAATTTAATTAAGATGAAAAGAGTAATGTTATAAGTAGCATGTGTATCAAGAATTCACAAACTCATAGCAATAGATAGTATATCATAAGGCTTTCATAACCCTTACAGATAAGTTTAGCTACTCATGAGGGTAACGGAAATCAACGAAGACATCATTATCATACCACAACTATAGCAATCTCACGTTGAAGAGGAATGTGGCGTCACAACAAGATTGACGTTTTTCCTCTTGGCCCGTTGCTCTCAAGAGAGCCATGTCCTCTGTCAGAAATTGTAACGTGAATTAGGAGCAAAAGTTGAATGAAAAAGACTTGAATTAATGAATGAGTGAATAATAAAAAGCTTTGAATGAATGGATAAGTGAATGCTGAAAAATTCAGCATCATAGGGTTTTTATAACATCCTTGTCCTAGTCCTACTGAAATAGGGTTTTTATACTTGTCCTAGTCCTACTGGGTTACTGCATACTTGTCCTAATCCTACTATGTTACTGCTGATCCCCCAAGTCTTTAGAAATGCTATTTTTGCCGGGACAAGTTCTCCATGCATCACTTTCAGTCCACAAGTTTCCAGAAGCTGCCTTCCTTCTTACGTGAAGTTTCCTTTGGCGTCCAACAGTCCATAAAATGCTGAAATCTTCATCATAAATACCTAAAATCTTGCTAATCACGTTGGTTAGCTCACTTACAGGAAAAAGGACTAAAACTGTAGGAATTATATATTTTGTCCTCAAAACTTAGCTAAAATATGGGTACATTAAGGTGCTTTAGGCGTGTAAATACGCCTAACATCAACACCCCACACTTAAAGCTTTGTTTGTCCTCGAACAAAATATTACGTCCATGCAATCATCTAACTAGAAATCACAGCAGTAACACAAAATATTCATCAAGACAGGCACTACAATTATCAGCAAAGAGTAGTTTTCTGATCACTAGTAGAAACAATTCAACCTCCAACATAGACTCGTGATGATGGTTAATTCGTATCCACAAGTTAAGGCACAAAGAATCATACAAGACTACCCAAAACTCATCAACTATGTATGTCTCGCAATATATCACCCATAATTACTCACAAGTATTTCATTTTTCCAAACATAGGTATAAGATTATCCTTTCTCTCACTCTCACAAAGAATTCATATGTTGCAACTGATGACCATAGGCTTGCCCTTAGTGTAATGCTCTACTAATATCAGAATGTTAAGCTTAGGATCAATTAGGCCTTTTACAGGTTGTAATGTAGGCTAAGGGACGGGTAGGACTATTTTGGCCAGAAATAGTGACTATGTTCCTAAGTGGTTTAATACATCACATTATGCCGTTAACACTCTCTTTTAATCAACCCTGCTACCTTTCTTTCATCTATCACCACTTTTCACCTATTTTTCCATTCAAGCATAACTATCTTTTTATTTAATCATAAACACAATTTATCCTTTTGTTTTTCTATTTCTTTTTCTATTCTTTTCTTTTCTTTTTTTAAAACACACCTCTATGATAGGCACTCTTTCTTTCATAACAAATTCAAGTACCAATTCACTTTAAAGCATCACTCTCACCCAATTTCCTCTTATTTTGTCACATGACTTCACAATTTAAAGCACTTAGGAATTTGGATCAAATTATGGTCTTGAAAAAAAATGGATTAGGCTTACATATGAGGCTGTCAAAGAAAATGGCTTAAAGGCTTAAAAGGGTTGACTAGGCTAATTTCCACGGGTAGGTAAACAGAAGGTAAACAATTACAGGCTGCCAAAGAAATGCCTAAATCATCTCCTAAACTCACACTATTTATTTCGCTTTACACACACACCAGGCAAGTTCTAGCATCAGTCACAACACAGAATATACTATATCCTCACACACACAAGGCATATGGTCAACTTTATTGGGAGCAGTATAGACTCTTGACCCAACAGATGAATGAATTAAACCACACAGTGAGTCACATGTAGAGCCTAAATGTCTCAATAGTAATGATTTAGCACAAACTCTTGTTATACTACCATGCCGTCTATCAGAACAATTAAATTTAAAATTAAACTAACTAATTACGACTAATTAAAACAAACAAGAACTAGAATAAATGCAAATGCAGAGAAAGAAGTATAGCATACAAATACCAGCACCCCACACTTAGACGGGACACACTGCCCTCAGTGAAAAATAAATAAGAAGAACCTAATTAGTCAGACTCATTCTCTATGTCTGAGGTCATACCCCCTGCATCGAAATCATCATCAGAGTCGTCGTCATCAGAGTTCTCCTCCACGTCGGAGTCTGGCATTCGTCGATCATCATCGGTTGGTATGTCTTCATCAAGAGGTTCCTCAAAATATACACCTACTCCACACATCACCCCCGCATGCTTATTCATTGGGTAGTCATAATCCAACTGTTGGAGCTCTGCAGCAGTTGGAACACGACCCCCGCTCATCATGGTAAACCTCATCATGCCATATAAATGGCGGGAGAAGCTTCCATAGCGAGCATGTCTTTCTGCAGTGGTTAGGTTGACGCCATGCATGGATTCAACATCTTTACCCTTTGTGAGGTCAACCTTCTTCGGGTTGTATGGAAGCTTATGATATGCAGGTTCCTCTTCGATGTCCTCCTTCCTCAATATCGCAGTCAACAGATTGCCAAAGCTGAAGTGGGACCTCTTGTGCAGCCTGGCCTTACGCATTGAAGATCGAATAATCGCCCCAATGTTGATGGGGATGTTCGTCATCAAAGTGTACACCAATCACACTCTATCACGTGTGATCTTTGTGTACTGTGACCCTGGAATCAGACAATAATTGACTATCCGCAACCATATCCGAGCTTCTCTGTTCAAGGAGGCATACGGGAAGGTATTGTGCCGACCGGTATCCTTGTGATGACTCCACCATGCCATTGATCTTGTTCTGCATAGTGTGTGTACAATTTCCCTGTATGGAGGTCTGTGATAAAGCTCCTTGAGCGGTGATGGATCCACAGATGGAAGACCCAGAAAAGAGTTGAAGAACTCCGCATTCAATTGCCAGACTTGTCCCCGAATCTTCACTTCACTTACGGTAGTCTTTGGGGACCAATTGTCATAGAATTCTCACGTTAGATCAAGATTGCATTCTCCCATATCTTGGAAAATGAAATCAAGAAGTAGCGCCATGATTTTACCCAAAATGCAGGGTTCTTTCTTCGCTAGGCTCTCCTTTTGGTTCCTCCTCTAGGAACCATTTTATCCCATACATGCGTCGAGGTATTTGCAGTGAGGAGGATTCACCTTGCTGTTTTCGTCCCCTTTTCTGGCCTTTTTGTGAAGTGGTTGTTTTTTCTTTTCCTTGTCTTGCTTTTTGTGCCATTGTACCTGAGATTAAAATAATAGTCATGTTAGCTTCATCTCGGTAGATACAATCGACAAACAAATAGTAGTGGTACCACCCCATAATTAATTTGTTGTGACAAACTAATTAAGTGAAAGATGTCGATTACTCAGACTTCATCGATCTACGTTTAGGTGTTATGTTCCAACAATATAATCAGTACAGTCATACTTTTCTTGTCATCTTAACTATCCTTTTTTGATTCTATTTCATGAAATCATGGCAATACTTTCATGTTTGGATTGATGTACCTTTTAAGAAAGACTACTACATAGAGATTGAATCAAGTTATGGCATTAGAAATAATCACAACATCATTTATTTGTAGTCAACCATGATTTTCATCTCGATGAACAAGTCATTCGAACATGTAAGCTTTCTAGTTACAAGATTATGCAATTTTCTTGACCATGTCAATTCCGCAAAAGTATGACAGTGTATCAAAATCAAATTCAGGTTGGAACCAAGTCTAGAACACCCATACGTATTCTTTCACTCACTTAGTTGTACAAAAAATCAACCACATTCAAATCACCAACACTACTTCAAGATTTAACAACTTATTATAGGCGTAGTATTTTAATACTTACGGAATATAAAAGAAGAGCAATGAAGTACTTACTTGGTTGATGGCCTTGGAAGATGTTCTTGCAAAGTTAAAAGAGCAAAAAGAAAATTTTTGAGAGATTTTGGAGAGGTGGGCGGCGCTTAGGTTGAATTTGAAATGCATTTTTGTTCTAAGACTAAGGTTCTATTTATAGGGCAATCTTGGGTCGGGTTTTGACCCATTTGGAATCGGATTAGGAGACCAAAAAGTGAGCATACACGGCGCCTAATGCTTTGCCTATGCTTGGCATAGGCGACGCCTTTTGCAAAGCCTAGTTGAGCATAGGCGGCGCCTATGCTATGGCATTGTTAGGCATAGGTGGCGCCTATGCCATCGCATTCTAGATTCAGAGACAAAGGGCTTTTGCATAGGAGGCGCCTATGCTATGGCATTGTTAGGCATAGGCGGCGCCTATGCCATGGCACTCTAGATTCAGAGAGCTTAGGCCATAGCATAGGCCTTGCCTTGTTCATTGCCTAGATTTTCATAGGCAATGCCTAACTCATAGCCTTTTACTTCTTCATTCCCAACTTACCACCTTCAACATGCAATACTTCCAAATCAAAATTTGAAACCAATCTCCTCCATTACACCTCTTGCACCTACACTTATTCAAAAACAACAAAAACGATTAGAACGATGGGTTGCCTCCCATCAAGTGCCTTAGTTTTGGTTGTGGCTCGACAAAATCCTAGGAAAACAAAAACAATTAAAAACAATGGGTTGTCTCCCACCAAGCTCTTGATTTATTGTCGTGGCACGACATAGTTATCTCGATTACTTAGACTTCATCGAGATATTTGGTGCATCATTTTCTGAATGGATTCAGACGACGCTGATGCTTAATTGTGGGCAAGCAATCTTCTTCATGATGCATCTTGTGCATACATATCCCAGGTGGGATACCAATTATATCATCAATAGACCAACCAATGGCTCTCTTGTACATCTTCAGAGCAGAGATGAGAGCCTCTACGTGTTGTTCACCTAAATCAGCCGCAACACTCACCGGAAGTGTATTTCCACTTCCCAAGAATGCATACCTTAGGTGACTGGGGGGCTCTTTCGATTCTAGCACTGGTGGCTCTTCAATGGAAGTTTTCACAGTTGGTGACGGTCGATTCTTAAGATCAAGGTCCAGCTTCTTAGGAGCATGAGAATAGGACCTTATTCCTGTTAGAGCACAAACGGTTTCTTCATATTCTTCAACCTCCTCACGCTCAAAATTCAACAGCACAACAGACCATGGCTCAAGAGTAAGCTGCTTCTCTACAGATAATCCTTTCTCATCCTCATAATAAACATCAGCTACAGAGAACACATCCATATCTCTAGGCTGCTTCATCGATTTGCATACATCAAAATGGACTACTTCGTCATTCAACCGAAATAAAAGCTCATTAGCTCTTAAATCAATCAGCACACTTCCAGTTGCAAGGAAAGGGCGTCCCAAGATTATGGGAGCTTCATAATCTACCTCGCAATCCAAAATAACAAAGTCTGCAGGAAAGATGAAGGTGGAAACCTTCACCAACACATCATATAAGATACCAACAGGCTGTTTTACCGACCTATCTTCCATCACGAGCCGCATATTGGTTGGTGTAGGGTCACCCAACCCCAACTTTCTGTACACGGATAGTGGAATCAAATTGATGCTAGCTCCCAAATAGCACAACGCCTTACCAAAATCCAACAATCCAATCGTGCAAGGAATAGTGAAAGCACCAGGATCTGCCTTTTTTTGAACTAGCGATCTTGTAGCGATCTGCAATGATGAAAATTATCTTCCAGCTCATAGCTTACTGCCCGCTTCTTTGTCAACAGGTCCTTCATGAATTTAGCGTATCCGGACATCTGCTCTAGCGCTTCCAACAAAGGAACATTAATAGTCAGCTTCTTCAACATAGTCATGAATTTACTAAACCTGGTATCATCAAATTTCTTCTTCAGTCTCTGCGGAAAAAGTGGTGGTGGAAGGGGAATTGTTTTCTCCACCACTTTCTTTTTATCTTGCTTCCGATTATCAACCTTTTCAGGAGTGTCGTCAGCCTTTTTCTTCAGTCTCTGAGGAAAAGGTGGTGGTGGAAGGGGAATAGTTTTCTCCACCACTTTCTTTTTACCTTGCTTCCAACTATCAATCTTTTCAGGATGCAGACGTCTAGGGGTGACTTCATGAACATACTCTTCAGCTTCTTCGGTCTCTTCACATTCTACATCAATAACATTATCCACTATATCATCAACTACCTACTTCCCTTTAGATGGATTTTCCAAAACTTTACCACTTCGGGTAGTAATAGCCATACACGATCCATCATTCCTCGTATTTTGCACTGTGTCGCTAGGTAATGTTCCAGCTTTTCTTTGGTTGAATGGCGCTAAAAGTTGACTCAATTGTTGCTCCAACTATTTTATTGTAGTAGAATGAGAGTCAACTAATTGATTTATTGAAGACAAATCATTCTTCACCTTGGTTACGCCCGTGTTGGTTGCCTCCACTCCTTTCAACAGCTTAGCCATCATATCTTCCATGGACATCTTCCCAGAGCCAGATTCCACAGCCTCACGGTTTCCAGGAGGAACATACAAACCACTCCTATCAGTCTTATTCTTCCAACCACCTTGCTCGCGGTCCTTGTATCCAGATTTATCATAATAGTTCCGACCTTGGTTTCCTTGGGCATTTCCTCGGAAACCCCCCTAATTATTCAAGTAGTTCGATTCTTCCTCAGAGTCGGATTTATCTCTTCCCTGTGATACAACAGCCTTAACCTTTTTGTTCTTCCCTGATAATAAGTGTTTGGTAAGAAGATCCATCTGCGTTTTCATGTGAGCCATATCTTGGTCACGTTCCTCTTGTCTACGCCTCTGCTCTGCAGTCAAGCCAATAGATACGGTAAAGCTTGCTACCTATGAATCCCTGGTATGCCACGTTCTACTCTGCTTTTTCATACGATCTAGCATATCACTTGCCTCAAGAAAAGTAAGGTCCATGAATGACCCACCTGCAGCATTATCAACCACTGGCTTAGTCACTGAGTTCAAAGCCCTGTATAATATCTCCAACAAGTGGATGTTGGTCATCTGATGATTTGGGCACCGCATAAGCTTCTTCTTGAACCTCTCCCATGTTTCGTGGAGAGCTTCAGTTGGAAGCTGTCGGAAATTGCTGATCTCATTTCTCAACTGTGCTCTCTTGGATGGCGGAAAGAATTTTTCTAGGAAAGCGTCTTTCAGTTGCCTCTAATTAGTAATAGAATCAGGAGTTAGACCGTTCAGCCATAGAGTTGCCTCCCCAGACAGAGACAATGGAAATAAGCGCAGCCGAATTGCATTCTGCCCAACTCCTGGATTGTCAAACGACTTGCATTTTGAAATAAAGTTGATCAGATGCATATTCGGATCATCGCCTGCGAGTCCACCAAATAACCCCTTAAGCTGCAATAACTGAATCATGGTGCTAGTGATATTGAACTTGGCTCCGGGAGCCAAGGGCGGAGGAATGATAGCCCCTGTGGCACCAGCTCTATCAAGATCGTCATCATCATCATCAAAGGAGCCTGTACAGATCGGCGTTCAGTTCTCATTCTATCTTGATGATCTCTCCTGTGCATAGGTGCTGCCACCTCATCTGCACGCCGTGGATTAAGTAACTCATCCTCACCCAGGTCCTCATTATCAGAATTTGTTGCCCGAACTGGGTTATCAATATTCTATTGATGCACTTGAGCAGCTGCCAATGCAGCTAATCTAGCCTTCTCCTGTTGAGCAGCCCTTCTTTCAATGTCACGTTGTGCATCCATTCTGCCAATAAGTTGTGTTTCAGGATTGATAGGTAATAACGGTTGACCTGAACATCGAGTGTTTGGCATGCACTCAAGCAAACCTGAATAAAACAAAAACAACAACTAAAAGTAAAATTCAAGAATCTTGGACCAAAGGGTCTAGTAACTATCAAAAACTTAGTTGACAACTGTATTCCCCGGCAGCGGCGCCAAAATTTGATAACGCTCAAACTACAACTCTCGTAAGAGTGTAAGCGGTCGTAGTCAAATATAGAACCCAACTGGGTTGGGTGTCGAATCCCAAAGGGAATACATGGTCACTAAGTATGCAACGATTAGTAGACTGTTGATCAAAAATTCTACGAAAAAGGAGGGATTTAATTGTAGCGTGAATTAAGAGTATCAAAGTAACAAAGAAAAACAGAATGTTTAGTAGGTTTTAATTAATGAGAATTATAAGTTAGGGTTATGTCCACCTTATGAGTTTTACGTATCTATTGTCTATGAGTTATGCGGAATTCAGACATGCATGCGCTTATAGAGATTCGTATTCTATGGTAAATCCTAGTGTCTTTCGACCATCAAGGATTATATCACTTTAACTCTTTCGAGCTTAAAGCATATACTAATGGTACGAATTCTCCAAGAGGTTAATCTAGTTACGGCACTAACTTTTAAACAGGGGTTGGTAGCCCTATTTCCTTTTCATTCTCTCTTTTCCAGACATGTAACTTTTCTTTCGAACAAGTTAATGCTATTTGGCATATTCTTTATGTTTGCAACCACAAGAATTTAATTAAGATGAAGAGAGTAATGATATAAGTAGCATGCGTATCAAGAATTCACAAACTCATAGCAATAGATAGTATATCATAAGGCTTCCATAACCCTAATAGAGAAGTTCAACTACTCATGAGGGTAACGGAAATCAATGAAGACATCATTATCATACCACAACTATAGCAATCTCACGTTGAAGAGGAATGTGGCGTCACAACAAGATTGATGTTTTTCCTCTTGGCCCGTTTCTCTCAAGAGAGCCGTGTCCTCTATCAGAAATTGTAACGTGAATTAGGAGCAAAAGTAGAATGAAAAAGACTTGAATTAATGAATGAGTGAATAATAAAAAGCTTTGAATGAATGAATAAGTGAATGCTGAAAAATTCAGCATCATAGGGTTTTTATAACATCCTTGTCCTAGTCCTACTGAAATAGGGTTTTTATCCTTGTCCTAGTCCTACTGGGTTACTGCATACTTGTCCTAATCCTACTATGTTACTGCTGATCCCCCAAGTCTTTAGAAATGCTATTTTTGCCCGGGACAAGTTCTCCATGCATCACTCTCAGTCCACAAGTTTCCAGAAGCTGCCTTCCTTCATACGTGAAGTTTCCTTTGGCGTCCAAAAGTCCATAAAATGCTGAAATCTTAATCATAAATACTTGAAATCTTGCTAATCACGTTGGCTAGCTTACTTACAGGAAAAAGGACTAAAAGTGTAGGAATTATATATTTTGTCCTAAAAACATAGCTAAAATATGGGTACATTAAGGTGCTTTAGGCGTGTAACTACGCCTAACATCACTATGTCAACAGTGGCAATGGCTTAGGCCCCACATATATCAACATAGGCGATAGTTTAGGCATCTTTTATACCATTGCCTATGCTCACTGCCTCACTTAGCCGATAGGTTAGGCGCGACCTATGTCAACATAGGCGATGGCTTAGGCGTTGCCTATATCAACATAGGCGATAGGTTAGGCGCCGCTTATACCATTGCCTATGCTCACTGCCTCACTTAGGCGATAGGTTAGGCGCCACCTATGTTACATAGGCGATGGCTTAGGCGCCACCTATATAAACATAGGCGATAGGTTTAGCGCCGCTTAAACCATTGCCTATGCTCACAGCCTCACTTAGGCGATAGGTTAGGCATCGCCTATCTCAACATAGGCGATCTCTTAGGCGCCGCCTATATCAACATAGGAGATAAGTTAGGAGCCCCATATACCATTGCCTATGCTCACTGCCTCACTTAGGCGATGGCTTAGGTGCCGCGTATATCAACAAAGGCGATAGGTTAGGCACCGCTTATACCATTGTCTATGCTTACTGCCTCACTTAGGCATTAGGTTAGGCGCCGCCTATGTCAATAAAGGCGATGGCTTAGACACCGCCTATATCAACATAGGCGATAGGTTAGGCGCCGCTTATACCATTACTTATGCTCACTGCCTCACTTAGGCGATAGGTTAGGCGCCGTCTTTGTCAACATAGGTGATGGATTAGGTGCCGCCTATATCAACATAGGCAATAGGTTAGGCGCCGTTTATACCATTGCCTACGCTCACTGCCTCACTTAGGCGATAGGTTAGGTGCCGCTTATACCATTGCCTAGGCTCACTACCTCACTTAGGCGATGTCTTAGGTGTTGCCTCTATCAATATAGCCGGTAGGTTAGGCACCTCTTATACCATTGTCTATGTTCACTGCCTCACATAAGCGATAGGTTAGGCGCCACCTATGTCAATATAGGCGATGGCTTAGACGCCGCCTATATCAACATAGGCAATAGGTTAGGCGTCGCTTATACCATTACCTATGCTCACTGCCTCACATAGGGGATAGGTTAGGTGCCGCCTATGTCAACATAGGCGATGGCTTAGGGGCCGCCTATATCAACCTAGGTTATAGATTAGGCGCCGCTTATACCATTGGCTATGATCACTGCCTCACATAGACAATATGTTAGGCGCCCTCTATGTCAAATTAGGCGATGGCTTAGGCACCGCCTATATCAACATATACGATAGGTTAGGCGCCTCTTATACCATTGCCTTTTCTCACTGCCTCACATAGGCGATAGTTTAGGCGCCGCCTATGTTGCGCCTATGTCTACATAGGCGATGGCTTAGGCGCTGCCTATTTCAACATAGGCGATAGGTTAGGCGCCTATTATACCATTGCCTATGCTCACTGCCTCACTTAGGCAATAGGTTAGGCGCTGCCTGTATCAACATAGGTGATAGGTTAGGCACCGCTTATACTGTTGCCTGTGCTCACTTCCTTACTTAGGCGATAGGTTAGGCACCGTCTATGTTAACATAGGCGATCTCTAAGGCGCCGCCTATATAAACATATGCGATAGGTTAGGCCCTGCTTATACCATTGCCTATGCTCACTGCCTCACTTAGGTGATAGGTTAGGCGTCGCATATGTCATCAGAGGCGATGTCTTAGGCGCCTCCTATATCAACATAAGTTATAGGTTAAGCGCCGCTTATCCCATTGCCTATGCTCACTACCTCACTTAGGCGATAGGTTAGGTGCCGCCTATGTCAACGTAGGCGATGGCTTAGGCGCCGCCTATCTCAACATAGGTGATAAGTTAGGCGCCGCTTATACTATTGCCTATTCTCACTGCCTCACTTAGGCAATAGGTTAGGCACCGCCTATGTCAACATAGGCGATGGCTTAAGCGCCGCCTATATTAACATAGGCGATAGTTTAGGCGCCGCTTATACCATTGCCTATTCTCACTGCCTCACATAGGCGATAGGTTAGGCGCCACCTATGTCAAAATTGGCGATGGCTTAGGCGTCGCCTATATCAACATATAAGATAGGTTAGTCGCCGCTTGTACCATTGCCTTTGCTCACTGCCTCACATAGGCGATAGGTTAGGCGACGCCTATGTCAACATAGGCGATGGCTTAGGCGCCGCCTATATCAACATAGTCGATACGTTAGGCGCCGCTTATACCATTGCCTAAGCTCATTGACACACTTAGGAAATAGGTTAGGCGATTTCTATGTAGACTTACAAGATTGCTTAGGCGCTGCCTATATCATAATAGGCGATAGGTTAGGCTTCGCTTATACCATTGTCTATTCTCAATGCCTCACTTAGGTGATAAGTTAGGCGGCGCCTATATCAACATAGGCGATAGGTTAGGCACCGCTTCTACCATTGCCTGTGCTCACGGCCTCACTTAGGCGATAGGTTAGGTGCCGCCTAAGTCAACAAAGGCAATGGCTTAGGCGCCGCCTATATCAATAAGGCGATAGGTTAGGCACCGCTTATACCATTGCCTCTGGTCACTGCCTCACTTAGGCGATAGGTTAGGCGTTGCCTGTATCAACATAGGCGATAGGTTAGGCACCGCTTATACCGTTACCTGTGGTCACTGCCTCACTTAGGTGATAGGTTAGGAGCTCTCTATGTCAACATAGGCTATGGCACAGGCGCCACGTATATCAACATAGGCTATAAATTAGGCGCCACTTATACCATTGCCTATTCTCACTCCCTCACTTAGGCGATAGGTTAGGTGCCATTTATTTCAATAGAGGTGATGGATTAGGCCCCAAGAATATCAACATAGGCAATAGGTTAGGCGTCGTTTATACCATTTCCTATTATCACTGCCTCACTTAGGCGATAGGTTATGCGCAACCTATGTCAACATAGGCGATGGCTTAGGCGCTGCCTATATCAACATAGGCGATAGGTTAGGCGCCGCTTATACCATTGCCTATGCTCACTGCCTCACATAGGCTATAGATTAGGCGCCGCCTATGTTACATAGGCGATGGCTTAGTCGCCACCTGTATAAACATAGGCGATAAGTTTACCGCCGCTTATACCATTGCCTATGCTCACTGCCTCACTTAGGCGATAGGTTAGGCGTCGCCTATGTCAACATAGGCGATCCCTTTGGCGACGCCTATATCAACATAGGCGATAGGTTAGGCGCCGCTTATACAATCGCCTATGCTCACTGCCTTACTTAGGCGATGGCTTAGGTGCCGCCTCTATCAATATAGCCGGTAGGTTAGGCACCTGTTATACCATTGTCTATGCTCACTGCCTCACTTAGGTGATAGGTTGGGTGCCGCCTATGTCAATATAGGCGATGGCTTAGACGCCGCCTATATCAACATAGGAGATAGGTTAGGCGTCGCTTAAACCATTACCTATGCTCACTGCCTCACTTTGGGGATTGGTTAGGCGCCGCCTATGTCAACATATGCGATGGATTAGGCGCCGCCTATATCAACATAGGCGATAGGTTAGGCGCCGCCTATGTCAAAATAGGAGATAGCTTAGGCGCCGCCTATATCAACATATACGATAGGTTAGGCGCCGCTTATACAATTGCCTTTGCTCACTGCCTCACATAGGAGATAGGTTAGGTGCGGCCTATGTCAACATAGGCGATGGCATAGGCGCCGCCTTTATCAACATAGGCGATAGGTTAGGTGCCGCTTACACTATTGCCTATGCTTACTGCCTCACTTAGGCGATAGGTTAGGCGCTTCCTATATCAACATAAGAGATAGGTTAGGCACTGCTTATACTATTGCCTGTGCTCACTGCCTCACTTAGGCGATAGGTTATGCGTCGTCTATGTTATCATAGGCGATGGCTTAGGCGCCGCCTATATCAACATAGGTGATATGTTAGGCCAGGCTTATACCATTGCCTATGCCCACTACCACACATAGGCGATAGTTTACGCGTCGCATATATCAACATAGGTGATGTCTTAGGCGCCGCCTATATCAACATAGGGGATAGGTTAGGTGCCGCTTATCCCATTGCCTATGCTCACTGCCTCACTTGGGCGATAGGTTAGGCGCCGCCTATGTCAACGTAGGCGATGGCTTAGGCACCGCCTATATCAACATAGGCGATAGGTTAGCGCCGCTTATAATATTTCCTATTCTCACTTACTCATTTAGGCGATAGGTTAGGAGCCGCATATGTCAACATAGGCGATGTCTTAGGCGCCGCCTATATCAACATAGGCGATAGGTTAGGCGCCGCTTATACCATTGCCTATGCTCACTGCCTCACTTAGGCGATAGGTTAGTTATCGACTATGTCAACATAGACGATCTCATAGGCGCCGCCTATATCAACTTAGCCGATAGGTTAGGCGCCGCTATTACCATTGCCTAGGCTCACTACCTCACTTACGCGATGGCTTAGGTGTCGCCTCTATCAATATAACTGGTAGGTTAGGAACCTCTTATACCCTTGTCTATGCATATTGCCTCACTTAGACGATAGGTTAGGCGCCGCCTATGTCAATAAAGGAGATGGATTAAACGCCACCTATATCAACATAGGCGATAGGTTAGGCGTCGCTTATACCATTACCTATGCTCACTTCCTCACTTAGGGGATAGGTTAGGCGCCGCCTATGTCAACATAGGCGATGTCTTAGGCGCCGCCTATATATAAACCTAGGTGATAGGTTAGGCGCCGCTTATACCATTGCCTATGCTCACTGCCTCACATAGGCGATATGTTATTCGCCGCCTATGTCAAAATAGGCGATGGCTTAGGCGCCGCCTATATCAACAAAGGCAATAGGTTAGGCGCCGCTTGTATCAACATAGGTGATAGGTTAGGCACCGCTTATACCGTTGCCGGGGGTAACTTCGTGACTTAGGTGATAGATCAAGTGCCACCTATTTCAATAGAGTCGATGACTTAGGCCCCACATATATTAACATAGGCGATAGGGTAGGCGCGACCTATGTCAACATAGGCGATGGATTAGGCGCCGCTTATAATAATAAAGGCGATAGGTTAGGCGCCGCTTATACCATTCCCTATGCTCACTGCCTTACTTAGGCGATAGGTTAGGCGCCACCTATGTTACATAGGCGATGGCTTAGTCGCCACCTGTATAAACATAGGCGATAGGTTAGGCGCCGCCTATGTCAACATAGGCGATGGCTTAGGCGCCGCCTATATCAACATAGGCGATAGGTTAGGCGCCACTTATACCATTGCCTATGCTCACTGCCTCACTTAGGCGATGGCTTAGGTGCCGCCTCTATCAATATAGCCGGTAGGTTAGGCACCTGTTATACCATTGTCTATGCTCGCTGCCTCACTTAGGCGATAGGTTTGGCGCCGCCTATGTCAATATAGGCGATGGCTTAGACACCTCCTATATCAACATAGGCGATAGGTTAGGCGTCGCTTATACCATTACCTATGCTCACTGCCTCACTTAGGGGATAGGTTAGGCGTCGCCTGTGTCAACATAGGCAATGGCTTAGGGGCCGCCTATATCAACATAGGCGATAGGTTAGGCGCCGCTTATACCATTGCCTATGCTCACTGCCTCACATAGACGATTGGTTAGGCGCCGCCTATGTCAAAATAGGCGATGGCTTACGCGCCGCCTATATCAACATATACGATAGGTTAGGCTCCGCTTATACCAATCTGTTTGCTCACTGCCTCACATAGGAGGTAGGTTAGGCGCGGCCTATGTCAACATAGGCAATGGCTTAGGCGCCGCCTATATCAACATAGGCGATAGGTTAGGCGCCGCTTATACCATTGCCTATGCTCACTGCCTCATATAGACGATAGGTTAGGCGCCGCCTATGTCAAAATAGGCGATGGCTTACGCGCCGCCTATATCAACATATATGATAGGTTAGGCTCCGCTTATACCAATCCGTTTGCTCACTGCCTCACATAGGAGATAGGTTAGGCGCGGCCTATGTCAACATAGGCGATGGCTTAGGCGCCGCCTGTATCAACATAGTCGATAGGTTAGGTGTCGCTTATACCATTGCCTATACTTACTGCCTCACTTAGGCGATAGGTTAGGCACTGCCTGTATCAATATTGGAGATAGGTTAGGCACCGCGTATACTATTGCCTGTGCTCACTGCCTCACTTAGGCGATAGGTTAGGCGCCGTCTATGTTAACATAGGCGATGGCTTAGGCGCCGCCTATATCAACATAGGTGATAGGTTAGGCCCTGCTTATACCATTGCCTATGCCCACTGCATCACTTAGGCGATAGGTTACGCGTCGCTTATGTCAACATAGGCGATGTCTTAGGCGCCCCCTATATCAACATAGGCGATAGTTTAGGCGCCGCTTATACTATTGCGTAATCTCACTTCCTCACTTAGGCGATTTGTTAGGCGCCGCCTATGTCAACATAGGCGATGGCTTAGGGGCCGCCTATATCAACATAGGCGATAGGTTAGGCGTCGCTTATACCATTGCCTATGCTCACTCCCTCACAAAAGCGATAGGTTAGGCGCCGCCTATGTCAAAATAGGTGATGGCTTAGGCACCGCCTCTATCAACATAGGCAATAGGTTAGGCGTCGTTTATACCATTCCCAATACTCACTAACACACTTAGGCGATAGGTTAGGCGCCGTCTATGTACACATAGGAGATCGCTTAGGCGCCGCCTATATCATAATAGGCGATAGGTTACGCTTCGCTTATACCATTGTCTATTCTCAATGCCTCACTTAGGTGATATGTTAGGTGCCGCCTATATCAACATAGGCGATAGGTTCGCCACCGCTTCTACCATTGCCTGTGCTCACGGGCTCACTTAGGCGATAGGTTAGGCGCCGTATATGTCAACATAGGCAATAGCTTAGGCGCCGCCTATATCAACAAGGCTATAGGTTAGGCACCGCTTATACCCTTGCCTCTGGTCACTTCCTCACTTAGGTGATAGGTTAGTCCATGCTTGTATCAACATAGGCGATAGGTTAGGCACCGCTTATACCGTTGCCTGTTCTCACTGCCTCACTTAGGCGATAGGTTAGGCGCTGCCTTTGTCAACATAGGCTATGGTGTAGGCGCCGCATATATCAACATAGGCTATAGGTTAGGCGCCACTTATACCATTGCCTATTCTCACTGCCTCACATAGGAGATAGGTCAGGTGCCACCTATTTCAATAGAGGCAATGGCTTAGGCCCCACATATATCAACATAGGTGAAAGGTTAGGCATCGTTTATACCATTGCCTATGCTCACTGCCTCACTTAGGTGATGGGTTAGGCGCCACCTATCTCAACATAGGCGATGGCTTAGGCGCCGCCTATATCAACATAGGCGATAGGTTATGCGCCGCTTATACCATTGCCTATGCTCACTACCACACTTAGGTGGTAGGTTAGGGGTCGCCTATGTCAACATAGGAGATCACTTAGGCGCCGCCTATATCAACATAGGCGATCGCTTAGGCGCCGCCTATATCAACATTGGTGATAAGTTAGGCACCGCTTATACCATCGCCTATGCTCACTGCCTCACTTAGGCGATGGCTTAGGTGACGCCTCTATTAATATAGCCGGTAGGTTAGGAACCTGTTATACCATTGTCTATACTCACTGCCTCACTTAGGCGATAGGTTTGGCACCGCCTATGTCAATACAGGCGATGGCTTAGACGCCGCCTATATCAACATAGGGGATAGGTTAGGCATCGCTTATACCATTACCTATGCTTACTGCCTCACTTAGGGGATAGGTTACGCGACGCCTATGTCAACATAGGCGATGGATTAGGCGTCGCCTATATCAACATAGGCAATAGGTTAGGCGCCGCTTATACCATTGCCTATGCTCACTGCCTCACATAGGCGATAGGTTATGCGCGACCTATGTCAACATAGGCGATGGCTTAGGCGCTGCCTATATCAACATAGGCGATATGTTAGGCGCTGATAATACCATTGCCTATGCTCACTGCCACACTTAGGCGATAGGTTAGGCGCCGCCTATGTTACATAGGCGATGTCTTAGTCGCCACCTGTATAAACATAGGCGATAGGTTTAGCGCCGCTTATACCATTGCCTATACTCACTGCCTCACTTAGGTGATAGGTTAGGCGTCGCCTAAGTCAACATAGGCGATCCCTTAGGCGCCGCCTAAATCAACATTGGCGATAGGTTAGGCACCCCTTATACCATCGCCTATGCTCACTGCCTCACTTAGGCGATGGCTTAGGTGCCGCCTCTATCAATATAGCCGGTAGGTTAGGAACCAGTTATACCATTGTCTATACTCACTGCCTCACTTAGGCAATAGGTTTGGCGCCGCTTATGTCAATATAGGCGATGTCTTAGACGCCGCCTATATCAACATAGGTGATAGGTTAGGTGCCGATAATACCATTGCCTATGGTCACTGCCACACTTAGGCAATAGGTTAGGCGCCGCCTATGTTACATAGGCGATGGCTTAGTTGCCACCTGTATAAACATAGGAGATAGGTTTAGCGCCATTTATACCATTGCCTATGCTCACTGCCTCACTTAGGCGATGGGTTAGGCATCGCCTATGTCAATATAGGCGATCACATAGGCGCCGCCTATATCAACATAGGCGATAGGTTAGGCGCCGCTTATTCCATCACCTATGCTCATTGCCTCACTTAGGCGATGGATTAGGTGCTTCCTCTATCAACATAGACGGTAGTTTAAGCACCTGTTATACCATTGTGTATGCTCACTGCCTCACTTAGGCGATAGTTTTGGCGCCGCCTATGTCAATATAGGCGATGGCTTAAACGCCACCTATATCAACATAGGCGATAGGTTAGGCGTCGCTTATACCATTACCTATGCTCACTGCCTCACTTAGGGGATAGGTTAGGGGCCGCCTATGTCAACATAGGTGATGTCTTAGGCGCCGCCTATATAAACCTAGGTGATAGGTTAGGCGCCGCTTATACCATTGCCTATGCTCACTGCCTCACATAGGAGATATGTTTGGCGCCGCCTATGTCAAAATAGGCGATGGCTTAGGCGCCGCCTATATCAACATAGGCGATAGGTTAGGCGCCGCTTATACTATTATCTATGCTCGCTGCCTCACTTAGGCGATAGGTTAGGCGCTTTCTGTCTCAACATAGGTGATAGGTTAGGCACCGCTTATACCTTTGCCGGTGGTAACTGCCTCACTTAGGCGATAGATCAGGTGCCACCTATTTCAATAGAGCCGATGGCTTGGGCCCCACATATATCAACATAGGCGATAGGTTAGGGGTCGTTTATACCATTTCCTATGCTCACTGCCTCAATTAGGCGATAGGTTAGGCGCGACCTATGTCAACATTGGTGATGGTTTAGGCGCTGCCTATAATAACAAAGGCGATATGTTAGGTAGCGCTTATACCATTCCCAATGCTCACTGCCTTACGTAGGCGATAGGTTAGGCGCCGCATATGTTACATAGGCGATGGCTTAGTCGCCACCTGTATAAACTTAGGCGATAGGTTAGGCGCCGCCTATGTCAACATAGGCGATAGGTTAGGCGTCGCTTATACCATAGCCTATGCTCACTGCCTCACTTAGGCGATGGCTTAGGTGCTGCCTCTATCAATATAGCCGGTATGTTAGGCACCTTTTATACCATTGTCTATGCTCACTGCCTCACTTAGGCGATAGGTTTGGCACCGCCTATGTCAATATAGGCGATGGCTTAGACGTCTCCTATATCAACATAGGTGATAGGTTAGGCGTCGCTTATAACATTACCTATGCTCACTGCCTCACTTAGGGGATAGGTTAGGCGTGGCCTATGTCAACATAGGTGATGGCTTAGGCGCCGCCTGTATCAACATAGTCTATAGGTTAGGTGCCGCTTATACCATTGCCTATACTTACTTCCTCACTTAGGCGATAGGTTAGGCACTGCCTGTATCAACATAGGAGACAGGTTAGGCACCACTTATACTATTGCCTGTGCTCACTGTCTCACTTAGGCGATAGGTTAGTCGCCGTCTATGTTAACATAGGCGATGGCTTAGGCGCCGCCTATATCAACATAGGTGATAGGTAAGGCCCTGCTTATACCATTGCCAATACCTACTGCATCACTCAGGCTATAGGTTACGCGTCGCTTATGTCAACATAGGCGATGTCTTAGGCGCCGTCTATATCAACATAGGCAATAGGTTAGGCGTCGCTTATACCATTACCTATGCTCACTGCCTAACATAGGGGATAGGTTAGGCGCCGCCTATGTCAAATTAGGCGATGGCTTAGGGGCCGCCTATATCAACCTAGGTTATAGATTAGGTGCCGCTTATACCATTGGCTATGATCACTGCCTCACATAGACGATATGTTAGGCGCCCTCTATGTCAAATTAGGCGATGGCTTAGGCACCGCCTATATCAACATATACGATAGGTTAGGCGCCGCTTATACCATTGCCTTTGCTCACTGCCTCATATAGGCGATAGTTTAGGCGCCGCCTATGTTGCGCCTATGTCTACATAGGCGATGGCTTAAGCGCTGCCTATATCAACATAGGCGATAGGTTAGGCGCCTATTATACAATTGCCTATGCTTACTGCCTCACTTAGGCGATAGGTTAGGCGCTGCCTGTATCAACATAGGTGATAGGTTAGGCACCGCTTATACTGTTGCCTGTGCTCACTTCCTAACATAGGCGATAAGTTAGGTGCCATCTATGTTAACATAGGCGATGTCTTAGGCGCCACCTATATAAACATATGCGATAGGTTAGGCCCTGCTTATACCATTGCCTATGCTCACTGCCTCACTTAGGTAATAGGTTAGGCGTCGCTTATGTCAACAGAGGCGATGTCTTAGGCGCCTCCTATATTAACATAGGTTATAGGTTAAGAGCCGCTTATCCCATTTCCTATGCTCACTGCCTCACTTAGGCGATAGGTTAGGTGCCGCCTATGTCAACGTAGGCGATGGCTTAGGTGCCGCCTATATCAACATAGGTGATAAGTTAGGCGCCGCTTATACTATTGCCTATTCTCACTGCCTCACTTAGGCAATAGGTTAGGCGCCGCCTATGTCAACATAGGCGATGGCTTAGGCGCCGCCTATTTTAACATAGGCGATAGGTTAGGCGCCGCTTATACCATTGCCTATTCTCACTGCCTCACATAGGCGATAGGTTAGGCGCCACCTATGTCAAAATAGGCGATGGCTTAGGCGTCGCCTATATCAACATATAAGATAGGTTAGTCGCCGCTTGTACCATTGCCTTTGCTCACTGCCTCACATAGGCGAAAGGTTAGGCACCGCCTATGTCAACATAGGCGATGGCTTAGGCGCCACCTATATCAACATAGGCGATAGGTTAGGTGCCGCTTATACCATTGCCTAGGCTCATAGACACACTTAGGAAATAGGTTAGGCGATTTCTATGTAGACATACAAGATCGCTTAGAAGCTGCCTATATCATAATAGGTAATAGGTTAGGCTTCGCTTATACCATTGTCTATTCTCAATGCGTCACTTAGGTGATAGGTTAGGCGCCGCCTATTTCAACATAGGCGATAGGTTAGGCACCGCTTCTACCATTGCCTGTGCTCACGGCCTCACTTAGGCGATAGGTTAGGTGCCGCCTAAGTCAACAAAGGCAATGGCTTTGGCGCCGCCTATATTAACAAGGCGATAGGTTAGGCACCGCTTATACCATTGCCTCTGGTCACTGCCTAACTTAGGCGATAGGTTAGGCGTTGCCTGTATCAACATAGGCGATAGGTTAGGCACCGCTTATACCGTTGCCTATGGTCACTGCCTCACTTAGGCGATAGGTTAGGAGTTGCCTATGTCAACATAGGCAATGGCACAGGCGCCGCATATATCAACATAGGCTATAAATTAGGGGCCACTTATACCATTGCCTATTCTCACTGCCTCACTTAGGCGATAGGTTAGGTGCCATATATTTCAATTGAGGCGATGGATTAGGCCCCAAGAATATCAACGTAGGCGATAGGTTAGGCGTCGTTTATACCATTTCCTATTATCACTGCCTCACTTAGGCGATAGGTTATGCGCAACCTATGTCAACATAGGCGATGGCTTAGGCGCTGCCTATATCAACATAGGCGATAGGTTAGGCGCCGCTTATACCATTGCCTATGCTCACTGCCTCACATAGGCTATAGGTTAGGCGTCGCCTATGTTACATAGGCGATGGCTTAGTCGCCACCTGTATAAACATAGGCGATAAGTTTACCGCCGCTTATACCATTGCCTATGCTCACTGCCTCACTTAGGAGATAGGTTAGGCGTCGCCTATGTCAACATAGGCGATCGCTTAGGCGCCGCCTATATCAACATGGGCGATAGGTTAGGCGTCGCTTATACAATCGCCTATGCTCACTGCCTTACTTAGGCGATGGCTTAGGTGCCGCCTCTATCAATATAGCCGGTAGGTTAGGCACCTGTTATACCATTGTCTCTGCTCACTGCCTCACTTAGGCGATAGGTTAGGCGCCGCCTATGTCAATATAGGCGATGGCTTAGACGCCGCCTATATCAACATAGGAGATATCTTAGGCGTCGCTTATACCATTACCTATGCTCACTGCCTCACTTTGGGGATAGGTTAGGCGTCGCCTATGTCAACATAGGCGATGGATTAGGCGCCGCCTATATCCACATAGGCGATAGTTTAGGCGCCGCTTATACCATTGCCTATTCTTACTTCCTCACATAGGCGATAGGTTAGGCTCCGCCTATGTCAAAATAGGCGATGGCTTAGGCGCCGCCTATATCAACATATACGATAGGTTAGGCGCCGCTTATACATTTGCCTTTGCTCACTGCCTCACAAGCGATAGGTTAGGCGCTGCCTATATCAAGATAGGAGATAGGATAGGCACCGCTTATACTATTTTCTGTGCTCACTGCCTCACTTAGGCGATAGGTTATGTGCCGTCTATGTTATCATAGGCGATGGCTTAGGCGCCGCCTATATAAACATAGGTGATAGGTTAGGCCAGGCTTATACCATTGCCTATGCCCACTACCTCACTTAGGCGATAGTTTACGCGTCGCATATATCAACATAGGCGATGTCTTAGGCGCCGACTATATCAACTTAGGGGATAGGTTAGGCGCTGCTTATCCCATTGCCTATGCTCACTGCCTCACTTAGGCGATAGGTTAGGCGCCGCCTATGTCAACGTAGGCGATGGCTTAGGCGCCGCCTATATCAACATAGGCGATAGGTTAGCGCCGCTTATAATATTGCCTATTCTCACTTACACATTTAGGTGATAGGTTAGGAGCCGCATATGTCAACATAGGCTATGTCTTATGCGCCGCCTATATCAACATAGGCGATAGGTTAGGCGCCGCTTATACCATTGCCTATGCTCACTGCCTCACTTAGGCGATAGGTTAGGCATCGACTATGTCAACATAGACGATCTCATAGGCGCCGCCTATATCAACATAGGCGATAGGTTAGGCGCCGCTTATTCCATTGCCTAGGCTCACTACCTCACTTACGAGATGGCTTAGGTGCCGCCTCTATCAATATAGCTGGTAGGTTAGGAACCTCATATACCCTTGTCTATGCTTACTGCCTCACTTAGACGATAGGTTAGGCACCGCCTATGTCAATATAGGAGATGGCTTAAACGCCACCTATATCAACATAGGCGATAGGTTAGGCGTCGCTTATACCATTACCTATGCTCACTGCCTCACATAGGGGATAGGTTAGGCGCCGCCTATGTCAACATAGGCGATGTCTTAGGCGCCGCCTATATAAACCTAGGTGATAGGTTAGGCGCCGCTTATACCATTGCCTATGCTCACTGCCTCACATAGGCGATATGTTAGGCGCCGCCTATGTCAAAATAGGCGATGGCTTAGGCGCCACCTATATCAACAAAGGCTATAGGTTAGGCGCCGCTTGTATCAACATAGGTGATAGGTTAGGCACCGCTTATACCGTTGCCGGTGGTTACTGCCTCACTTAGGCGATAGATCAAGTGCCACCTATTTCAATAGAGTCGATGGCTTAGGCCCCACATATATCAATATAGGCGATAGGATAGGCGTCGTTTATACCATTTCCTATGCTCACTACCTCAATTAGGCGATAGGGTAGGCGCGACCTATGTCAACATAGGCGATGGCTTAGGCGCCGCTTATAATAACAATGGCGATAGGTTAGGCGCCGCTTATACCATTCCCTATGCTCACTGCCTTACTTAGGCGATTGGTTAGGCGCCGCCTATGTTACATAGGCGATGGCTTAGTCGCCACCTGTATAAACTTAGGCGAAAGGTTAGGCGCCGCCTATGTCAACATAGGCGATGGCTTAGGCGCCGCCTATATCATCATAGGCGATAGGTTAGGCGCCGCTTATACCATTGCCTATGCTCACTGCCTCACTTAGGCGATGGGTTAGGTGCCGCCTCTATCAATATAGCTGGTAGGTTAGGCACCTGTTATACCATTATCTATGCTCACTGCCTCACTTAGGCGATAGGTTTGGCGCCGCCTATGTCAATATAGGCGATGGCTTAGACGCCTCCTATATCAACATAGGCGATAGGTTAGGCGTCGCTTATACCATTACCTATGCTCACTACCTCACATAGGGGATATTTTAGGCGCCGCCTATGTCAACATAGGCAATGGCTTAGGCGCCGCCTATATCAACATAGGCGATAGGTTAGGCGCCGCTTATACCATTTCCTATGCTCACTGCCTTACATAGACGATAGGTTAGGCGTCGCCTATGTCAAAATAGGCTTAGGCGCCGCCTATATCAACATATACGATAGGTTAGGCTCCGCTTATACCAATCCCTTTGCTCACTGCCTCACATAAGAGATAGGTTAGGAGCGGCCTATGTCAACATAGGCGATGGATTAGGCGCCGCCTCTATCAACATAGTCTATAGGTTAGGTGCCGCTAATACCATTGCCTATACTTACTGCCTCACTTAAGCGATAGGTTAGGCACTGCCTGTATCAACATAGGAGATAGGTTAGGCACCGCTTATACTATTGCCTGTGCTCACTGCCTCACTTAGGCGATAGGTTAGGCGCCGTCTATGTTAACATAGGCGATGGCTTAGGCGCCGCCTATATCATAATAGGCGATAGGTTAGGCTTCGCTTATACCATTGTCTATTCTCAATGCCTCACTTAGGTGATATGTTAGGTGCCGCCTATATCAACATAGGTGATAGGTTAGCCACCGCTTCTACCATTGCCTGTGCTCACGGGCTCACTTAGGCGATAGGTTAGGCGCCGCATATGTCAACATAGGCAATGGCTTAGGCGCCGCCTATATCAACAAGGCGATAGGTTAGGCACCACTTATACCATTGCCTCTGGTCACTTCCTCACTTAGGTGATAGGTTAGTCCATGCTTGTATCAACATAGGCGATAGGTTAGGCACCGCTTATACCGTTGCCTGTTCTCACTGCCTCACTAAGGCGATTGGTTAGGCGCTGCCCATGTCAACATAGGCTATGGTGAAGGCGCCGCATATATCAACATAGGCTATAGGTTAGGCGCCACTTATACCATTGCCTATTCTCACTGCCTCACGTAGGCGATAGGTCAGGTGCCACCTATTTCAATAGAGGCGATGGCTTAGGCCCCACATATATCAACATAGGCGAAAGGTTAGGCATCGTTTATACCATTGCCTATGCTCACTGCCACACTTAGGTGATAGGTTAGGCGCGACCTATCTCAACATAGGCGATGGCTTAGGCGCCGCCTATATCAACATAGGCGATAGGTTATGCGCCGCTTATACCATTGCCTATGCTTACTGCCACACTTAGGCGATAGGTTAGGGGTCTCCTATGTCAACATAGGAGATCACTTAGGCGCCGCCTATATCAACATTGGCGATAGCTTAGGCGCCGCTTATACCATCGCCTATGCTCACTGCCTCACTTAGGAGATGGCTTAGGTGCCGCCTCTATCAATATAGCCAGTAGGTTAGGCACCTGTTATACCATTGTCTATACTCACTGCCTCACTAAGGCCATAGGTTTGGCACCGCCTAAATCAATATTGGCGATGGCTTAGACGCCGCCTATATCAATATAGGTGATAGGTTAGGCGTCGCTTATACCATTACCTATGCTCACTGCCTCACTTAGGGGATAGGTTAGGCGCCGCCTACTTCAATATAGGCGATGGATTAGGCGCCGCCTATATCAACATAGGCGATAGGTTAGGCGCCGCTTATACCATTGCCTATGCTCACTGCCTCACATAGGCGATAGGTAAGGCACCTCCTATGTCAAAATAGGCGATGGCTTAGGCGCCGCCTATATCAACATATACGATAGGTTAGGCTCCGCTTATACCATTTCCTTTGCTCACTGCCTCACATAGGAGATAGGTTAGGTGCCGCTTATACCATTGCCTATGCTTACTGCCTCACTTAGGGGATAGGTTAGGCGTTGCCTGTATCAACATAGGAGACATGTTAGGCACCGCTTATACTATTGCCGGTGCTCACTGACTCACTTAGTCGATAGGTTAGGCGCCGTCTATGTTATCATAGGCGATGGTTTAGGCACCGCCTATATCAATATTTGTGATAGGTTAGGTGCCGCTTATACCATTGTCTTTGCTCACTGCCTCACATAGGCGATAGGTTATGCGCCCCCTATGTCAACATAGGCGATGGCTTAGTCGCTGCCTGTATCAACATAGGCGATAGGTTAGGCGCCTATTATACCATTGCCTATGCTCACTGCCTCACTTAGGCGATAGGTTAGGCATTGCCTGTATCAACATTGGTCATAGGTTAGTCACCGCTTATACTGTTGCCTGTGCTCACTGTCTCACTTAGGTAATAGGTTAGGCGCCGTCTATGATAACAAAGGCAATGTTTTAAGAGCCGCCAATATCAATATAGGCGATAGGTTAGGCCCTGCTTATACCATTGCCTATGCTCACTGTCTCACTTAGGCGATAGGTTAGGCGTCGTTTTTTTCATCATAGGCGATGTCTTAGGCGCCGCCTATATCAACATAGGTTATAGGTTAGGCGCCTCTTATCCCATTGCCTATGCTCACTGCCTCACTTAGGAGATAGGTTAGGCTCCGCCTATGTCAACGTAGGTGATGGCATAGGTGCCGCCTATATCAACATAGGCTATAGGTTAGGCGCCGCTTATACCATTGCCTATGCTTACTGCCTCACTTAGGGTATAGGTTAGGCGTTGCCTGTATCAACATAGGAGACATGTTAGGCACCGCTTATACTATTGCCGGTGCTCACTGACTCACTTAGTCGATAGGTTAGGCGCCGCCTATGTCAATATAGGCGATGGCTTAGACGCCGCCTATATCAACATAGGAGATATCTTAGGCGTCGCTTATACCATTACCTATGCTCACTGCCTCACTTTGGGGATAGGTTAGGCGTCGCCTATGTCAACATAGGCGATGGATTAGGCGCCGCCTATATCCACATAGGCGATAGTTTAGGCGCCGCTTATACCATTGCCTATTCTTACTTCCTCACCTAGGCGATAGGTTAGGCTCCGTCTATGTCAAAATAGGTGATGGCTTAGGCGCCGCCTATATCAACATATACGATAGGTTAGGCGCCGCTTATACAATTGCCTTTGCTCACTGCCTCACAAGCGATAGGTTAGGCGCTGCCTATATCAAGTTAGGAGATAGGATAGGCACCGCTTATACTATTGCCTGTGCTCACTGCCTCACTTAGGAGATAGGTTATGAGCCGTCTATGTTATCATAGGCGATGGCTTAGGCGCCGCCTATATAAACATAGGTGATAGGTTAGGCCAGGCTTATACCATTGCCTATGCCCACTACCTCACTTAGGCGATAGTTTACGCGTCGCATATATCAACATAGGCGATGTCTTAGGCGCCGACTATATCAACTTAGGGGATAGGTTAGGCGCCGCTTATCCCATTGCCTATGCTCACTGCCTCACTTAGGCGATAGGTTAGGCGCCGCTTATCCCATTGCCTATGCTCACTGCCTCACTTAGGCGATAGGTTAGGCGCCGCCTATGTCAACGTAGGCGATGGCTTAGGCGCCGCCTATATCAACATAGGCGATAGGTTAGCGCCGCTTATAATATTGCCTATTCTCACTTACACATTTAGGCGATAGGTTAGGAGCCGCATATGTCAACATAGGCGATGTCTTATGCGCCGCCTATATCAACATAGGCGATAGGTTAGGCGCCGCTTATACCATTGCCTATGCTCACTGCCTCACTTAGGCGATAGGTTAGGCATCGACTATGTCAACATAGAAGATCGCATAGGCGCCGCCTATATCAACATAGGCGATAGGTTAGGCGCCGCTTATTCCATTGCCTAGGCTCACTACCTCACTTACGAGATGGCTTAGGTGCCGCCTCTATCAATATAGCTGGTAGGTTAGGAACCTCATATACCCTTGTCTATGCTTACTGCCTCACTTAGACGATAGGTTAGGCACCGCCTATGTCAATATAGGAGATGGCTTAAACGCCACCTATATCAACATAGACGATAGGTTAGGCGTCGCTTATACCATTACCTATGCTCACTGCCTCACATAGGGGATAGGTTAGGCGCCGCCTATGTCAACATAGGCGATGTCTTAGGTGCCGCCTATATAAACCTAGGTGATAGGTTAGGCGCCGCTTATACCATTGCCTATGCTCACTGCCTCACATAGGCGATATGTTAGGCGCCGCCTATATCAACAAAGGCAATAGGTTAGGCGCCGCTTGTATCAACATAGGTGATAGGTTAGGCACCGCTTATACCGTTGCCGGTGGTTACTGCCTCACTTAGGCGATAGATCAAGTGCCACCTATTTCAATAGAGTCGATGGCTTAGGCCCCACATATATCAATATAGGCGATAGGATAGGCGTCGTTTATACCATTTCCTATGCTCACTACCTCAATTAGGCGATAGGGTAGGCGCGACCTATGTCAACATAGGCGATGGCTTAGGCGCCGCTTATAATAACAATGGCGATAGGTTAGGCGCCGCTTATACCATTCCCTATGCTCACTGCCTTACTTAGGCGATTGGTTAGGCGCCGCCTATGTTACATAGGCGATGGATTAGTCGCCACCTGTATAAACTTAGGCGAAAGGTTAGGCGCCGCCTATGTCAACATAGGCGATGGCTTAGGCGCCGCCTATATCATCATAGGCGATAGGTTAGGCGCCGCTTATACCATTGCCTATGCTCACTGCCTCACTTAGGCGATGGGTTAGGTGCCGCCTCTATCAATATAGCTGGTAGGTTAGGCACCTGTTATACCATTGTCTATGCTCACTGCCTCACTTAGGCGATAGGTTTGGCGCCGCCTATGTCAATATAGGCGATGGCTTAGACGCCTCCTATATCAACATAGGCGATAGGTTAGGCGTCGCTTATACCATTACCTATGCTCACTGCCTCACATAGGGGATATTTTAGGCGCCGCCTATGTCAACATAGGCAATGGCTTAGGCGCCGCCTATATCAACATAGGCGATAGGTTAGGCGCCGCTTATACCATTTCCTATGCTCACTACCTTACATAGACGATAGGTTAGGCGTCACCTATGTCAAAATAGGCGATGGCTTAGGAGCCGCCTATATCAACATATACGATAGGTTAGGCTCCGCTTATACCAATCCCTTTGCTCACTTCCTCACATAGGAGATAGGTTAGGAGCGGCCTATGTCAACATAGGCGATGGATTAGGCGCCGCCTCTATCAACATAGTCTATAGGTTAGGTGCCGCTTATACCATTGCCTATACTTACTGCCTCACTTAAGAGATACGTTAGGCACTGCCTGTATCAACATAGGAGATAGGTTAGGCACCGCTTATACTATTGCCTGTGCTCACTGCCTCACTTAGGCGATAGGTTAGGCGCCGTCTATGTTAACATAGGCGATGGCTTAGGCGCCGCCTATATCAACATAGGCGATAGGTTAGGCGCCGTTTAAACCATTGCCTATACTCACTGACACACTTAGGCGATAGGTTAGGCGCCGCCTATGTACACATAGGAGATCGCTTAGGCGCCGCCTATATCATAATAGGCGATAGGTTAGGCTTCGCTTATACCATTGTCTAGTCTCAATGCCTCACTTAGGTGATATGTTAGGTGCCGCCTATATCAACATAGGTGATAGGTTAGCCACCGCTTCTACCATTGCCTGTGCTCACGGGCTCACTTAGGCGATAGGTTAGGCGCCGCATATGTCAACATAGGCAATGGCTTAGGCGCCGCCTATATCAACAAGGCGATAGGTTAGGCACCACTTATACCATTGCCTCTGGTCACTTCCTCACTTAGGTGATAGGTTAGTCCATGCTTGTATCAACATAGGCGATAGGTTAGGCACCGCTTATACCGTTGCCTGTTCTCACTGCCTCACTAAGGCGATTGGTTAGGCGCTGCCTATGTCAACATAGGCTATGGTGAAGGCGCCGCATATATCAACATAGGCTATAGGTTAGGCGCCACTTATACCATTGCCTATTCTCACTGCCTCACGTAGGCGATAGGTCAGGTGCCACCTATTTCAATAGAGGCGATGGCTTAGGCCCCACATATATCAACATAGGCGAAAGGTTAGGCATCGTTTATACCATTGCCTATGCTCACTGCCTCACTTAGGTGATAGGTTAGGCGCCGCCTATATCAACATAGGCGATAGGTTATGCGCCGCTTATACCATTGCCTATGCTCACTGCCACACTTAGGCGATAGGTTAGGGGTCTCCTATGTCATCATAGGAGATCACTTAGGCGCCGCCTATATCAACATTGGCGATAGCTTAAGCGCCGCTTATACCATCGCCTATGCTCACTGCCTCACTTAGGAGATGGCTTAGGTGCCGCCTCTATCAATATAGCCGGTAGGTTAGGCACCTGTTATACCATTGTCTATACTCACTGCCTCACTAAGGCGATAGGTTTGGCACCGCCTAAATCAATATAGGCGATGGCTTAGACGCCGCCTATATCAATATAGGTGATAGGTTAGGCGTCGCTTATACCATTACCTATGCTCACTGCCTCACTTAGGGGATAGGTTAGGTGCCGCCTACTTCAATATAGGCGATGGATTAGGCGCCGCCTATATCAACATAGGCGATAGGTTAGGCGCCGCTTATACCATTGCCTATGCTCACTGCCTCACATAGGCGATAGGTAAGGCACCTCCTATGTCAAAATAGGCGATGGCTTAGGCGCCGCCTATATCAACATATACGATAGGTTAGGCTCCGCTTATACCATTTCCTTTGCTCACTGCCTCACATAGGAGATAGGTTAGGTGCCGCTTATACCATTGCCTATGCTTACTGCCTCACTTAGGGGATAGGTTAGGCGTTGCCTGTATCAACATTGGTCATAGGTTAGTCACCGCTTATACTGTTGCCTGTGCTCACTGTCTCACTTAGGTAATAGGTTAGGCGCCGTCTATGATAACAAAGGCGATGTTTTAAGAGCCGCCAATATCAATATAGGCGATAGGTTAGGCCCTGCTTATACCATTGCCTATGCTCACTGTCTCACTTAGGCGATAGGTTAGGCGTCGTTTTTTTCATCATAGGCGATGTCTTAGGCGCCGCCTATATCAACATAGGTTATAGGTTAGGCGCCTCTTATCCCATTGCCTATGCTCACTGCCTCACTTAGGAGATAGGTTAGGCTCCGCCTATGTCAACGTAGGTGATGGCATAGGTGTCGCCTATATCAACATAGGCGATAGGTTAGGCGCCGCTTATACTATTGCCTATTCTCACTGCCGAACTTAGGCAGTAAATTAGGTGCCACCTATGTCAGCATAGGCGATGGCTAAGGCGCCGCCTTTATCAACATAGGCAATAGGTTAGACGCTACTTATTCCATTGCCTATACTCACTGCCTCACATAGGAGATAGGTTAGGCGCTGCCTATGTGAACTTAGGCAATGGCTTAGGCGCCGCCTATATTAACATAGGCGATAGGTTAGGCGCCGCTTATACCATTGCCTATGTTCACTGACACACTTAGGCGACAGGTTAGGCGCCGCCTATGTAGACATAGGAGATCGCTTAGGCGCTGCCTATATCACAATAGGTGATAGGTTAGGCTTCGCTTATACCATTGACTATTGTCAATGCCTCACTTAGGTGATAGAATAGGCGCCGCCTATATCAACATAGGAGATAGGTTAGGCACCTCTTCTACCATTGCCTGTGCTGACGGCCTCACTTAGGCGATAGGTTAGGCTCCGCCTATGTCAAGAAAGGCAATGGCTTAGGCGCCGCCTATATCAACATTGGCGATAGCTTAGGCGCCGCTTTTACCATCGCCTATGATCACTGCCTCACTTAGGAGATGGCTTAGGTGCCGCCTCTATCAATATAACCGGTAGGTTAGGCACCTGTTATACCATTGTCTATACTCACTGCCTCACTAAGGCGATAGGTTTGGCACCGCCTAAATCAATATAGGCGATGGCTTAGACGCCACCTATATCAACATAGGTGATAGGTTAGGCGTCGCATATACCATTACCTATGCTCACTGCCTCACTTAGGGGATAGGTTAGGCGCTGCCTACTTCAATATAGGCGATGGATTAGGCGCCGCCTATATCAACATAGGCGATAGGTTAGGCGCCGCTTATACCATTCCTATGCTCACTGCCTCACATAGGCGATAGGTAAGGCACCTCCTATGTCAAAATAGGCGATGGCTTAGGCGCCGCCTATATCAACATATACGATAGGTTAGGCTCCGCTTATACCATTTTCTTTGCTCACTGCCTCACATAGGAGATAGGTTAGGTGCCGCTTATACCATTGCCTATGCTTACTGCCTCACTTAGGGGATAGGTTAGGCGTTGCCTGTATCAACATAGGAGACATGTTAGGCACCGCTTATACTATTGCCGGTGCTCACTGACTCACTTAGTCGATAGGTTAGGCACCGTCTATGTTATCATAGGCGATGGTTTAGGAACCGCCTATATCAATATTTGTGATAGGTTAGGTGCCGCTTATACCATTGTCTTTGCTCACTGCCTCACATAGGCGATAGGTTATGCGCCCCCTATGTCAACATAGGCGATGGCTTAGTCGCTGCCTGTATCAACATAGGCGATAGGTTAGGCGCCTATTATACCATTGCCTATGCTCACTGCCTCACTTAGGCGATAGGTTAGGCATTGCCTGTATCAACATTGGTCATAGGTTAGTCACCGCTTATACTGTTGCCTGTGCTCACTGTCTCACTTAGGTAATAGGTTAGGCGCCGTCTATGATAACAAAGGCGATGTTTTAAGAGCCGCCAATATCAATATAGGCGATAGGTTAGGCCCTGCTTATACCATTGCCTATGCTCACTGTCTCACTTAGGCGATAGGTTAGGCGTCGTTTTTTTCATCATAGGCGATGTCTTAGGCGCCGCCTATATCAACATAGGTTATAGGTTAGGCGCCTCTTATCCCATTTCCTATGCTCACTGCCTCACTTAGGAGATAGGTTAGGCTCCGCCTATGTCAACGTAGGTGATGGCATAGGTGCCGCCTATAGCAACATAGGCGATAGGTTAGGCGCCGCGTATACTATTGCCTATTCTCACTGCCGAACTTAGGCAGTAGGTTAGGTGCCACCTATGTCAGCATAGGCGATGGCTAAGGCGCCGCCTTTATCAACATAGGCAATAGGTTAGACCCTACTTATTCCATTGCCTATACTCACTGCCTCACATAGGAGATAGGTTAGGCACTGCCTATGTGAACTTACACAATGGCTTAGGCGCCGCCTATATCAACATAGGCGATAGGTTAGGCGCCGCTTATACCATTGCCTATGTTCACTGACACACTTAGGCGACAGGTTAGGCGCCGCCTATGTAGACATAGGAGATCGCTTAGGCGCTGCCTATATCACAATAGGTGATAGGTTAGGCTTCGCTTATACCATTGACTATTGTCAATGCCTCACTTAGGTGATAGAATAGGCGCCGCCTATATCAACATAAGAGATAGGTTAGGCACCTCTTCTACCATTGCCTGTGCTGACGGCCTTACTTAGGCGATAGGTTAGGCGCCGCCTATGTCAAGATAGGCAATGGCTTAGGCGCCGCCTATATCAACAAGGCGATAGGTTCGGCACCGCTTATACCATTGCCTCTGGTCACTGCCTCACTTTGGTGATAGGTTAGGCGCTGCTTGTATCAACATAGGAAATAGGTTAGGCACAGCTTATACCGTTGCCTGTGCTCACTGCCTCACTTAGTCGATAGGTTAGGCACTGCCTATTTCAACATAGGCTATGGTGAAGGTGCCGCATATATCAACGTAGGCTATAGGTTAGGCGCCGCTTATACCATCACCTATGCTCACTTCCTCACTTAGGCGATGGCTTAGGTGCTGCCTCTATCAATATAGCCGGTAGGTTAGGCATCTGTTATACCATTGTCTATGCTCACTTCATCACTTAGGTGATAGGTTTGGTGCCGCCGATGTCAATATAGGCGATGGCTTAGACGCCGCCTATATCAACATAGGCGATAGGTTAGGCGTCGCTTATACCATTACCTATGCTCACTGCCTCACTTAGGGGATAGGTTAGGCGCCGCTTATGTCAACATAGGCAATGGCTTAGGTGCCGCCTATATCAACATAGGCGATAGGTTAGGCGCCGCTTATACCATTGCCTATGCTCACTGCCTCACATAGACGATAGGTTAGGCGCCACCTATGTAAACATAGGTGATCGCTTAGGCGCTGCCTATATCATAATAGGTGATAGGTTCGGCTTCGCTTATACCATTGTCTATTCTCAATGCCTCACTTAAGTGATAGGTTAGGTGCCGCCTACATCAATATAGGCGATAGGTTAGGCACCGCTTCTACCATTGCCTGTGCTCACGGCCTCACTTAGGCGATAGGTTAGGCGCCGCCTATGTCAAGATACGCAATGGCATAGGCGCCGCCTATATCAACAAGGCGATAGGTTAAGCACCGCTTATACCATTGCCTCAAGTCACTGCCTCACTTTGGCGAAAGGTTATGCGCTGCCTGTATCAACATAGGCAATAGGTTAGGCACCGCTTATACCGTTGCCTGTGCTCACTGCCTGACTTAGTCGATAGGTTAGGCGCTGCCTATGTCAACATAGGCTATGGCAAAGGCGCCGCATATATCAACATTGGCTATAGGTTAGACGCCACTTATACCATTGCCTATTCTCACTGCTTAACTTAGGCGATAGATAAGGTGCCTCCTATTTCAATAGAGGCGATGGCTTAGGCCCCACATATATCAACATAGACGTAAGGTTAGGAGTCGTTTATACCATTGCCTATGATCACTGCCTCACTTAGGTGATAGGTTAGGCGCGACCTATGTCAACATAGGCGATGGCTTAGGCGCCGCGTATATCAACATAGAGGATAGGTTAGGCGCCGCTTATACCATTTCTATGCTCACTGCCACACTTAGGCGATAGGTTAGGCGCCGCCTATGTTACATAGACGATGTCTTAGTCGCCACCTGTATAAACATAGGCGATAGGTTTAGCGCCGCTTATACCATTGCCAATACTCACTGCCTCACTTAGGTGATAGGTTAGGCGTCGCCTATGTCAACATAGGTGATCGCATAGGCGCCGCCTATATCAACATAGGCGATAGGTTAGGCGCTGCTTATACCATCACCTATGCTCACTGCCTCACTTAGGCGATGGCTTAGGTGCTGCCTCTATCATTACAGCCGATAGTTTAGGCACCTGTTATACCATTGTCTATGCTCACTGCCTCACTTAGGCGATAGGTTTGACGCCGCCTATTCCAATATATGCGATGGCTTAGACGCCGCCTATATCAACATAGGCGATAGGTTAGGCGTCGTTTATACCATTACCTATGCTCACTGCCTCACTTAGGGGATAGGTTAGGAGCCGCCTATGTGAACATAGGCAATGGCTTAGGCGCCGTCTATATCAACATAGGCGATAGGTTAGGCACCGCTTATACCATTGCCTATGTCACTGACACACTTAGGCGATAGATTAGGCGCCGCCTATGTAGACATAGGAGATCGCTTAGGCGCTGCCTATATCATAATATGTGATAGGTTAGGCTTCGCTTATACCATTGTCAATTCTCAATGCCTCACTTAGGTGATAGGTTAGGCGCCGCCTATATCAATATAGGCGATAGGTTAGGCACCGCTTCTACCATTGCCTATGCTCACAGCCTCACTTAGGCGATAGGTTAGGCGCCGCCTATGTCAAGATAGGTAATGGCTTAGGCGCCGCCTATATCAACAAGGAGATAGGTTAGGCACCGCTTATACCATTGCCTCTGGTCACTGCCTCACTTTGGCGTTAGGTTATGCGCTGCCTGTATCAACATAGGCATTAGGTTAGGCACCGTTTATACCGTTGCCTGTGCTCACTGCCTCACTTAGTCAATAGGTTAGGCGCTACCTCTGTCAACATAGGCTATGGCGAAGGCGCCGCATATATCAACATAGGCTATAGGTTAGGCGCCACTTATACCATTGCCTATTCTCACTGCCTCACTTAGGCGATAGATCAGGTGCCACCTATTTCAATAGAGGCGATGGCGTAGGCCCCATATATATCAACATAGGCGAAAGGATAGGCATTGTTTATACCATTGCCTATGCAAACTGCCTCACTTAGGCGATAGGTTAGGCGCGACCTATGTCAACATAGGCGATGGCTTAGGCGCTGCGTATATCAACATAGGCGATAGGTTAGGCGCCGCTTATACCATTGCCTATTCTCACTGCAACACTTAGTCGATAGGTTAGGCGCCGCCTATGTTACATAGGTAATTGCTTAGTCGCCACCTGTATAAACATAGGCGATAGGTTTAGCGCCGCTTATACCAATGCCTATACTCACTGCCTCACTTAGGCGATAGGTTAGGCGTCGCCTGTGTCAACATAGGCGATCGCTTAGGCACCGCCTATATCAACATTGGCGATAGGTTAGGCACCTCTTATACCATCGCCTATGCTCACTGCCTCACTTAGGCGATGGCTTAGGTGCCGCCTCTATCAATATAGCCGGTAGGTTAGGCACCTGTTATACCATTGTCTATACTCACTGCCTCACTTAGGCGATAGGTTTGGCGCCGCCTATGTCAATAGAGGCGATGGCTTAGACGCCGCCTATATCAACATAGGGGATAGGTTAGGCGTCGCTTATACCATTACCTATGCTTACTGCCTCACTTAGGGGATAGGTTAGGCGATGCCTATGTCAACATAGGTGATGGATTCGGCGTCGCCTATATCAACATAGGCAATAGGTTAGGCGCCACTTATACCATTGCCTATGCTCACTGCCTCACATAGGCGATAGGTTATGCGCGACCTATGTCAACATAGGCGATGGCTTAGGCGCCGCCTATATCAACATAGGCGATATGTTAGGCGCTGATAATACCATTGCCTATGCTCACTGCCACACTTAGGCGATAGGTTAGGCGCCGCCTATGTTACATAGGCGATGTCTTAGTCGCCACCTGTATAAACATAGGCGATAGGTTTAGCGCCGCTTATACCATTGCCTATACTCACTGCCTCACTTAGGTGATAGGTTTGGCGTCACCTATGTCAACATAGGTGATCCCTTAGGCGCCGCCTATATCAACATTGGTGATAGGTTAGGCACCGCTTATACCATCGCCTATGCTCACTGCCTCACTGAGGCGATGGCTTAGGTGCCGCCTCTATCAATATAGCCGGTAGGTTAGGAACCAGTTATACCATTGTCTATACTCACTACCTCACTTAGGCGATAGGTTTGGCGCCGCTTATGTCAATATAGGCGATGGCTTAGACGCCGCCTATATCAACATAGGCGATAGGATAGGCGCCGATAATACCATTGCCTATAGTTACTGCCACACTTAGGCGATAGGTTAGGCGCCGCCTATGTTACATAGGCGATGGCTTAGTCGCCACCTGTATAAACATAGGAGATAGGTTTAGCGCCGTTTATACCATTGCCTATGCTCACTGCCTCACTTAGGCGATAGGTTAGGCGTCGCCTATGTCAATATAGGCGATCACATAGGCGCCGCCTATATCAACATAGGAGATAGGTTAGGCGCCGCTTATACCATCACCAATGCTCACTGCCTCACTTAGGCGATGGCTTAGGTGCTGCCTCTATCATCATAGATGGTAGTTTAGGCACCTGTTATACCATTGTCTATGCTCACTGCCTCACTTAGGCGATAGGTTTGGCGCCGCCTATGTCAATATAGGCGATGGCTTAAACGCCACCTATATCAACATAGGCGATAGGTTAGGCGTCGCTTATACCATTACCTATGCTCACTGCCTCACTTAGGGGATAGGTTAGGCGCCGCCAATGTCAACATAGGCGATGTCTTAGGCGCCGCCTATATAAACCTAGGTGATAGGTTAGGCGCCGCTTATACCATTGCCTATGCTCACTGCCTCACATAGGTGATATGTTAGGTGCTGCCTATGTCAAAATAGGCGATGGCTTAGGCGCCGTCTATATCAACATAGGCGATAGGTTAGGCGCCGCTTATACTATTGCCTATGCTCACTGCCTCACTTAGGCGATAGGTTAGGCGCTTTCTGTATCAACATAGGTGATAGGTTAGGCACCGCTTATACCGTTGCCGGTGGTAACTTCCTCACTTAGGCGATAGATCAGGTGCCACCTATTTCAATAGAGCCAATGGCTTGGGCCCCACATATATCAACAAAGGCAATAGGTTAGGCATCGTTTATACCATTTCCTATGCTCACTGCCTCAATTAGGCGATAGGTTAAGCGCGACCTATGTCAACATAGGCGATGGCTTAGGCGCCGCCTATAATAACAAAGGCGATAGGTTAGGCACCGCTTATACCATTCCCAATGCTCACTGCCTTACTTAAGCGATAGGTTAGGCGCCGCCTATGTTACATAGGCGATGGCTTAGTCGCCACCTATATAAACTTAGGCGATAGGTTAGGCTCCGCCTATGTCAACATAGGCGATAGGTTAGGCGCCGCTTATACCATAGCCTATGCTTACTGCCTCACTTAGGCGATGGCTTAGGTGCTGCCTCTATCAATATAGCCGGTAGGTTAGGCACCTGTTATACCATTGTCTATGCTCACTGCCTCTTCTAGGATATATCTTTGGCACCGCCTATGTCAATATAGGCGATGGCTTAGACGCCTCCTATATCAATATAGGCGATAGGTTAGGCGTCGCTTATACCATTACCTATGCTCACTGCCTCACTTAGGGGATAGGTTAGGCGCCGCCTATGTCAACATAGGCGATGGCTTAGGCGCCGCCTATATCAACATAGGCGATAGGTTAGGCGCCGCTTATACCATTGCCTATGCTCACTGCCTCACATAGACGAGAGGTTAGGCGCCGCCTATGTGAAAATAGGCGATGGCTTAGGCGCCGCCTATATCAACATATACGATAGGTTAGGCTCCGCTTATACCATTCCCATTTGCTCACTTCCTCACATAGGAGATAGGTTAGGCGTGGCCTATGTCAACATAGGTGATGGCTTAGGCGCCGCCTGTATCAACATAGTCGATAGGTTAGGTGCCGCTTATACCATTGCCTATACTTACTTCCTCACTTAGGCGATATGTTAGGCATTGCCTGTATCAACATAGGAGATAGGTTAGGCACCACTTATACTATTGCCTGTGCTCACTGCCTCACTTAGGTGATAGGTTAGGCGCCGTCTATGTTAACATAGGCGATGGCTTAGGCGCCGCCTATATTAACATAGGTGATAGGTTAGGCCCTGCTTATACCATTGCTAATACCCACTGCATCACTCAGGCGATAGGTTAGGCTCCGCTTATCCCATTGCCTATGCTCACTTCCTCACTTAGGCTATAGGTTAGGCGCCGCCTATGTCAACGTAGGCGATGGCTTAGGCACCCCCTATATCAACATAGGCGATAGTTTAGGCACCGCTTATACTATTGCCTATTCTCACTTCCTCACTTAGGCGATTTGTTAGGCGCCGCCTATGTCAACATAGGCGATGGCTTAGGCGCCGCCTATATCAACATAGGCGATAGGTTAGGCGTCCCTTATACCATTGCCTATGCTCACTCCCTCACAAAGGCGATAGGTTAGGCGCCGCCTATGTCAAAATAGGTGATGGCTTAGACGCCGCCTATATCAACATAGGCGATAGGTTAGGCACCGTTTATACCATTGCCTATGCTCACTGACACACTTAGGCGATAAGTTAGGCACCGCCAATGTACACATAGGAGATCGCTTAGGCGCCGCCTATATCATAATAGGCGATAGGTTAGGCTTCGCTTATACCATTGTCTATTCTCAATGCCTCACTTAGGTGATATGTTAGGTGTCGCCTATATCAACATAGGCGATAGGTTAGCCACCACTTCTACCATTGCCTGTGCTCACGGCCTCACTTAGGCGATAGGTTAGGCACCGCTTATGTCAACATAGGCAATGGCTTAGGCGCCGCCTATATCAACAAGGCGATAGGTTAGGCACCGCTTATACCATTGCCTCTGGTCACTGGCTCACTTAGGCGATAGGTTAGGCCATGCCTGTATCAACATAGGCGATAGGTTAGGCGCCGCTTATACCATTGCCTAGGCTCACTACCTCACTTACGCGATGGCTTAGGTGTCGCCTCTATCAATATAGCTGGTAGGTTAGGTACCTCTTATACCCTTGTCTATGCTTACTACCTCACTTAGGAGATAGGTTAGGCGCCGCCTATGTCAATATAGGAGATGGCTTAAACGCCACCTATATCAACATAGGCGATAGGTTAGGCGTCGCTTATACCATTACCTATGCTCACTGCCTCACTTAGGGGATAGGTTAGGCGCCGCCCATGTCAACATAGGCGATTTCTTAGGCACCACCTATATCAACATAGGCGATAGCTTAGGCGTCGCTTATACCATTACCTATGCTCACTGCCTCACTTAGGGGATAGGTTAGGCGCCGCCTATGTCAACATAGGTGATGGCTTAGGCGCCGCCTATATCAACATAGGCGATAGGTTAGGTGCCGCTTATACCATTGCCTATGCTCACTGCCTCACATAGACGATAGGTTAGGCGCCGCCTATGTGAAAATAGGCGATGGCTTAGGCGCCGCCTATATGAACATATACGATAGGTTAGGCTCCGCTTATACCATTCCCTTTGCTCACTGCCTCACATAGGAGATAGGTTAGGCGTGGCCTATGTCAACATAGGTGATGGATTAGGCACCGCCTGTATCAACATAGTCGATAGGTTAGGTGCCGCTTATACCATTTCCTATAGTTACTTCCTCACTTAGGCGATAGGTTAGGCACTGCCTGTATCAACATAGGAGATAGGTTAGGCCCCACTTATACTATTGCCTGAGCTCACTGCCTCACTTAGGCGATAGGTTAGGCGCCGTCTATGTTAACATAGGCGATGGCTTAGGCGCCGCCTATATCAACATAGGTGATAGGTAAGGCCCTGCTTATACCATTGCCAATACCTACTGCATCACTCAGGTGATAGGTTACGCGTCGCTTATGTCAACATAGGCGATGTCTTAGGCGCCGTCTATATCAACATAGGAAATAGGTTAGGCGTCGCTTATACCATTACCTATGCTCACTGCCTAACATAGGGGATAGGTTAGGCGCCACCTATGTCAAATTAGGCGATGGCTTAGGGGCCGCCTATATCAACCTAGGTTATAGATTAGGGGCCGCTTATACCATTGGCTATGATCACTGCCTCACATAGACGATATGTTAGGCGCCCTCTATGTCAAATTAGGCGATGGCTTAGGCACCGCCTATATCAACATATACGATAGGTTAGGCGCCGCTTATACCATTGCCTTTGCTCACTGCCTCATATAGGCGATAGTTTAGGCGCCGCCTATGTTGCGCCTATGTCTACATAGGCGATGGCTTAGGCGCTGCCTATATCAACATAGGCGATAGGTTAGGCGCCTATTATACAATTGCCTATGCTCACTGCCTCACTTAGGCGATAGGTTAGGCGCTGCCTGTATCAACATAGGTGATAGGTTAGGCACCGCTTATACTGTTGCCTGTGCTCACTTCCTAACATAGGAGATAGGTTAGGTGCCATCTATGTTAACATAGGCGATGTATTAGGCGCCGCCTATATAAACATATGCGATAGGTTAGGCCCTTCTTATACCATTGCCTATGCTCACTGCCTCACTTAGGTAATAGGTTAGGCGTCGCTTATGTCAACAGAGGCGATGTCTTAGGCGCCTCCTATATTAACATAGGTTATAGGTTAAGAGCCGCTTATCCCATTGCCTATGCTCACTGCCTCACTTAGGCGATAGGTTAGGTGCCGCCTATGTCAACGTAGGCGATGGCTTAGGTGCCGCCTATATCAACATAGGTGATAAGTTAGGCGCCGCTTATACTATTGCCTATTCTCACTGCCTCACTTAGGCAATAGGTTAGGCGCCGCCTATGTCAACATAGGCGATGGCTTAGGCGCCGCCTATTTTAACATAGGCGATAGTTTAGGCGCCACTTATACCATTGCCTATTCTCACTGCCTCACATAGGTGATAGGTTAGGCGCCACCTATGTCAAAATAGGCGATGGCTTAGGCGTCGCCTATATCAACATATAAGATAGGTTAGTCGCCGCTTGTACCATTGCCTTTGCTCACTGCCTCACATAGGCGAAAGGTTAGGCGCCGCCTATGTCAACATAGGCGATGGCTTAGGCGCCACCTATATCAACATAGGCGATAGGTTAGGTGCCGCTTATACCATTGCCTAGGCTCATAGACACACTTAGGAAATAGGTTAGGCGATTTCTATGTAGACATACAAGATCGCTTAGAAGCTGCTTATATCATAATAGGTAATAGGTTAGGCTTCGCTTATACCATTGTCTATTCTCAATGCCTCACTTAGGTGATAGGTTAGGCGCCGCCTATATCAACATAGGCGATAGGTTAGGCACCGCTTCTACCATTGCCTGTGCTCACGGCCTCACTTAGGCGATAGGTTAGGTGCCGCCTAAGTCAACAAAGGCAATGGCTTTGGCGCCGCCTATATCAACAAGGCGATAGGTTAGGCACCGCTTATACCATTGCCTCTAGTCACTGCCTAACTTAGGCGATAGGTTAGGCGTTGCCTGTATCAACATAGGCGATAGGTTAGGCACCGCTTATACCGTTGCCTATGGTCACTGCCTCACTTAGGCGATAGGTTAGGAGTTTCCTATGTCAACATAGGCTATGGCACAGGCGCCGCATATATCAACATAGGCTATAAATTAGGCGCCACTTATACCATTGCCTATTCTCACTGCCTCACTTAGGCGATAGGTTAGGTGCCATATATTTCAATTTAGGCGATGGATTAGGCCACAAGAATATCAACGTAGGCGATAGGTTAGGCGTCTTTTATACCATTTCCTATTATCACTGCCTCACTTAGGCGATAGGTTATGCACAACCTATGTCAACATAGGAGATGGCTTAGGCGCTGCCTATATCAACATAGGCGATAGGTTAGGCGTCGCTTATACCATTGCCTATGCTCACTGCCTCACATAGGCTATAGGTTAGGCGTCGCCCATGTTACATAGGCGATGGCTTAGTCGCCACCTGTATAAACATAGGCGATAAGTTTACCGCCGCTTATACCATTGCCTATGCTCACTGCCTCACTTAGGAGATAGGTTAGGCGTCGCCAATGTCAACATAGGCGATCGCTTAGGCGCCGCCTATATCAACATAGGCGATAGGTTAGGCGTCGCTTATACAATCGCCTATGCTCACTGCCTTACTTAGGCGATGGCTTAGGTGTCGCCTCTATCAATATAGCCGGTAGGTTAGGCACCTGTTATACCATTGTCTATGCTCACTGCCTCACTTAGGCGATAGGTTAGGCGCCGCCTATGTCAATATAGGCGATGGCTTAGACGCCGCCTATATCAACATAGGAGATATCTTAGGCGTCGCTTATACCATTACCTATGCTCACTGCCTCACTTTGGGGATAGGTTAGGCGTCGCCTATGTCAACATAGGCGATGGATTAGGCGCCGCCTATATACACATAGGCGATAGTTTAGGCGCCGCTTATACCATTGCCTATTCTTACTTCCTCACATAGGCGATAGGTTAGGCTCCGCCTATGTCAAAATAGGCGATGGCTTAGGCGCCGCCTATATCAACATATACGATAGGTTAGGCGCCGCTTATACAATTGCCTTTGCTCACTGCCTCACTTAGGAGATAGGTTAGGCGCTGCCTATATCAAGATAAGAGATAGGATAGGCACCGCTTATACTATTGCCTGTGCTCACTGCCTCACTTAGGCGATAGGTTATGCGCCGTCTATGTTATCATAGGCGATGGCTTAGGCGCCGCCTATATAAACATAGGTGATAGGTTAGGCCAGGCTTATACCATTGCCTATGCCCACTACCTCACTTAGGCGATAGTTTACGCGTCGCATATATCAACATAGGCGATGTCTTAGGCGCCGACTATATCAACTTAGGGGATAGGTTAGGCGCCGCTTATCCCATTGCCTATGCTCACTGCCTCACTTAGGCGATAGGTTAGGCGCCGCCTATGTCAACGTAGGCGATGGCTTAGGCGCCGCCTATATCAACATAGGCGATAGGTTAGCGCCGCTTATAATATTGCCTATTCTCACTTACACATTTAGGCGATAGGTTAGGAGCCGCATATGTCAACATAGGCGATGTCTTATGCGCCGCCTATATCAACATAGGCGATAGGTTAGGCGCCGCTTATACCATTGCCTATGCTCACTGCCTCACTTAGGCGATAGGTTAGGCCTCGACTATGTCAACATAGACGATCGCATAGGCGCCGCCTATATCAACATAGGCAATAGGTTAGGCGCCGCTTATTCCATTGCCTAGGCTCACTACCTCACTTACGAGATGGCTTAGGTGCCGCCTCTATCAATATAGCTGGTAGGTTAGGAACCTCTTATACCCTTGTCTATGCTTACTGACTCACTTAGACGATAGGTTAGGCACCGCCTATGTCAATATAGGAGATGGCTTAAACGCCACCTATATCAACATTGGCGATAGGTTAGGCGTCGCTTATACCATTACCTATGCTCACTGCCTCACATAGGGGATAGGTTAGGCTCCGCCTATGTCAACATAGGCGATGTCTTAGGCGCCGCCTATATAAACCTAGGTGATAGGTTAGGCGCCGCTTATACCATTGCCTATGCTCACTGCCTCACATAGGCGATATGTTAGGCGCCGCCTATGTCAAAATAGGCGATGGCTTAGGCGCCGCCTATATCAACAAAGGCAATAGGTTAGGCGCCGCTTGTATCAACATAGGTGATAGGTTAGGCACCGCTTATACCGTTGCCGGTGGTTACTGCCTCACTTAGGCGATAGATCAAGTGCCACCTATTTCAATAGAGTCGATGGCTTAGGCCCCACATATATCAATATAGGCGATAGGATAGGCGTCGTTTATACCAATTCCTATGCTCACTACCTCAATTAGGCGATAGGGTAGGCGCGACCTATGTCAACATAGGCGATGGCTTAGGCGCCGCTTATAATAACAACTGCGATAGGTTAGGCGCCGCTTATACCATTCCCTATGCTCACTGCCTTACTTAGGCGATTGGTTAGGCGCCGCCTATGTTACATAGGCGATGGCTTAGTCACCACCTGTATAAACTTAGGTGAAAGGTTAGGCGCCGCCTATGTCAACATAGGCGATGGATTAGGAGCCGCCTATATCATCATAGGCGATAGGTTAGGCGCCGCTTATACCATTGCCTATGCTCACTGCCTCACTTAGGCGATGGCTTAGGTGCCGCCTCTATCAATATAGCTGGTAGGTTAGGCACCTGTTATACCATTGTCTATGCTCACTGCCTCACTTAGGCGATAGGTTTGGCGCCGCCTATGTCAATATAGGCGATGGCTTAGACGCCTCGTATATCAACATAGGCGATAGGTTAGGCATCGCTTATACCATTACCTATGCTCACTGCCTCACATAGGGCATATTTTAGGCGCCGCCTATGTCAACATAGGCAATGGCTTAGGCGCCGCCTATATCAACATAGGCGATAGGTTAGGCGCCGCTTATACCATTGCCTATGCTCACTGCCTCACATAAACGATAGGTTAGGCGTCGCCTATGTCAAAATAGGCGATGGCTTAGGCGCCGCCTATATCAACATATACGATAGGTTAGGCTCCGCTTATACCAATCCCTTTGCTCACTGCCTCACATAGGAGATAGGTTAGGAGCGGCCTATGTCAACATAGGCGATGGATTAGGCGCCGCCTCTATCAACATAGTCGATAGGTTAGGTGCCGCTTATACCATTGCCTATACTTACTGCCTCACTTAAGCGATAGGTTAGGCACTGCCACTATCAACATAGGAGATATGTTAGGCACCGCTTATACTATTGCCTGTGCTCACTGCCTCACTTAGGCGATAGGTTAGGCGCCGTCTATGTTAACATAGGCGATGGCTTAGGCGCCGCCTATATCAACATAGGCGATAGGTTAGGCGCCGTTTAAACCATTGCCTATACTCACTGACACACTTAGGCGATAGGTTAGGCGCCGCCTATGTACACATAGGAGATCGCTTAGGCGCCGCCTATATCATAATAGGCGATAGGTTAGGCTTCGCTTATACCATTGTCTATACTCAATGCCTCACTTAGGTGATATGTTAGGTGCCGCCTATATCAACATAGGTGATAGGTTAGCCACCGCTTCTACCATTGCCTGTGCTCACGGGCTCACTTAGGCGATAGGTTAGGCGCCGCATATGTCAACATAGGCAATGGCTTAGGCGCCGCCTATATCAACAAGGCGATAGGTTAGGCACCACTTATACCATTGCCTCTGTTCACTTCCTCACTTAGGTGATAGGTTAGTCCATGCTTGTATCAATATAGGCGATAGGTTAGGCACCGCTTATACCGTTGCCTGTTCTCACTGCCTCACTAAGGCGATTGGTTAGGCGCTGCCTATGTCAACATAGGCTATGGTGAAGGCGCCGCATATATCAACATAGGCTATAGGTTAGGCGCCACTGATACCATTGCCTATTCTCACTGCCTCACGTAGGCGATAGGTCAGGTGCCACCTATTTCAATAGAGGCGATGGCTTAGGCCCCTAATATATCAACATAGGCGAAAGGTTAGGCATCGTTTATACCATTGCCTATGCTCACTGCCTCACTTAGGTGATAGTTTAGGCGCGACCTATCTCAACATAGGCGATGGCTTAGGCGCCGCCTATATCTATATAGGCGATAGGTTATGCGCCGCTTATACGATTGCCTATGCTCACTGCCACACTTAGGCGATAGGTTAGGGGTCGCCTATGTCAACATAGGAGATCACTTAGGCGCCGCCTATATCAACATTGGCGATAGCTTAGGCGCCGCTTATACCATCGCCTATGCTCACTGCCTCACTTAGGAGATGGCTTAGGTGCCGCCTCTATCAATATAGCCGGTAGGTTAGGCACCTGTTATACCATTGTCTATACTCACTGCCTCACTAAGGCGATAGGTTTGGCACCGCCTAAATCAATATAGGCGATGTCTTAGACGCCGCCTATATCAACATAGGTGATAGGTTAGGCATCGCTTATACCATTACCTATGCTCACTGCCTCACTTAGGGGATAGGTTAGGCGCCGCCTACTTCAATATAGGCGATGGATTAGGCGCCGCCTATATCAACATAGGCGATAGGTTAGGCGCCTCTTATACCATTGCCTATGCTCACTGCCTCACATAGGCGATAGGTAAGGCACCTCCTATGTCAAAATAGGCGATGGCTTAGGCGCCGCCTATATCAACATATACGATAGGTTAGGCTCCGCTTATACCATTTCCTTTGCTCACTGCCTCACATAGGAGATAGGTTAGGTGCCGCTTATACTATTGCCAATTCTTACTGCCTCACTTAGGGGATAGGTTAGGCGTTGCCTGTATCAACATAGGAGACATGTTAGGCACCGCTTATACTATTGCCGGTGCTCACTGACTCACTTAGTCGATAGGTTAGGCGCCGTCTATGTTATCATAGGCGATGGTTTAGGCACCGCCTATATCAATATTTATGATAGGTTAGGTGCCGCTTATACCATTGTCTTTGCTCACTGCCTCACATAGGCGATAGGTTAGGCGCCTATTATGCCATTGCCTATGCTCACTGCCTCACTTAGGCGATAGGTTAGGCATTGCCTGTATCAACATTGGTCATAGGTTAGTCACCGCTTATACTGTTGCCTGTGCTCACTGTCTCACTTAGGTAATAGGTTAGGCACCGTCTATGATAACAAAGGCGATGTTTTAAGAGCCGCCAAAATCAATATAGGAGATAGGTTAGGCCCTGCTTATACCATTGCCTATGCTCACTGTCTCACTTAGGCGATAGGTTAGGCGTCGTTTTTTTCATCATAGGCGATGTCTTAGGCGCCGCCTATATCAACATAGGTTATAGGTTAGGCGCCTCTTATCCCATTGCCTATGCTCACTGCCTCACTTAGGAGATAGGTTAGGCTCCGCCTATGTCAACGTAGGAGATGGCATAGGTGCCGCCTATATCAACATAGGCGATAGGTTAGGCGCCGCTTATACTATTGCCTATTCTCACTGCCTCACTTAGGCAGTAGGTTAGGTGCCACCTATGACAGCATAGGCGATGGCTAAGGCGCCGCCTTTATCAACATAGGCAATAGGTTAGACGCTGCTTATTCCATTGCCTATACTCACTGCCTCACATAGGAGATAGGTTAGGCGCTGCCTATGTGAACTTAGGCAATGGCTTAGGCGCCGCCTATATCAACATAGGCGATAGGTTAGGCGCCGCATATACCATTGCCTATGTTCACTGACACACTTAGGCGACAGGTTAGGCGCCGCCTATGTAGACATAGGAGATCGCTTAGGCGCTGCCTATATCACAATAGGTGATAGGTTAGGCTTCGCTTATACCATTGACTATTCTCAATGCCTCACTTAGGTGATAGAATAGGCGCCGCCTATATCAACATAGGAGATAGGTTAGGCACCTCTTCTACCATTGCCTGTGCTGACGGCCTCACTTAGGCGATAGGTTAGGCGCCGCCAATGTCAAGATAGGCAATGGCTTAGGCGCCGCCTATATCAACAAGGCGATAGGTTCGGCACCGCTTATACCATTGCCTCTGGTCACTGCCTCACTTTGGCGATAGGTTAGGCGCTGCTTGTATCAACATAGGAAATAGGTTAGGAACAGCTTATACCGTTGCCTGTGCTCACTGCCTCACTTAGTCGATAGGTTAGGCACTGCCTATTTCAACATAGGCTATGGTGAAGGTGCCGCATATATCAACGTAGGCTATAGGCTAGGCGCCGCTTATACAATCACCTATGCTCACTTCCTCACTTAGGCGATGGCTTAGGTGCTGCCTCTATCAATATAGCCGGTAGGTTAGGCATCTGTTATACCATTGTCTATGCTCACTTCATCACTTAGGTGATAGGTTTGGTGCCGCCGATGTCAATATAGACGATGGCTTAAACGCTGCCTATATCAACATAGGCGATAGGTTAGGCGTCGCTTATACCATTACCTATGCTCACTGCCTCACTTAGGGGATAGGTTAGGCGCCGCTTATGTCAACATAGGCAATGGCATAGGCGCCGCCTATATCAACATAGGCGATAGGTTAGGCGCCGCTTATACCATTGCCTATGCTCACTGCCTCACATAGACGATAGGTTAGGCGCCACCTATGTAAACATAGGTGATCGCTTAGGCGCTGCCTATATCATAATAGGTGATAGGTTTGGCTTCGCTTATACCATTGTCTATTCTCAATGCCTCACTTAAGTGATAGGTTAGGTGCCGCCTACATCAATATAGGCGATAGGTTAGGCACCGCTTCTACCATTGCCTGTGCTCACGGCCTCACTTAGGCGATAGGTTAGGCGCCGCCTATGTCAAGATACGCAATGGCATAGGCGCCGCCTATATCAACAAGGCGATAGGTTAAGCACCGCTTATACCATTGCCTCAAGTCACTGCCTCACTTTGGCGATAGGTTATGCGCTGCCTGTATCAACATAGGCAATAGGTTAGGCACCGCTTATACCGTTGCCTATGCTCACTGCCTGACTTAGTCGATAGGTTAGGCGCTGCCTATGTCAACATAGGCTATGGCGAAGGCGCCGCATATATCAACATAGGCTATAGGTTAGACGCCACTTATACCATTGCCTATTCTCACTGCCTAACTTAGGCGATAGATGAGGTGCCTCCTATTTCAATAGAGGCGATGTCTTAGGCCCCACATATATCTACATAGACGTAAGGTTAGGAGTCGTTTATACCATTGCCTATGCTCACTGCCTCACTTAGACGATAGGTTAGGCGCGACCTATGTCAACATAGGCGATGGCTTAGGCGCCGCGTATATCAACATAGAGGATAGGTTAGGCGCCGCTTATACCATTGCTATGCTCACTGCCACACTTCGGCAATAGGTTAGGCGCCGCCTATGTTACATAGACGATGTCTTAGTCGCCACCTGTATAAACATAGGCGATAGGTTTAGCGCCGCTTATACCATTTCCAATACTCACTGCCTCACTTAGGTGATAGGTTAGGCGTCGCCTATGTCAACATAGGTGATCGCATAGGCGCCACCTATATCAACATAGGCGATAGGTTAGGCGCTGCTTATACCATCACCTATGCTCACTGCCTCACTTAGACGATGGCTTAGGTGCTGCCTCTATCATTACAGCCGATAGTTTAGGCACCTGTTATACCATTGTCTATACTCACTGCCTCACTTAGGCGATAGGTTTGGCGCCGCCTATGTCAATATATGCGTTGGCTCAGACGCCGCCTATATCAACATAGGCGATAGGTTAGGCGTCGTTTATACCATTACCTATGCTCACTGCCTCACTTAGGGGATAGGTTAGGAGCCGCCTATGTGAACATAGGCAATGGCTTAGGCGCCGCCTATATCAACGTAGGCGATAGGTTAGGTGCCGCTTATACCATTGCCTATGTCACTGACACACTTAGGCGATAGGTTAGGTGCCGCCTATGTAGACATATGAGATCGCTTAGGCGCTGCCTATATCATAATATGTGATAGGTTAGGCTTCGCTTATACCATTGTCAATTCTCAATGCCTCACTTAGGTGATAGGTTAGGCGCCGCCTATATCATTATAGGCGATAGGTTAGGCACCGCTTCTACCATTGCCTATGCTCACAGCCTCACTTAGGCGATAGGTTAGGCGCCGCCTATGTCAAGATAGGCAATGGCTTAGGCGCCGCCTATATCAACAAGGAGATAGGTTAGGCACCGCTTATACCATTTCCTCTGGTCACTGCCTCACTTTGGCGTTAGGTTATGCGCTGTCTGTATCAACATAGGCATTAGGTTAGGCACCGTTTATACCGTTGCCTGTGCTCACTGCCTCACTTAGTCAATAGGTTAGGCGCTGCCTCTGTCAACATAGGCTATGGCGAAGGCGCCGCATATATCAACATAGGCTATAGGTTAGGCGCCACTTATACCATTGCCTATTCTCACTGCCTCACTTAGGCGATAGATCAGGTGCCACCTATTTCAATAGAGGCGATGGCGTAGGCCCCATATATATCAACATAGGCGAAAGGATAGGCATTGTTTATACCATTGCCTATGCAAACTGCCTCACTTAGGCGATAGGTTAGGCGCGACCTATGTCAACATAGGCGATGGCTTAGGCGCTGCGTATATCAACATAGGCGATAGGTTAGGCGCCGCTTATACCATTGCCTATTCTCACTGCAACACTTAGTCGATAGGTTAGGCGCCGCCTATGTTACATAGGTAATGGCTTAGTCGCCACCTGTATAAACATAGGAGATAGGTTTAGCGCCGCTTATACCAATGCCTATACTCACTGCCTCACTTAGGCGATAGGTTAGGCGTCGCCTGTGTCAACATAGGCGATCGCTTAGGCACCGCCTATATCAACATTAGCGATAGGTTAGGCACCGCTTATACCATCGCCTATGCTCACTGCCTCACTTAGGCGATGGCTTAGGTGCCGCCTCTATCAATATAGCCGGTAGGTCAGGCACCTGTTATACCATTGTCTATACTCACTGCCTCACTTAGGCGATAGGTTTGGCGCCGCCTATGTCAATACAGGCGATGGCTTAGACGCCGCCTATATCAACATAGGGGATAGGTTAGGCGTCGCTTATACCATTACCTATGCTTACTGCCTCACTTAGGGGATAGGTTAGGCGACGCCTATGTCAACATAGGTGATGGATTCGGCGTCGCCTATATCAACATAGGCAATAGGTTAGGCGCCGCTTATACCATTGCCTATGCTCACTGCCTCACAGAGGCGATAGGTTATGCGCGACCTATGTCAACATAGGCGATGGCTTAGGCGCCGCCTATATCAACATAGGCGATATGTTAGGCGCTTATAATACCATTGCCTATGCTCACTGCCATACTTAGGCGATAGGTTAGGCGCCGCCTATGTTACATAGGCGATGTCTTAGTCGCCACCTGTATAAACATAGGCGATAGGTTTAGCGCCGCTTATACCATTGCCTATAATCACTGCCTCACTTAGGTGATAGGTTTGGCGTCGCCTATGTCAACATAGGTGATCCCATAGGCGCCGCCTATATCAACATTGGCGATAGGTTAGGCACCGCTTATACCATCGCCTATGCTCACTGCCTCACTGAGGCGATGGCTTAGGTGCCGCCTCTATCTATATAGCCGGTAGGTTAGGAACCAGTTATACCATTGTCTATACTCACTGCCTCACTTAGGCGATAGGTTTGGCGCCGCTTATGTCAATATAGGCGATGTCTTAGACGCCGCCTATATCAACATAGGCGATAGGATAGGCGCCGATAATACCATTGCCTATAGTTACTGCCACACTTAGGCGATAGGTTAGGCGCCGCCTATGTTACATAGGCGATGGCTTAGTCGCCACCTGTATAAACATAGGAGATAGGTTTAGCGCCGTTTATACCATTGCCTATGCTCACTGCCTCACTTAGGCGATAGGTTAGGCGTCGCCTATGTAAATATAGGCGATCACATAGGCGCCGCCTATATCAACATAGGAGATAGGTTAGGCGCCGCTTATACCATCACCAATGCTCACTGCCTCACTTAGGCGATGGCTTAGGTGCTGCCTCTATCAACATAGACGGTAGTTTAGGCACCTGTTATACCATTGTCTATGCTCACTGCCTCACTTAGGCGATAGGTTTGGCGCCGCCTATGTCAATATAGGCGATGGCTTAAACGCCACCTATATCAACATAGGCGATAGGTTAGGCGTCGCTTATACCATTACCTATGCTCACTGCCTCACTTAGGGGATAGGTTAGGCGCCGCCTATGTCAACATAGGCGATGTCTTAGGCGCCGCCTATATAAACCTAGGTGATAGGTTAGGCGCCGCTTATACCATTGCCTATGCTCACTGCCTCACTTAGGCTATAGGTTAGGCGCCACTTATACCATTGCCTATTCTCACTGCCTCACTTAGGCGATAGATCAGGTGCCACCTATTTCAATAGAGGCGATGGCGTAGGCCCCATATATATCAACATAGGCGAAAGGATAGGCATTGTTTATACCATTGCCTATGCAAACTGCCTCACTTAGGCGATAGGTTAGGCGCGACCTATGTCAACATAGGCGATGGCTTAGGCGCTGCGTATATCAACATAGGCGATAGGTTAGGCGCCGCTTATACCATTGCCTATTCTCACTGCAACACTTAGTCGATAGGTTAGGCGCCGCCTATGTTACATAGGTAATGGCTTAGTCGCCACCTGTATAAACATAGGAGATAGGTTTAGCGCCGCTTATACCAATGCCTATACTCACTGCCTCACTTAGGCGATAGGTTAGGCGTCGCCTGTGTCAACATAGGCGATCGCTTAGGCACCGCCTATATCAACATTAGCGATAGGTTAGGCACCGCTTATACCATCGCCTATGCTCACTGCCTCACTTAGGCGATGGCTTAGGTGCCGCCTCTATCAATATAGCCGGTAGGTCAGGCACCTGTTATACCATTGTCTATACTCACTGCCTCACTTAGGCGATAGGTTTGGCGCCGCCTATGTCAATACAGGCGATGGCTTAGACGCCGCCTATATCAACATAGGGGATAGGTTAGGCGTCGCTTATACCATTACCTATGCTTACTGCCTCACTTAGGGGATAGGTTAGGCGACGCCTATGTCAACATAGGTGATGGATTCGGCGTCGCCTATATCAACATAGGCAATAGGTTAGGCGCCGCTTATACCATTGCCTATGCTCACTGCCTCACAGAGGCGATAGGTTATGCGCGACCTATGTCAACATAGGCGATGGCTTAGGCGCCGCCTATATCAACATAGGCGATATGTTAGGCGCTTATAATACCATTGCCTATGCTCACTGCCATACTTAGGCGATAGGTTAGGCGCCGCCTATGTTACATAGGCGATGTCTTAGTCGCCACCTGTATAAACATAGGCGATAGGTTTAGCGCCGCTTATACCATTGCCTATAATCACTGCCTCACTTAGGTGATAGGTTTGGCGTCGCCTATGTCAACATAGGTGATCCCATAGGCGCCGCCTATATCAACATTGGCGATAGGTTAGGCACCGCTTATACCATCGCCTATGCTCACTGCCTCACTGAGGCGATGGCTTAGGTGCCGCCTCTATCTATATAGCCGGTAGGTTAGGAACCAGTTATACCATTGTCTATACTCACTGCCTCACTTAGGCGATAGGTTTGGCGCCGCTTATGTCAATATAGGCGATGTCTTAGACGCCGCCTATATCAACATAGGCGATAGGATAGGCGCCGATAATACCATTGCCTATAGTTACTGCCACACTTAGGCGATAGGTTAGGCGCCGCCTATGTTACATAGGCGATGGCTTAGTCGCCACCTGTATAAACATAGGAGATAGGTTTAGCGCCGTTTATACCATTGCCTATGCTCACTGCCTCACTTAGGCGATAGGTTAGGCGTCGCCTATGTAAATATAGGCGATCACATAGGCGCCGCCTATATCAACATAGGAGATAGGTTAGGCGCCGCTTATACCATCACCAATGCTCACTGCCTCACTTAGGCGATGGCTTAGGTGCTGCCTCTATCAACATAGACGGTAGTTTAGGCACCTGTTATACCATTGTCTATGCTCACTGCCTCACTTAGGCGATAGGTTTGGCGCCGCCTATGTCAATATAGGCGATGGCTTAAACGCCACCTATATCAACATAGGCGATAGGTTAGGCGTCGCTTATACCATTACCTATGCTCACTGCCTCACTTAGGGGATAGGTTAGGCGCCGCCTATGTCAACATAGGCGATGTCTTAGGCGCCGCCTATATAAACCTAGGTGATAGGTTAGGCGCCGCTTATACCATTGCCTATGCTCACTGCCTCACATAGGCGATATGTTAGGCGCCGCCTATGTCAAAATAGGCGATGGCTTAGGCGCCGTCTATATCAACATAGGCGATAGGTTAGGCGCCGCTTATACTATTGCCTATGCTCACTACCTCACTTAGGCGATAGGTTAGGCGCTTTCTGTATCAACATAGGTGATAGGTTAGGAACCGCTTATACCGTTGCCGGTGGTAACTGCCTCACTTAGGCGATAGATCAGGTGCCACCTATTTCAATAGAGCCGATGGCTTGGGCCCCACATATATCAACAAAGGCAATAGGTTAGGCGTCGTTTATACCATTTCCTATGCTCACTGCCTCAATTAGGCGATAGGTTTGGCGCGACCTATGTCAACATAGGCGATGGCTTAGGCGCCGCCTATAATAACAAAGGCGATAGGTTAGGCACCGCTTATACCATTCCCAATGCTAACTACCTTACTTAAGCGATAGGTTAGGCGCCGCCTATGTTACATAGGCGATGGCTTAGTCGCCACCTATATAAACTTAGGCGATAGGTTAGGCTCCGCCTATGTCAACATAGGCGATAGGTTAGGCGCCGCTTATACCATAGCCTATGCTCACTGCCTCACTTAGGCGATGGCTTAGGTACTGCCTCTATCAATATAGCCGGTAGGTTAGGCACCTGTTATACCATTGTCTATGCTCACTGCCTCTTCTAGGAGATATCTTTGGCGCCGCCTATGTCAATATAGGCGATGGCTTAGACGCCTCCTATATCAATATAGGCGATAGGTTAGGCGTCGCTTATACCATTACCTATGCTCACTGCCTCACTTAGGGGATAGGTTAGGCGCCGCCTATGTCAACATAGGCGATGGCTTAGGCGCCGCCTATATCAGCATAGGCGATAGGTTAGGCGCCGCTTATACCATTGCCTATGCTCACTGCCTCACATAGATGATAGGTTAGGCGCCGCCTATGTGAAAATAGGCGATGGCTTAGGCGCCGCCTATATCAACATATACGATAGGTTAGGCTCCGCTTATACCATTCCCTTTGCTCACTGCCTCACATAGGAGATAGGTTAGGCGTGGCCTATGTGAACATAGGTGATGGCATAGGCGCCGCCTGTATCAACATAGTCGATAGGTTAGGTGCCTCTTATACCATTGCCTATACTTACTTCCTCACTTAGGCGATATGTTAGGCACTGCCTGTATCAACATAGGAGATAGGTTAGGCACCGCTTATACTATTGCCTGTGCTCACTGCCTTACTTAGGCGATAGGTTAGGCGCCGTCTATGTTAACATAGGCGATGTCTTAGGCGCCGCCTATATTAACAGAGGTGATAGGTTAGGCCCTGCTTATACCATTGCCAATACCCACTGCATCACTCAGGCGATAGGTTACGCGTCGCTTATGTCAACATAGGCGATGTCTTAGGCGCCGTCTATATCAACATAGATGATAGGTTAGGCTCCGCTTATCCCATTGCCTATGCTCACTTCCTCACTTAGGCTATAGGTTAGGCGCCGCCTATGTCAACGTAGGCGATGGCTTAGGCACCCCCTATATCAACATAGGCGATAGTTTAGGCGCCGCTTATACTATTGCCTATTCTCACTTCCTCACTTAGGCGATTTGTTAGGCGCCGCCTATGTCGACATAGGCGATGGCTTAGGCGCCGCCTATATCAACATAGGCGATAGGTTAGGCGTCCCTTATACCATTGCCTATGCTCACTCCCTCACAAAGGCGATAGGTTAGGCGCCGCCTATGTCAAAATAGGTGATGGCTTAGACGCCGCCTATATCAACATAGGCGATAGGTTAGGCACCGTTTATACCATTGCCTATGCTCACTAACACACTTAGGCGATAAGTAAGGCACCGCCAATGTATACATAGGAGATCGCTTAGGCGCCGCCTATATCATAATAGGCGATAGGTTAGGCTTCGCTTATACCATTGTCTATTCTCAATGCCTCACTTAGGTGATATGTTAGGTGCCGCCTATATCAACATAGGCGATAGGTTAGCCACCACTTCTACCATTGCCTGTGCTCACGGCCTCACTTAGGCGATAGGTTAGGCACCGCTTATGTCAACATAGGCAATGGCTTAGGCGCCACCTATATCAACAAGGCGATAGGTTAGGCACCGCTTATACCATTGCCTCTGGTCACTGGCTCACTTAGGCGATAGGTTAGGCCATGCCTGTATCAACATAGGCGATAGGTTAGGCGCCGCTTATACCATTGCCTAGGCTCACTACCTCACCTACGCGATGGCTTAGGTGCCACCTCTATCAATATAGCTGGTAGGTTAGGCACCTCTTATACCCTTGTCTATGCTTACTACCTCACTTAGGAGATAGGTTAGGCGCCGCCTATGTCAATATAGGAGATGGCTTAAACGCCACCTATATCAACATAGGCGATAGGTTAGGCGTCGCTTATACCATTACCTATGCTCACTGCCTCACTTAGGGGATAGGTTAGGCGCCGCCTATGTCAACATAGGCGATGTCTTAGGCACCACCTATATCAACATAGGCGATAGCTTAGGCGTCGCTTATACCATTACCTATGCTCACTGCCTCACTTAGGGGATAGGTTAGGCTCCGCCTATGTCAACATAGGCGATGGCTTAGGCGCCGCCTATATCAACATAGGCGATAGGTTAGGCGCCGCTTATACCATTGCCTATGCTCACTGCCTCACATAGACGATAGGTTAGGCGCCGCCTATGTGAAAATAGGCGATGGCTTAGGCGCCGCCTATATGAACATATACGATAGGTTAGGCTCCGCTTATACCATTCCCTTTGCTCACTGCCTCACATAGGAGATAGGTTAGGCGTGTCCTATGTCAACATAGGTGATGGCTTAGGCGCCGCCTGTATCAACATAGTCGATAGGTTAGGTGCCGCTTATACCATTGCCTATACTTACTTCCTCACTTAGGCGATATGTTAGGCACTGCCTGTATCAACATAGGAGATAGGTTAGGCACCGCTTATAATATTGCCTGTGCTCACTGCCACACTTAGGCGATAGGTTAGGCGTCGTCTATGTTTACATAGGCGATGGCTTAGGCGCCGCCTATATTAACATAGGTGATAGGTTAGGCCCTGCTTATACCATTGCCAATACCCACTGCATCACTCAGGCGATAGGTTACGCGTCGCTTATGTCAACATAGGCGATGTGTTAGGCGCCTTCTATATCAACATAGATGATAGGTTAGGCTCCGCTTATCCCATTGCCTATGCTCACTTCCTCACTTAGGCTATAGGTTAGGCGCCGCCTATGTCAACGTAGGCGATCGCTTAGGCACCCCCTATATCAACATAGGCGATAGTTTAGGCGCCGCTTATACTATTGCCTATTCTCACTTCCTCACTTAGGCGATTTGTTAGGCGCCGCCTATGTCAACATAGGCGATGGCTTAGGCGCCGCCTATATCAACATAGGCGATAGGTTAGGCGTCGCTTATACCATTGCCTATGCTCACTCCCTCACAAAGGCGATAGGTTAGGCGCCGCCTATGTCAAAATAGGTGATGGCTTAGACGCCGCCTATATCAACATAGGCGATAGGTTAGGCACCGTTTATACCATTGCCTATGCTCACTGACACACTTAGGCGATAAGTTAGGCACCGCCAATTTACACATAGGAGATCGCTTAGGCGCCGCCTATATCATAATAGGCGATAGGTTAGGCTTCGCTTATACCATTGTTTATTCTCAATGCCTCACTTAGGTGATATGTTAGGTGCCGCCTATATCAACATAGGCGATAGGTTAGCCACCACTTCTACCATTGCCTGTGCTCACGGCCTCACTTAGGTGATAGGGTAGGCACCGCTTATGTCAACATAGGCAATGGCTTAGGCGCCGCCTATATCAACAAGGCGATAGGTTAGGCACCGCTTATACCATTGCCTCTGGTCACTGCCTCACTTAGGAGATAGGTTAGGCTATGCCTGTATCAACATAGGCGATAGGTTAGGCGCCGCTTATACCATTGCCTAGGCTCACTACCTCACTTTCGCGATGGCTTAGGTGCCTCCTCTATCAATATAGCTGGTAGGTTAGGCACCTCTTATACCCTTGTCTATGCTTACTACCTCACTTAGGAGATAGGTTAGGCGCCGCCTATGTCAATATAGGAGATGGCTTAAACGCCACCTATATCAACATAGGCGATAGGTGAGGCGTCGCTTATACCATTACCTATGCTCACTGCCTCACTTAGGGGATAGGTTAGGCGCCGCCTATGTCAACATAGGCGATGTCTTAGGCACCACCTATATAAACCTAGGTGATAGGTTAGGCGCTGCTTATACCATTGCCTATGCTCACTGCCTCACATAGGCGATATGTTAGGCGCCGCTTTTGTCAAAATAGGCGATGGCTTAGGCTCCGCCTATATCAACATAGGTGATAGGTTAGGCGCCGCTTATACTATTGCCTATGCTCACTGCCTCACTTAGGAGATAGGTAAGGCGCTTTCTGTATCAACATAGGTGATAGGTTAGGCACCGCTTATACCGTTGCCGGTGGTAACTGCCTCACTTAGGCGATAGATTAGGTGCCACCTATTTTAATAGATCCGATGGCTTAGGCCCCACATATATCAAATAGGCGATAGGTTAGGCGTCGTTTATACCATTTCCTATGCTTACTGCTTCAATTAGGCGATAGGTTAGGTGCGACCTATGTCAACATAGGCGATGGCTTAGGCGCCGCCTATAATAACAAAGGCGATAGGTTAGGCGCCTCTTATACCATTCCCTATGCTCACTTCCATACTTAGGCGATAGGTTAGGCGCCGCCTATGTTACATAGGCGATGGCTTAGTCGCCACCTGTATAAACTTAGGCGATAGGTTAGGTGCCGCCTATGTCAACATAGGCGATGGCTTAGGCGCCGCCTATATCAACATAGGCGATAGGTTAGGCGCCGTTTATACCATCGCCTATGCTCACTGCCTCACTTAGGCGATGGCTTAGGTGCCGCCTCTATCAATATAGCCGGTAGGTTAGGCACCTGTTATACCATTGTCTATGCTCACTGCCTCACTTAGACGATAGGTTTTGCGCCGCCTATGTCAATATAGGCGATGGCTTAGACGCCTCCTATATCAACATAGGCGAAAGGTTAGGCGTCGCTTATACCATTACCTATACTTACTGCCTCACTTAGGCGATAGGCTAGGCACCGCCTATGTCAAAATAGGTGATGGCTTAGGCGCTGCCTATATCTACATAGGCGATAGGTTAGGCGCCGCTTATACCAATGCCTATGCTCACTGACACACTTAGGCGATAGGTTAGGCACCACCTATGTAGTCATAGGAGATCGCTTAGGCGCTGCCTATATCATAATAGGCGATAGGTTAGGCTTCTCTTATACCATTGTCTATTCTCAATGCCTCACTTAGGTGATAGGTTAGGTGCCACCTATATCAACATAGGCGATAGGTTAGGCACCGCTTCTACCATTTCCTGTGCTCACGGCCTCTCTTAGGCAATAGGTTAGGCGCCGCTTATGTCAACATAGGCAATGGCTTAGGCGCCGCCTATATCAACAAGGCAATAGGTTAGGCACCGCTTATACCATTGCCTCTCGTCACTGCCTCACTTAGGCATTAGGTTAGGCGTTGCCTGTATCAACATAGGCGATAGGTTAAGCGCCGCCTATATCAATATAGGCGATGGCTTAGGTGCCGCCTATATCAACATAGGCGATAGGTTAGGCGCCGCTAATACTATTGCCTATGCTCATTGCCTCACTTAGGCGATAGGTTAGGCGCCGCCAATGTCAACATAGGCGATGGATTAGGCGCCGCCTATATCATAATAAAAAAATGGTTAGGCTCCGCTTATACCATTGCCTATGCTCACTACCTCACTTAGGTTATAGGTTAGGCGCCGCCTATGTCAACATAGGCAATCTGTTAGGTGCCACCTATATCAACATCGGTGATAGGTTAGGTGCCGTTTATACCACTCCCTATGCTTACTACCTCACTTAGGCAATAGGTTAGGTGTCGCCTATATCAACATAGGCGATAGCTTAGGCGTCGTTTATACCATTTCCTATGCTCACTGCCTCACTTAGGCAATAGGTTAGGCGCGATCTATGTCAACATAGGCGATGGCTTAGGCGCCGCCTATATCAACATAGGAGATAGGTTAGGCGCTGATTATACCATTGCCTATGCTCACTGCCTCACTTAGGAGATAGGTTAGGCGCCGCTTATACCATTGCCTATGATCACTTCCTCACGTAGGCGATAGGTTAGGTGCCACCTATGTCAAAATAGGAGATGGCTTAGGCGCCTCCTATATCAACATATGTGATAGGTTAGGCCCTCCTTATACCATTGCCTATGCCCACTGCCTCACTTAGGCGAGAGGTTACGCATCGCTTATGTCAACATAGGCGATGTCTTAGGCGTCGCCTATATCAATATAGGTGATAGGTTAGGCGCCGCTTATCCCATTGCCTATGCTCACTGCCTCACTTAGGCGATAGGTTAGGCGCCGCCTATGTCAACGTAGGTGATGGCTTAGGGGCCGCCTATATCAACATAGGCGATAGTTTAGGCGCCGCTTATACTATTGCCAATTCTCACTTCCTCACTTAGGCGATATGTTAGGCGCCGCCTATGTTAACATAGGCGATGGATTAGGTGCCGCCTATATCATCATAGGCGATAGGTTAGGCGCCGCTTATTCCATTGCCTATGCTCACTGCCTCACATAGGTGATAGGTTAGGCGCCGCCTATGTCAAAATAGGTGATGGCTTTGGCGCTGCCTATAACTACATAGGCGATAGGTTAGGCGTCGCTTATACCAATGCCTATGCTCACTGACACACTTAGGGGATAGGTTAGGCACCGCCTATGTAGTCATAGGAGATCGCTTAGGCGCCGCCTATATCATAATAGGCGATAGGTTAGCCTTCACTTATACCATTGTCTATTATCAATGCCTCACTTAGCTGATAGGTTAGGTGCCGCCTATATCAACATAGGCGATAGGTTAGGCAATGCTTCTACCATTGCCTGTGCTCACGGCCTCACTTAGGCGATAGGTTAGACGCCGCTTATGTCAACATAGGCAATGTCTTAGGCACCGCCTATATCAACAAGGCAATAGGTTAGGCACCGCTTATACCATTGCCTCTGGTCACTGCCTAACTTAGAGAATAGGTTAGGCGATGCCTGTATCAACATAGGCGATAGGTTAAGCGCCGCCTATATCAATATAGGCGATGGCTTAGGTGCCGCCTATATCAACAAGGAGATAGGTTAAGCACCGCTTATACCATTGCCTTAAGTCACTGCCTCAATTTGGCGATAGGTTATAAGCAGCCTGTATCAACATTGGCAATAGGTTAGGCACTGCTTATACCGTTGCTTGTGCTCACTGCCTGACTTAGTCAATAGGTTAGGCGCTGCCTATGTCAACATAGGCTATGGCGAAGGCGCCGCATATATCAACATAGGCTATAGGTTAGACGCCACTTATACCATTGCCTATTCTCACTGCCTAACTTAGGCGATAGATCAGGTGCCACCTATTTCAATAGAGGCGATGGCTTAGGCCCCACATATATCAACATAGGCGAAAGGTTAGGAGTCGTTTATACCATTGCCTATGCTCACTGCCTCACTTAGGCGATAGGTTAGGCGCGACCTATGTCAACATAGGCGATGGCTTAGGCGCCGCGTATATCAACATAGAGGATAGGTTAGGCGCCGCTTATACCATTGCCTATGCTTACTGCCACACTTAGGCGATAGGTTAGGCGCCGCCTATGTTACATAGACTATTTCTTAGTCGCCACCTGTATAAACATAGGCGATAGGTTTAGCGCCGCTTATACCATTGCCTATACTCACTGCCTCACTTAGGTGATAGGTTAGGCGTCGCCAATGTCAACATAGGCGATCGCTTAGGTGCCGCCTATATCAACATTGGCGATAGGTTAGGCACCGCTTATACCATCGCCTATGCTCACTGCCTCACTTAGGCGATGGCTTAGGTGCCGCCTCTATCAATATAGCCGGTAGGTTAGGCACCTGTTATACCATTGTCTATACTCACTGCCTCACTTAGGCGATAGGTTGGGCGCCGCCTATGTCAATATAGGTGATGGCTTAGACACCGCCTATATCAACATAGGCGATAGGTTAGGCGCCGATAATACCATTGCCTATGGTCACTGCCACACTTAGGCGATAGGTTAGGCGCCGCCTATGTTACATAGGCGATGGCTTAGTCGCCACCTGTATAATCATAGGCGATAGGTTTAGCGCCGTTTATACCATTGCCTATGCTCACTGCCTCACTTAGGCGATAGGTTAGGCATCGCCTATGTCAACATAGGCGATCGCATAGGCGCCGCCTATATCAACATAGGCGATAGGTTAGGCGCTGCTTATACCATCACCTATGCTCACTGCCTCACTTAGGCGATGGCTTAGGTACTGCCTCTATCATTATAGCCGGTAGTTTAGGCACCTGTTTTACCATTGTCTATGCTCACTGCCTCACTTAGGCGATAGGTTTGGCCCCGCCTATGTCAATATAGGCGATGGCATAGACGCCGCCTATATCAACATAGGCGATAGGTTAGGCGTCGTTTATACCATTACCTATGCTCACTGCCTCACTTAGGGGATAGGTTATGCACCGCCTATGTGAACATAGGCAATGGCTTAGGCGCCACCTATATCAACATAGGCGATAGGTTAGGCACCGCTTATACCATTGCCTATGTTTACTGACACACTTAGGCGATAGGTTAGGCGCCGCCTATGTAGACATAGGAGATCGCTTAGCGCTGCCTATATCATAATATCTGATAGGTTAGGCTTCGCTTATACGATTGTCTATTCTCAATGCCTCACTTAGGTGATAGGTTAGGCGCCGCCTATATCAATATAGGCGATAGGTTTGGCACCGCTTCCACCATTGCCTATGCTCACGGCCTCACTTAGGCGATAGGTTAGGCGCCGCCTATGTCAAGATAGGCAATGGCTTAGGCGACGCCTATATCAACAAGGCGATAGGTTAGGCACCGCTTATACCATTGCCTCTGGTCACTGCCTCAGTTTGGCGTTAGGTTATGCGCTGCCTGTATCAACATAGGCAATAGGTTAGGCACCGTTTATACCGTTGCCTGTGCTCACTGCCTCACTTAGTCAATAGGTTAGGCGTTGACTATGTCAACATAGGCTATGGAGAAGGCGCCGCATATATCAACATAGGCTATAGGTTAGGCGCCACTTATACCATTGCCTATTCTTACTGCCTCACTTAGGCGATAGATCAGGTGCCACCTATTTCAATAGAGACGATGGCTTAGGCCCCATATATATCAACATAGGCGAAAGGTTAGGCATTGTTTATACCATTTCCTATGCTCACTGCCTCACTTAGGAGATAGGTTAGGCGCGACCTATGTCAACATAGGTGATGGCTTAGGCGCTGCGTATATCAACATAGGCGATAGGTTAGGCGCCGCTTATACCATTTCTTATTCTCACTGCAACACTTAGGCGTTAGGTTAGGCGCCGCCTATGTTACATAGGTGATGGCTCAGTCGCCACCTGTATAAACATAGGCGATAGGTTTAGCGCCGCTAATACCAATGCCTATACTCACTGCCTCACTTAGGCGATAGGTTAGGCGTCGCCTATGTCAACATAGGCGATCGCTTAGGCGCCGCCTATATCAACATTGGCGATAGGTTAGGCACCGCTTATACCATCGCCTATGCTCACTGCCTCACTTAGGTGATGGCTTAGGTGCCGTCTCTATCAATATAGCCGGTAGGTTAGGCACCTGTTATACCATTGTCTATACTCACTGCCTCACTTAGCCGATAGGTTTGGTGCCGCCTATGTCAATACAGGCGATGGCTTAGACGCCGCCTATATCAACATAGGGGATAGGTTAGGCGTCGCTTATACCATTACCTATGCTTACTGCCTCACTTAGGGGATAGGTTAGGCGACGCCTATGTCAACATAGGCGATGGATTAGGCGTCGCCTATATCAACATAGGCAATAGGTTAGGCGCCGCTTATACCATTGCCTATGCTCACTGCCTCACATAGGCGATAGGTTATGCGCGACCTATGTCAACATAGGCGATGGCTTAGGCGTCGCCTATATCAACATAGGCGTTATGTTAGGCGCTGATAATACCATTGCCTATGCTCACTGCCACACTTAGGCGATAGGTTTGGCGCCGCCTATGTTACATAGGCGATGTCTTAGTCGCCACCTGTATAAACATAGGCGATAGGTTTAGCGCCGCTTATACCATTGCCTATACTCACTGCCTCACTTAGGTGATAGGTTAGGCATCGCCTATGTTAACATAGGCGATCCCTTAGGCTCCGCCTATATCAACATTGGCGACAGGTTAGGCACCGCTTATACCATTGCCTATGCTCACTGCCTCACTTAGGCGATGGCTTATGTGCCGCCTCAATCAATATATCCGGTAGGTTAGGAACCAGTTATACCATTGTCTATACTCACTGCCTCACTTAGGCGATAGGTTTGGCGCCACTTATTTCAATATAGGCGATGGCTTAGACGCCGCCTATATAAACATAGGCGATAGGTTAGGCGCCGATCATACCATTGCCTATGGTCACTGCCATACATAGGCAATAGGTTAGGCGTCTCCTATGTTACATAGGCGATGGCTTAGTCGCCACCTGTATAAACATAGGAGATAGGTTTAGCGCCGTTTATACCATTGCCTATGCTCACTGCCTCACTTAGGCGATAGGTTAGGCATGGCCTATGTCAATATAGGCGATCACATAGGTGCCGCCTATATCAACATAGGGGATAGGTTACGCGCCGCTTATACCATCACCTATGCTCACTGCCTCACTTAGGCGATGGCTTAGGTGCTGCCTCTATCAACATAGACGGTAGTTTAGGCACCTGTTATACCATTGTCTATGCTCATTGCCTCACTTAGGCGATAGGTTTGGCGCCGCCTATGTCAATATAGGCTATGGCTTAAACGCCACCTATATCAACATAGGCGATAGGTTAGGCGTCGCTTATACCATTACCTATGCTCACTGCCTCACTTAGGGGATAGGTTAGGCGCCGGCTATGTCAACATAGGCGATGTCTTAGGCGCCGCCTATATAAACCTAGGTGATAGGTTAGGCGCCGTTTATACCATTGCCTATGCTCACTGCCTCACATAGGCGATATGTTAGGCGCCGCCTATGTCAAAATAGGCGATGGCTTAGGCGCCGCCTATATCAACATAGGCGATAGGTTAGACGCCGCTTATTCTATTTCCTATGCTCACTGCCTCACTTAGGCGATAGGTTAGGCACTTTCTGTATCAACATAGGTGATAGGTTAGGCACCGCTTATACCGTTGTCGGTGGTAACTGCCTCACTTAGGCGATAGATCAGGTGCCACCTATTTCAATAGAGCCGATGTCTTGGGCACCACATATATCAACATAGGCGATAGGTTAGGCGCCGTTTATACCATTTCCTATGCTCACTACCTCAATTAAGCGATAGGTTAGGCGCGACCTAAGTCAACATAGGCGATGGCTTAGGCGCCGCCTATAATAACAAAGGAGATAGGTTAGGCACCGCTTATACCATTCCCAATGCTCACTGCCTTACTTAGGCGATAGGTTAGGCGCCGCCTATGTTACATAGGTGATGGCTTATTCGCCACCTGTATAAACTTAGGCGATAGGTTAGGCGCCGCCTATGTCAACATAGGCGATAGGTTAGGCGCCGCTTATACCATAGCCTATGCTCACTGCCTCACTTAGGCGATGGCTTAGGTGCTGCCTCTATTAATATAGCCGGTAGGTTAGGCACATGTTATACCATTGTCTATGCTCACTGCCTCACTTAGGCGATAGGTTTGGCGCCGCCTATGTCAATATAGGCGATGGCTTAGACGCCTCCTATATCAACATAGGCGATAGGTTAGGCGTCGCTTATACCATTACCTATGCTCACTGCCTCACTTAGGGGATAGGTTAGGCGCCGCTTATACCATTGCCAATACCCACTGCATCATATAGACGATAGGTTAGGCGCTGCCTATGCGAAAATAGGTGATGGCTTAGGCGCCGCCTATATTAACATATACGATAGGTTAGGCTCCGCTTATACCATTCCCTTTGCTCACTGCCTCACATAGGAGATAGGTTAGGCGTGGCCTATGTCAACATAGGTGATGTCTTAGGCGCCGCCTGTTTCAAAATAGTCGATAGGTTAGGTGCCGCTTATACCATTGCCTATACTTACTTCCTCACTTAGGCGATAGGTTAGGCACTGCCTGTATCAATATAGGAGATAGGTTAGGCACCGCTTATACTATTGCCTGTGCTCACTACCATACTTAGGCGATAGGTTAGGTGCCGTCTATGATAATATAGGCGATGGCTTAGGCTCCGCCTATATAAACATAGGTGATAGGTTAGGCCCTGCTTATACCATTGCCAATACCCACTGCATCACTCAGGCGATAGGTTAGGCTCCGCTTATCCCATTGCCTATGCTCACTGCCTCACTTAGGCTATAGGTTAGGCGCCGCCTATGTCAACGTAGGCGATAGCTTAGGCGCCCCCTATATCAACATAGGCGATAGTTTAGGCGCCGCTTATACTATTGCCTATTCTCACTTCCTCACTTAGGCGATTTGTTAGGCGCCGTCTATGTCAACATAGGCGATGGCTTAGGCGCCGCCTATATCAACATAGGCGATAGGTTAGGCGTCGCTTATACCATTGCCTATGCTCACTCCCTCACAAAGGCGATAGGTTAGGCGCCGCCTATGTCAAAATAGGTGATGGCTTAGACGCCGCCTATATCAACATAGGCGATAGATTAGGCACCGTTTATACCATTGTCTATGCTCACTGACACACTTAGGCGATAGGTTAGGCGCCGCCTATGTACACATAGGAGATTGCTTAGGCGCCGCCTATATCATAATAGGCGATAGGTTAGGCTTCGCTTATACCATTGTCTATTCTCAATGCCTCACTTAGGTGATATGTTAGATGCCGCCTATATCAACATAGGCGATAGGTTAGCCACCACTTCTACCATTGCCTGTGCTCACGGCCTCACTTAGACGATAGGTTAGGCGCCGCTTATGTCAACATAGGCAATGGCTTAGGCGCCGCCTATATCAAAAGGGCGATAGGTTAGGCACCGCTTATACCATTGCCTCTGGTCACTGCCTCACTTAGGCGATAGGTTAGGCCATGCCTGTATCAACATAGGCGATAGGTTAGGCGCCGCTTATACCATTGCCTAGGCTCACTACCTCACTTACGCGATGGCTTAGGTGCCGCCTCTATCAATATAGCTGGTAGGTTAGGCACCTCTTATACCCTTGTCTATGCTTACTACCTCACTTAGGCGATAGGTTAGGCGCCGCCTATGTCAATATAGGAGATAGCTTAAACGCCACCTATATCAACATAGGCGATAGGTTAGGCGTCGCTTATACCATTACCTATGCTCACTGCCTCACATAGGCGATATGTTAGGTGCCGCCTATGTCAAAATAGGCGATGGCTTAGGCTCCGCCTATATTAACATAGGCGATAGGTTAGGCGCCGCTTATACTATTGCCTATGCTCATTGCCTCACTTAGGAGATAGGTAAGGCGCTTTCTTTATCAACATAGGTGATAGGTTAGGCACCGCTTATACCGTTGTCGGTGGTAACTGCCTCACTTAGGCGATAGATCAGGTGCCACCTATTTCAATAGATCCGATGGCTTAGGCCCCACATATATCAACATAGGCGATAGGTTAGGCGTCGTTTATACCATTTCCTATGCTCACTACCTCAATTAGGAGATAGGTTAGGCGCGACCTATGTCAACATAGGCGATGGCTTAGGCGCCGCCTATAATAACAAAGGCGATAGGTTAGGCGCCTCTTATACCATTCCCTATGCTCACTGCCTTACTTAGGCGATAGGTTAGGCGCCGCCTATGTTACATAGGCGATGGCTTAGTCGCCACCTGTAGAAACATAGGCGATAGGTTAGGCGCCGCCTATGTCAACATAGGCGATGGCATAGGCGCCGCCTATATCAACATAGGCGATAGGTTAGGCGTCGCTTATACCATCGCCTATGCTCACTGCCTCATTTAGGCGATGGCTTAGGTGCCGCCTCTATCAATATAGCCGGTAGGTTAGGCACCTGTTATACCATTGTCTATGCTCACTGCCTCACTTAGGCGATAGGTTTTGCGCCGCCTATGTCAATATAGGCGATGGCTTAGACGCCTCCTATATCAACATAGGCGATAGGTTAGGCGTCGCTTATACCATTACCTATACTTACTGCCTCAGTTAGGCGATAGGTTAGGCGCCGCCTATGTCAAAATAGGTGATGGCTTAGGCGCTGCCTAAATCTACATAGGCGATAGGTTAGGCGCCGCTTATACCAATGCCTATGCTCACTGACACACTTAGGCGATAGGTTAGGCACCGCCTATGTAGTCATAGGAGATCGCTTAGGCGTTGCCTATATCATAATAGGCGATAGGTTAGGCTTCGCTTATACCATTGTCTATTCTCAATGCCTCACTTAGGTGATAGGTTAGGCGCCGCCTATATCAACATAGGCGATAGGTTAGGCACCGCTTCTACCATTGCCTGTGCTCACGGCCTCTCTTAGGCGATAGGTTAGGCGCCGCTAATGTCAACATAGGCAATGGCTTAGGCGCCGCCTATATCAACAAGGCAATAGGTTAGGCACCGCTTATACCATTGCCTCTCGTCACTGCCTCACTTAGGCAATGGGTTAGGCGTTGCCTGTATCAACATAGGCGATAGGTTAAGCGCCGCCTATATCAATATAGGCGATGGCTTAGGTGCCGCCTATATCAACATAGGCGATAGGTTAGGCGCCGCTAATACTATTGCCTATGCTCATTTCCTCACTTTGGCGATAGGTTAGGCGCCGCCAATGTCAACATAGGCGATGGATTAGGCGCCGCCTATATCAACATAAAAAAAAGGTTAGGCTCCGCTTATACCATTGCCTATGCTCACTGCCTCACTTAGGTGATAGGTTAGGCGCCGCCTATGTCAACATAGGCAATCTGTTAGGTGCCACCTATATCAACATAGGTGATAGGTTAGGTGCCGTTTATACCATTCCCTATGCTCACTGCCTCACTTAGGCAATAGATTAGGTGTCGCCTATATCAACATAGGCGATAGGTTAGGCGTCGTTTATACCATTGCCTATGCTCACTTCCTCACTTAGGCAATAGGTTAGGCGCGACCTATGTCAACATAGGTGATGGCTTAGGCGCCGCCTATATCAACATAGGAGATAGGTTAGGCGCCGCTTATACCATTGCCTATGCTCACTACCTCACTTAGGCGATAGGTTAGGCACCGCCTATGTTACAGAGGCGATGTCTTAGTCGCCACCTATATCAACATAAAAAAAGGGTTAAGCTCCGCATATACCATTGCCTATGATCACTGCCTCACTTAGGCGTTAGGTTAGGTGCCTCCTATGTCAAAATAGGAGATGGCTTAGGCGCCTCCTATATCAACATAGGTGATAGGTTAGGCCCTGATTATACCATTGCCTATGCCCACTGCCTCACTTAGGAGATAGGTTACGCGTCGCTTATGTCAACATAGGCGATGTCTTAGGCGTCGCCTATATCAATATAGGTGATAGGTTAGGCGCCGCTTATCCCATTGCCTATGCTCACTGCCTCACTTAGGCGATAGGTTAGGTGCTGCCTATGTCAACGTAGGCGATGGCTTAGGGGCCGCCTATATCAACATAGGCGATAGTTTAGGCGCCGCTTATACTATTGCCAATTCTCACTTCCTCACTTAGGCGATATGTTAGGCGCCGCCTATGTTAACATAGGCGATGGCTTAGGTGCCCCCTATATCATCATAGGAGATAGGTTAGGCGTCGCTTATTCCATTGCCTATGCTCACTTCCTCACATAGGTGATAGGTTAGGCGCCGCCTATGTCAAAATAGGTGATGGCTGAGGCGCCGCCTATAACTACATAGGCGATAGGTTAGGCGTCGCTTATACCAATGCCTATGCTCACTGACACACTTAGGCGATAGGTTAGGCACCGCCTATGTAGTCATAGGAGATCGCTTAGGCGCCGCCTATATCATAATAGGCGATAGGTTAGGCTTCACTTATACCATTGTCTATTATCAATGCCTCACTTAGCTGATAGGTTAGGTGCCTCCTATATCAACATAGGCGATAGGTTAGGCAACGCTTCTACCATTGCCTGTGCTCACGGCCTCACTTAGGCGATTGGTTAGACGCCGCTTATGTCCACATAGGCAATGGCTTAGGCGCCGCCTATATCAACAAGGCAATCGGTTAGGCACCGCTTATGCCATTGCCTCTGTTCACTGCCTAACTTAGGAATTAGGTTAGGCGATGCCTGTATCATCATAGGCGATAGGTTAAGCGCCACCTATATCAATATTGGCGAGGGCTTAGGTGCCGCCTATATCAACATAGGCGATAGGTTAGGGGCCGCTAATACTATTGCCTATGCTCACTACCTCACTTAGGCGATAGGTTAGGCGCCGCCAATGTCAACATAGGCGATGGATTAGACGTCGCCTATATCAACATAAAAAAAAGGTTAGGCGCCGATTATACCATTGCCTATGCTCACTGCCTCACTTAGGCGATAGGTTAGGCGCCGCCTATTTCAACATAGGCAATCTGTTTGGCGCCACCTATATCAAAATAGGTGATAGGGTAGGTGTCGTTTATACCATTCCTTATGCTCACTGCCTCACTTAGGCAATAGGTTAGGTGTCGCCTATATCAACATAGGCGATAGGTTAGGCGTCGTTTATACCATTGCCTATGCTCACTGCCTCCCTTAGGCAATAGGATAGGCGCTACCTATGTCAACATAGGCGATGTCTTAGGCGCCGCCTATATCAACATAGGAGATAGGTTAGGCGCCGCTTATACCATTGCCTATGCTCACTGCCTCACTTATCTGATGGCTTAGGTGCCGCCTCACTTAGGCGATAGGTTAGGCGCCGCCTATGTTACAGAGGCGATGGCTTAGTCGCCACCTATATCAACATAAAAAAAAGGATAGGCGCCGTTTATACCATTGCCTATGATCACTGCCTTACTTAGTTGATAGGTTAGGTGCCGCCTATGTCAACATAGGCAATCTGTTAGGCACCACCTATATCAAAATAGGTGATAGGTTAGGCGGCGTTTATACCATTCCCTATGCTCACTGTCGCACTTAGGCAATAGATTAGGTGTCGCCTATATTAACATAGGCGATAGGTTAGGCGTCGTTTATACCATTGCCTATGCTCACTGCCTCACTTAGGCAATAGGTTAGGCGCGACCTATGTCAACATAGGCGATGGCTTAGGCGCCGCCTATATCAACATAGGAGATAGGTTAGGCACCGCTTATACCATTGCCTATGCTCACTGCCTCACTTAGGCGATAGGTTAGGCGCCGCCTATGTTACATAAGCGATGGCTTAGTCGCCACCTGTATAAACATAGGCGATAGGTTTAGCGCCACTTTTACCAGTGCCTATGCTCACTGCCTCACTTAGGAGAGAGGTTAGGCGTCGCCTATGTCAACATAGGCGATAGGTTAGGCGCCGCTTATACCATCGCCTATGCTCACTGCCTCACTTATTTGATGGCTTAGGTGCCGCCTCTATCAATATAGCCGGTAAAATAGGCACCTGTTATACCATTTTCTATGATCACTGCCTCACTATGGAGATAGGTTAGGCGTCGCCTATGTCAATGTAGGCGATAGTTTAGGCGCCGCTTATACTATTGCCTATTCTCACTTCCTCACTTAGGCGATATGTTAGGCGCCGCCTATGTCAACATAGGCGATGGCTTAGGTGCCACCTATATCAACATAGGCGATAGGTTAGGCACCGCTCATACCATTGCCTATGCTCACTGCCTCAGATAGGTGATTGGTTAGGCGCCACCTATGTCAAAATAGGTGATGGCTTAGGCGCCGCCTATATCAACATAGGCGATAGGTTAGGCGCCGCTTATACCATTGCCTATGCTCAATGACACACATAGGCGATAGGTTAGGCACCGCCTATGTAGTCATAGGAGATCTCTTAGGCGCCGCCTATATCATAATAGGTGATAGGTTAGCCTTCGCTTATACCATTATCTATTCTCAATGCCTCACTTAGGTGATAGGTTTGGCGCCGCCTATATCAACATAGGCGATAGGTTAGGCACCTCTTCAACCATTGCCTCTGCTCACGGCCTCACTTAGGCGATAGGTTAGGCTCCGCTTATGTCAACTTTGGCAATGGCATAGGCGCCGCCTATATCAACAAGGAAATAGGTTAGGCACCGCTTATTCCATTGCCTCTGGTCACTGCCTCACTTAGGCGATAGGTTAGGCGCTGCCTATATCAACATAGGCGATAGGTTAGGCCCCGATTATACCGTTGCCTGTGCTCACTACCTCACTTAGGCGATAGGTTAGGTGCTGCCTATGTCAACATAGTCTATGGCACAGGCGCCGCATATATCAACATAGGATATAGGTTAGGCGGCACTTATACCATTGCCTATTCTCACTGCCTCACTTAAGCGATAGGTTTGGTGCCACCTATTTCAATAGAGGCGATGGATTAGGCCCCACATATATCAACATAGGCGATAGGTTAGGCATCGTTTATACCATTGCCTATGCTCAGTGCCTCACTTAGGCGATAGGTTAGGCGCGACCTATGTCAACATAGGCGATGGCTTAGGCGCCGTCTATATCAACATAGGAGATAGGTTAGGCGCCACTTATACCATTGCCTATGCTCACTGCCTTACTTAGGCGATAGGTTAGGCGCCGCCTATGTTACATAGGCGATGGCTTAGTCACCACCTGTATAAACATAGGCGATAGGTTTAGCGCTACTTATACCATTGCCTATGCTCACTGCCTCACTTAGGCGATAGGTTAGGTGTCGCCTATGTCAACATAGGCGATCGCTTAGGCGCCGCCTATATCAACATAGGCGGTAGGATAGGCACCTGTTATACCATTGTCTATGCTCACTGCCTCACTTAGGTGATAGGTTAGGCGCCGCCTATGTAAAAATAGATGATGGCTTACACGCCACCTATATCAACATAGGCGATAGGTTAGGCGTCGCTTATGCCATTACCTATGCTCACTGCCTCACTTAGGGGATAGGTTAGGCGCCGCCTATGTCAACATAGGCGATGGCTTAGGCGCCTCCTATCTCTACATAGGCGATAGTTTAGGCGCCGCTTATACCATTGCCTATGCTCACTGCCTCACATAGGAGATAGGTTAGGCGCTGCATATGTCAAAATGGGCGATGGCTTATGCGCCCCCTATATCAACATATACGACAGGTTAGGCGCCGCTTATACCATTGCCTTTTGTCACTGCCTCACATAGGAAATAGGTTAGGCGGGGCCTATGTCAACATAGGCGATGGCTTAGGCGCCGCCTATATGATCATAGGTGATAGGTTAGGTGCCGCTTATACCATTGCCTATGCTTACTGCCTCACATAGGCGATAGGTGAGGCGTTGCCTGTATCAACATAGGAGATAGATTAGGCATCGCTTATAATATTGCCTGTACTCACTACCTCACTTAGGTGATAGGTTAGGCACCGTCTATGTTAACATAGGCGATGGCTTAGGCGCCGCCTATATCAACATAGGTGATAGGTTAGGACCTGTTTATACCATTGCCTATGCCCACTGCCTCACTTAGGCAATAGGTTACGCTTCGCTTATGTCAACATAGGCAATGTCTTAGGCGCCGCCTATATCTACATAGGTGATAGGTTAGGCGCCGCTTATCCCATTGCCTATGCTCACTGCCTCACTTAGGAGATCGGTTAGGTGCCGCCTATATAGACATAGGGGATGGCTTAGGTGCTGCTTATATCAACACAGGCGATGGGTTACGCACCGCTTATTCCATTACCTATGCTCACTGCCTCACTTAGGCGATAGGTTAGGCACCGTCTATGTCAACATAGGTGATGGCTTAGGCTCCGCCTCTATCAACATAAGAGATCGGTTAGGCTCCGCTTATACCATTACCTATACTTACTGTCTCACTTAGGCGATTGGTTAGGCACAGCCTAAGTCAACATAGGCGATGGATTAAGCACCGCCTATATCAACATAGGCGATAGGTTAGGCGCCGCTTATACCATTGCCTATGCTCGCTACCTCACTTAGGCGATTGGTCAGGTGCCGCCTATGTCAACATAAGCGATCGCATAGGCGCCGCCTATATCAACATAGGCGATAGGTTAGGCGCCGCCTATGTCAATATAGACGATCGCATATACTCCGCCAATATCAACATAGGCGATAGGTTTGGCGCCACTTATACCATTGCCTATTCTCACTCCCTCTCCTAGGTGATAGGTTAGGCGCCTCCTATGTCAACATAGACGATGGCTTAGGTTCCGCCTATAAAAACATAGGCGATAGGTTAGGTGCCGCTTATACAATTGCCAATGTTCACTGCCTTACTTAGGAGATAGGTTAGGCACTGTCTATGTCAACATTGGAGATGTCTTAGGCACCGCCTATATCAACATAGGTGATAGGTAAGGCGACTCTTATACCATTGCCTATGCTTACTGCCTCACTTTGACGATAGGTTAGACGCTGCCTTTGTCAACATAGGCTATGGCACAGGCGCCGCCTATATCAACATAGGATATAGGTTAGGCGTCATTTATACCATTGCCTATTCTCAGTTAGGCGATAGGTTAGGTGCCACCTATGTCAACAGAGGCGATGGACTAGGCCCCACATATATCAACATAGGCGATAGGCTAAGCGTCGTTTATACCATTGCCTATGCTCACTGCGTCACATAGGTGATAGGTTAGGCGCCGCCTATGTCAAAATAGGTGATGGCTTAGGCGCCGCCTATATCAACATAGGCGATAGGTTAGGCGCCGCTTATACTATTGCCTATGCTCACTGTCTCACTTAGGCGATAGGTTAGGCTCTTCCGGTATCAACATAGGTGATAGGTTAGGCACCGCTTATACCGTTGCCGGTGGTAACTGCCTCACTTAGGCGATAGGATAGGCGCCGCCTATGTCAACATAGGTGATGGCTTAGGCACCGCCTATATCAACATAGGCGATAGGTTAGGCACCGCTTATACCATTTCCTATGTTCACTGACACACTTAGGCGATAGGTTAGGCGCCGCCTATGTAGACATAGGAGATCGCTTAGGCGATGCCTATATCATAATAGGTTATAGGTTAGGCTTCGCTTATACCATTGTCTATTCTCAATGCCTCACTTAGGTGATAGGTTAGGCGCCGCCTATATCAATATAGGCGATAGGTTAGGCACCGCTTCTACCATTGCCTGTGCTCACGGCCTCACTTAGGCGATAGGTTAGGCGCCGCCTATGTCAAGATAGGCTATGGCTTAGGCCCCGCCTATACCGCTTATACCATTGCCTCTGGTCACTGCCTCACTTTGGTGATAAGTTAGGCGATACCTGTATCAACATAGGTAATAGGTTAGGCACCGCTTATACCGTTGCCTGTGCTCACTGCCTCACTTAGGCGATAGGTTAGGCGCTGCCTATGGAAACATAGGCTATGGCGAAGGTGCCACATATATCAACATAGGCTATAGGTTAGGCGCCACTTATACCATTGCCTATTCTCACTGCCTCACTTAGGCGATAGATCAGGTGCCACCTATTTCAATATAGGCGATGGCTTAGGCCCCACATATATCAACATAGGCAAAAGGTTAGGCGTCGTTTATACCATTGCCTATGCTCACTGCCTCACTTAGGAGATAGGTTAGGCCATGCCTGTATCAACATAGGCGATAGGTTAGGCACCGCTTATACCGTTTCCTGTGCTCACTGCCTCTCTTAGGCGATAGGTTAGGCGCTGCCTATGTCCATATAGTCTATGGATAAGGCACCGCATATATCAACATAGGCTATAGGTTAGGCGCCACTTATACCATTGCCTATTCTCACTGCCTCACTTAGGCGATAGGTCAGGTGCCACCTATTTCAATAGAGGTGATGGCTTAGGCCCGACATATATCAACATAGGCGAAAGGTTAGGCGTCGTTTATACCATTGCCTATGCTCACTGCCTCACTTAGGCGATAGGTTAGGCGCGACCTATGTCAACATAGGCGATGGCTTAGGCGCCGCCTATATCAACATAGGCGATAGGTTAGGCGCCGCTTATACCATTGCGTATGCTCACTGCCACACTTAGGCGATAGGATAGGCACCGCCTATGTTACATAGGCGATGGCTTAGTCGCCACCTGTATAAACATAGGCGATAGGTTTAGCGCCGCTTATAGCATTGCTTATGCTCACTGCCTCACTTAGGCGATAGGTTAGGCGTCGCTTACTTCAACATAGGCGATCGCATAGGCCCTGCCTATATCAACATAGGCGATAGGTTAGGCACCGCTTATACCATCACCTATGCTCACTGCCTCACTTAGGTGATGGCTTAGGTGCTGCCTCTATCAAGATAGCCGGTAGGTTAGGCACCTGTTATACCATTGTCTATGCTCACTTCCTCACTTTGGCGATAGGTTTGGCGCCGCCTATGTCAATATAGGCGATGGCTTAGACGCCGCCTATATCATCATAGGCGATAGGTTAGGCGTCGCTTATACCATTACCTATGCTCACTGTCTCACTTAGGTGATAGGTTAGGCGCCGCCTATGTCAACATAGCCGATGGATTAGGCGCTGCCTATATCAACATAGGCGATAGGTTAGGAGCTGCTTATACCATTGCCTATGCTCACTGCCTCACATAGGCGATAGGTTAGGCGCCACCTATGTCAAAATAGGCGATGGCTTAGGCGCTGCCTATATCAACATATACGATAGGTTAGGCTCCACTTATACCATTCCCTTTGCTCACTTCCTCACATAGGAGATAGGTTAGGTGCGGCTTATACCATTGCCTATGCTTACTCCCTCACTTATGTCATAGGTTATGCATTGCCTGTATCAACATAGGAGATAGGTTAGGCACCGCTTATACTATTGCCTGTGCTCACTGACTCACTTAGACGATAGGTTAGGCGCCGTCTATGTTAACATAGGCGATGGATTAGGCGCCGCCTATATCAACATAGGTGATAGGTTAGGCGCCGCTTATACCATTGTCTTTGCCCACTGCCTCACATAGGCGATAGGTTAGGCGCCCCCTATGTAACCATAGGCGATGGCTTAGTCGCCGCCTGTATCAACATAGGCGATAGGTTAGGCGCCTATTATACCATTGCCTATGCTCACTGCCTCACTTAGGCGATAGGTTAGGCGTTGCCTGTATCAACATTGGTGATAGGTTAGGCACCGCTTATACTTTTGCCTGTGCTCACTGCCTCACTTAGGTGATAGGTTAGGCGCAGTCTATGTTAATATAGGCGATGTCTTAGGCGCCGCCTATATCAACATAGGTGATAGGTTAGGCCCTTCTTATACCATTGCCTATGCTCACTGCCTCACTTAGGCGATAGGATAGGCGTCTCTTTTTTTAACATAGGCGATGTCTTAGGCGCCGCCTATATCAACATAGGTTATAGGTTAGGCGCCTCTTATCCCATTGCCTATGCTCACTGGCTCACTTAGGCGATAGGTTAGGCGCCGCCTATGTCAACGTAGGCGATGGCATAGGTGCCGCCTATATCAACATAGGCGATAGGTTAGGCGTCGCTGATACTATTGCCTATTCTCACTGCCTCACTTAGGCAGTAGGTTAGGTGCCGCCTATGTCTACATAGGCGATAGGTTAGGCTCCTCTTATACCATTGTCTATAGTCACTGCCTCACATAGGCGATAGGTTAGGCGCCACCTATATCAAAATAGGCGATGGCTTAGGCGCCGCCTATATCAGCATATAAGATAGGTTAGTCGCCGCTTATACCATTGCCTTTGCTCACTGCCTAACATAGACGATAGGTTAGGTGCCGCCTATGTGAACATAGGCAATAGCTTAGGCGCAGCCTATATCAACAAAGGCGATAGGTTAGGCGCCTCTTATACCATTGCCTATGTTCTTTGACATACTTAGGCGATAGGTTAGGCGCCGCCTATGTAGACATAGGAGATCACTTAGGCGCTGCCTATATCATAATAGGTGATAGGTTAGGCTTCGCTTATACCATTGTCTATTCTCAATGCCTCACTTAGGTGATAGGTTAGGAGCCGCCTATATCAATATAGGCGATAGGTTAGGCACCGCTTCTACCATTTCCTGTGCACACGGCCTCACTTAGGCGATAGGTTAGGCGCCGCCTATGTCAAGATAGGCAATGGCTTAGGCCCATCCTATATCAACAAGGCGATAGGTTAGGCACCGCTTATACCATTGCCTCTGGTCACTGCCTCACTTTGGAGATAGGTTTGGAGCTACCTGTATCAACATAGGCAATAGGTTACGCACCGCTTATACCGATGCCTGTGCTCACTGCCTCACTTAGGCGATAGGTTAGGCGCTGCCTATGTCAACATAGGCTATGGAGAAGGCGCCGCATATATCAACATAGGCTATAGGTTAGGCGCCACTTATACCATTGCCTATTCTCACTGCCTCACTTAGGCGATAGATCAGGTGCCACCTATTTCAATAGAGGCGATGGCTTAGGCCCAACATATATCAACATAGGCGAAAGGTTAGGCGTCATTTATACCATTGCCTATGCTCACTGCCTCACTTAGGCGATAGGTTAAGCGCGACCTATGTCAACATAGGCGATGGCTTAGGCGCCGCCTATATCAACATAGGCGATAAGTTAGGCGGCGCTTATACCATTGCCTATGCTCACTGCCACACTTAGGCGATAGGTTAGGCGTCGCCTATGTTAAATAGGCGATGGCTTAGTTGCCACCTGTATAAACATAGGCGATAGGTTTAGCGCTGCTTATACCATCGCCTATGCTCACTCCCTCACTTAGGCAATAGGTTAGGCGTCGCCTATGTCAACATAGGCGATCTCATAGGCGCCGCCTATATCAACATTGGTGATAGGTTAGGCGCCACTTATACCATCGCCTATGCTCACTGCCTCACTTAGACGATGGCTTAGGTGCCGCCTCTATTAATATAGTTGGTAGGTTAGGCACCTGTTATACCATTTTCTATAATCACTGCCTCACTTAGGCGATAGGTTTGGCGACGCCTATGTTAATATAGGCGATGGCTTAGACGCCGCCTATATCAACATAGGCGATAGGTTAGTCATCGCTTATACCATTACCTATGCTCACTACCTCACTTAGGGGATAGGTTAGGCGCCGCCTATGTCAACATAGGCGATGGATTAGGCGCCGCCTATATCAACATAGGCGATAGGTTAGGAGCCGCTTATACCATTGCCTATGCTCACTTCCTCACATAGGCGATAGGTTAGGCACCTCCTATGTCAAAATAGGCGATGGCTTAGGCGCCGCCTATATCAACATATACGATAGGTTAGGCTCCGCTTATACCATTCCCTTTGCTCAATTCCTCACATAGGAGATAGGTTAGGTGCGGCTTATACCATTGCCTATGCTTACTCCCTCACTTATGCGATAGGTTAGGCATTGCCTGTATCAACATAGTAGATACGTTAGGCACCGCTTAAACTATTGCCTGTGCTCACTGACTCACTTAGGCGATAGGTTAGGCGCCGTCTATGTTAACTTAGGCGATGGCATAGGCGCCGCCTATATCAACATAGGTGATAGGTTAGGCGCCGCTTATGCCATTGTCTTTGCTCACTGCCTCACATAGAAGATAGGATAGGCGCCCCCTATGTCAACATAGGCGATGGCTTTGTCGCCACGTGTATCAACATAGGCGATAGGTTAGGCGCCTATTATACCATTGCCTATGCTCACTGCCTCACTTAGGCGATAGGTTAGGCGTTGCCTGTATCAACATTGGTGATAGGTTAGGCACCGCTTATACTAGTGCCTGTGCTCACTGCCTCACTTTGGTGATAGGTTAGGCGCCGTCTATGTAAACATAGGCGATGTCTTAGGCGCCGCCTATATCAACATAGGCGATAGGTTAGGCCCTGCTTATACCATTGCCTATGCTCACTGCCTCACTTAGGCGATAGGATAGGCTTCGATTTTTTCAACATAGGTGATGTCTTAGGCACCGCCTATATCAACATAGGTTATAGGTTAGGCGCCGCTTATCCCATTTCCTATGCTCAATGCCTCACTTAGGCGATAGGTTAGGCGCCGCCTATGTCAACGTAGGAGATGGCATAGGTGCCGCCTATATCAACATAGGCGATAGGTTAGGCGCCGCTTATACTATTACCCATTCTCACTGCCTCACTTATGCAGTAGGTTAGGTGCCGCCTATGTCAACATAGGCGATGGTTAAGGCGCCGCCTATATCAACATAGGCGATAGGTTAGGCACCGCTTATACCATTGTCTATACTCACTGCCTCACATAGGCGATAGGTTAGGCGCCATCTATATGAAAATAGGCGATGGCTTAGGCGACACCTATATCAGCATATAAGATAGGTTTGTCGCCGCTTATACCATTGCCTTTGCTCACTGCCTCACATAGGCGATAGGTTAGGCACCGCCTATGTGAACATAGGCAATAGCTTAGGCGCCGCCTATATCAACATAGGCGATAGGTTAGGCGCCTCTTATACCATTGCCTATGTTCACTGACACACTTAGGCGATAGGTTAGGCGCCGCCTATGTAGACATAGGAGATCGCTTAGGCGCTGCCTATATCATAATAGGTGATAGGTTAGGCTTCGCTTATACCATTGTCTATTCTCAATGCCTCACTTAGGTGATAGGTTAGGCGCCGCCTATATCAATATAGGCGATAGGTTAGGCACCGCTTCTACCATTTCCTGTGCTCACGGCCTCACTTAGGCGATAGGTTAGGCGCCGCCTATGTCAAGATAGGCAATGGCTTAGGCCCCGCTTATACCACTTATACCATTGCCTCTGGTCACTGCCTCACTTTGGCGATAGGTTAGGCGCTGCCTGTATCAACATAGGCAATAGGTTAGGCACCGCTTATACCGTTGCCTGTGCTCACTGCCTCACTTAGGCGATAGGTTAGGCGTTGCCTATGTCAACATAGGCTATGGCGAAGGCGCCGCATATATCAACATAGGCTATAGGTTAGGCGCCACTTATACCATTGCCTATTCTCACTGCCTCACTTAGGCGATAGATCAGGTGCCACCTATTTCAATATAGGTGATGGCTTAGGCCCTACATATATCAACATAGGCGAAAGGTTAGGCATCGTTTATACCATTGCCTATGCTCACTGCCTTACTTAGGAGATAGGTTAGGCCATGCCTGTATCAACATAGGCGATAGGTTAGGCACCGCTTATACCATTGCCTGTGCTCACTGCCTCTCTTAGGCGATAGGTTAGGCGCTGCCTATGACAACATAGTCTATGGCGAAGGCACCGCATATATCAACATAGGCTATTGGTTAGGCGCCACTTATACCATTGCCTATTCTCACTGCCTCACTTAGGCGATAGGTCAGGTGCCACCTATTTCAATAGAGGTGATGGCTTAGGCCCCACATATATCAACATAGGCGAAAGGTTAGGCTTCGTTTATACCATTGCCAATGCTCACTGCCTCACTTAGGCGATAGGTTAGGCGCGACCTATGTCAACATAGGCGATGGCTTAGGCGCCGCCTATATCAACATAGGCGATAGGTTAGGCGCCGATTATACCATTGACTATGCTCACTACCGCACTTAGGCGATAGGTTAGGCGCCGCCTATGTTACATAGGCGATGGCTTAGTCGCCACCTGTATAAACATAGGCGATAGGTTTAGCGCCGCTTATACAATTGCCTATGCTCACTGCCTCACTTAGGCGATAGGTTAGGCGTCGCTTATGTCAACATAGGTGATTTCTTAGGCGCCGCCTATATCAACATTGGCGATAGGTTAGGCGCCGCTTATACCATCGCCTATTCTCACTGCCTCACTTAGGCGATGGCTTAGGTGCCGCCTCTATCAATATAGCCGGTAGGTTAGGCACCGCTTATACTATTACCTGTGCTCACTGACTCACTTAGGCAATAGGTTAGGCGCCGTCTATGTTATCATAGGCGATGGCTTAGGAGACGCCTATATCAACATAGGTGATAGGTTAGGAGCCGCTTATACCATTATCTTTGCTCACTGCCTTACATAAAGGATAGGTTAGGCGCACCCTATGTCAACATAGGCAATGGCTTAGTCGCCGCCTGTATCAACATAGGCGATAGGTTAGGCGCCTATTATTCCATTGCCTATGCTCACTGCCTCACTTAGGCGATAGGTTAGGCGTTGCCTGTATCAACATTGGTGATAGGTTAGGCACCGCTTATAATGTTGCCTGTGCTCACTGCCTCACTTAGGTGATAGGTTAGGCGCCGTCTATGTTAACATAGGCGATGTCTTAGGCGCCGCCTATATAAACATAGGCGATAGGTTAGGCCCTGCTTATACCATTGCCTATGCTCACTGCCTCACTTAGGCGATAGAATAGGCGTCGCTTTTTTCAACATAGGCGATGTCTTAGGCGCCGCCTATATCAACATAGGTTATAGGTTAGGCACCGCATATCCCATTGCCTATGCTCACTGGCTCACATAGGCGATAGGTTAGGCACCGCCTATGTTAACGTAGGCGATGGCATAGGTGCCGCCTATATCTACATAGGCGACAGGTTAGGCGCCGCTGATACTATTGCCTATTCTCACTGCCTCACTTAGGCAGTAAGTTAGGTGCCGCCTATGTGCACATAGGCGATGGCTAATGCGCTGCCTATATCAACATAGGCGATAGGTTAGGCACCGCTTATACCATTGTCTATACACACTGCCTCACATAGGCGATAGGTTAGGCTCCACCTATATCAAAATAGGCGATGACTTAGGCGCCGCCTATATCAGCATATAAGATAGATAAGTCGCCGCTTATACCATTGCCTTTGCTCACTGCTTAACATAGGCGATAGGTTAGGCGCCGCCTATGTGAACATAGGCAATAAATTAGGCGCCGCCTATATCAACATAGGCGATAGGTTTGGCGCCTCTTATACCATGGCCTATGTTCACTGACACACTTAGGCGATAGGTTAGGCGCCGCCTATGTAGACATAGGAGATCGCTTAGGCGCTGCCTATTTCATAATAGGTGATAGGTTAGGATTCTCTTATACCATTGTCTATTCTCAATGCCTCACTTAGGTGATAGGTTAGTAGCCGCCTATATCAATATAGGCGATAGGTTAGGCACCGCTTCTACTATTTCCTGTGCTCACGGCCTCACTTAGGCGATAGGTTAGGCGCCGCCTATGTCAAGATAGGCAATGTCTTAGGACCCGCCTATATCAACAAGGCGATAGGTTAGGCACCGCTTATACCATTGCCTCTGGTCACTGCCTCACTTTGGCGATAGGTTAGGCGCTGCCTGTATCAACATAGGCAATAGGTTACGCACCGCTTATACCATTGCCTGTGCTCACTGCCTCACTTAGGCAATAGGTTAGGCGCTGCCTATGTCAACATAGGCTATGGATAAGGCGCCGCATATATCAACATAGGCTATAGGTTAGGCGCCACTTATACCATTTCCTATTCTCACTGCCTCACTTAGACGATAGATCAGGTGCCACCTATTTCAATAGAGGCGATGGCTTAGGCCCCACATATATCAACATAGGCGAAATGTTAGGCGTCATTTATACCACTGCCTATGCTCACTTCCTCACTTAGGCGATAGGTTAGGCGCGATCTATGTCAACATAGGCGATGGCTTAGGCGCCGCCTATATCAACATAGGAGATAGGTTAGGCAGGGCTTACACCATTGCCTATGCTCACTGCCACACTTAGGCGATAGGTTAGGCGCCGCCTATGTTAAATAGGCGATGGCTTAGTCGCCACCTGTATAAACATAGGAGATAGGTTTAGCGCTGCTTATACCATTGCCTATGCTCACTGCCTCACTTAGGCAATAGGTTAGGCGTCGCCTATGTCAACATAGGCGATCGCTTAGGCGCCGCCTATATCAACATTGGTGATAGGTTAGGCGCCGCTTATAACATCGCCTATGCTCACTGCCTCACTTAGGCGATGGCTTAGGTGCCGCCTCTATCAATATAGCCGGTAGGTTAGACACCTGTTATACCATTGTCTATACTCACTGCCTCACTTAGGCGATAGGTTTGGCGCCGCCTATGTAAATATAGGCGATGGCTTAGACGCCGCCTATATCAACATAGGCGATAGGTTAGGCATCGCTTATACCATTACCTATGCTCACTGCCGCACTAAGGAGATAGGTTAGGCACCGCTTATGTCAACATAGGCGATGGATTTGGCGCCGCCTATATCAATATAGGCGATAGGTTAGGCACCTCTTATACCATTGCCTATGATCACTGCCTCACATAGGCGATAGGTTAGGCGCGACCTATGTCAACATAGGCGATGGCTTAGGCACCGCCTATATCAACATAGGCGATAGGTTAGGCGCCGATAATACCATTGCCTATGTTCACTGCCACACTTAAGCGATAGGTTAGGCGCCGCCTATGTTACATAGGCGATGTCTTAGTCGCCACCTGTATAAACATAGGCGATAGTTTTAGCGCCGTTTATACCATTGCCTATGCTCACTGCCTCACTTAGGCGATACGTTAGGCGTCGCCTATGTCAACATAGGCGATCGCATAGGCGCCGCCTTTATCAACATAGGCGATAGGTTAGGCGCTGCTTATACCATCACCTATGCTCACTGCCTCACTTAGGCGATGGCTTAGGTGCTGCCTCTATCAATATAGCCGGTAGGTTAGGCACCTGTTATACCATTATCTATGCTCACTGCCTCACGTAGGCGATAGGTTTGGCGCCGCCTATGTCAATATAGGCGATGGCTTAGACGCCGCCTATATCAACATAGGCGATAGGTTATGCGTCGCTTATTGCATTGCCTATGCTCACTGCCTCACTTAGGGGATAGGTTTGGCGCCGCCTATGTCAACATAGGCGATGGATTAGGCGCCGCCTATATCAACATAGGCGATAGGTTAGGCGCCGCTTATACCATTGCCTATGCTCACTCCCTTACATAGGCGATAGGTTAGGCGCCTCCTATGTCAAAATAGGCGATGGCGTAGGTGCCGCCTATATTAACATATACGATAGGTTAGGCTCTGCATATACCATTCCCTTTGCTCACTGCCTCACATAGGAGATAGGTTAGGCGCAGCCTATGTCAACATAGGCGATGGCTTAGGCGCCGCTTATATCAACTTAGGCGATAGGTTAGGTGCCGCTTATACCATTTCCTATGCTTACTGCCTCACTTAGGCGATAGGTTAGGGGTTGCTTGTATCAACATAGGAGATAGGTTAGGCACCCCTTATACTATTGCCTGTGCTCACTGCCTCACTTAGGTGATAGGTTAGGCGACGTCTATGTTAACATAGGCGATGGCTTAGGAGCCTCCTATATCAACATATGTGATAGGTTAGGCCTTGCTTATACCATTGCCTATGCCCACTGCCTCACATAGTTGATAGGTTACGCTTCCCTTATGTCAACATAGGCAATGTCTTAGGCGCTGCCTATATCAATATAGGTGATAGGTTAGGCACCGTTTATCCCATTGCCTATGCTCACTGCCTCACTTAGGCGATAGGTTAGGCGCCGCTTATGTCAACGTAGGCGATGGATTAGGCGCCGCCTATATCAACATAGGCGATAGATTAGGCGCCGCATATACTATTGCCTATTCTCACTTCCTCACTTAGGCGATATGTTAGACGCCGCCTATGTCAACATAGGCGATGGCTTAGGTGCCGCCTATATAAACATAGGCGATAGGTTAGGCGCCTCTCATACCATTGCCTATGCTCACTGCCTCACATAGGCGATAGGTTAGGCGCCGCCTATGTTAAAATAGGTGATGGCTTAGGCGCCGCCTATATCAACATAGGCGATAGGTTAGGCGCCACTTATACCAATGCCTATGCTAACGGACTCACTTTGGCGATAGGTTAGGAACCGCCTATGTAGTCATAGGAGATCGTTTAGGCGCCGCCTATATCATAATAGACGATAGGGTAGGCTTCGCTTATACCATTGTCTATTCTCAATGCCTCACTTAGGTGATAGGTTAGGCACCGCCTATATCAACATAGGCGATAGGTTAGGCACCGCTTCTACCATTGCCTGTGCTCATGGCCTTATTTAGGTGATAGGTTAGGCTCCGCTTATGTCAACATAGGAAATGGCTTAGGCGCCGCCTAATCAACAAGGCAATAGTTTAGGCACCGCTTATACCATTGCCTCTAGTCACTGCCTCACTTAGGCAATAGGTTAGGCATTGCCTGTAACAACATAGGCGATAGTTTAGGTACCGCTTATATCGTTGCCTGTGCTCAATGCCTCACTTAGGCGATAGGTTAGGCGCTGACTATGTCAACATATTCTATGGCACAGGCACCGCATATATAAAAATAGGCTATAGGTTAGGCGCCACTGATACCATTGCCTATGCTCACTGCCTCACTTAGGCGATAGGTTTTCTGCCACCTATTTCAATAGAGGCGATGGCTTAGGCCTTACATATATCAACATAGGCGATAGGTTAGGCATCATTTATACCATTGCCAATGCTCAGTGCCTCACTTAGGCGATAGGTTAGGTGCGACCTATGTCAACATAGGCGATGGCTTAGGCGCCGCCTATATCAACATAGGAGATAGGTTAGGCGCCGCTTATACCATTGCCTATGCTCACTGCCTCACTTAGGCGATAGGTTAGGCGCCGGCTATGTTACATAGGCTATGGCTTAGTCGCCACCTGTATAAACATAGGCGATAGGTTTAGCGCCGCTTATACCATTGCCTATGCTCACTGCCTCACTTAGGCGATAGGTTAGGCGTCGCCTATGTCAACATAGGCGATCGCTTAGGCGCCGCCTTTATCAACATAGGCGATAGGTTAGGTGCCGCTTATACCATCGCCTATGCTCAGTGCCTCACTTATCTGATGGCATAGGTGCCGCCTCTATCAATATAACCGGTAGGATAGGCACCTGTTATACCATTGTCTATGCTCACTGCCTCACTTAGGTGATAGGTTAGGCGTCGCTTATGTCAATATAGGTGATGGCTTAGATGCCACCTATATCAACTTAGGTGAAAGGTTAGGCGTCGCTTATACCATTACCTATGCTCACTGCCTCACTTAGGGGATAGGTTGGGCGTCGCCTATGTCAACATAGGTGATGGCTTAGGCGCCTCCTATCTCAACATAGGCGATAGTTTAGACACCGCTTATACCATTTCCTATGCTCACTTCCTGACATAGGTGATAGGTTAGGCGCCGCCTATGTCAAAATAGGCGATGGCTTATGCGCCGCCTGTATCAACATATACGATAGGTTAGGCGCCGCTTATACCATTGCCTTTGCTCACTACCTCACATAGGAGATAGGTTAAGTGCGGCCTATGTCAACATAGGCGATGACTTAGGCGCCGCCTATATCAACATAGGTGATAGGTTAGGTGCCGCCTATACCATTGCTTATGCTTACTGCCTCACTTAGGCGATAGGTGAGGCGTTTCTTGTATAAATATAGGAGATAGATTAGGCACCGCTTATAATATTGCCTGTACTCACTACCTCACTTAGGTGATAGGTTAGGCGCTCTCTATGTTAACATAGTCGATGGCTTAGGCGCCGCCAATATCAACATAGGTGATAGGTTAGGCCATGCTTATTCCATTGCCTATGCCCACTGCCTCACTTAGGCAATAGGTTACGCGTTGCTTATGTCAACATAGGCGATGTCTTAGGTGCCTCCTATATCTACTTAGGTGATAGGTTAGGCGCTTCTTATCCCATTGCCTATGCTCACTGCCTCACTTAGGCGATCGGTTAGGTGCCGCCTATATCAACATAGGCGATGGCTTAGGTGCCGCCTATATCAACACAGGCGATGGGTTACGCGCCGCTTATTCCATTACCTATGCTCACTGCCTCACTTAGGCGATAGGTTAGGCACTGTCTATGTCAACATAGGTGATGGCTTAGGCTCCGCCTCTATGAATATAGGCGATCGGTTAGGCACCGCTTATACCATTACCTATACTTACTGCCTCTCTTAGGCGATAGGTTAGGCACCGCCTAAGTAAACATAGGCGATGGATTAAGCTCCGCCTATATCAACATAGGCGATAGGTTAGGCGCCGCTTATACCATTGCCTATGCTCGCTGCCTCACTTAGGCAATAGGTCAGGTGCCGCCTATGTCAACATAGGCGATGCCATAGGCGCCGCCTATATCAACATAGGCGATAGGTTAGGCACTGCTTAAACCATTGCCTATGCGCACTGCCTCACTTAGGCGATAGGTTAGGCGTCGCCTATGTCAATATAGGCGATGGCATAGACGCCGCCTATATCAACATAGGCGATAGGTTCGGCGCCGCCTATACAATTGCCTATGCTCGCTCCCTCACCGAGGCGATAGGTTAGGCGCCGCCTATGTCAATATAGACGATGTCATAGGTGCCGCCTATATCAACATTGGCGATAGGTTAGGTGCCGTTTATACCATTCCCAATGCCCACTGCCTCACTTAGGTGATAGGTTAGGCGTTGTCTATATCAGTATAGGAGATGTCTTAGGTACCGTCTATATCAACATAGGCGATAGGTAAGGCGCCTCTTATACCATTGCCTATGCTCACTGCCTCACTTAGACGATAGGTTAGGCGCTGCCTATGTGAACATAGGCTATGGCAAAGGCGCCGCCTATATCAACATAGGCTATAGGTTAGGCGCAACTTATACCATTTCCTATTCTCACTGCCTCACTTAGGCGATAGGTTAGGTGCCACCTATGTCAACAGAGGTGATGGCGTTGTCCCCACATATATCATCATAGGCGATAGGTTAGGCGTCGTTTATACCGTTGCCTATGCTCACTGCCTCTCATATGCGATAGGTTAGGCGCGACCTATGTCAACATAGGCGATGGGTTAGGCGTTGCCTATATCAACATAGGTGATAGGTTAGGCTCGGATTATACTATTTCCTATGTTCACTGCCTCACTTAGGCGATAGGTTAGGCACCGCCTATGTTACATAGGCGATGGCTTAGGCGCCACCTATATAAACTTAGGCGATAGGTTTAACGCTGCTTATACAATTTCCTATGCTCACTGCCTCACTTAGGCGATAGGTTAGGCGTTGCCTATGTCAACATAGACGATCTCTTAGGCGCCGCCTATATCAACATAGGCGATATGTTAGGCACCGCTTATACCATTGCCTATGCTCACTGCCTCACTTAGGCGATGTCTTAGGTCCCGCTTATATCAACATAAGAAATAGGTTAGGCGTCGCTTCTACCATTGTCTATGCTCACTGCCTCACTTAGGCGATAGGTTAGGCGCAGCCTAAGTCAATATAGACGATGGCATATACTCCACCAATATCAACATAGGCGATATGTTCGGCGCCACTTATACCATTGCCTATTCTGACTCTCTCTCCTAGGCGATAGGTTAGGCGCCGCCTATGTCAACATAGGCGATAGCTTAGGTTCCGCCTATATAAACATAGGCGATAGGTTAGGTGCCGCTTATACAATTGCCAATGCTTACTGCCTCACTTAGGCGATAGGTTAGGCACTATCTATGTCAATATTGGAGATGTCTTAGGCACCGCCTATATCAACATAGGCGTTAGGTAAGGCGACTCTTATACCATTGCCTATGCTTACTGCCTCACTTAGACGATAGGTTTGGTGCCACATATTTCAATAGAGGCGATGGCTTAGGCCTTACATATATCAACATAGGCGATAGGTTAGGCATCATTTATACCATTGCCAATGCTCAGTGCCTCACTTAGGCGATAGGTTAGGTGCGACCTATGTCAACATAGGCGATGGCTTAGGCGCCGCCTATATCAACATAGGAGATAGGTTAGGCGCCGCTTATACCATTGCCTATGCTCACTGCCTCACTTAGGCGATAGGTTAGGCGCCGGCTATGTTACATAGGCGATGGCTTAGTCGCCACCTGTATAAACATAGGCGATAGGTTTAGCGTCGCTTATACCATTGCCTATGCTCACAGCCTCACTTAGGCGATAGGTTAGGCGTCGCCTATGTCAACATAGGCGATCGCTTAGGCGCCGCCTTTATCAACATAGGCGATAGGTTAGGTGCCGCTTATACCATCGCCTATGCTCAGTGCCTCACTTATCTGATGGCATAGGTGCCGCCTCTATCAATATAACCGGTAGGATAGGCACCTGTTATACCATTGTCTATGCTCACTGCCTCACTTAGGTGATAGGTTAGGCGTCTCCTATGTCAATATAGGTGATGGCTTAGATGCCACCTATATCAACTTAGGTGATAGGTTATGCGTCTCTTATACCATTACCTATGCTCACTGCCTCACTTAGGGGATAGGTTGGGCGCCGCCTATGTCAACATAGGTGATGGCTTAGGCGCCTCCTATCTCAACATAGGCGATAGTTTAGACACCGCTTATACCATTTCCTATGCTCACTGCCTCACATAGGTGATAGGTTAGGCGCCGCCTATGTCAAAATAGGCGATGGCTTATGCGCCGCCTGTATCAACATATACGATAGGTTAGGCGTCGCTTATACCATTGCCTTTGCTCACTACCTCACATAGGAGATAGGTTAGGTGCGGCCTATGTCAACATAGGCGATGACTTAGGCGCCGCCTATATCAACATAGGTGATAGGTTAGGTGCCGCCTATACCATTGCTTATGCTTACTGCCTCACTTAGGCGATAGGTGAGGCGTTGCTTGTATCAATATAGGAGATAGATTAGGCACCGCTTATAATATTGCCAGTACTCACTGCCTCACTTAGGTTATAGGTTAGGCGCTGTCTATGTTAACATAGGCGATGGCTTAGGCGCCGCCAATATCAACATAGGTGATAGGTTAGGCCATGCTTATACCATTGCCTATGCCCACTGCCTCACTTAGGCAATAGGTTACGCGTTGCTTATGTCAACATAGGCGATGTCTTAGGTGCCTCCTATATCTACTTAGGTGATAGGTTAGGCGCTTCTTATCTCATTGCCTATGCTCACTGCCTCACTTAGGCGATCGGTTAGGTGCCGCCTATATCAACATAGGCGATGGCTTAGGTGCCGCCTATATCAACACAGGCGATGGGTTACGCGCCGCTTATTCCATTACCTATGATCACTAACTCACTTAGGCGATAGGTTAGGCACCGTCTATGTCAACATAGGTGATGGCTTAGGCTCCGCCTCTATCAACATAGGCGATCGGTTAGGCTCCGCTTATACCATTACCTATACTTACTGCCTCTCTTAGGCGATAGGTTAGGCACCGCCTAAGTCTACATAGGCGATGGATGAAGCTCCGCCTATATCAACATAGGCGATAGGTTAGGCGCCGCTTATACCATTTCCTATGCTCTCTGCCTCACTTAGGCAATAGGTCAGGTGCCGCCTATGTCAACATAGGCGATGCCATAGGCGCCGCCTATATCAACATAGGCGATAGGTTAGGCACTGCTTAAACCATTGCCTATGCGCACTGCCTCACTTAGGCAATAGGTTAGGCGTCGCCTATGTCAATATAGGCGATGGCATAGACGCCGCCTATATCAACATAGGCGATAGGTTCGGCGCCGCCTATACAATTGCCTATGCTCGCTCCCTCACCCAGGCGATAGGTTAGGCGCCGCCTATGTCAATATAGACGATGGCATAGGTGCCGCCTATATCAACATTGGCGATAGGTTAGGCGCCGTTTATACCATTCCCAATGCCCACTGCCTCACTTAGGTGATAGGTTAGGCATTGTCTATATCAGTATAGGCGATGTCTTAGGTACCGTCTATATCAACATAGGCGATAGGTAAGGCGCCTCTTATACCATTGCCTATGCTCACTGCCTCACTTAGACGATAGGTTAGGCGCTGCCTATGTGAACATAGGCTATGGCAAAGGCGCCGCCTATATCAACATAGGCTATAGGTTAGGCGCAACTTATACCATTTCCTATTCTCACTGCCTCACTTAGGCGATAGGTTAGGTGCCACCTATGTCAACAGAGGCGATGGCTTTGGCCCCACATATATCATCATAGGCGATAGGTTAGGCGTCGTTTATACCGTTGCCTATGCTCACTGCCTCTCATATGCGATAGGTTAGGCGCGACCTATGTCAACATAGGCGATGGGTTAGGCGTTGCCTATATCAACATAGGTGATAGGTTAGGCTCGGATTATACTATTTCCTATGTTCACTGCCTCACTTAGGCGATAGGTTAGGCACCGCCTATGTTACATAGGCGATGGCTTAGGCGCCACCTATATAAACTTAGGCGATAGGTTTAACGCTGCTTATACAATTTCCTATGCTCACTGCCTCACTTAGGCGATAGGTTAGGCGTTGCCTATGTCAACATAGACGATCTCTTAGGCGCCGCCTATATCAACATAGGCGATATGTTAGGCACCGCTTATACCATTGCCTATGCTCACTGCCTCACTTAGGCGATGTCTTAGGTCCCGCTTATATCAACATAGGAAATAGGTTAGGCGTCGCTTCTACCATTGTCTATGCTCACTGCCTCACTTAGGCGATAGGTTAGGCGCCGCCTAAGTCAATATAGACGATGGCATATACTCCGCCAATATCAACATAGGCGATATGTTCGGCGCCACTTATACCATTGCCTATTCTGACTCCCTCTCCTAGGCGATAGGTTAGGCGCCGCCTATGTCAACATAGGCGATAGCTTAGGTTCCGCCTATATAAACATAGGCGATAGGTTAGGTGCCGCTTATACAATTGCCAATGCTTACTGCCTCACTTAGGCGATAGGTTAGGCACTATCTATGTCAATATTGGAGATGTCTTAGGCACCGCCTATATCAACATAGGCGTTAGGTAAGGCGACTCTTATACCATTGCCTATGCTTACTGCCTCACTTAGACGATAGGTTAGACGCTGCCTTTGTCAACATAGGCTATGGCACAGGCGCCGCCAATATCAACATAGGATATAGGTTAGGTGTCACTTATACCATTACCTATTCTCACTGCCTCACTTAGGCGATAGATTAGGTGCCACCTATGTCAACAGAGGCGATGGCCTAGGCCCCACATATATCAACATAGGCGATAGGCTAAACGTTGTTTATACCATTGCCTATGCTCACTTCCTAACATAGGCGATAGGATAGGCGCCGCCTATGTCAAAATAGGTGATGGTTTAGGCGCCGCCTATATCAACATATACGATAGGTTAGTCGCCTCTTATACCATTGCCTTTGCTCACTACCTCACATAGGTGATAGGTTAAGCGCCGCCTATGTTAACATAGGTGATGGCTTAGGCGCCGCCTATATCAACATAAGCGATAGCTTAGGCACCACTTATACCATTGCCTCTGCTCACTGCCTCACTTAGGCGATAGGTTAGGCGCTGCCTGTATCAACATAGGCGATAGGTTAGGCATCGCTTATACCGTTGCCTGTGCTCACTGCCTCACTTACGGGATAGGTTAGTCGCCGCCTATGTTAACATAGGCGATGGCTTAGGCGCTGCCTATATCAACATAGGCCATAGGTTAGGCCCCGCTTATACCATTGTCTATGCTCACTGCCTCTCTTAGGCGATAGGTTAGGCGCCATCTATGTCAACATAGGCGTTGGCTTAGGCGTTGCTAATAACATTGCCTATGTTCACTGCCTCACTTTGGAGATAGGTTAGGCGCCGCCTATGTCAACATAGGTTATGTCTTAGGCGCCTCCTATATCAACATAGGCGATAGGTTAGGCACCGCTTATACCATTGCCTATGCTTAATGCCACACTTAGGCGATAGGTTAGGCGCCGCCTATATCAACATAGGTGATGGCTTAGGCACCACCTATATCAACATAGAAGATAGGTTAAGCGCCGCTTATACCATTGCCAATGCTCGTTGCCTCACTTAGGTGATAGGTTCGGCGTCTCCTATGTCAACATAGGCGATGGCATATGCGCCGCCTATATCAACATAGGCTATAGGTTAGGCGCTGGTTATACCATTGCCTATGCTTACTGCCTGTCTTGGGCGATAAGTTAGGTACCGCCTATGTCAACATAGGTGATGGCTTAGGCGCCCCCTATATCAACATAGGCGATTGGTTAGGCGTCGCTTATACCATTGCCTATGCTCACTGCCTCACTTAGGCGATCGGTTAGGTGCCGCCTATATCAATATTGGCGATGGCTTAGGTGCCGCCTATATCAACACAGGTGATGGGTCACGCGCCGCTTATTCCATTACCTATGCTCACTGCCTCACTTAGGCGATAGGTTACGCACCGTCTATGTCAGCATAGGTGATGTCTTAGGCTCCGCCTCTATCAACATAGGAGATCGGTTAGGCTCCGCTTATACCATTATCTATACATACTACTTCACTTAGGCAATAGGTTAGTCACCGCTTAAGTCAACATAGGTGATGGATTAAGCGCCGCCTATATCAACATAGGCGATAGGTTAGGCGCAGCTTATACCAATGCCTATGCTCGCTGCCTCAATTAGGCGATAGGTCAGGTGCCGCCTATGTCAACATAGGCGATGGCATAGGCTCCGCCTATATCAAAATAGGCGATAGGTTAGGCGCCGTTTAAACCATTGCCTATGCTCACTGCCTCACTTGGGCGATAGGTTAGGCGTCTCCTATATCAATATAGGTGATGTCATAGACGCCGCCTATATCAACATAGGTGATAGGTTCGGCGCCGCTTATACCATTGCCTATGCTCACTCCCTCACCTAGGCGATAGGTTAGGCGCCGCCTATGTCAACATAGATGATGGCTTAGGTGCGACCTATATCAACATAGGCGATAGGTTAGGTGCCGCTTATACCATTGCCAATGCGCACTACCTCACTTAGGCGATAGTTTAGGCGCTGTCTATGTCAATATAGGCGATGTCTTAGGTGCCGCCTAGGTCAACATAGGTGATAGGTAAGGCGCCGCTTATACCATTGCCTATGCTCACTGCCTCACTAAGACGATAGGTTAGGCGCTGCCTATGTCAACATAGGCTATGGCACAGGCGCCGCCTATATCAACATATGCTATAGGTTAGGCACCTATTATACCATTTCCTATTCTCACTGCATCACATAGGCGATAGGTTAGGTGCCACCTATGTCAACAGAGGCGATGGCTTTGGCCCCACATAGATCAACATAGGCGATAGGTTAGGCGTCGTTTATACCATTGCCTATGCTCACTGCCTCACATAGGCGATAGGTTAGGCGCGACCTATGTCAACATAGGCTATGGCTTATGCGCCGCCTATATCAACATACGCGATAGGTTAGGCTCCACTTATACCATTGCCTATGTTCACTGCCTCACTTAGGCGATAGGTTAGGCACCACTTAAGTTACATAGGCGATGGCTTAGGCGCCACCAATATAAAATTAGGCGATAGGTTTAGCGCCGCTTATACCATTGCCTATGCTCACTGCCTCACTTAGGAGATAGGTTAGGCGTTGCCTATGTCAACATAGACGACCTCTTTGGCGCCGCCTATATCAACATAGGCGATAAGCTAGGCGCCGCTTATACCATTGCCTATGCTCACTGCCTCACTTAGGCGATGGCTTAGGTGCCGCTTATATCAACATAGGCGATAGGTTAGGCGCCGCTTATACCATTTTCTATGCTCACTGCCTTACTTAGGTGATAGGTTAGGCGCCGCCTATGTCAATATAGGCGATGGCATATCTTCCGCCAATATAAACATAGGCGATAGGTTCAGCGCCACTAATACCATTGTCTATTCTCACACCCTCTCCTAGGTGATAGGTTAGGCGCCGCCTATGTCAACATAGACGATGGCTTAGGTGCCGCCTATATAAACATAGGCGATAGGTTAGGCGCCGCTTATACCATTACCATTGCTCACTGCCTTACTTAGGCGATAGGTTAGGCACTGTCTATGTCAACATTTGAGATGTCTTAGGCACCGCCTATATCAACATAGGCGATAGGTAAGGCGACACTTATACCATTGCCTATGCTTACTGCCTCACTTAGATGATAGGTTAGACGCGCCTTTGTCAACATAGGCTATGGCACAGGCGCCGCCTATATCAACATAGGCGATAGGTAAGGCGACACTTATACCATTGCCTATGCTTACTGCCTCACTTAGATGATAGGTTAGACGCGCCTTTGTCAACATAGGCTATGGCACAGGCGTCGCCTATATCAACATAGGCTATAGGTTAGGCGTCACTTATACCATTGCCTATTCTCACTAGCTTAAGTAGGCGATAGGTTAGGTACCACCTATGTCAACAGAGGCGATGGCCTAGGCCCTACATATATCAACATAGGCGATAGGCTAAGCGTCGTTTATACCATTGCCTATGCTCACTGCCTCACATAGGGGATAAGTTAACCACCGCCTATGTCAACATAGGCGATGGCTTAGGTTCCGCCTATATAAACATAGGCGATAGGTTAGGTGCCGCTTATACTATTGCCAAAGCTTACTGCCTCACTTAGGCGATAGGTTAGGCACTATCTATGTCAATATTGGAGATGTCTTAGGCACCGCCTATATCAACATAGGCATTAGGTAAGGCGACTCTTATACCATTGCCTATGCTTACTGCCTCACTTAGACGATAGGTTTGGTGCCACCTATTTCAATAGAGGCGATGGCTTAGGCCTTACATATATCAACATAGGCGATAGGTTAGGCATCATTTATACCATTGCCAATGCTCAGTGCCTCACTTAGGCGATAGGTTAGGTGCGACCTATGTCAACATAGGCGATGGCTTAGGCGCCGCCTATATCAACATAGGAGATAGGTTAGGCGCCGCTTATACCATTGCCTATGCTCACTGCCTTACTTAGGCGATAGGATAGGCACCGGCTATGTTACATAGGCGATGGCTTAGTCGCCACCTGTATAAACATAGGCGATAGGTTTAGCGCCGCTTATACCATTGTCTATGCTCACTGCCTCACTTAGGTGATAGGTTAGGCGTCGTCTATGTCAATATAGGTGATGGCTTAGATGCCACCTATATCAACATAGGTGATAGGTTAGGCGTCGCTTATACCATTACCTATGCTCACTGCCTCACTTAGGGGATAGGTTGGGCGCCGCCTATGTCAACATAGGTGATGGCTTAGGCGCCTCCTATCTCAACATTGGCGATAGTTTAGACACCGCTTATACCATTTCCTATGCTCACTACCTCACATAGGTGATAGGTTAGGCGCCGCCTATGTCAAAATAGGCGATGGCTTATGCGCCGCCTGTATCAACATATACGATAGGTTAGGCGCCGCTTATACCATTGCCTTTGCTCACTACCTCACATAGGAGATAGGTTAGGTGCGGCCTATGTCAACATAGGCGATGACTTAGGCGCCGCCTATATCAACATAGGTGATAGGTTAGGTGCCGCCTATACCATTGCTTATGCTTACTGCCTCACTTAGGCGATAGGTGAGGCGTTGCTTGTATCAATATAGGAGATAGATTAGGCACCGCTTATAATATTACCTGTACTCACTGCTTCACTTAGGTGATAGGTTAGGCGCTGTCTATGTTAACATAGGCGATAACTTAGGCGCCGCCAATATCAACATAGGTGATAGGTTAGGCCATGCTTATACCATTGCCTATGCCCACTGCCTCACTTAGGCAATAGGTTACGCGTTGCTTATGTCAACATAGGCGATATCTTAGGTGCCTCCTATATCTACTTAGGTGATAGGTTAGGCGCTTCTTATCCCATTGCCTATGCTCACTGCCTCACTAAGGCGATCGGTTAGGTGCCGCCTATATCAACATAGGCGATGGCTTAGGTGCCGCCTATATCAACACAGGCGATGGGTTACGCGCCGCTTATTCCATTACCTATGCTCACTGCCTCACTTAGGCGATAGGTTAGGCACCGTCTATGTCAACATAGGTGATGGCTTAGGCTCCGCCTCTATCAACATAGGCGATCGGTTAGGATCCGCTTATACCATTACTTATACTTACTGCCTCTCTTAGGCGATAGGTTAGGCACCGCCTAAGTCAACATAGGTGATGGATTAAGCTCCGCCTATATCAACATAGGCGATAGGTTAGGCGCCGCTTATACCATTGCCTATGCTCGCTGCCTCACTTAGGCAATAGGTCAGGTGCCGCCTATGTCAACATAGGCGATGCCATAGGCGCCGCCTATATCAACATAGGCGATAGGTTAGGCACTGCTTAAACCATTGCCTATGCGCACTGCCTCACTTAGGCGATAGGTTAGGCGTCTCCTATATCAATATAGGCGATGGCATAGACGCCGCCTATATCAACATAGGCGATAGGTTCGGCGCCGCCTATACAATTGCCTATGCTCGCTCCCTCACCCAGGCGATAGGTTAGGCGCCGCCTATGTCAATATAGACGATGGCATAGGTGCCGCCTATATCAACATTGGCGATAGGTTAGGCGCCGTTTATACCATTCCCAATGCCCACTGCCTCACTTAGGTGATAGGTTAGGCGTTGTCTATATCAGTATAGGCGATGTCTTAGGTACCGTATATATCAACATAGGCGATAGGTAAGGCGCCTCTTATACCATTGCCTATGCTCACTGCCTCACTTAGACGATAGGTTAGGCGCTGCCTATGTGAACATAGGCTATGGCAAAGGCGCCGCCTATATCAACATAGGCTATAGGTTAGGCGCAACTTATACCATTTCCTATTCTCACTTCCTCACTTAGGCGATAGGTTAGGTGCCACCTATGTCAACAGAGGCGATGGCTTTGGCCCCACATATATCATCATAGGCGATAGGTTAGGCATCGTTTATACCGATGCCTATGCTCACTGCCTCTCATATGTGATAGGTTAGGCGCGACCTATGTCAACATAGGCGATGGGTTAGGCGTTTCCTATATCAACATAGGTGATAGGTTAGGCTCGGATTATACTATTTCCTATGTTCACTGCCTCACTTAGGCGATAGGTTAGGCACCGCCTATGTTACATAGGCGATGGATTAGGCGCCACCTATATAAACTTAGGCGATAGGTTTAACGCTGCTTATACAATTTCCTATGCTCACTTCCTCACTTAGGCGATAGGTTAGGCGTTGCCTATGTCAACATAGACGATCTCTTAGGCGCCGCCTATATCAACATAGGCGATATGTTAGGCACCGCTTATACCATTGCCTATGCTCACTGCCTCACTTAGGCGATGTCTTAGGTCCCGCTTATATCAACATAGGAAATAGGTTAGGCGTCGCTTCTACCATTGTCTATGCTCACTGCCTCACTTAGGCGATAGGTTAGGCGCCGCCTAAGTCAATATAGACGATGGCATATACTCCGCCAATATCAACATAGGAGATATGTTCGGCGCCACTTATACCATTGCCTATTCTGACTCCCTCTCCTAGGCGATAGGTTAGGCGCCGCCTATGTCTACATAGGCGATAGCTTAGGTTCCGCCTATATAAACATAGGCGATAGGTTAGGTGCCGCTTATACAATTGCCAATGCTTACTGCCTCACTTAGGCGATAGGTTAGGCACTATCTATGTCAATATTGGAGATGTCTTAGGCACCGCCTATATCAACATAGGCGTTAGGTAAGGCGACTCTTATACCATTGCCTATGCTTACTGCCTCACTTAGACGATAGGTTAGACGCTGCCTTTGTCAACATAGGCTATGGCACAGGCGCCGCCAATATCAACATAGGATATAGGTTAGGTGTCACTTATACCATTACCTATTCTCACTGCCTCACTTAGGCGATAGGTTAGGTGCCACCTATATCAACAGAGGAGATGGCCTAGGCCCCACATATATCAACATAGGCGATAGGCTAAACGTTGTTTATACCATTGCCTATGCTCACTGCCTAACATAGGCGATAGGATAGGCGCCGCCTATGTCAAAATAGGTGATGGTTTAGGCGCCGCCTATATCAACATATACGATAGGTTAGTCGCCGCTTATACCATTGCCTTTGCTCACTACCTCACATAGGTGATAGGTTAAGCGCCGCCTATGTTAACATAGGTGATGGCTTAGGCGCCGCCTATATCAACATAAGCGATAGCTTAGGCACCACTTATACCATTGCCTCTGCTCAATGCCTCACTTAGGCGATAGGTTAGGCGCTGCCTGTATCAACATAGGCGATAGGTTAGGCATCGCTTATACCGTTGCCTGTGCTCACTGCCTCACTTACGGGATAGGTTAGTCGCCGCCTATGTTAACATAGGCGATGGCTTAGGCGCTGCCTATATCAACATAGGCCATAGGTTAGGCCCCGCTTATACCATTGTCTATGCTCACTGCCTCTCTTAGGCGATAGGTTAGGCGCCATCTATGTCAACATAGGCGTTTGCTTAGGCGTTGCTAATAACATTGCCTATGTTCACTGCCTCACTTTGGCGATAGGTTAGGCGCCGCCTATGTCAACATAGGTGATGTCTTAGGCGCCTCCTATATCAACATAGGCGATAGGTTAGGCGCCGCTTATACCATTGCCTATGCTTAATGCCACACTTAGGCGATAGGTTAGGCGCCGCCTATATCAACATAGGCGATGGCTTAGGCACCACCTATATCAACATAGAAGATAGGTTAAGCGCCGCTTATACCATTGCCAATGCTCGTTGCCTCACTTAGGCGATAGGTTCGGCGTCTCCTATGTCAACATAGGCGATGGCATATGCGCCGCCTATATCAACATAGGCTATAGGTTAGGCGTTGGTTATACCATTGCCTATGCTTACTGCCTCTCTTGGGAGATAAGTTAGGTACCGCCTATGTCAACATAGGTGATGGCTTAGGCGCCCCCTATATCAACATAGGCGATTGGTTAGGCGTCGCTTATACCATTGCCTATGCTCACTGCCTCACTTAGGCGATCGGTTAGGTGCCGCCTATATCAATATTGGCGATGGCTTAGGTGCCGCCTATATCAACACAGGTGATGGGTTAAGCGCCGCTTATTCCATTACCTATGCTCACTGCCTCACTTAGGCGATAGGTTACGCACTGTCTATGTCAGCATAGGTGATGTCATAGTCTCCGCCTCTATCAACATAGGAGATCGGTTAGGCTCCGCTTATACCATTATCAATACATACTGCTTCACTTAGGCAATAGGTTAGTCACCGCTTAAGTCAACATAGGTGATGGATTAAGCGCCGCCTATATCAACATAGGTGATAGGTTAGGCACAGCTTATACCAATGCCTATGCTCGCTGCCTCAATTAGGCGATAGGTCAGGTGCCGCCTATGTCAACATAGGCGATGGCATAGGCTCCGCCTATATCAAAATAGGCGATAGGTTAGGCGCCGTTTAAACCATTTCCTATGCTCACTGCCTCACTTGGGCGATAGGTTAGGCGTCGCCTATATCAATATAGGTGATGTCATAGACGCCGCCTATATCAACATAGGTGATAGGTTCGGCGCTGCTTATACCATTGCCTATGCTCACTCCCTCACCTAGGCGATAGGTTAGGCGCCGCCTATGTCAACATAGACGATGGCTTAGGTGCGACCTATATCAACATAGGCGATAGGTTAGGTGCCGCTTATACCATTGCCAATACGCACTACCTCACTTAGGCGATAGTTTAGGCGCTGTCTATGTCAATATAGGCGATGTCTTAGGTGCCGCCTAGGTCAACATAGGTGATAGGCAAGGCGCCGCTTATACCATTGCCTATGCTCACTGCCTCACTTAGACGATAGGTTAGGCGCTGCCTATTTCAACATAGGCTATGGCACAGGCGCCGCCAATATCAACATATGCTATAGGTTAGGCACCTATTATACCATTTCCTATTCTCACTGCCTCACATAGGCGATAGGTTAGGTGCCACCTATGTCAACAGAGGCGATGGCTTTGGCCCCACATAGATCAACATAGGCGATAGGTTAGGCGTCGTTTATACCATTGCCTATGCTCACTGCCTCACATAGGCGATAGGTTAGGCGCGACCTATGTCAACATAGGCGATGGCTTATGCGCCGCCTATATCAACATACGCGATAGGTTAGGCTCCACTTATACCATTGCCTACGTTCACTGCCTCACTTAGGCGATTGGTTAGGCACCACTTAAGTTACATAGGCGATGGCTTAGGCGCCACCAATATAAAATTAGGCGATAGGTTTAGCGCCGCTTATACCATTGCCTATGCTCACTGCCTCACTTAGGAGATAGGTTAGGCGTTGCCTATGTCAACATAGACGACCTCTTTGGCGCCGCCTATATCAACATAGGCGATAAGTTAGGCGCCGCTTATACCATTGCCTATGCTTACTGCCTCACTAAGGCGATGGCTTAGGTGCCGCTTATATCAACATAGGCGATAGGTTAGGCGCCGCTTATACCATTTTCTATGCTCACTGCCTTACTTAGGCGATAGGTTAGGCGCCGCCTATGTCAATATAGGCGATGGCATATACTCCGCCAATATAAACATAGGCGATAGGTTCGGCACCACTAATACCATTGTCTATTCTCACACCCTCTCCTAGGCGATAGGTTAGGCGCCGCCTATGTCAATATAGATGATGGCTTAGGTGCCGCCTATATAAACATAGGCGATAGGTTAGGCGCCGCTTATACCATTACCATTGCTCACTACCTTACTTAGGCGATAGGTTAGGCACTGTCTATGTCAACATTTGAGATGTCTTAGGCACCGCCTATATCAACATAGGCGATAGGTAAGGCGACACTTATACCATTGCCTATGCTTACTGCCTCACTTAGATGATAGGTTAGACGCGCCTTTGTCAACATAGGCTATGGCACAGGCGCCGCCTATATCAACATAGGCTATAGGTTAGGCGTCACTTATACCATTACCTATTCTCACTGGCTCAAGTAGGCGATAGGTTAGGTGCCACCTATGTCAACAGAGGCGATGGTCTAGGCCCTACATATATCAACATAGGCGATAGGCTAAGCGTCGTTTATACCATTGCCTATGCTCACTGCCTCACATAGGCGATAGGTTAGGCGCCGCCTATGTCAAAATAGGTGATGGCTTAGGCGCCGCCTATATCAACATATACGATAGGTTAGTCGCCGCTTATACCATTGCCTTTGCTCACTGCCTCACATAGGGGATAAGTTAACCGCCGCCTATGTCAACATAGGCGATGGCTTAGGCGTCGCCTATATCAACATAGGCGATAGGTTAGGCGCCGCTTATACTATTGCCTATGCTCACTTCCTCACTTAGGTTATAGGTTAGGCGTTTCCTGTATCAACATAGGTGATTGTTTAGGCACCGCTTATACCGTTGCCGGTGGTAACTGCCTCACTTAGGCGATAGGATAGGCGCCGCCTATGTCAACATAGGCGATGGCTTAGGCGCCACCTATATCAACATAGGCGATAGGTTAGGCACCGCTTATACCATTGCCTATGCTCACTGACTCATTTTGGAAATAGGTTAGGCACCGCGTATGTCAACGTAGGCGATCGCTTAGGCAATAGTTTAGGCTTCGCTTATACCATTTCCTATTTTCAATGCCTCATTTAGGTGATAGTTTAGGCTTCGCTTACACCATTTCCTCTGCTCACTGCCTCACATAGGCGATAGGTTAGGCGCTGCCTGTATCAACATAGGCGATAGGTTAGGCACCGCTTATCCCGTTGCCTGTAGTCACTGCCTCACTTACGGGATAGGTTAGTCGCCGCCTATGTTAACATAGGTGATGGCATAGGTGCCGCCTATATCAACATAGGCAATAGGTTAGGCCCCACTTATACCATTGTCTATGCTCACTACCTCTCTTAGGAGATAGGTTAGGCGCCATCTATGTCAACACAGGCGATGGCTTACGCGCTGCTAATACCATTGCCTATGTTCACTGCCTCACTTTGGCGATAGGTTAGGCGTCGCCTATGTCAACATTGACGATGGCTTAGGCGCCGCCTATATCAATATAGGCGATTGGTTAGGCGCCGCTTATACCATTACCTATGCTTAATGCCTAACTTAGGCGATCGGTTAGGCGCCGCCTATATCAACATAGGCGATGTCTTAAGCGCCACCTATATCAACATAGACGATATGTTAAGCGCCACTTATACCATTGCCAATGCTCGCTGCCTCACTTAGGCGATCGGTTCGGCGCCTCCTATGTCAACATAGGAGATGGCATATGCGCCGCCTATATCAACATAGGCTATAGGTTAGGCGCTGGTTATACCATTGCCTATACTCACTGCCTCAATTGGGCGATAGGTTAGGTACTCCTATGTCAACATAGGTGATGGCTTAGGCGCCGCCTATATCAACATAGGCGATCTGTTAGGCGTCGCTTATACCATTACCTATGCTCACTGCCTCACTTAGGAGATAGGTTAGGCACCGTCCATGTCAACATAGGTGATGGCTTAGGCTCCGCCTCTATCAACATAGGCGATTGGTTAGGCTCCGCTTATACCATTACCTATACTTACTGCCTCACTTAGGCGATAAGTTAGGCACCGCCTCAGTCAACATAGGCGATGGATTAAGCGCCGCCTATATCAACATAGGCGATAGGTTAGGCGCCGCTTATACCATTGCCTAAGCTGGCTGCCTCACTTATGCGATAGGTCAGGTGCTGCCTATGTCAACATAGGCGATGGCATAGGCGCTGCCTATATCAACATAGGCGATAGGTTAGGCTCCGCTTAAACCATTGTCTATGCTCACTTCCTCACTTAGGCGATAGGTTAGGCGTCGCCTATGTCAATATAGGCGATGGCATAGACGCCGCCTATATCAACATAGGCGATAGGTTCGGCGCCGCTTATACCATTGCCTATGCTCACTCCCTCACCTAGGCGTTATGTTAGGCGCCGCCTATGTAAACATATATGATGGCTTAGGTGCCGCCTATATCAATATAGGCGATAGGTTAGGCGCCGCTTATACCATTGCCAATGCCCACTGCCTCACATAGGCGATAGGTTAGGCGCTGTCTATGTCAATATAGGCGATGTCTTAGGTGCCGCCTATATCAACATGGGCGATAGGTAAGGCGCAACTTATACCATTGCCTATGCTCACTGCCTCACTTAGACGATAGGTTAGGCGGTGCCTATGTCAATATAGGCTATGGCACAGGCGCCGCCTATATTAACATTGGCTATAGGTTAGGCGCCACTTATACCATTTCCTATTCTCACTGCCTCACTTTGGCGATAGGTTAGGTGTCACCTATGTCAACAGAGGTGATGGCTTTGGCCCCACATATATCAACATAGGTGATAGGTTAGGCGTCGTTTATACCATTGCCTATGCTCACTGCCTCACATAGGTGATAGGTTAGGCGCGACCTATGTCAACAAAGGCGATGGCTTAGGCGCTGCCTATATCAACATAGGCGATAGGTTAGGCTCCGCTTATACCATTGCCTATGTTCACTGCCTCACTTAGGCGATAGGTTAGGCACCGCCTATGGTACATAGGCGATGGCTTAGGCGCCACCTATATAAACTTAGGCGATAGGTTTAGCGCCGCTTATACCATTGCCTAGGCTCACTGCCTCACTTAGGAGATAGGTTAGGCATTGCCTATGTCAACATAGACGATCTCTTAGGCGCCGCCTATATCAACATAGGCGATAAGTTAGGCGTTGCGTATACCATTGCCTATGCTCACTGCCTCACTTAGCCGATGGCTTAGGTACCGCTTATATCAACATAGGCGATAGGTTAGGCGCCGCTTATACCATTGTCTATGCTCACTGCCTCACTTAGGCGATAGGTTAGGCGCTGCCTATGTCAGCATAGACGATGGCTTAGGTGCGACCTATATCAACATAGGCGATAGGTTAGGCGCCGCTTATACCATTGCCAATGCGCACTACCTCTCTTAGGCGATAGTTTATGCGCTGTCTATGTCAATATAAGCGATGTCTTAGGTGCCGCCTATGTCAACATAGGTGATAGGTAATGCGCCGCTTATACCATTGCCTATGCTCACTACCTCACTTAGACGATAGGTTTGGCACTGTCTATGTCAACATAGGCTATGGCACAGGCGCCGCCTATATCAACATAGTCTATAGGTTAGGCGCCAATTATACCATTTCCTATTCTCACTGCCACACTTAGGCGATAGGTTAGGTGCCACCTATGTCAACAGAGGCGATGGCTTTGGCCCCACATATATCAACATAGACGATAGGTTAGGCGTCGTTTATACCATTGCCTATGCTCACTGCCTCACATAGGCGATAGGTTAGGCGCGACCTATGTCAACATAGGCGATGGCTTATGCGCCGCCTATATCAACATAGGCGATAGGTTAGGCTACGCTTATACCATTGCCTATGTTCACTGCCTCACTTAGGCGATAGGTTAGGCACCGCCTATGTTAGATAGGCGATGGCTTAGGCGCCACCAATATAAAATTAGGCGATAGTTTTAGCGCCGCTTATACCATTGCCTATGCTCACTGCCTCACTTAGGCGATAGGTTAGGCGTTGCCTATGTCAACATAGACGACCTCTTAGGCGCCGCCTATATCAACATAGGCGATAAGTTAGGCGCCGCTTATACCATTGCCTATGCTGACTGCCTCACTTAGGCGATGGCTTACGTGCCGCTTATATCAACATAGGCGATAGGTTAGGCGCCGCTAATACCATTTTCAATGCTCACTGCCTTACTTAGGCGATAGGTTAGGCGCCGCCTATGTCAATATAGGCGATGGCATATACTCCGCCAATGTAAACATAGGCGATAGGTTCGGCGCCACTTATACCATTGTCTATTCTCACTCCCTCTCCTAGGCGATAGTTTAGGTGCCGCCTATGTCAACATAGACGATGGCTTAGGTGCCGCCTAAATAAACATAGGCGATAGGTTAGGCGCCGCTTATACCATTGCCATTGCTCACTGCCTTACTTAGGCGATAGGTTAGGCATGTCTATGTCAACATTGGAGATGTCTTAGGCACCGCCTATATCAACATAGGCGATAGGTAAGGAGACACTTATACCATTGCCTATGCTTACTGCCTCACTTAGACGATAGGTTAGACGCTGCCTTTGTCAACATAGGCTATAGGTTAGGCGTCATTTATACCATTACCTATTCTCACTGCCTCATGTAGGCGATAGGTTAGGTGCCACCTATGTCAATAGAGGCGATGGCCTAGGCCCCACATATATCAACATAGGCGATAGGCTAAGCGTCGTTTATACCATTTCCTATGCTCACTGCCTCACATAGGCGATAGGTTAGGCGCCGCCTATGTCAAAATAGGTGATGGCTTAGGCACCGCCTATATCATCATATACGATAGGTGAGTCGCCGCTTATACCATTGCCTTTGCTCACTGCCTCACATAGGGGATAAGTTAACCGCCGTCTATGTCAACATAGGCGATGGCTTAGGCGCCGCCTATATCAACATAGACGATAGGTTAGGCGCCGCTTATACTATTGCCTATGCTCACTTCCTCACTTAGGAGATAGGTTAGGCGTTTCCTGTATCAACATAGGTGATAGGTTAGGCACCGCGTATACCGTTGCCGGTGGTAACTGCCTCACTTAGGCGATAGGATAGGCGCCGCCTATGTCAACATAGGCGATGGCATAGGTGCTGCCTATATCAACATAGGTGATAGGTTAGGCACCGCTTAGACCATTGCCTATGCTCACTGACTCATTTAGGAAATAGGTTAGGCGCTGCCTATGTCAACGTAGGCGATCGCTTAGGCGATAGGTTAGGCATCGCTTATACCATTGCCTAATATCAATGCCTCATTTAGGTGATAGGTTAGGTGCCACCTATATCAACATAGGCGATAGGTTAGGCAGCGCTTCTACTATTGCCTGTGGTCACTGCCTCACTTAGGCGATAGGTTAGGCGCCGCCTATGTCAACATAGGCGATGGCATAGGCGCTTCCTATATCAACAAGGCGATAGGTTAGGCACCGCTTATACCATTGCCTCTGCTCACTGCCTCACTTAGGCGATAGGTTAGGCGCTGCCTGTATCAACATAGGCGATAGGTTAGGCACCGCTTATACCGTTGCCTGTGCTCACTGCCTCACTTACGGGATAGGTTAGTCGCCGCCTATGTTAACATAGGTGATGGCTTAGGTGCCGCCTATATCAACATAGGCAATAGGTTAGGCCCCGCTTATACCATTGTCTATGCTCACTACCTCTCTTAGGAGATAGGTTAGGCGCCATCTATGTCAATATAGGGGATGGCTTAGGTGCCGCCTATATCAACATAGGCGATTGGTTAGGCGCCGCTTATACCATTACCTATGCTTAATGCCTCACTTAGGCGATCGGTTAGGCGCCACCTATATCAACATAGGCGATGGCTTAGGCGCCACCTATATCAACATAGAAGATAGGTTAAGCGCCACTTATACCATTGTCAATGCTCGATGCCTCACTTAGGCGATAGGTTCAGCTCCTCCTATGTCAACATAGGCGATGGCATATGCGCTGCCTATATCAACATAGGCTATAGGTTAGGCACTGGTTATACCATTGCCTATACTCACTGCCTCACTTGGGCGATAGGTTAGGTACTCCTATGTCAACATAGGTGATGGCTTAGGCGCCGCCTATATCAACATAGGCGATTGGTTAGGCATCGCTTATACCATTGCCTATGCTCACTGCCTGACTTAGGCGATCGGTTAGGTTCCACCTATATCAACATAGGCGATGGCTTAGGTGCCGCCTATATCAACACAGGCGATGGGTTACGCGCCGCTTATTCCATTACCTATGCTCGCTGCCTCACTTAGGCGATAGGTTAGGCACCGTCTATGTCAACATAGGTGATGGCTTAGGCTCCGCCTCTATCAACATAGGCGATCGGTTAGGCTCCGCTTATACCATTACCTATACATACTGCCTCACTTAGGCGATAGGTTAGGCACCGCCTAAGTCAACATAGGCGATGGATTAAGCGCCGCCTATATCAACATTGGCGATAGGTTAGGCGCCGCTTATACCATTGCCTATGCTCGCTTCCTCACTTAGGCGATAGGTCAGGTGCCGCCTATGTCAACATAGGCGATGGCATAGGCGCCGCCTATATCAACATAGGCGATAGGTTAGGCTCCGCATAAACCATTGCCTAAGCTCACTCCCTCACATAGCCGATAGGTTAGGCATCACCTATGTCAATATAGGCGATGGCATAGACGCCGCCTATATCAACATAGGCGATAGGTTCGGCGCCACTTATACCATTGCCTATGCTCACTCCCTCACCTAGGCGTTATGTTAGGCACCGCCTATGTCAACATAGATGATGGCTTAGGTGCCACCTATATCAACATAGGCGATAGGTTTGGCGCCGCTTATACCATTGCCAATGCCCACTACCTCACATAGGCGATAGGTTAGGCGCTGTCTATGTCAATATAGGCGATGTCTTAGGTGCCGCCTATATCAACTTAGGCGATAGGTAAGGCGCAGCTTATACCATTGCCTATGCTCACTGCCTCACTTAGACGATAGGTTAGGCGGTGCCTATGTCAACATAGGCTATGGCACAGGCGCCGCCTATATTAACATAGGCTATAGGTTAGGCGCCACTTATACCATTTCCTATTCTCACTGCCTCACTTTGGCGATAGGTTAGGTGCCACCTATGTCAACAGAGGTGATGGCTTTGGCCCCACATATATCAACATAGGTGATAGGTTAGGCATCGTTTATACCATTGCCTATGCTCACTGCCTCACATAGGCGATAGGTTAGGCGCGACCTATGTCAACAAAGGCGATGGCTTAGGCGCCGCCTATATCAACATAGGCGATAGGTTAGGCTCCGCTTATACCATTGCCTATGTTCACTGCCTCACTTAGGCGATAGGTTAGGTACCGCCTACGGTACATAGGCGATGGCTTAGGCGCCACCTATATAAACTTAGGCGATAGGTTTAGCGCCGCTTATACCATTGCCTATGCTCACTGCCTCACTTAGAAGATAGGTTAGGCGTTGCCTATGTCAACATAGACGATCTCTTAGGCGCCGCGTATATCAACATAGGCGATAAGTTAGGCGTTGCGTATACCATTGCCTATGCTCAATGCCTGACTTAGGCGATGGCTTAGGTACCGCTTATATCAATATAGGCGATAGGTTAGGCGCCGCTTATACCATTGTCTATGCTCACTGCCTCACTTAGGCGATAGGTTAGGCGCCGCCTATGTCAATATAGGCGATGGCATTTACTTTGCCAATATCAACATAGGCGATAGGTTCGGCGCCACTTATACCATTGCCTATTCTCACTCCCTCTCCTAGGCGATAGGTTAGGCGCCGCCTATGTCAACATAGACGATGGCTTAGGTGCCGCCTATATAAACATAGGTGATAGGTTACGCGCCGCTTATACCATTGCCAATGCTCACTGCCTCACTTAGGCGATAGGTTAGGCACTGTCTATGTCTACATTGGAGATGTCCTAGGCACCGCCTATATCAACATAGGTGATAGGTAAGGCGACTCTTGTACCATTGCCTATGCTTACTGCCTTACTTAGACGATAGGTTAGACTCTGCCTTTGTCAACATAGGCTATGGCACAGGCGCCGCCTATATCAACATAGGTTATAGGTTAGGCGTCACTTATACCATTGCCTATTCTCACTCCCTCTCCTAGGCGATAGGTTAGGCGCCGCCTATGTCAACATAGACGATGGCTTAGGTGCCGCCTATATAAACATAGGTGATAGGTTTGGCGCCGCTTATACCATTGCCAATGCTCACTGCCTCACTTAGGAGATAGGTTAGGCACTGTCTATGTCTACATTGGAGATGTCCTAGGCACCGCCTATATCAACATAGGTGATAGGTAAGGCGACTCTTGTACCATTGCCTATGCTTACTGCCTCACTTAGACGATAGGTTAGACTCTGCCTTTGTCAGCATAGGCTATGGCACAGGCGCCGCCTATATCAACATAGGCTATAGGTTAGGCGTCACTTATACCATTGCCTATTCTCACTGCCTTACTTAGGCGATAGGTTAGGTGCCACCTATGTCAACAGAGGGGATGGCCTAGGCCCCATATATATCAACATAGGCGATAGGCTAAGAGTCATTTATACCATTGCCTATGCTCACTGCCTCACATAGGCGATAGGTTAGGAGCGACCTATGTCAACATAGGCGATGGCTTAGGAGCCACCTATATAAACATAGGCAATAGGTTTAGCGCCGCTTATACCATTGTCTATGCTCACTGCCTCACTTAGGCTATAGGTTAGGCGTCGCCTATGTTAACATAGGCGATCTCTTAGGCGCCGCCTATATCAACATAGGCGATAATTTTGGAGCCCCTTATACCATTTCCTATGATCACTGCCTCACTTAGGCGATGGCTTAGGTGCTGTCTATATCAACATAGGAGATAGGTTAGGCGCCGCTTATACCATTGTCTATGCTCAATGCCTCACTTAGGCGATAGGTTAGGTGCCACCTATGTCAATATAAGCGATGGCTTAGACACCGCCTATATCAACATAGGCGATAGGTTAAGCGCCTCTTAGACCATTACCTATGATCACTGCCTCACTTAGGCGATAGGTTAGACTCTGCCTTTGTCAAAATAGGCTATGGCACAGGCGCCGCCTATACCATTGCCTATTCTCACTGCCTCACTTAGGCGATAGGTTAGGTGTCACCTATGTCAACAGAGGTGATGGCCTAGGCCCCATATATATCAACATAGGCGATAGGCTAAGAGTCATTTATACCATTGCCTATGCTCACTGCCTCACATAGGCGATAGGTTAGGCGTGACCTATGTCAATATAGGCGATGGCTTAGGATCCACCTATATAATCATAGGCAATAGGTTTAGCGTCGCTTATACCATTGCCTATGCTCAGTGCCTCACTTAGGCGATAGGTTAGGCGTCGCCTATGTCAATATAGGCGATCGCTTAGGCGCCGCCTATATCAACATAGGCGATATGTTAGGCACCGCTTATGCCATTGCCTATACTCACTGCCTCACTTAGGCTATGGCTTAGGTGGCGCCTCTATCAATATAGGCGGTAGGTTAGGCACCTCTTATACCATTGTCTATGCTCACTGCCTCACTTAGGCGATAGGTTAGTCGCCGCCTATGTCAATATAGGAGATTGCTTAGACGCCGCCTATATCAACATAGGCGATAGGTTAGGTGTCGCTTATACCATTATCTATGCTCACTGCCTCACTTAGGGGATAGGTTAGGCACCGCCTATGTCAACATAGGCGATGGCTTAGGCACCGCCTATATCAACATAGGTGATAGGTTAGGCGCCTCTTATCCCATTGCCTATGCTCATTGCCTCACTTAGGCGATAGGTTAGGCGCCGCCTATGTCAACATAGGCGATGGCTTTGGCGCCGCCTATATCAACATAGACGATAGTTAAGGCGCCGCTTATACTATTGTCTATGCTCACTGCCTCACTTAGGTGATAGGTTAGGCGCCACTTATGTCAATATAGGCGATGGCTTAGGCGCCGCCTATATGAACATAGGCGATAGGTTAGGCGCCGCTTATACCATTGCCTATGCTCACTGCCTCACATAGGGGATAGGTTATGAGCCACCTATGTCAAAATAGGCGATGGCTTAGGCGCCGCCTATATCAACATATACGATAGGTTAGGCGCCGCTTATACCATTTCCTTTACTCACTGCCTCATATATAGGCACCGCCTATGTCAACATAGGCGATGGCTTAGGCGCCGCCTATATCAACATAGGCAATAGGTTAGGCGCCGCTTATACCATTGCCTACGCTCACTGCCTCACTTGGCGATAGGTTAGGCGCTGCCTGTATCAATATAGGTGATAGGTTAGGCACCGCTTATACCGTTGCCTGTTCTCACTGCCTCACTTAGGCGATAGGTTAGGCGTCGTCTATGTTAACATAGGCGATTTCTTAGGCTCCGCCTATATCAACATAGGCGATAGGTGAGGCGTATGTGCAGTAATTATGTATTTTATCCTCAAAACTTTGCTAAAGCATGGGTATGTTATGGTGCTTAGACGTATAAATACTCCCAACATCACCACCCCACGCTTAAAGCTTTGTCCGTCCTCGAACAACATATTTATTTATGCATACTAGACAAGCCTTATCACCAACAAAGGAATACAAGATGCTCAAATAGGCTCACACAACAATTATGAACAAGCAGTAGCTTCAGGAATCATTCCTAGATACAACCTACCCTCTAGAATAGACTCATTAAGTTTGAAATTTCATGCATATCATTCAAGAAAATCATATAAATTACCCAACCTTCATCAACCATGTGCCCTCACAACAAAAGAGTTACCCATAATCACTCACAATTATGCAATTTCTAACAAAATAGGCACAAGAATCAAGTTGCGCTCACTCTCACAAAGAATTCTCAAATTACAACTGATGACCATATGTTTTTCCTTAGTGTAATACTCCACTAATATCAGAATGCTAAGATTAGGATCAAATAGGTCTTTTACGAGTTGTAATGCAGGCTAAAGGATGGGTAGGAACTATTTTTGCCAGAAATAGTGACTATCTTCCCTAAGCGCTTTAATACACTACATTATGAAATTAAGATCAATCTCAAACAACTAATTTCCACTTCTTCTATCTTTACAGATTTGCTTTTCACCCCAACTCGTTAAGCTTAATTAATAACACTATGGTGGGAGTATGCAACCCTTTCAATTTTTATTTTTTTATTTTTTTATTTTTTATTTTTTGCACCCTTTTCACGTTACGCACCCCTATAATAGCCACCCTCAACTTAAGCAATTTGCCTTAGTTGAGGTGCAAAATGTCCAAGAAGGACCAGGGCCAAAAAAGGTTCATTGTAACATGTTCGGGATAAAATTTTGAACTTTTTCAACAATTTTAGCTACTCCCAACCACATCAATTGCTCACGCCAATAACTAGACTTTGGGGCATCAATTTCACCTTTTTCCTCTTATTCTCAAACTCTTAAGTCACATTGATTTTACATTAAAGCGCTTAGGAGCTTTTTGGATAAAATTACGGTCTATTAAAGAACGGATTAGGCTACATATGATGCTAACAAAAGAACAAGGTAAAGACTCGACGGGGATATCTATGATAATGTACAAAGGTTGGTCAAAAGAAGGTATGAACAATGGCTATCAAAGAAATGCCTAAATCATCTCCTAAACTCACAATCTTTATTTCGCTTTGCATACACACCAGGAAAGTTCTAGCATCAGTTACAATAAAGAATATACAACAGTCTTACACACTCATGGCACATGGTCAACCTAATTAGGAGCATTATAGATTCTCGACCGAACAATTACATGAATTCAATTAAAACCAACAATCACAACAAGAGTCAGAACTAGAGCCTAGGTGTTTCAAACGTAATGATCCATCACATACTTAGGTTATAATGTCATATGATCCACAAGAGCAGTTACATGTAATTCAAAGACTACTTTTCTCTTAAGACGGTCGTCATCCATCCATCATCGAGAAAAACACCTAATTATGACTAAATAACTAACAAAATGAACAAAATAACTAATCCTATCCATAAGTATACTAAGAAGAAGGTCCTATTTTCTTACGAAACAAGTAGCAAAGTAACCAGCCACCCCACACTTAAGCTCTGCACTGTCCCCAGTGTAAATAACAAGATAAAGAACCTGGATAGTAGTACTTCTCATCCACATTAGGAGTCATGCCACCTGCATGTAGATCATCATTGGAGCCATTTTTCCTGTATTCATCCTGTCATCCATGTCATCCACACATAATGAAACTAACTATAATTAATATGATAGTGGTGAAGTCACCAGCCCACACTTAATATGTTAGTATCAACTAATTTCGTGTTATTATCGGGTACCCTACACTTCAATTTCCCCATGTCTATTTTAATGAAACACTTTTTTATCAAAATCATACCCTACACTTTCAACCATATCAAGATATACAAAACACCATCACTTTCCCAACATAGCCATGGCAAAAATTTAATTCATAATCCTCAAGTGATCAATTAATAACTACAACATAAATTCAAAACACCTAAGGATTAAGAAAAGAACACTTACCTTGAAGATGAAGGATTGAAGAAAGTGAGTCAATGTTCTTGGGTTTTGAAAGTGGTGAGGAGCTTGTAAGATTAGTAGAGCAAAGAGAAGGGTTTTGAGAGAGGAGGGGTTGGTAGGAGCTTAGGTGAAAGAAAAATGGAGTGGGATTTAAGAGTAGAGAATATGTTTAAAGGATTAGCCATGGGTAGGGTTGGTCCATTCACAAACGGGTTAGTGGGCAAAAATTATGTTGCTAGGCGGCGCCTATAACATTGCCTAAGCATAAGTAGGCGGCGCCTATAGCATTGCCTAAGCATAAGTAGGCGGCGCCTAACCTATTGCCTATGTTGGCATAGGTGGCGCCTAGCCTACCGCCTATGTGAGGCAGTGAGCATATGCAATGGCATAGGCGGCGCCTAGCCTATTGCCTATGTTGGCATAGGCGGCGCCTAGCCGATTGCCTATGTTGGCATAGGCGGCACCTAGCCTATTGCCTATGTGAGTCAGTGAGCATAGGCAATGGCATAGGCGGTGCCTAGCCTATTGCCTATGTAGGCATAGGCGGCGCCTAGCCTATTGCCTATGTTGGCATAGGCGATTGGAAATATCGCGCACTCTTGGTCGGAAAGGTCCATACCGCGGGGGCTTCACCCCCGCACCCCCATCAAGGTCAGTGGTGACGCTACCACCACAGACCTCATTGAAAGTCACAAAATAAAGTCGCACCGCAAAACTTTTTGGGTCAAATCTTCATAATTCGTGGTGCGACTCTAATTCAAATCATACTTGAATCTTACACATTTGACACACTAGGCGCCGCTTATACCATTGCCTATGCTCACTGCCTCACTTAGGCGATATGACACACTCTCAATTCATCAAAGTAAGATAATAAATTGGCTAGAAATCTTGGAATGAGTGAATAAGGGTTTTGGAAAGACAAAAATGTCACAAATGTGACTAGAGATGACAAGTGTTATAACATCATCTTGAATTAGTTATTTCAAATTAGTTGTCATATTCCGCTTCTAAATAAATTAAGTAATATTTTAAAATATATATTTTATCATATTAATATGATGAAAAATTATAAAATATATTTTTCATTGCATTAAATAAGAATATATGAATTGAAAAAAAAAATCCATCTAAGTGGTTATTTGACAAACCTTTCGAAACTTGTTTATATTGAGAAGTATATTTTGAAAAATAATATATATCTTTTAAATTTTAGTAGTATTTGACTCATTATTTTTACAAGAATTTTATCAGATAAAGAATATTACACGTTTTATCAGAAAATTGCAATTTTTAAAATTTAAACTGTAGTTCAAACACAATTATTATTGACGATTAATAGTTCACACAAAATCAAACATAGCACTGTTTACCTTTTATCATCTCAAATTAAATTTAGTCTAATGTGAGAGAAAATAAAATTCAAAATAAATTATAAAGATTCAAAATCATATTTTATTCAATATATTCAACTCTTTTCTCCTTCAAGGCATTACGTTTCTTGTATATCCATTTTAGGTTATCTTTTATAATGATTTTATAATGCTTTTCTAGCGAATCAAATGATGAATTTTGTATTTGTTGATAAAGTTCTCATTTTTAGTTCTATAAAATTCACGTGATATATAGATAAAGAGAAGAAACTTATGGTCTAGATAGCGGCGGACTCAGAATTTTGAGTTTGTGGTTGCTCAATTTTTTTTAAAAAGGTATAGTTACTATTAATTATATAGTATAAGTGCACAATTATTTGATGATGATAATTAAGAAATTTGATTAAAACTATTCATATGTTTATGATAAATATCGTGAATTTTTGAGAAAAACACGATCGCTGAATAAAAAAAATTGTTGGTTAAGTTAAAGTTCAAGGGTAAAAACAAATAAAAATATTGAGGGGTCAAACTTTGTGTCTTTAATTCTTTATTTATGAGGTCAGCATTTGGATTTGGGTCAAACAACGGCAACAAAACAACTATTTATGAAGTCAGCATTGAGATTTAAATCAAACAGTGAAAATAAAAGAAAAATTTATGAAGTCGGCATTGGAATAAAGAACTATTTATGAAACCAGCATTGGATAAATAACTATTCATGAAGCTGACATTAGGATTTGGATCAAACAGTGGCAACAAAAGAACTAAAAATTATGTTAAAAAGGAAATTCAATGGGGTTTGAACTCTCACACGATCTTACTTGAAAGTTTCCACCTCAACGCCTTAAGTCAGATTTAATGTCTGTGGATGCTTTCTGATTTATTATATCCTTTTTCTTCAATTTCTAATATAATTGTACCTATTCTGAGTTAAGATCAATGGGTGCTCGAGCACCCATTTTTTATCTGTAGGTCCGCCCCTTTGTCTAGAAAGATAAACAGTTTTTATCTGTAGGTCCGCCCCTTTGTCTAGAAAGAGAAAAAAATTGAATATGAAGAGATATTGTGTTGATTTTTTACTTGTGGATATAGTATAGCCATTTTTTTAGGGAAAAAAAATAATCTATGAAGTCTTTTTACAGATAAAATTAATTTTTTGAACATATATATGTTATTCCTAAACTGTCACGTGATATCACAAAGAGATTTTTGTTTTATAAAAAGGAAATAAAGCAAAAACCGCTATTTATAACTTTCTTATTCTAGCATTGAATAAAAATAATAATTTACTTTTATTGGGAGTTCATAATTTTAAGATAGTGTAGATTCATTTTCCTTGACTTGAACTCTTTTTTTACCACTAAAACACCTTTGGATTTGTTATTGTTGTATAATCAATAAATTTCTAGTTCAAGCGATATTTATTAGGTCCTGAATTCGAGCAAGCAATCACAAAGTCATGAATTTGAACAAGTAATTACTGAGCAACAAATTCAAAGAAATAATTACCAGTGTTGTTAGTACCAAAAATAGATTATTTACATCACATCATTTACAATATCTCCTTTTCTCTAATCGTGCTGAAGTCAGTCTCTCTGCTCTGTTCTTTCAGTAAAACTAAACAAACCTTTAAACAATAATAAAATTATCACCAAACTTATGATTACGAGTTCAAACAAACAACCACTTGCTCACAAATTCAAACAAACAAGTACTACATCACAAATCCAGGCTTTATGGAGACGAAAATCATGATTGATAAATTACGAGTTCGAACAAACAATTACTAGCTCACCGGTTCGAACAAACAATTTTTAAATCTCAAATTTAAACAATTAATTACTAAGTCGCAAATTCAAAGAAGTAATTATCAAACTAAACAAACAATTACTAATTACTAATTCAACTTACATTAGAGTAAACTATTTACATCATATTCCTCAAGCGTTATTCTCTCTCGAATCTTGCTCACGTGTCTCTATGTTGTACTTCAATAGAACTTCATATACATCAAAGCAGTAATAAAATCAACATTATAAATCACGAACTCAAACACATAATTTATAATTATCAACTTCATATACATCAAAGCAATAATAAAATCATCATTTAGCTTATAAATCACAAACTCAAACAAGCAATTATCAACTTCACATACATCAAAACAATAATAAAATCATCATTCAGCTTATGAATCACTAACTCGAACCAGCAATTATAAACTTCACATGCATCAGAGCAATAAAACAATCGGCATTTAGCTTATACATCACGAACTCAAACAAATAATTACCCTATCACAAATTCAAACAAACAATTATCATATCACGAGTTTAACACAAATTTACAAATGCTTTTCACATTGAAGTAAACTATCTACTGCATCATATTCGTCGGGCGTCGTTCTTTCTCGAATCTTGTTCAAGTGTCTCTACTCTGTACTTCACTAAAACTTCATATACACGTCACAACAACCGTAAAATCATCAAAAAACTTATAAATCACGAAATCAAACAAGAAATTATTATATCGCAAATTTAAATAAATAATTACAAATACAATTCACGTTAGAGTAAACCATCTACATCACATTAATGTCTTTATATCCACGATCCTCAAAAATTTCACTAATAGAAGCCATTTCCTCTCAACAATTTAAGCATCTAAAGTAGATAAAGTTATATGATTAATATTTCTTGATTGTTTAATATGTGTTTGATATGCAGATTAGAAAAAAATGGGCTATCAACTATTAACTTTGAGATCCAATATGATCCATTCTTAGCATCTTTTGTATGGATAATATTTCATTACTTCATAACTAATTAAGAATTTGATAATGTCGATATTTTAACTCACGCTTTAATAGATAGACATACAAAAAATAATTTTGATAATATAAAAAATATATAAATAAATTCTACTGAACTTTTTAAAGAGCTTATACAGTGTTCTACCTTCTATGAAAGTAGGTATAGAATATGTAGCTCATGGTGAAAAATATAAATACCAAACTATCAAACTCTAAAATTATCGCAGAAATTCATAAAAAAAATGATATATATTACTTTCAAATTGAGAAAGTTACAAGTTCACATTGCTACCAAAGTAAGTCATTTAAATACTTACAAAAAGCTAAATAATCTTCAAGAAAAAACTTTATAAAACACAACTAACATTACCACAACTAGCTTATTTATTAATTTCTTATTCTTAATTTTGTTTCTCAAAAAAACTCACAACTTTCAATTTCTCTCCAGTAATAGAAAATATTTGTGCTATTTCTATAACAACGATATTAGGGTCTTTGAAAAGTCTGAATAAACTTAATTTTAACTATTCTGCTGAGCAATTAATCACAATTAAAAAGATCTTAAATACTGATAAATAACAAATCACATTTCTTAGGATTAGAACAAGACCAATTTCAAGAGAGCAACAATGAAGAAAACATAACAGTTCGAATCTAAACACGATATATCACAAAAAACAGTGAAACTCACAAAAAGAAAGATATAAGGTCGTTAGATCATACTACAAACATCTAGAACTACACTATTTATAACATCGCAGAAAGTTGGGATACATATTATAAAAATATTTAAACTTATAAAGATGTAAAAGCGACCCAATTTATCTCAAAAAAGACATACCTCATCAAAAGAATGAAAGATCCCAAATAAAGATGGTTGTACAACAAAAGAAGATGGAATCAAAGCTCATAAAAGCAGATCTGACGGTTAAAATAAAGAAGACGAAATATCAGGCTCATATGAAATACATACTAGAAAATGAGGATTGAAGATACTCACCAAGTTCATCTAAGTTAAAGTTAAACGAAGTTCTTTCGAATCTACGTATTGAGGTGAGTTTTCATAGACAAAGGACAAGATTTGAAGTCTATAATGGCTCTGATATCGAGAGAGAACAAAACTTGAAAGAATAAGGAGAGAAACAACTTTTCAGCATTGGTGGGTCAATGAATATGGAGGAAAACCCTGCCTTATAAAGCCCTAAAAAATCATTCTACAACTTAGTAATAAACTCAATGTCTAGCAGCGGTGTTAGAAACAAACTCTAATATTTGAGTTGAAATAAAAATAATTGGGTCGTTTTGGTTGTAGCTTTTGAGCCTTACGTGGAATTTGATTGGACTGTTAATTTTAGCTCAACTTAAGGGATAAGTTTGGTTTCCTTTTGGGCTCTTTTGGACGCAATTTTGAATCTCTTCAAAACTAAATTTTAGCCCCTAATATTTCTATTCTTAGACTTTAACTTGGGCCTCCAAATAGCTATCGCATTTTAACAATTCATTTCTCTTGGACTTGAACTCTTCTTCCCCAAAAGAACACCTTTCAATCAGCTATTGTCGTGTAATCGATAAGTCACGAGTTCAACCAAGTAATTATTAGGTCATGAGTTCAACCGAGCATTACTAATGATGTTAGCATTAGAATAGAATATCTACATCGTATCACTTACAATATTATTCTTTCTCTAATTCTGCTGGGTCTCCCTTTTTTTTTTACTTTAGAAAAACTTCAGATACATTAAAATAATAATTAAACTATCACTCACTGAGCGAAACTTAGCAAATCTTATTCATGATTTCATGATAGATGAAGGGTCATGACATATAGATCGCAAGTTCGAACAAGTACGTACTAGCTCACGAATTTAAACAAGCAATTATTAGATGCCAAATTTAAGAAAGTAATTACTAGGTCACAAATTCAAATCAAGTAATAACAAAGTTATATCACTAACCGAATGGAAATGGCAAATCTTATTCAGGATTTTATGTGAGCAATTACTTGCTAACAAATCCGAAAAGACAATTACTGAGTCACAAATTCAAGCACAATAATTATCAAAATCATGAGTTCAAGCAATTTACTAATACAATTTATATTAGTGTAAACTATCTATATCACTCCCGTTCGAGTATCCCTTTTCTCGAATCCTAATGAATTTCTTAAATACATATAATTTTACAAAGATCCACTCATTCAAAAACTCAACAATAACAGTAACTGATTATTTTTTAATATAATCCTTCCATATAATATAAATAATCTATTTTACATCGTGCATAATTTTTCTGTACAAAATTTAAGGTGACGAATTATAAAATATAAACTTATCAATTAAATTTTACCTTTTTATAAAAAAAATAATCACATTTGAAATTCTATTTTTTGGAAAATTGAAATTAGTTCTAAAATTAATTTAAAAATTGGGCAAGTTTATGTCAATGGGTTTATGGTGTTTCTCATTTTCCTTTTCCACCTTCACTTTACCAATAATAAGCATTTCACAATCATGTCTTGAAAGAGCCTTTGATAGGCTGGAATGATCCTTCATTAGTCAAGCCCTGTTTTTTTTTTCAATTTCCCCCCTAGGCTCTTCAAACTTATCATGTCCTGCATCTCCATCTCATCTATTTCCATCCTTGTCAATGGGGGCTACACATCTAGTTTCAATCCTTCCAGGGGAATAAGACAGGAGGATCCCCTATCTCCTTACATTTCCATCTTTTGTATGGAGTTTCTGTCTAGAAGGATTAATCATAAAGTGGACACTCTTCAGTGGAATCCCATTCAAATTAATTGTAGAGGCCCAAAAATCTCCCATCTTTTCTTCGTGGATGAACTTACCCTATTTGCTAAAGCTGACATTCTCAATTATACTACCATTGCTAGAACTTTTGTCATCTTCAACACTCACTCCGGCCAAAAAGTTAATCTGGCCAAATCTAAGGTTCTTTTCTCCTCCAACTGCCACACCTCTACTAAGGATCATCTCTTATCTAATCTTGGCATTAAGGCCAACAACTCTTTTGGGAAGTACTTGGGCTTTCCCGTTTTCCATGGCCCTCCAAAACTCAATGACTTCCAGTTCATTCTTAATAATGTAAGTACCAAATTAGCTGATTAGAAGGTTAAATTCCTAAACATGGCCGGTAGGACCACTCTTGCCAAGGCTAGTCTGGGAAGTATTCCCAACCATGTCATGTAGTATATCCTTCTTCAGATTCATAACCTTATTGATAGGGCCTAAAGAAACTTCATCTGAGGCACTACTGACTCCAGAAAAAAGAATGCACATGGTTATGTAGGACACTATCACCCAACCCAAACACTTGGGTGGTCTGGGTATGCAAAAAACTAGTTTGAAGAAAGAAACTTTGCTGTGCAGTATAGCCTGGAGACTGCATTCTAATACCTCTCCCTTATGGGCTAGATTTCTTACCCAAAGAGCACACCTAACACCGGAAGACACATTTTCTCCCATTCTATAGAATCTGGAAGAAGGTTCATAAAGCATGGAATCTCCGTCATTATCATTTCCAATGGTTTGTTTATAATAAACACAAAGTTAATATTTGGGGATATAGATGGGTCCCTAATCACCCTCATTTATGCTCCATTATTCAAGGACCACTCCCCAAACCCTGTCCCTCCTTCCAACATTCTTCCTTTTGGCAAAATGGAGTCTGAAATATTGATTCCCTCCCTTTTGACATTCCCAACACAATTAAATTCAACATCCAAAACTCTTTCCTTCCTAACTGTAAAAGTCAATCTGGCACTTCTCTCTGGCTTCCCACCGGCAACAGAGTCTTCTCTTGCAAAATTATCTACCATCACATATTCTATCAAAAGTAGAACTCAAGTCATAGCTACTCTCTGCTAGGTTGGATTTGGAAACTCCAGATTCCTAACAAAATCAAGTTCTTTCTTTGGCTCCTCCACCATGACACCCTTCCCACCAATTCTACTTTGGCTTATAGAGGTTTAACATCCTTTCTTACTGTCATAATTGCAACCATCAGCTGGGAGATGTTCCTCACCTTTTTTTCAATTGTCTTCATATTATTTCTTTCTGGCAAGACCTCATTCAAGGTTATAAAGGAGCCAAAGCCAACCCCCCCCCCCCCCCAACTTTTCCACCCTTCTAGATGGAATAACACTTGGAAGTTGTTTAAGGATTCTAGTTATGACAACCTTCTAGACTGGGCAACCTTACTTCCATTTTTTCATTGGACCATCTAGAGAATAGGAATTCTAATGTGTTTAATAACGAATCCTTACCCCCCCCCCATCTTTCAAAATTGCCTACTCGGAGGCAGTCAAATTATTTCATCTAAAAACTCACCCAACCCCTAAGCTGATTAGAACTATAGAAGTCAACTAGATTTCCCCCAGGAACTTCTATAAGCTTAACATAGATGGGTCTAGTTTTGGAATTCCTAGTAGGGGTGGCATAGGAGGTGTTAAGAGGAACTCTAATGGTGACTGAATCTTAGACTTATCTCTGAGTTTTTTGCTTGCCACTAACAATTTTATGGAACTTGTTTATTGCATGCCACTAACAACTTTATAGAACTTCTAGCTCTTAGAAAAGGCCTGCAACTAGTTTTGGAGTATAATCTCAACCCCATTATTATAAACATTGACTCTGAAAACGTGATGTAAATGCTTAAAAATGTAAATCCACTCTTTAACCTTTACATTCATGATTGCAGGTTGATGCTAAGAAGGCTAGGTGGACCCCCTGCCCAACATAACTACAGGGAACATAACAAAGTAGCGAATATTCTGGCAAAGGAAGGTGCAAAAAATGACTTTTTGGAAAACTGCAAGATTTTTGTTGCTTTGTAGGACAATTTCTAACCTGCAAATGCTTGGGCTATGCAATCTTCAAAAACATAATATTACTATTCAAAAAACTATCCATATTCAGCAACTATGTGCATGCCTCCCTCTTCTAATCTGATTTTTTTCATCAATCAACCCATTCCAGGTCTTTATCTTTCTCTTTTTAGTACTTTTTCATGACGGATTCAGAATTTTAAGTTATGAATTTCAAATTTTAAATTCTATTCTGAGTTAGTTTAATATTATAATTTAAAAACAAAAACACTAAGTGGTTATTACCATCTGTTCTAGTCTTGGTGGATGGTAACTGTTGATAGTGGGAGGTGAAAGATATTCAGTGGAATAAGTCGAAATGCACGTAAGGTGGCACAACACACAGTTATAATAATAATAAAAAAAACAAAACAATAGTAATAACAACACTAATAATAATAATAATAGTCCCTTCCATTCAATGTTTTGACGTATTTTTCTTTTAAATTCATTTTTTCCTTTTTAGCAACTTTCTAATTTCAATTTCTCATATGACATGTTTAAAGATATTTTTGTACATTTGACATGTCTATTACAAAATTCAGAAATCTTCTTAATTTACTTAAACTTAGTGTCAAATCATCAATTTGAAATGAAGGAAGTAATAATTTAATGACAAACATAAGATATAGATTAATGTTATTAAGTTCTCTCCAACTCATCGTATCTTTCTCATTTACTTAGTTGTTCGATGTATCTTGTTATTTTGTTGCCGTTATTTTTTTTCTTTTAATTTGTTTTGATTACATCTTTTTTAGTCAATGTATATCCAAAAAGACCTCTCTATCCTACAAAGATAGGACTAAGATCTGTCAACGTCGTAACCTCCTTTAGTTACTTATGAGATTACACCATATATGTTACTGTTGATTTAATTATTATTTTTTACTATGTATATCATTTGGCTATTAACCTCCTTTGTCTCTTGAATTGTTAAAATTTAGAATCAAAATACAATGCCTGTTAGATATAATTTAAGTTGAATCTAACTGTCTTTGTCAAAGAGTATTAGATCCAGTTGAACTCGTTACTTTTATTCTTCGTCGGTCTACACATGGTTAAGTTGAATCTATTATATCTGTCAAATGTATTTGATTCAATTGAGCCAGTTACATTTATTCTTCTTCATCCTACTTATACTTTGAGTTGAGTCTACTGTCTTTGTCAAAAGTATAAGATTCAGTTGAATTCGTTACTTTCATTCTCCGTCTACCTACACATAGTTTGAGTTGATTTGTCTCCACCGTCAAAAGTAGTCTGTCTCTGTCCAAAGTATTAGGTTCAATTGAACTTATTAACTTTTATTCTTCATCCGCCTACTTAAAGTTTAAGTTTTTTTTTTGCTGTCTTTGTCAAAAGTATTAGATTCAATTAAACTCGTCCTTTTTATTCTTCATCCACCTTTTCATATTTTGAGTTGAATCTGTTGTCTCTATCAAACGTATTAGGTCCAGTTGAATCCACTACTTTTATTTTCCATATGCCTACACATGAATCTTTTTGTCAAAAGTATTATATTCGATTGAACGTTATTTTTATTCTTCGTCCTCCTACTTATAGTTTTCATTGAATTTGTTGTCTCTATCAAAAGTATTAAATTTATTTAAATTCGTTATTTTTATTCTTCATTCGCCTACACATAGTTTGAGTTGATTCTGCCGCCTCTCCAAATTTATAAATTCAGTTGAACTCATTATATTTATTCTTTGAGGGCCTACACATTGTTTGAGTTAGTTTTGTTGTCGTATGTTGTCATATTAGATTCTGTTGAACTCATTATTTTTGTTCTCCGTTCTCCTGCACATAGTTTGAGTTGATTCTGTTGCCTCTAGCAAATGTATAGATTCAGTTGAACTCATTACTTTTATTCTTCGCCACCTACACATTGTTTGAGTTGATTTTGTTGTCGTATGTTGTCGTATTAGATTCAGTTGAACTCATTACTTTTATTCTTCATCCACCCACACATTGTTTGAGTTGATTTTGCTCTCATATACTGTCGTATTAGATTCATTTGAATTTGTTATTTCTATTCTTTGTGCACCTCCACATAGTTTGAGTTTATTTTGCTATCGTACATTGTCGTATTAGATTCAGTTGAATCTGTTACTTCTATTCTTCGTCCACCTCCACATAATTAGAGTTGAACATAGGCGATAGGTTAGGCGCCGAATATACTATTTCATATGCTCACTGCCTCACATAGGCGATAGGATAGGTTACACCTATGTCAACATAGGCGATGGCTTTGGTGCCACCTATATCAACATAAGCGATAGGTTAGGAGACTCTTATACCATTGCCTATTCTCACTACCTCACTTAGGTGATAGGTTAGGCGTCGTCTATTTCAACATAGGCGATGGTTTAGGCGCCGCCTATATCAACATAGGCGATAGGTTAGGCGTCGCTTATACCATTCCCTAGGCTCACTACCTCACTTACGCGATAGGTTAGGCGCCGCTTATGTCAACATTCGCGATGGCTTAGGCGCCGCATATATCAACATAGGCGATAGGTTAGGCGCCGCTAATACCATTGCCTATGATCACTGCCTCACTTAGGCGATAGGTTAGGCGCCGCCTATGTTACATAGGCGCCGCCTATGTTACATAGGGTCTGGGTTAGGCGCAACCTATATAAACATAGGCGATAGGTTTGGCGCCGCTTATACCATTGCCTAAGCTCACGGCCTCACTTAGGCGATAGGTTAGGCGTCGCTTATGTCAACAAAGGCGATCGCTTAGGCGCCGCCTATATCAACATAGGCGATAGGTTAGGCGCCGCTTATACCATTGCCTATGCTCACTGCCTCACTTAGACGATGGCTTAGGTGCCGCCTATATCAACTTAGGCTATAGGTTAGGCGCCGCTTACACCATTGCCTATGATCACTGCCTCACTTAGGCGATAGGTTAGGCGCCGCCTATTACAACATAGGCGATGGCTTAGGCGCCACCTATATCAACATAGGCGATAGGTTAGGCGCCGCTTATACCATTGCCTATGCTCACTGCCTCACTTAGACGATAGGTTAGGCGTCGCCTATGTTACATAGGCGATGGCTTAGGCGCCGCATATATCAACATAGGCGATAGGTTAGGCGCCGCTTGTACCATTGCCTATCCTCACTGCCTCACTTAGACGATAGGTTAGGTGCCGCCTATGTCAACATAGGCTATGGCTCAGGCGCCGCCATTATCAACATAGGCGATAGGTTAGGAGCCACTTATACCATTGCCTATGCTCACTGCCTCATTTAGGCGATAAGTTAGGTGCCGCCAATGTCAACATAGGCGATGGCTTAGGCCCCACCTATATCAAAATAGGCGATAGGTTTGGCACCGCTTATAGCATTGCCTATGCTCACTGCCTCACTTAGGTGATAGGTTAGGCGTCGCCTATGTCAACATAGGCGATCTCTTAGGCACCGCCTTTATCAATATAGGCGATAGGCTACGCGCCGCTTATACCATTGCCTATGCTCACTCCCTCACTTAGGCGATAGGTTAGGCATCGCCTATGTCAATATAGGCGATGGCTTAGGTGCCGCCTATATCAACTTAGGCAATAAGTGATGGGCCTCTTATACCATTGCCTATGCTCACTTCCTTACTTAGGCGATAGGTTAGGCGCCGTCTATGTCAACATAGGCGATGTCTAAGGTGTCGCCTTTATCAAAATAGTAGATAGGTTAGGCTCCGCTTATACCATTGCCTATGCTCACTGCCTCACTTAGGCGATAGGTTAGGCGCCGCATATGTCAACATAGGCGATGGGTCAGGAGCTACCTATATCAACATAGGCGATAGGATAGGTGCCGATTATACTATTTCAAATGCTTACTGCCTCACTTAGGCGATAGATTAGGTGAAACCTATGTCAACATAGGCGATGGCTTGGGAGCCACCTATATCAACATAGGCAAAAGGTTAGGCGCCGCTTATACCAATGCTATGCTCACTGCCTCACTTAGGCGATAGGTTAGGCGCCGCCTATGTCCACATAGGCGATGGCTTAGGTGCCACCGATATCAACATAGGCGATAGGTTAGGCGCCGATTATACCATTACCTTTGCTCACTGCCTCACTTAGGCGATAGGTTAGTCGCCACCTATGACAATACAGGCGATGGGTCAGGCGCCACCTATATCAACATAGGCGATAGGTTAGGAGCCGATTATACTATTTCATATGCTAACTTCCTCATCTAGGCGATAGGTTAGGTGACACCTATGTCAATAAAGGCGATGGGTTAGGCGCCACCTATGTCAACATAGGCAATAGGTTAGGCGCCGCTTATACCCTTCCCTATGCTCACTAACTCACTTAGGGGATTGGTTAGGCACCGCCTATGACAACATAGGCGATGGCTTAGGCGCCGCCTATATCAACATAGGCGATAGGTTAGGCGCTGCTTATACCATTGCCTATGCTCACTGCCTCACTTAGGCGATAGGTTAGGCGCCGGCTATATAAACATAGGCGATAGGTTTGGCGCCGCTTATACCATTGGTTATGCTCATGGCCTCACTTAGTCTATATATTAGGCGTTGCTAATACCATTGCCTATGCACACTGCCTTACTTAGGCGATGGTTTAGGTGCCGCCTATATACACATAGGCGATAGGTTAGACGCCGCTTATACCATTGTCTATGCTCACTGCCTCACTTAGGTGACAGGTTAAGCGCCGCATATGTCAACATAGGCGATCTCTTAGGCGCCGCCTATATCAACATAGGCAATAGGTTAGGCGCCGCTTATACCATTGCCTATGCTCACTGCCTCACTTAGGCGATGGCTTAGGTGCCGTCTATATCAACATAGGCGATAGTTTAGGCCCCGCTTATACCATTGCCTATGCTCACTGCCTCACTTAGGGGATAGGTTAGGCCGCGGCCTATGTCAAAATAGGCGATGGCATAGGCACCACCTATATCAACATAGGAGATAGGTTAGGCGCCACTTATACCATTCCCTATGCTCACTACCTCACTTAGGCGATAGGTTAGGCGCCGCCTATGTCAATATAGGCGATGGCTTAGGCGCCGCCTATATCAACATAGCCGACAGGTTAGTCGCCGCTTATACCATTGCCTATGCTCACTGCCTAACTTAGGCGATAGGTTAGGCGCCGCCTATGTTACATAGGAGATGGCTTAGGCTCCACCTATATAAATATAGGCGAAAGGTTTGGTGCTGCATATACCATTGCCTATGCTCACTGCCTCACTTAGGCGATAGGTTAGGCGCCGCCTATGTCAACATAGGAGATGGCTTAGGTGCTACCTATATCAACATAAGTCATAGGTTAGGCACCTCTTATAACATTACCTTTGCTCACTGCCTTACTTAGGCGATAGGATAGGCGCCACCTATGTCAACAAAGGCGATGGGTCAGGCGCCCACTATATCAACATAGGTGATAGGTTAGGCGCCTATTATACCATTTCATATGCTCTCTGCCTTATTTAGGCGATAGGTTAGGTAACACCTATGTCAACATAGGAGATGGCTTAGGCGCCACCTGTACTAATATTAGCGAGAGGATAGGAGCCGCTTATACCATTGTCTATGCTCACTGCCTCACATAGGCGATAGGTTAGGCGTCGCCTATGGCAACATAGTCGATGGATTAGGCGCCGCATATATAAAAATAGAAGATAGGTTAGGTGCCGATTATACCATTCCCTATGCTCACTACCTCACTTAGGCTATAGGTTAGGCGATGGCTTAGGCTCCGCCTATATCAACATAGGTGATAGGTTAGGCGTTGCTTATACCATTGCCTATGCTCACTGCATCACTTAGGCGATAGGTTAGGTGTCGAATATGTTACATAGGCGATAGGTTAGGCGCCGCATATACCATTGTCTATGCTTACTTCTTCACTTAGGTGATAGGTTAAGCGCCACATATGTCAACATAGGCGATCGCTTAGGCGCCGCCTATATCAACATTGGCGATAGGTTAGGCACCGCTTATACCATTGCCTATGCTCACTTCCTTACTTAGGTGATGGCTTAGGTGCCGCCTATATCAACATTGGCGATACGTTAGGCGCCGCTTATACCATTGTCTATGCTTACTGCCTCACTTAGGCGATAGGTTAGGCGCCGCCTATGTTACATAGGCGATGGCTTAGGCGCCACCTATATAAACATATGCGATAGGTTTGGCGCCGCTTATACCAATGGCTATGCTCACTGCCTCACTTAGGAGATAGGTTAGGTGCGGCCTATGTCAACATAGGCGATGGCTTAGGCGCCACCTATATCAACATAGGCGATAGGTTAGGCGCCGCTTATACCATTACCTATGCTCACTGCCTCACTTAGGCCATTGGTTAGGAGCCGCCTATGATACATAGGCGATGGCTTATGCGCCGCCTAGATCAACATAGGCGATAGGTTAGGCACCGCTTATACCATTGCCTATGCTCATTGCCTCACTTATACGATGGCTTAGGTGCCGCCTATATCAACTTAGGCGATAGGTTAGACGCCGCTTATACCATTGCCTATGCTTACTGCCTCATTTAGGCGATAGGTTTGGCGCCGCGTATGTTACATAGGGGATGGCTTAGGCGCCACCTATAAAAACATAAGGGATAGGTTTGGCGCCACTTATACCATTTCCTATGCTCGCTCCCTCACTTAGGCGATAGGTTAGGCGCCGCCTATGTCAACATAGGCGATGTCTTAGGTGCCACCTATATCAACATAGGCGATAGGTTAGGCGCTGCTTATACCATGGCCTATGCTCACTGCTTCATTTAGGCGATAGGTTAGGCGCCGCCTATGTTACATAGAAGATGGCTTAGGCGCCGCCTATATCAATATTGGGGATAGGTTAGGCGCCGCTTATACCATTGCCTGTGCACACTGCCTCACTTCGATAATAGGTTAGGAGCCGCCAATGTCAACATAGGCTATGGCTCAAGCGCCACCAATATCAATATAGGCGATAGGTTAGGCGCCACTTATATCAACATAGGCGATGGCTTAGGCCCCACCTATATAAACATAGGTGATAGGTGTGGCGCTGCTTATAGCATTATCTATGCTCACTTCCTCACTTAGGTGATAGGTTAGGCGTCGCCTATGTCAACATCGGCGATCGCTTAGGCACCGCCTTTTTCAACATAGGCGATAAGCTACGCGCCGCTTATACCATTGCCTATGCTCACTCCCTCACTTAGGCGATATCAACATAGGCAATAAGTTAGGCGCCGCTTATACCATTGCCTTTGCTCTCTGTCTTACTTAGGCGATAGGTTAGGCGCCGTCTATGTCAACATAGGCGATGTCTAAGGTTCCGCCTTTATCAAAATAGTCGATAGGTTAGGCGCCACTTATACCATTGCCTATGCTCACTGCCTCATTTAGGTGATAGGTTAGGCTCCGCCTATGTCAACAGAGGCGATGGGTCAGGATCCGCTTATATCAACATAGGCGATAGGTTAGGCACCGATTATACTATTTCATATGCTTACTTCCTCACTTAGGTGATAGGTTATCTGACACCTATGTCAACATAGGCGATGGCTTAGGCGCCACCTATATCCACATAGGCAATAGGTTAGGCGCCGCTTATACCATTGCCTATGCTCACTGCCTCACTTAGGCGATAGGTTAGGCGCCTCCTATGTCCTCATAGGCGATGGAATAGGCACCACCTATATCAACATATGCGATAGGTTAGGCGCCGCTTATACCATTACCTTTGCTCACTGCCTCACTTAGGCGATAGGATAGGCGCCACCTATATCAACAAAGGCGATGGGTCAGGCGCCGCCTATATCAACATAGGCGATAGGTTAGGAGCCGATTATACTATTTCATATGCTTACTGCCTCACTTAGGAGATAGGTTAGGTGTACACCTATGTCAACATAGGCGATGGGTTAGGCGCCACCTATATCAACATAGGCGATAGGTTAGGCGCCGAATATACTATTTCATATGCTCACTGCCTCACTTAGGCAATAGGTTAGGTGACACCTATGTCCACATAGGCGATGGCTTAGGCGCGATCTATATCAACATAACCGATAGGTTAGGAGCTATTTATACCATTGCCTATTCTAACTGCCTCACTTAGCTGATACGTTAGGCGTCGCCTATGTCAACATAGGCGATGGTTTAGGCGCCGCCTATATCAACATAGGCGAATGGTTAGGCGTCGCTTATACCATTCCCAATGCTCACTACCTCACTTAGGGGATAGGTTAGGCGCCGCTTATGTCAACATTGGCGATGGCTTAGGCGCCGCCTATATCAACATAGGCGATAGGTTAGGCGCCGCTTATACCATTGCCTATGCTCACTGCCTCACTTAGGCGATAGGTTAGGCGCCGCCTATGTTACATAGGTGATGGCTTAGGAGCCACCTATATAAAGATAGTTGAATGGTTTGGCACCGCTTATACCATTGCCTAAGCTCACGGCCTCACTTAGGCGATAGGTTAGGCGTCGCTTATGTCAACATAGGAGATTGCTTAGGCGCCGCCTATATCAACATAGGCGATAGGTTAGGCGCCACTTATACCATTGCATATGCTCACTGCCTCACTTCGACGATGGCTTAGGTGCCGCCTATATCAACTTAGGTGATAGGTTAGGCGCCACTTATACCATTGCCTATGCTCACTGCCTCACTTAGGCGATAGGTTAAGCGCCACCTATGTTACATAGGCGATGGCTTAGGCCCCACCTATATAAACATAAGAGATAGGTTTTGCAACGCTTACACCATTGCCTATGATCACTGCCTCATTTAGGTGATAGGTCAGGCGCCGCCTATGTCAACATAGGCGATGTGTTAGTCGCCACCTATATCAACATAGGCGATAGGTTAGGCTCCGCTTATAGCATTTCCTATGCTCAGTGCCTCACTTAGGCGATAGGTTAGGCGCCGCCTATGTTACATAGGCGATGGCTTAGGTGCCACATATATCAACATAGGCGATAGGTTAGGCGCCGCTTATACCATTACCTAATCTCACTGCCTCACTTATGCCATTGGTTAGACGCCGCCTATGTTACATAGGCGATTGCTTATGTGCCGCCTAGATCAACATAGGCGATAGGTTAGACGCTGTTTATTCCATTGCCTATGCTCACTGCCTCACCTAGACGATAGGTTAGGTGTCGCCTATATCAACATAGGCTATGGCTCAGGTGCCGCCAATATCAACATCGGCGATAGGTTAGGCGCCACTTATACCATTGCCTATGCTCACTGCCTTATTTAGGCGATAGGTTAGGTGCCGCCAATGTTAACATAGGTGATGGCTTAGGCCACACCTATATCAAAATAGGTGATATGTTTGGTACCGCTTATAGCATTGCCTATGCTCACTGCCTCACTTAGGTGATAGGTTAGGCTTAGCCTATGTCAACATAGGAGATAGCTTTGGCGCCGCCTTTATCAACATAGGCAATAGGCTACGCTTCTCTTATACCATTGCCTATTCTCACTCCCTCACTTAGGCGATAGGTTAGGCATCGCCTATGACAATATAGGCGTTGGCTTAGGTGCCGCCTATATCAACATAGGCAATAATTTAGGGGCCGCTTATACCATTGCCTATGCTCACTGCCTTACTAAGGCGATAGGTTAGGCGCCGTCTATGTCAACATAGGCGATGTCTAAGGTGTCGCCTTTATCAAAATAGTAGATAGGTTAGGCGCTTCTTATACCATTGCCGATGCTCACTGCATCACTTAGGCGATAGGTTAGGCTCCGCCTATGTCAACATAGGCGATGGGTCAGGAGCCACCTATATCAACATATGCGATAGGTTTGGCGCCGATTATACTATTTCATATGCTTACTGCCTCACTTAGGCGATAGGTTAGGTGACACCTATGTCAACATAGGCGATAGCTTAGGCGCCACCTATATCAACATAGGCAATAGGTTAGGCGCCGCATATACCATTGCTATGCTCACTGCCTTACTTAGGCGATAGGTTAGGCGCCGCCTATGCCCACATAGGCAATTACTTAGGCGCCACCGATATCAACATAGGCGATAGGTTAGGCGCCGCTTATACCATTACCTTTGCTCACTGCCTCACTTAGGCAATAGGTTAGTTTCCACCTATGTCAACAAAGACGATGGGTCAGGCGCCGCCTATATCAGCATAGGCAATAGGTTAGGAGCCGATTATACTATTTCATATGCTCACTTCCTCATCTAGGCGATAGGTTAGGCACCACCTATATCAACATAGGCGATAGGTTAGGCACCGTTTATACCATTGCCAATGCTTACTGCCTCACTTAGGCGATAGGTTAGGCGTCGCCTATGTTACATAGGCGATGGCTTAGGCGCCACCTATATAAACATAGGAGATAGGTTTGTCACCGCTTATACCATTGCCTAAGCTTACTTCCTCACTTAGGCGATAGGTTAGGCGCCGCCTATGTCAACATAGGCGATGGGTTAGGCCCCACATATATCAACATAGGCGATAGGTTAGGCACCGCTTATACCATTACCTTTTCTCACTGCCTCACTTAGGCGATAGGTTAGGCACCACCTATGTCAGCAAAGACGATGGGTCAGGCGCCGCCTATATCAACATAGGAGATAAGTTAGGCACCGATTATACTATTTCAAATGCTCACTGCCTCACTTAGGCGATAGGTTAGGTGACATCTATGTCAACATAGGCGATGGCTTAGGCGCCACATATATCAACATAAGCGATAGGTTAGGAGCCGCTTATACCATTGCATATACTCACTGCCTTACTTGGGCGATAGGTTAGGCGTCGCCTATGTCAGCATAGGCGATGGATTAGGCGCTGCCTATATCAACATAGGCGATAGGTTAGGCGCCGCTTATAACATTCCCTTTGCTCACTACCTCACTTAGGCGATAGGTTAGGCACCGCCTATGTTACATAGGCGATGGATTAGGCTCTACCTATATAAACATAGGCGATAGATTTGGCACCGCTTATACCATTGCCTATGCTCACTGCCTAACTTAGGTGATAGATTAAGCGCCGCCTCTGTCAACATAGGTGATGGCTTAGGCGCCGCCTATATCAAAATAGGCGATAGGTTAGGCGCCGCTTGCACCATTGCTTATAGTAACTACCTCACTTCGGCGATAGGTTAGGTGCCGCCTATGTCAACATAGGCGATGGGTTAGGCGCAGCCTATATCAACATAGGCGATAGGTCAGAAACCGCTTATACCATTGCCTATTCTTACAACCTCACATAGGCGATAGGTTAGGCACCGCCTATATCAACATAGGTGATGGAATAGGAGCCGCCTATATCAACATAGGTGATAGGTTAGGCGCTGGCTATACCATTGCCTATGCTCACTGCCTATCTTGGGCAATATGTTAGGCACCGCCTATTTGAACATAGGCGATGGCTTAGGCACCGCCGATATCAACATAGGTGATAAGTTAAGCGCTACTTATACTATTTCCTATGCTTACTGCCTCACTTAGGCAATAAGTTAGGCGCCGTCACATAGGCGATTTCTTAGGCGCCGCCTATATCAACATAGGCAATAGGTTAGGCGATGCTTATTCCATTGCCTATGCTCACTGCCTTACTTAGGGGATAGGTTAGGCCCCGCTTATACCATTTACTATGCTCACTGCCTAACTTAGGCGATAGGTTAGGCACTGCCTATGTTACATAGGCGATGGCTTAGGCGCTACCTATATAAACATAGGCGATAGATTTAGCGTCGCTTATACCATTGCCTATGCTCACTGCCTCACTTAGGTGATAGGTTAAGCGCCGCCTCTGTCAACATAGGTGATGGCTTAGGCGCCGCCTATATCAAAATAGGCGATAGGTTAGGCGCCGCTTATACCATTGCTTATAGTCACTACCTCACTTCGGCGATAGGTTAGGTTCCTCCTATGTCAACATAGGTGATGGCTTATGCGCCGCCTATATCATCATATGCGATAGGTGAGGAGCCCCTTGTACCATTGCCTATGCTTACAGCCTCATTTAGGCGATAGGTTAGGCATCGCCAATATCAATATAGGCGATAGCATAGGCGCCGCCGATATCAACATAGGCGATAGGTTACGCGCTGGTTATACCATTGCCTATGCTCTCTGCCTCACTAAGGCAATATGTTAGGCACCGCCTATGTCAACATAGGCGATGGCTTAGGAGCCGCCTATATCAACATAGGCGATAGGTTAGGCGCCGTTTATACCATTCCCTATGCTCACTACCTCACTTTGGCGAAAGGTGAGGGGCCGCCTATGTCAACATAGGCGATGGCTTTGGTGCCGCCTATATCAAAAGAGACGATAGGTTAGGCGCCGCTTATACCATTGCCTATGCTCACTGCCTCACTTTGGAAATAGGTTAGGCGCCGCCTATCATATATATGCGATAGCTTAGGCGCCACCTATATAAACATAGGCGATAGGTTTGGCGCCGCTTATACTATTGCCTATGCTCACGGCCTCACTTAGGCGATAGGTTAGGCGTCGCCTATATCAACATAGGAGATAGGTTAGGCGCTACCTATACCGTTGCCTATGCTCACTGCCTTACTTAGGCGATGGCTTAGGTGCCGACTATGTCAACGTAGGTGATAAGTTAGGCGCCGCTTATACCATTGCCTATGCTCACTGCCTCCATTGGGAGATGGCTTATGTGCCGCCTATATCAACATAGGCGATAGGTTAGGCGCCGCCTATATCAACATAGGCGATAGGTTAGGTGCCGATTTTACTATTTCATATGCTCACTACCTCAAGTAGGCGATAGGTTAGGTGACACCTATGTCAATATAGGCGAGGGCTTAGGCGCCACCTATATCAACATAAGCGATAGGTTAGGCGCCGCTTATACCATTGACAATGCTCACTACCTCACTTAGGCAAAATGTGAGGCGCCGTCTACGTCAACATAGGTGATGGGTAAGGAGGCGCCTATATCAACATATGCGATAGGTTAGGCGCCGCTTATACTATTTCATATGCTCACTGCCTCTCTTAGGTGACTAGTTAGGTGACACCTATGTCAACATAGGCGATGGCTTAGGTTCCATCTATATCAACATAAGCGATAGGTTAGGAGCCGCTTATACCATTGCGTGTGCTCACTGACTCACTTAGGCGATAGGTTAGGCGTCGCCTATGTCAACATAGGCGATCTCTTAGGCGCCACCTATATCAACATAGGCAATAGGTTAGGCGCTACTTATACCGTTGTCTATGCTCACTATCTTACTTAGGCAATGGCTTAGGTGCCTCCGATATCAATTTAGGAGATAGGTTAGGCGACGCTTATACCATTGTCTATGCTCACTGCCTCACTTACGTGATAGGTTAATCGCCGCATATGTCAACATAGGCGATCGCTTAGGCGCCGCCTATATCAACATAGGCGATAGGTTAGGTGCCGCTTATACCATTGCCTATGCTCACTGCCTCCCTTGGGCGATGGATTTGGTGCCGCCTATATCAATTAGGCGATATGTTAGGCGCCGCTTATACCATTGCCTATGCTCACTGCCTTACTTAGGCAATAAGTTAGGTGCCGCCTATGTTACATAGGCGATGGCTTAGGCGCCACCTATATATTCATAGGTGATAGGTTTCGCGCCACTTATACCATTTTCTATTCTACCTGCCACACTTAGGCGATAGGATAGGCGCTGCCTATGTCAACATAGGCGATGGCTTAGGCGCCACCTATATCAACATAGGCGATAGGTTAGGCGCCGCTTATACCATTTTCTATGCTCACTGCCTCATTTAGGCTATAAGTTAGGTGCCGCCTATGTCAACATAGGCGATGGCTTAGGCCCCACCTATATCATCATAGGCGATAGGTTTGGCGCCGCTTAAAGAATTGCCTAAGCTCACTGCCTCACTTAGGTGATAGGTTAGGCGCCGCCTATGTCAACATAGGCGATGGCTTAGGCGCCACCTTTATCAACATAGGCGATAGGCTAGGCGCCGCTTATACCATTGCCTATGCTCACTCCTTCACTTAGGCGATAGGATACGCGCCGCCTATGTCAATATAGGCAATGGCTTAGGCGCCGCCTATATCAACATATGCAATAAGTTAGGCGCCGTTTATACCATTGCCTATGCTCACTGCCTTACTTAGGCGATAGGTAAGGTGCCGTCTATGTCAACATAGGCGATGGGTCAGGAGCCGCCTAAATCAACATAGGCGATAGGTTAGGCGCCGATTATACTATTTCATATTCTCACTGCTTCACTTAGGCAATAGGTTAGGTGAAACCTATGTCAACATAGGCAATGGCTTAGGCTCCTCTTATATAAACATAAGCGATAGGTTAGGAGCCGTTTATACCATTGCCTATGCTCACTGCCTCACGTAGGCGATAGGTTAGCCATCGCCTATGTCAACATAGGCGATGGATTAGGCGCCGCCTATAACAAAATTGATTATAGGTTAGGCGCCGATTATACCATTCCCAATGCTCACTACCTCACTTAGGCGATAGGTTAGGCGCCGCCTATATCAACATAGGTGATGGCTTAGGCGACGCCTATATCAACATAGGCGATAGGTTAGGTGCTGCTTATACCATTGCCTATGCTCACTGCCTTACTTAGGCGATGGCTTAGGTGTCGCTTATATCAACATAGGGTAAGGTTAGGCGCCGCTTATACCATTGTCTATGCTCACTGCCTCACTTAGGCGATGGCTTAGGTGCTGCCTATATCAACATAGGCGATAGGTTAGGCGCCGCTTATACCATTCCCTATGCTCACTGCGTCACTTAGGCGATAGGTTAGGCGTCGCCTATGTTACATAGGCGATGGCTTAGGCGCCACCTATATAAACATAGGCGATAGGTTTGGCGTCGCTTATACCATTGCCTATGCTCACTTCCTCACTTAGGGGATAGGTTAGGCGCGGCCTATGTCAAAATAGGTGATGGCATAGGCGCCACCTATATCAACATAGGTTAGGCACCGCTTACACCATTCCCTATGCTCACTACCATACTTAGGCGATAGGTTAGGCGCCGCCTATGTCAACATAGACGATGGCTTAGGCGCCGCCTATATCAAAATAGCCGATAGGTTAGGCGCCGCTTATACCAATGCCTATGCTCACTGCCTAACTTAGGCGATAGGTTAGGCGCCGCCTATGTTACATAGGAGATGGCTTAGGCTCCACCTATATAAATATAGGCGATAGGTTTGGCGCCGCTTATACCATTGCCTATGCTCACTGCCTCACTTAGGCGACGATGGCTTAGGTGCTACCTATATCAACATAGGTGATAGGTTAGGCGCCGCTTATACATTACCTTTGCTCACTGCCTCACTAAGGCGATAGAATAGGCACCACTTATGTCAACAAAGGCGATGGGTCAGGAGCCGCCTATATCAACATAGGCGATAGGTTAGGCGCCTATTATACTATTTCATATGCTTATTGCCTCATTTAGGTGATAGGTTAGGTGTCACCTATGTCAATATAGGCGATGTCTTAGGCACCAACTATATCAACATTAGCGATATGTTAGGAGCAGCTTATACCATTGCCTATGCTCACTGCCTCACTTAGGCGATAGGTTAGGCTTTGCCTATGTCAACATATGCGATGGATTAGGCGCCGCATATATCAACATAGATGATAGGTTAGGCACCGATTATACTATTCCCTATGCTCACTACTTCACTTAGGCGATAGGTTAGGCGATGGCATAGGCGCCGCTTATATCAACATAGGTGATAGGTTAGGCGCTGCTTATACCATTGCTTATGCTCACTGCCTCACTTAGGAGATAGGTTAGGCGCCGCCTATGTTACATAGGCAATGGCTTAGGCCCCACCTATAAAAACATAGGCGATCGGTTTGGCGCTACTTATACCATTGCCTATGCTCACGGCCTCACATAGGCGATAGGTTAGTCGTTGCTTATACCATTGCCTATGCTCACTGCCTTACTTAGTAGGCGATAGGTTTTGCGCTGCTTATACCATTGCCTATGCTCACTGCTTTACTTAGGCGATGTCTTAGATGTCGCCTATATCAACATAGGCGATAGGTTAGGCGCCGCTTATACCATTGTCTATGCTTATGGCCTCACTTAGGTGATAGGTTAAGCACCGCATATGTCAACATAGGCGATTGCTTAGGCGCCGCCTATATCAACATTGGCGATAGGTTAGGCTCCGCTTATACCATTGCCTATGCTCACTTCCTTACTTAGGGGATGGCTTAGGTGCCGCCTATATCAACATAGGCGATATGTTAGGCGCCGTTTATACCATTGATTATGATCACTGCCTCACTTAGGCGATTGGTTAGGCGCTGCCTATGTTACATAGGCGATGGCTTAGGCGCCACCTATATAAATATATGCGATAGGTTTTACGCCGCTTATACCAATGGCTATGCTCACTGCCTCACTTAGGAAATAGGTTAGGTGCGGCCTATGTCAACATAGGTGATGCCTTAGGCGCCACCTATACTAACATAGGCGATAGGTTAGGCGTCGCTTATACCATTACCTATGCTCACTGCCTCACTTAGGCCATTGGTGAGGCGCCGCCTATGTTACATAGGCGATGGCTTATGCGACGCCTAGATCAACATAGGCGATAGGTTAGGCACCGTTTATACCAATGCCTATGCTCACTGCCTCACTTAGACGATAGGTTAGGCGCTGCCTATGTCAACATATGCTATGGCTCAAGCGCCGTCTATATCAACATAGGCGATAGGTTATGCGCCACTTATACAATTGCCTATGCTCACTGCCTCATTTAGGCGATAGATTACGTGCCGCCTATGTCAACATAGGCGATGGATTAGGCCCCACCTATATCAACATAGGCGATAGGTTTGGAGCTGCTTATAGCATTGCCTATACTCACTGCCTCACTTAGGTGATAGGTTAGGCGCCGTTTATGTCAACATAGGCAATGTCTTAGGCGCCGCCTTTATCAACATAGGCGATAGGCTAGGCGCCGCTTATACCGTTGCCTATGCTCACTCCCTCACATAGGCGATAGGTTAGGCACCGCCTATGTCAATAAAGGCGATGGCTTAGGCGCCGCCTATATCAACATAGGCAATAAGTTAGGCGTCGCTTATACATTGCCTATGCTCACTACCTTACTTAGGCGATAGGTTAGGTGCCTCCTATTTCAACATAGACGATGTTTTAGGTGCCGCCTTTATCAACATAGGCGATAGGTTAGGCGCCACTTATACCATTGCCTATACTCACTGCCTCACTTAGGCGATAGGTTAGGTGCCGCCCATGTCAATATAGTCGATGGGTAAGGAGCCGCCTATATCAACATAGGCGATAGGTTAGGTGCCGATTATACTATTTCACATGCTCACTACCTCACCTAGGCTATAGGTTAGGTGACACCTATGTCAACATAGGCTATGGCTTAGGTGCCACATATATCAACATAAGCGATAGGTTAGGAGCCATTTATACCATTGCCTATGCTCACTGACTCACTTAGGCGATAGGTTAGGCGTTGCCTATGTCAACATAGGAGATAGGTTAGGCGCCGCTTATACCATTCCCAATGCTCATTACCTCACTTAGGCGATGGCTTAGGCGCCGCCTATATCAACATAGGCGTTAGGTTAGGCACCGCTTATACCATTCCCTATGGTCACTACCTCACTTAGGTGATAGGTTAGGCTCCGTCTATGTTACATAGTTGATGGCTTAGGCGACACCTATATAAACATAGGCCATAGGTTTGGCGCCGCTTATACCATTGCCCATGCTCACTGCCTCACTTAGGCGATAGGTTAGGCGCCGACTATGTCAACATAGGCGATGGCTTAGGTGCCACCTATATCAATGTAGGCGATAGGTTAGGCACCTCTTATACCATTACCTTCTCGCACTGCCTCACTTAGGCGATAGGTTAGGCGCCGATTATACTATTTCATATGCTCACTGCCTCACTTAGGCGATAGGTTAGGTGACACTTATGTCAACATAGGCGATGGCTTAGGCGCCATCTATATCAACATAAGCGATAGGTTAGGCGTCGCCTATGTCAACATAAGCGATAGGTTAGGCGCTCCTTATACCATTCCCAATGCTCATTACCTCACTTAGGCGATGGCTTAGGCCCCACCTATATCAACATAGGCGATAGGTTTGGCGCCGCTTATAGCATTGCCTATGCTCACCGCCTCACTTAGGTGATAGGTTAGGCACCGCCTATGTCAACATAGGCGATCGCTTAGGCGCTGCCTTCATCAACATAGGCAATAGGCTACGCACTGCTTATACCATTGCCTATGCTCTCTCCCTTACTTAGGGAATAGGTTAGGCATCGCCTATGTCAATATGGGTGATGGCTAATGTGCCGCCTATATCAACATAGGCAATAAGTTTGGCGCCGCTTATACCATTTCCTATGCTCACTACCTAACTTAGGCGATAGGTTACGCGTCGTCTATGTCAACATAGGCGATGTCGAATGTGCCGCCTTTATCAAAATAGTAGATAGGTTAGGAGCCGCTTATACCATTGCCTATACTCACTGCCTCACTTAGGCGATAGGTTAGGCGCCGCCTATGTCAACATAGGCGATGGGTCAGGAGACGCCTATATCAACATAGGTGATAGGTTAGGCGCCGATTATACTATTTCATATGCTTACTGCCTCACTTAGGCGATAGGTTTGGTAACACCTATTTCAACATAGGCGATGGCTTAGGCGCCACCTATATCAACATAGGCAATAGGTTAGGCGCCGCTTATAACATTGCTATGCTCACTGCCTTACTTAGGCGATAGGTTAGGCGTCGCCTATTTCCACAATGGCAATGGCTTAGGAGCCACCTATATCAACATAGGCGTTAGGTTAGGCGCCGCTTATACCATTACCTTTGCTAACTGCCTCACTTAGGCGATAGGTTAGTCGCCACCTATGTCAACAAAGTCGATGGGTCAGGCGCCGCCTATATCAATATAGGCAATAGGTTAGGAGCCGATTATACTATTTAATATGCTCACTGCCTCACTTAGGCGATAGGTTAGGTGACACCTATGTCAACATAGGTGATGGGTAAGGCGCCACCTATATCAACATAGGCGATAGGTTAGGCGCCGCTTATACCATTGCCTATGCTTACTGCCTCACTTAGGCGATGGAATAGGCGCCGCCTATGTTACATAGGCGATGGCTTAAGCGCCACCTATATAAACATAGGCGATAGGTTTGGCGCCGCTTATACCATTGCCTAAGCTCACTATCTCACTTAGGCGATAGGTTAGGCGCCGCCTATATCAACATAGGCGATAGGTTAGGTGCCGCTTATACCATTGCCTATACTAGCTGCCTCACTTAGGCGATAGGTTAGGCGCCACCTATGTCAACATAGGCGATGGGTCAGGAGCCGCCTATATCAACGTAGGCGATAGGTTAGGCGCTGATTATACTATTTCATATGCTTACTGCCTCACTTAGGCGATAGGTTAGGTGACACCTATTTCAACATAGGCGATGGCTTAGGCGCCACCTATATCAACATAGGCAATAGGTTAGGCGCCACTTATACCATTGCTATGCTCACTGCCTCACTTAGGCGATAGGTTAGGCGCCGCCTATATCAACATAGGCGATAGGTTAGGTGCCGCTTATACCATTGCCTATACTAGCTGCCTCACTTAGGCGATAGGTTAGGCGCCGCCTATGTCAACATAGGCGATGGGTCAGGAGCCGCCTATACCAACGTAGGCGATAGGTTAGGCGCCGATTATACTATTTCATATGCTTACTGCCTCACTTAGGCGATAGGTTAGGTGACACCTATTTCAACATAGGCGATGGCTTAGGCGCCACCTATATCAACATAGGCAATAGGTTAGGCGCCACTTATACCATTGCTATGCTCACTGCCATACTTAGGCGATAGGTTAGGCGTCGCCTATTTCCATACTGGCGATGGCTTAGGAGCCATCTATATCAACATAGGCATTAGGTTAGGCGCCGCTTATACCATTACCATTGCTCACTGCCTCACTTAGGCGATAGGTTAGTCGCCACCTATGTCAACAAAGTCGATGGGTCAGGCGCCGCCTATATCAATATAGGCGATAGGTTAGGAGCCGATTATACTATTTAATATGCTCACTGCCTCACTTAGGCGTTAGGTTAGGTGACACCTATGTCAACATAGGTGATTGGTTAGGCGCCACCTATATCAACATAGGCGATAGGTTAGGCGCCGCTTACACCATTGACTATGCTTACTGCCTCACTTAGGCGATGGAATTGGCGCCGCCTATGTTACATAGGCGATGGCTTAGGCTCTACCTATATAAACATAGGCAATAGGTTTGGCGCCGCTTATACCATTGCCTAAGCTCACTGCCTCACTTAGGCGATAGGTTAGGCGCCGCCTATGTCAACATAGTCGATGGCTTAGCCGCCACATATATCAATATAGGCGATAGGTTAGGCACCGCATATACCATTACCTTTTCTCACTGCCTCACTTACGCGATAGGTTAGGCACCACCTATGTCAACAATGGCGATGGGTCAGGCGCCGCCTATATCAACATAGGCGATAAGTTAGGCGCCGATTATACTATTTCAAATGCTCACTGCCTCACTTAGGCGATTGGTTAGGTGAAATCTATGTCAACATAAGCGATGGCTTAGGCGCCACCTATATCAAGATAAGCGATAGGTTAGGAGCCGCTTTTACCATTGCCTATGCTAACTGCCTCTCTTAGGCGATAGGTTAGGCGTCGCCTATGTCAGCATAGGCGATGGCTTAGGCGCCGCCTATATCAACATACGCGATAGGTTAGGCGCCGCTTATACCATTCCCTTTGCTCACTACCTCACTTAGGCGATAGGTTAGGTGCCGCCTATGTCAACATAGGCGATGGCTTAGGCGCCGCCTATATCAACATAGGCGATAGGTTAGGCTCCGCCTATGTTACATAGGAGATGGCTTAGGCGCTACCTATATAAACATAGGCGATAGATTTGGCTCCGCTTATACCATTGCCTATGCTCACTGCCTCACTTAGGTGATAGGTTAAGCGCCGCCTCTTTCAACAAAGGTGATGGCTTAGGCGCCGCCTATATCAAAATAGGCGATAGGTTAGGCGCCGCTTATACCATAGCCTATGCTCACTGCCTCACTTAGGCGATAGGTTAGGCGCAGACTATTTTAACTTATGCGATGGCTTAGGTGCCACCTATATCAACATAGGCGATAGGTTAGGCGCTGGTTATACCATTGCCTATGCTCACTACCTAACTTGGGCAATATGTTAGGCACCGCCTATGTCAACATAGGCGATGGATTAGGCACCGCCTATATCAACATAGGTGATAGGTTAGGCGTTGCTTGTACCATTTCCTATGCTTACTGCCTCACTTAGGCGATAAGTTAGGCGTAGCCACATAGGCGATTTCTTAGGCGCCGCCTATATCAACATAGGAAATAGGTTAGGCGCCTCTTATTCCATTGCCTATGATCAGTGCCTCACTTAGGCGATAAGTTAGGCGCAGCCACATAGGCGATTTCTTAGGCGCCGCCTATATCAACATTGGCAATAGGTTAGGAGTCGCTTATACGATTGCCTATTCTCACTACCTCACTTAGGCGATGGGTTAGGCGCTGTCTATGTCAACATAGGCGATAGGTAAGGCGCCGCTTATACCATTTTCTATGATTACTGCCTCACTTAGACGATAGGTTAGGCGCGACCTATGTCAACATAGGCTATGGCTCAGGCGCCGCCTATATCAATATAGGGTATAGGTTAGGCGCCACTTATACCATTTCCTATTCTCACTGCCTCACTTAGGCAATAGTTTAGGTGCCGCCTATGTATCAAGAGTAGATGGCTTAGGCCCCACATATATCAATATAGGTGATAGGTTACGCACCGATTATACCATTGTCAATGCTCACTGACTCATTTAGGCGATAGGTTAGGCGCCACTTATACCATTGCCTATGCTCACTCCCTCACTTAGGTGATAGGTTAGGGTTCGCCTATGTCAATATAGGCGATGGCTTAAGTGCCGCCTATATCAACATAGGCGATGGCTTAGGCGTCGCCTATATCAACATAGGCGATAGTTTAGGCGCCGCTTATACCATTGCCTATGCTCACTGCCTCACTAAGGCGATACGTTAGGTGCCGCCTATGTTACATAGTCGATGGCTTAGGCGCCGCCTATATCAACATAGGCGATAGGGTAGGAGAGGCTTATACCATTGCCTATACTCACTGCCTAACTTAGTAAATAGGTTAGGCATCGCCTATGTCAACATAGGCTATGGCTCAGGCGCCGCCTATATCAACATAGGCGATAGGTTAGGCGCCACTTATACCATTGCCTATGCTCACTGCCTCATTTAGGCAATAGGTTAGGTGTCGTCTATGTCAACATAGGTGATGTCTTAGGCCCCATCTATATCAACATAGGCGATAGGTTTGGCGCCGCATTATAGCATTGCCTATGCTCACTGCCTCACTTAGGTGATAGGTTAGGCGCCGCCTATGTCAACATAGGCGATGGCTTAGGCTCCGCCTTTATAAACATAGACGAGAGGCTAGGCGTCGCTTATATCATTGCCTATGCTCACTCCCTCATATAGGCGATAGGTTAGGTGCCGCCTATGTCAATATAGGCGATGGATTAGCCGCCGCCTGTATCAACATAGGCAATAAGTTAGGCGCCGCTAATACCATTGCCTATGCTCACTGCCTTACTTAGGCGATAGGTTAGGCCCTACTTATGTCAACATAGACGATGTCTTAGGTGCCACCTTTATCAACACAGGCGATAGGTTAGGCGTCGCTTATACCATTGCCTATGCTCACTGCCTCACTTAGGTGATAGGTTAGGTGCCGCCTATGACAATATAGGCGATGGGTCATGAGTCGCCTATATCCACATAGGCGATAGGTTAGGCGCCGATTATACTATTTCATATGCTCACTGCCTCACTTAGCCGATAGGTTAGGTGACACCTATGTCAACATAGGTGATGGCTTAGGCGCCACCTATATCAACATAAGCGATAGGTTAGGAGCCGCTAATACCATTGCCTATGCTCAATGCCTCACTTAGGCGATGTATTAGGTGCCGATTATACCAATATAGGCGATAGGTTAGGCGCCGGTTATACCTTTGTCTATGCTCACTGCCTCACTTAGGAGATAGGTTAGGCGCCGCCTATGTCAATATAGGCGATGGCTTAGACGCCGCCTGTATCAACATAGACGATAGGTTAGGCGCCGCTTAGACATTACCATTGCTCACTGCCTCACTTAGGCGATAGGTTAGGCGCCGCCTTTGTAACCATAGGCGATGGATTATGCGCCGCCTATATTTACATAGGCGATAGGTTAGGTGCCGCTTATACCAATTCCTATACTCACTGCCTCAATTAGGCGATAGGTTAGGCGTCGCCTATGTCAACATAGGCGATCTCTTAGGCACTGCCTATATCAACATAGAGGATAGGTTAGGCACCGCTTATACTATTGCCTATGCTCACTGCCTCACATAGGCGATGGCTTAGGTGCCTCCTATATCAACATAGGCAATAGGATAGGCACCGCTTATACCATTGTTTATGCTCACTTCTTCACTTAGGCGATTGGATAGATGCCGCCTATGTCAATATAAGAAATGGCTAAGAGGCCACCTATATCAACATAGGAGATAGGTTAGGCGCCGCTTATACCATTATCTATGCTCACTGCCTCACTTAGGCGATAGGTTAGGCGCCGCCAATGTCAACATAGGCGATGGCTTAGGCGCCGCCTATATCAAAAGAGGCGATAGGTTAGGCGCCGCTTATACCATTGCCTATTATCACTTCCTCACTAAGGCGAAAGGTTAAGGGCCGCCTATGTCAACATAGGCGATAGGTTAGGTGCCGCTTATACCATTGTCTTTGCTCACTACCTCACTTAGGTGATAGTTTAGGCACCACCTATGTCAACAAAGACGATGGGTCAGGCGCCGCCTATATCAACATAGGCGATAGGTTAGGAGCCGATTATACTATTTTATATGCTTACTGCCTCACTTAGGCGATAGGTTAGGTGACACCTTTGTCAACATAGGAGATGGGTTAGGCGCAACCTATATCAACATAGGCGATAGGTTAGGCGCCACTTATATCATTCCCTATGCTCATTACCTCACTTAGCCGATGGCTTTGGCGCCGCTTATATCAATATAGGAGATAGGTTAGGCGCCGCTTATACCATTCCCTATGCACACTGCCTCACTTAGGCGATAGGTTAGGCACCGCCTATGTTACATAGGCGATGGCTTAGGCGCCACCTATATAAACATAGTCCATAGGTTTGGCGCCGCTTATACCATTGCCTATAATCACCGCCTCACTTAGGCGATAGGTTAGGCGCCCTCTATGTCAACATATGCGATGGCTTAGGTGCAACCTATATCAACATAGGCGATAGGTTAGGCGCCGCTTATACCATTACCTTGTCTCACTCCCTCACTTAGGCGATAGGTTAGGCGCCACCTATGTCAACAAAGGCAATGGGTCAGGCGCAGCCTATATCAACATAGGTGATAGGTTAGGCACCGAATATACTATTTCATATTCTCACTGCCTCACTTAGGCGATAGGTTAGGTGGCACATATGTCAACATAGGTGATGGCTTAGACGCCACCTATATTAACATAAGCGATAGGTAAGGATCCTCTTATACCATTGCCTATGCTCACTGCCTCACTTAGGCGATAGGTTAGGCGCCGCCTATGTCAACATAGGTAATGGCATAAGCGCCGCCTATATCAACATAGGCGATTGGTTAGGCGACGCTTATACCATTGCCTCCACTCACTGCCTCACATAGGTGATAGGTTAGGCGCCGCCTATGTCAACATAGACGATGGCTTAGGCGCCGCCTATATCAACATATGTGATAGGTTAGGCGCCGCTTGTCCCATTTCCTATGCTGACTGCCTCACTAAGGCTATAGGTTAGGCGCCACCTATGTCAACGAAGGCGATGGGTCAGGCGCCGCCTATATCAACATAGGCGATAGGTTAGGTGCCGATTATACTATTTCATATGCTCACTGCCTCACTTAGGCGATAGGTTAGGCTCCGCCTATGTCAACATAGACGATGTCTTAGGCGCCGCCTATATCAAAATAGGTGATAGTTTAGGCGCCGCATATACCATTACCTTTGCTCACTGCCTCACTTAGGCGATAGCTTAGGCGCCACATATGTCAACAAAGGCGATGGGTCAGGAGCCGCCTATATCAACATAGGCGATACGTTAGGTGCCGATTCTACTATTTCATATGCTCACTACCTCACCTAGGCGATTGGTTAGGTGACACCTATGTCAACATAGGCGATGGCTTAGGCGCCACCTATATCAACATAAGCGATAGGTTAGGAGCCGCTTATACCATTGCCTATGCTCACTGCCAGACTTAGTCGATAGGTCAGGCGCCGCCTATGTCAACATAGGCGATGGCTTAGGTGCCACCTATATCAACATAGGCGATAGGTTAGGCACCACCTTTACTCACTGCCTCACTTAGGTGATAGGTTAGGCTCCACCTATGTCAACAAAAACGATGGGTCAGGCGCCGCCTATATCAACATAGGCGATAGGTTAGTAGCCGATTATACTATTTCATATGCTCACTTCCTCACTTAGGCGATAGGTTAGATGATACCTATGTCAACATAGGCGATGGGTTAGGTGCCACCTATATCAACATAGGCGATAGGTTAGGTGCCGCTTATACCATTCCCTATGCTTATTACCTTACTTAGGAGATGGCTTAGGCGCCGCCTATATCAACATAGGTGATAGGTTAGGCGCCGCTTATACCATTCCCTACGCTCACTACCTCACTTAGGCGATAGTTTAAGCGCCGCCTATGTCAACATTGGCGATGTCGTAGGCCACGCCTATATCAACATAGGTGATAGGTTAGGCCCCAGTTATCCCATTGCCTATGCTCACTGCCTCACTTAGGCGATAGGTTAGGCGCCGCCTATGTTTCATAGGCGATGTCTTAGGCGCCACCTATATAAACATAGGCCATAGGTTTGGAGCCGCTTATACAATTGCCTATGCTCACTACCTCACTTAGGCGAAAGGTTAGGCGCCGACTATGTCTACATAGGCGATGGCTTAGGTGCCACCTATATCAACCTAGGCGATAGGGTAGGCGCCTCATAAACTATTACCTTGTCTCACTGCCTCACTTAGGCGATAGGTTAGGCGCCACCTATGTCAACAAAGGCGATACGTCAGGCGCAGCCTATATCAACATAGGCGAGAGGTTAGGCGCCGATTATACTATTTCATATGCTCACTGCCTCACTTAGGCGATAGGTTAGGTGACACCTATGTCAACATAGGCGATGGCTTAGGCGCCACATATATCAACATAAGCGATATGTTAGGAGCCTCTTATACCATTGACTATGATTACTGCCTCACTTAGGTGATAGGTTATGCATCGCCTATGTCAACACAAGCGATGGCTTAGGCACCGCCTATATAAACATAGGCGATTGGTTAGTCGTCGCTTATACCTTTCCCTATGCTCACTACCTCACTTAGGCAATAGTTAGGCTCCGCTTATGTCAACATAGTCTATGGCTTAGGCGCCGCCTATATCAACATAGGCGATAGGTTTGGCGCCGCTTATACCATTGCCTATTCTCACTGCCTCACTTAGGCGATAGGTTAGGCGCCGCCTATGTTACATAGGCGATGGCTTAGGTGCCACCTATATAAACATAGGCAATAGGTTTGGCGCCTCTTATACAATTTCCTAAGCTAACTGCCTCACTTAGGCGATAGGTTAGGCATATCCTATATCATCATATGCGATCGATTTGGCGCCGCCTCTATCAACATAGGCGATAGGTTATGCGCCGCTTATACCATTGCCTATGCTCACTGCCTCACTTAGGCGATTGCATAGGTGCCGCCTATATCAACTTAGGCGATAGGTTAGGCACCACTTATACCATTGCCTATGCTCACTGCCTCACATAGGCGATAGGTTAGGCGCCGCCTATGTTACATAGGCGATATCTTAGGCGCCACCTATATAAACCTAAGCGATAAGTTTGGCGCCGCTTATACCATTGCCTATGCTCACTACCTCACTTAGGCGATAGGTTAGGCGCCGCCTATGTCAACATAGGCGATGGCTTAGGCGCCACCTATATCAACATAGGCGATAGGTTAGGCGCCGTTATACCATTGCCTATGCTCACATCCTAACATAGGCGATAGGTTAGGCACCACCTATGTTACATTGGTGATGGCTTAGGCGCTACCTATATAAACATAGGCGATAGATTTGGCGCTGCTTATACCATTGCCTATGCTCACTCCCTCACTTCGGAGATAGGTTAGGTGCCGCCTATGTCAACATAGGCGATGGCGTAGGCGCCGCCTATATCAACATAGGCGATAGGTTAGGAGTCGCTTATACCATTGCCTATGCTTACAGCCTCACTTAGGCGATAGGTTTGGCACCGCCTATATCAACATAGGCGATGGCATAGGCGCCGCCTATATCAACATAGGCGATAGGTTAGGCACTGGTTATACCATTGCCAATGCTCACTGCCTCACTTGGGCAATATGTTAGGCACCGCCTATGTCAACATTGGCGATGGCTTAGGCGCCGCCTATATCAACATAGGTGATAGGTTAGGCGCTGCTTATACCATTTCCTATACTTACTGCCTCACTTAGGCGATAAGTTAGGCACCGCCACATAGGCAATTTCTTAGGCGCCGCCTATATCAACATAGGCAATAGGTTAGGCGACGCTTATTCCATTGCCTGTGCTCACTGCCTCACTTAGGCGATAGGTTAGGTGCCGCCTAGTTCAACATAGGCGATGGATTAGACGCTGCCTATATCAACATAAGCGATGGGTTAGGAGCCGCTTATACCATTACCTATGCTCACTGCTTCACTTATGCGATAGGTTAGGTGTCGCCTAAGTCAAGATAGGCGATGGATTAAGTGCCGCCTATATCAACAGAGGCGATAGGTTAGGCGCCGCTTATACCATTGCCTATACTCTCTGCCTTACTTATGCGTTAGGTTAGGCGCCGCCTATGTCAACATAGGCGATGGCATAGGCGCCGCCTATATCAACATAGGCGATAGGTTAGGCGCCTCTTATACCATTTCCTTTGCTCACTGCCTCAATTAGGCGATAGGTTAGGCACCGCCTATGTCAATATAGGCGATGTCTTAGGCGTCACCTATATAAAGATAGGGGATAGGTTCAGCGCCCCTTATAGCATAGACAATGCTCACTCCCTCACTTAGGCGATTTGTTAGGCGCCGCCTATGTCAACATAGGTGATAGCTTAGGTGCCGCCTATATCAACATAGGAAATAGGTTAGGCGTTGCTTATACCATTGACTATCCTCACTGCCTCACTTAGGCGATAGTTTAGGCTCTGTCTATGTCAACATAGACGATGGCTTAGGCGCCGCCTATATCAACATAGGCGATAAGTTAGGCGCTGATTATACTATTTCAAATGCTCACTGCATCACTTAGGTTATAGGTTAGGTGACATCTATGTCAACATAGGCGATGGCTTAAGCGCCACCTATATCAACATAAGCGATAGGTTAGGAGCCTCTTAGACCATTGCCTATGCTCACTGCCTCATTTAGGCAAAAGGTTAGGCATCGTCTATGTCAGCATAGGCGATGGGTTAGGCGCCGCCTATATCAACATAGGCGATAAGTTAGGTGCCAATTACACTATTTCAAATGCTCACTACATCACTTAGGTGATAGGTTAGGTGACATCTATATCAACATAGGCGATGGTTTATGCGCCACCTATATCAACATAAGCGATAGGTTAGGAGCCTGTTATACCATTGCCTATGCTCACTGCCTCATTTAGGCGAAAGGTTAGGCGTCGCCTATGTCAGCATAGGCGATGGGTTTGGAGCCGCCTATATCAACATAGGCGATAGGTTAGGCGCCGCTTAAACCATTCCCTATGCTCACTACCTCACTTAGGGGATAGGTTAGGTGCCGCCTATGTCAACATAGGTGATGGCTTAGGCGCCGCCTATATCAACATAGGCGATAGGATAGGCCCCGCTTATACCATTGCCTATGCTCACTGCCTAACTTAGGCGATAGGTTAGGCACCGCCTATGTTACATAGGTTGTGGCTTAGGCACTACCTATATCAACATAGGCCAATAGTTTAGGCGCTACTTATACCGTTGCCTATGCTCACTGCCTTACTTAGGCAATGGCTTAGGTGCCGCCTATATCAACATATGCGATAGGTTAGGCGCCGCTTATAGCATTTTCTATGCTCGCTGCCTAAATTAGGTGATAGGTTAAGCGCCGCATATGTTAACATAGGCGATCTCTTAGGCGCCGCCTATAAAAACATAGGCGATAAGTTAGTCGCCACTTATACCATTGCCTATGCTCAGTGCCTCCCTTGGGCGATGGCTTAGGTGTTGCCTATATCAACATAGGCGATAGGTTAAGCGCCGCTTATACCATTGCCTATGCTCACTGCCTCACTTAGGCGATAGGTTAGGTGTCGCCTATGTTACATAGGCGATGCTTAGGCGCCACATATATCAACATAGGCGATAGGTTAGGCGCCGCTTATACCCTTACCTATGCTCACTGGCTCACTTAGGCGATAGGTTAGGCGCCTTTTATACCATTGCCTATTCTCACTCCCTCACTTTGTAGATAGGGTAGTCTTTGCCTATGTCAATATAGGCGATGGCTTAGGTGCCGCCTATATCAACATAGGCGATAGGTTAGGAGCCGCTAATACCATTGCCTATTCTCACTGCCTGACTTAGGCGATAGGTTACGCTCCTCCTATGTTACATAGGCAATGGCTTAGGCGTCGCCTATATCAACATAGGCAATAGGTTAGGCGACGCTTATACCTTTGCCTATGCTCACTGCCTTTCATAGACGATAGGTTAGGCGCCGCCCATGTCAACATAGGCTATGGCTCAGGCACCGCCTATATTAACATAGGCGATAGGTTAGGCGCCACCTATACCATTGCCTATTATCACTGCCTCACTTAGGCGATAGGTTAGGCGCCAGCTATGTCAACAAAGGTAATGGGTTAGGCGCCGCCTATATCAACATAGGCGATAGGTTAGGTGCCGATTATACTATTTCATGTGCTCACTGCCTTACTTATGCGATAGGTTAGGTGACACCTATGTCAATATAGGCGATGGCTTAGGCGCCACCTATATCAATATAAGCGATAGGTTAGGAGCTGCTTATACTATTGTCTATGCTTACTGCCTCACTTAGGCGATAGGTTAGGCGTCGCCTATGTCAACAAGGGCGATGGCTTAGGCACCGCCTATATCAACATAGGCGATAGGTTAGGGGCCGCTTATACCATTCCCTATCCTCACTACCTCACTTAGGCGAAAGGTGAGGCGACGCCTATGTCAACATAGGCGTTGGCTTAGGAGCCACCTATATCAACAGAGGCGATAGGTTAGGCGCTGCTTATACCATTGCCTATGCTCACTGCCTCACTTAGGCGATCGGTTAGGCGCCGCCTATGTCAACATAGGCGATGGGTCAGGAGCCGCCTATATCAACATAGTCAATAGGTTAGGAGCCGATTATACTATTTCATATGCTCACTGACTCACATAGGCGATAGTTTAGGTGACACCTATGTCAACATAGGCGATGGCTTAGGTTCCATCTATATCAACATAAGCGTTAAGTTAAGAGCCGCTTATACCATTTCCTATGCTCACTGACTCACTTAGGTGATAGGTTAGGCGTCGCCTATGTCAACATAGGCGATCGCTTAGGCGCCGCCTATATAAACATAGGCAATAGGGTAGGCGCTACTTATACCATTGCCAATGGTCACTGTCTTACTTAGGCGATGGCTTAGGTGCCGCCTATATCAACATAGGCGATAGGTTAGGCGCCGCTTATACCATTGTCTATGCTCACTGCCTAACTTAGGTGATAGGTTAAGCGCCGTATATGTCAACATAGGCGATCGCTTAGGCGCCGCCTATATCAACAGAGGCGATAGGTTAGGCGCCGCATATACCATTGCCTATGCTCACTGCCTCCCTTGGGCGATGGCTTAGGTGCCGCCTATATCAATATAGGCGATAGGTTAGGCACCGCTTATACCATTATCTATGCTCACTGCCTCTCTTAGGCGATAGGTTAGGTGCCGCTTATACCATTGCCTATGCTCAGTGCCTCACTTAGACGATAGGTTAGGCGCCGCCTATGTCAGAATAGCCTATGGCTCAGGTGCCGCCTATGTCAACATAGGCAATGGCTTAGGCCACACCTATATACTCATAGGCGATAGGTTTGGCGCCACTTATATCAACATAGGCAATAAGGTAGGCGCCGCTTATACCATTGCCTATGCTTACTGCCTTACTTAGGCGATAGGTTAGGTGCCGCCTATGTCAACATAGGCGATCGGTCAGGATCCGCCTATATCTACATAGGCGATAGGTTAAGCGCCGATTATACTATTTCATATGCTCACTGCTTCACATAGGCGATAGGTTAGGAGACACCTATGTCAACATTGGCGATGGCTTAGGTGCCACCTATATCAACATAAGCGATAGGTTAGGAGCCGCTTATACCATTGCCTATTCTCACTGACTCACTTAGCCGATAGGTTAGGCGTCGCCTATGTCAACATAGGCGATGGCTTAGGCGCCGCCTATATAAACATAGGCGATAGGTTAGGCGCCGCTTATACCATTCCCTATGCTCACTACCTCACTTAGGTGATAGGTTAGGCGCCGCCTATGTCAACATAGGCGATGGCTTAGGCGCCGCCTATATCAACATAGGCAATAGGTTAGGCGCCGCCTATACTATTGCCTATGCTCAATGCCTCACTTAGGCGATAGGTTAGGTGTCGCTTATACCATTGTCTATGCTCACTGCCTCACTTAGGTGATAGGTTAAGTGCCGCATATGTCAACATAGGTGATCTCTTAGGTGCCGCCTATATCAACATAGGCAATAGGTTAGGCGCCAATATACCATTGCCTATGCTCACTGCCTAACTTAGGCGATGGCTTAGGTGCCGCCTATATCAACATAGGCGATAGGTTAGGCACCGCTTATACCATTGCCTATGCTCACTGCCTTACTTAGGCGATAGGTTAGGTGCCGCTTATGTTACAAAGGCGATGGCTTAGGCGCCACCTATATAAACATAGGCAATAGGTTTGGCGCCGCTTATACCATTGCCTATGCTCACTTCCTCACTTAGGCGATAGGTTAGGCGCGGCCTATGTCAAAATAAGCGATGGCTTAGGTTCCACATTTATCAACATAGGAGATAGGTTAGGAGCCTCTTATACCATTGCCTATGCTCACTACCTTACTTAGGCGATAGGTTAGGCGCCGCCGATGTTAACATAGTCGATGGCTTAGGCGCCGCCTATATCAACATAGGCAATAGGTTAGGCGCCGCTTATACCATTGCCTATGCTCACTGCCTCACTTAGGAGATAGGTTAGGCTCCTCCTATGTTACATAGGCGATGGCTTAGGCGCCACCTATATAAACATAGGCGATAGGTTTGGCGCCGGTTATACCATTCCCTATGCTCATTGCCTCACTTAGGCGATATGTTAGGCGCCGCCTATGTCAACATAGGCGATGGCTTAGGTGCTACATATATCAACATAGGCGATAGGATAGGCGCCGCTTATACCATTGCCTATGCTCACTGCCTCACTTAGGCGATAGGTTAGCCGTCGCCTATGTCAACATAGGCGATGGATTAGGCGCTGCCTATAACAACATAGATGATAGGTTAAGCGTCGATTATACTATTCCCTATGCTCACTACCTCACTTAGGCGATAGGTTAGGCACCGCCTATGTCAACATTGGCGATGGCTTAGGCGCCGCCTATGTCAACATAGGCGATAGGTTAGGTGCTGCTTATACCATTGCCTATGCTCACTGCCTCACTTAGGTGATAGATTAGGCACCACCTATATAAACATAGGCGAGAGTTTTGGCGCCGCTTATACCATTGGCTATGCCCACGTCCTCACTTAGTCTATATGTTAGGCGTCGCTTATACCATTGCCTATGCTCACTGCCTTACTTAGGCGATGGCTTAGGTGTCGCCTATATCAACATAGGCGATAGGTTAGGTGCCGCTTATACCATTGTCTATGCTCACTGCCTCACTTAGGCAATAGGTTAGGTGACACCTATGTCAACATAGGCGATGGCTTAGGCGCCACATATATAAATATAAGCGATATGTTAGGAGCCTCTTATACCATTGACTAGGCTTACTGCCTCAATTAGGTGATAGGTTAGGCATCGCCTATGTCAACACAAGCGATGGCTTAGGCACCGCCTATATCAACATAGGCGATAGGTTAGTCGTCGCTTATACTATTCCCTATGCTCACTACCTCACTTAGGCAATAGTTAGGCACCGCTTATGTCAACATAGTCGATGGCTTAAGCGCCGCCTATATCAACATAGGCAATAGGTTAGGCACCGCTTATACCATTGCCTATGCTCAACTCCTCACTTAGGCGATGGCTTAGGTGCCGCCTATATCAACATAGGCGTTGGTTAGGCGCCGCTTATACCATTGCCTATGCTCACTGCCTCACTTAGGCGATAGGTTAGGCGTCGCCTATGTTTCAGATGGCTTAGGCGACACCTATATAAACATAGGCGATAGGTTTGGTGCCGCTTATACCATTGCCTATGCTCACTTCCTTACTCAGGCGATAGGTTAGGCGCCGCCTATGTCAACATAGGCGATAGCTTAGGCGCCAACTATATAAACATAAGCGATACGTTTGGCGCCGCTTTTACCATTCCCTATGCTCACTGCCTCACTTAGGTGATTTGGTAGGCGTCTCCTATGTCAACATAGACGATGGCTTAGGCGCCACCACTATCAACATAGGCGATAGGTTAGGCGCCGCTTATACCATTGCCTATGCTCACTGCCTTACTTAGACGATAGTTTAGGAGCCGCCAATGACAACATACGCTATGGCTCAGGCGCTGCCTATATCAACATAGGTGATAGGTTAGGCGCCACTTATACCATTGCCTATGCTCACTGGCTTATTTAGGCGATAGGTTAGGTGCCGCCTATGTCAACATAGGCGATGGCTTAGGCCCCACCTTTATTAATATAGGCGATAGGTTTGGTGTTGCTTATAGCATTGTCTATACTCACTGCCTCACTTAGGTGATAGGTTAGGCGCCGCCTATGTCAACATCGGCGATCGCTTAGGTACCGCCTTTATCAACATAGGCGATCACTTAAGCGCCGCCTATATCAATATAGGCGATAGGATACACGCCGCTTATACCATTGCCTATGCTCACTCCCTCACTTGGGCGATAGGTTAGGCGTCGCCTATGTCAATATAGGCGATGGTTTAGGTGCCGCCTATATCAACATAGGCAATAAGTTAGGCACCGCTTATACCATTGCCTATGCTCACTTCCTTACTTAGGCGATAGGTTAGGCGTCGTCAATGTCAGCATAGGAGATGTCTAAGGTGCCGCCTTTATCAAAATAGTTGATAGGTTAGGCGCCGCTTATACCATTGCCTATGCTCACTGCCTCACTTAGGCGATAAGTGAGGTGCCGCCTATGTCAACATAGGCGATGGCTTAGGCCCCACCTATATCAACATAGGCGATAGGTTTGGCGCCGCTTATAGCATTGCCTAAGCTCACTGCCTCACTTAGGTGATAGGTTAGGCACCACCTATGTCAACATAGGCAATCGCTTAGGCGCCATCTTTATCAACATAGGCGATAGGCTACGCGCTGCTTATACCATTGCCTATGCTCACTCCCTCACTTAGGAGATAGGTTAGGCATCGCCTATGTCAATATAGGCGATGGCTTAGGTGCCACCTATATCAACATAGGCAATAAGTTAGGCATCGCTTATACCATGGCCTATGCTCACTTCCTTACTTAGGAGATAGGTTAGGTGACGTCTATGTCAACATAGGTGATGTCTAAGGTGCCTTGTTTATCAAAATAGTTGATAGGTTAGGCTACGCTTATACCATTTCTAGGCTCACTACCTGACTTAGGCGATAGGTTAGGTGTCGCCTATGTCAACATAGGCGATGGATCAGGACCCGCCTATATCAACATTGGCGATAGGTTAGGCGCCGATTATACTATTTCATATGCTTACTGCCTCACTTAGGCGATAGGTTAGGGGACACCTATGTCAATATAGGCAATGGCTTAGGCGCCGCCTATATCAACATAGGAAATAAGTTAGGAGCCGCTTATACCATTGCCTATGCTCACTGCCTTACTTAGGCGATAGGTTAGGTGCCGTCTATGTCAACATAGGTGATGGGTCAGGAGCCGCCTATATCAACATAGGATATAGGTTAAGCGCCGATTATTCTATTTCATATGCTCACTGCTTCACTTAGGCGATAGGTTAGGTGACACCTATGTCAACATAGGCGATGGCTTAGGATCCACCTATATCAACATAAGCGATAGGTTAGGAGCCGCTTATACCATTGCCTATGCTCACTGACTCACTTAGGCGATAGGTTAGGCGTCGCCTATGTCAATATAGGCGATGGCTTAGGCGCCGCCTATGTCAATATAGGCGATGGCTTAGGCGCCGCCTATATCAACATAGGCGATAGGTTAGGCGCTGCTTATACCATTCGCTAGGCTTACTACCTCACTTAGGCGATAGGTTAGGCACCGCTTCTACTATTGCCTATTCTCACTGCCTCACTTAGGCAATAGGTTAGGCGCCGCTTATACCATTGTCTATGCTCACTGCCTCACTTAGGCGATAGCTTAGGCACCGCCTATATCAACATAGGCAATAGGTTAAGCGCCGATATACCATTGCCTATGCTCACTGCCTCACTTAGGCGATGGCTGAGGTGCTGCCTATATCAACATAGGCGATAGGTTAGGCGCCGCTTATACCATTGCCTATGCTCACTGCCTTCGTTAAAAGATAGGTTAGGCTCCGCCTATGTTACATAGGCGATGGCTTAGGCGCCACCTATATAAACATAGGCAATAGGTTTGGCGCCGCTTATACCATTGCCTATGCTCACTGCCTCACTTAGGCGATAGGTTAGGCACGGCCTATGTCAAAATAGGCGATGGCTTAGGTGCCACATTTATCAACATAGGAGATAGGTTAGGCGCCTCTTATACCATTGCCTATGCTCACTACCGCACATAGGTGATAGGTTAGGCGCCGCCTATGTCAACATAGTTGATGGCTTAGGCACCTCCTATATCAACATAGGCGATAGGTTAGGCGCCGCTTATACCATTGCCTATGCTCACTGTCTCACTTAGGCGATAGGTGAGGCTCCGCCTATGTTACATAGGCGATGTCTTAGGCGCCACCTATATAAACATAGGCGATAGGTTTGGCGCCGCTAATACCATTGCCTATGCTCACTGCCTCAATTAGGCGATAGGTTAGGCGCTGCCTATGTCAACATAGGCGATGGCTTAGGTGCTACCTATATCAACATAGGTGATAGGTTAGGCGCCGCTTATAACAATACCTTTGCTCAGTGCCTCACTTAGGCGATAGGTTAGGCGTCACCTATGACAACAAAGGCGATGGGTCAGGCGCCGCCTATATTGACATAGCCGATAGGCTAGACACCAATTATACTATTTCATATGCTCACTGCCTCACTTAGGCGATAGGTTAGGTGACACCTATGTCAACATAGGCGATGGCTTAGGCGCCACTTATATCAACATAAGCGATAGGTTAGGAGCCGCTTATACCATTGCCTATGCTCACTGCCTCACTTAGGCGATAGGTTAGCCGTCGCCTATGTCAACATAGGCGATGGATTAGGAGCCGTCTATAACAAGATAGATGATAGGTTAAGCGCTGATTATACCATTCACTTTGCTCACTACCTCACTTAGGCGATAGGTTAGGCACCGCCTATGTCAACATAGGCGATGGCTTAGGCGCCGCATATATCAACATAGGCGATAGGTTAGGTGCTACTTATACTATTGCCTATGCCCACTGCCTCACTTAGGCGATAGGTTAGGCGCCACCTATATCAACATAGGCGATAGGTAAGGCGCCGTTTATACCATTGTCTATGCTTACTGCCTCACTTAGATGATAGGTTAGGCGTGGCATATATCAACATAGGCTATGGCTCAGGCGCCGCCTATATCAATATAGGGTATAGGTTAGGCGCCACTTATACCATTTCCTATTCTCACTGCCCCACTTAGGCGATAGGTTAGGTGTCGTCTATGTATCAAGAGGAGATGGCTTAGGCCCCACATATATCAATATAGGCGATAGGTTAGGCGTCGATTATACCATAGCCAATGCTCACTGCCTCATTTAGGCGATAGGTTTGGCGCCACTTATACCATTACCTATGCTCACTCCCTCACTTAGGCGATAGGTTAGGGTTCGCCTATGTCAATATAGGCGATGGCTTAAGCGCCGCCTATATCAACATAGGCGATGGCTTAGGCGCCGCCTATATCAACATAGGCAATAGTTTAGGCGCCGCTTATACCATTGCCTATGCTCACTGCCTCACTTAGACGATAGGTTAGGTGCCGCCTATGTTACATAGTCGATGGCTTATACGCCGCCTATATCAACATAGGCGATATGTTAGGAGTGGCTTATACCATTGCCTATACTCACTGCCTAACTTAGACAATAGGTTAGGCATCGCCTATGTCAACATAGGCTATGGCTCAGGCGCCGCCTATATCAACATAGGCGATAGGTTAGGCGCCATTAATACCATTGCCTATGCTCACTGCCTCATTAAGCAGATAGGTTAGGTGCCGCCTAAGTCAAAATAGGCGATGTCTTAGGCCCCACCTATATCAACATAGGCGATAGGTTTGGCGCCGCATTATAGCATTGCCTATGCTTACTGCCTCACTTGGGTGATAGGTTAGGCGCCGCCTATGTCAACTTAGGCGATGGCTTAGGCTCCGCCTTTATAAACATAGATGAGAGGCTAGGCGCCGCTTATATCATTGCCTATGCTCACTCCCTCACTTAGGCGATAGGTTAGGTGCCGCCTATGTCAATATAGGCGATGGATTATCCGCTGCCTATATCAACATAGGCAATAAGATAGGCGCCGCTAATACCATTGCCTATGCTCACTGCCTTACTTAGGCGATAGGTTAGGCTCCGCTTATGTCAACATAGACGATGTCTTAGGTGCCACCTTTATCAACACAGGCGATAGGTTAGGCGCCGCTTATACCATTGCCTATGCTCTCTGCCTCACTTAGGCGATAGGTTAGGCGCCGCCTATGTCAATATAGGCGATGGGGAATGAGCCGCCTATATCCACATAGGCAATAGGTTAGGCGACGATTATACTATTTCATATGCTCACTGCCTCACTTAGGCGATAGGTTAGGTTACACCTATGTCAACATAGGTGATAGCTTAGGCGCCACCTATATCAACATAAGCGATAGGTTAGGAGTCGCTAATACCATTGCCTATGCTCAATGCCTCACTTAGGTGATGTATTAGGTGCCGCTTATATTAACATAGGCGATAGGTTAGGCGCCGGTTATACCTTTGACTATTCTTACTGCTTCACTTAGGCGATAGGTTAGGCGCCGCCTATGTCAATATAGGCGTTGGCTTAGACGCCGCCTATATCAACATAGGCGATAGGTTAGGCGCCGCTTAGACATTAACTTTGCTCACTACATCACTTAGGCGATAGGTTAGGCGCCACCTTTGTCAACATAGGCGATGGATTATGCGCCGCCTATATCAACTTAGGTGATAGGTTAGGTGCCGCTTATACCATTGCCTATGCTCACTGCCTCAATTAGGCGATAGGTTAGGCGTCGCCTATGTCAACATAGGAGATCGCTTTGGCGCTGCCTATATCAACATTGAGGATAGGTTAGGCGCCGCTTATAACATTGCCTATGCTCACTGCCTCACTTAGGCGATGGCTTAAGTGCCTCCTATATCAACATAGGCGATAGGTTAGGCACCGCTTATACCATTGTTTATTCTCACTTCTTCACTTAGGCGATTGGTTAGATGCCGCCTATGTCAATATAAGCGATGGCTTAGAGGCCGCCTATATCGACATAGGAGATAGGTTAGGCGCCGCTTATACCATTACCTATGCTCACTGCCTCACTTAGGCGATAGGTTAGGCGCCGCCTATGTCAACATAGGCGATGGCTTAGGCGACGCCTATATCAACATAGGCGATAGGTTAGGCGCCGCTTATACCATTGCCTATGCTCACTTCCTCTCTAAGGCGATAGGTTAGGCGCCGCCTATGTCAACATAGGCGAAGGCTTAGGCACCGCATATATAAACATAGGCGATAGGTTAGGCGCCGCTTATACCATTGTCTTTGCTCACTACCTAACTTAGGTAATAGTTTAGGCGCCACCTATACAATTTCATATGCTTACTGCCTCACTTAGGCGAGAGGTTAGGTGAGACCTTTGTCAACATAGGCGATGGGTTAGGCGCAACCTATATCAACATAGGCGATAGGTTAGGCGCCGCTTATACCATTCCCTATGCTCATTACCTCACTTAGGCGATGTCTTAGGAGCCGCCTATATCAACATAGGCGATAGGTTAGGCGCCGCTTATGCCATTCCCTATGCTCACTGCCTCACTTAGGCGATAGGTTAGGCGCCGCCTATGTTACATAGGTGATGGCTTAGGCGCCACCTATATAAATATAGTCCAAAGGTTTGGCGCCGCATATACCATTGCCTATGCTCACCGCCTCACTTAGGTGAAAGGTTAGGTGCCGACTATGTCAACATATGCGATGGCTTAGGTGCCACCTATATCAACATAGGCGATAGGTTAGGCGCCGCTTATACCATTACCTTGTCTCACTTCCTCATTTAGGCGATAGGTTAGGCGCCTCCTATGTCAACAAAGGCGATGGATCAGGCGCAGCCTATATCAACATAGGCAATAGGTTAGGCGCCGATTATACTACTTCATATGCTCACTGCCTCACTTAGGCGATAGGTTAGGTGACACCTATGTCAACATAGGCGATGGCTTAGGCACCGCCTATATCATCATAAGAGATAGGTTAGTCATCGCTTATACCATTCCCTATGCTCACTACCTCACTTAGGCAATAGTTAGGCACCGCTTATGTCATCATAGTCGATGGCTTAGGCGCCGCCTTTATCAACATAGGCGATAGGTTTGGCGTCGCTTATACCATTGCCTATTCTCACTGCCTCACTTAGGCGATAGGTTAGGCGCCGCCTATGTTACATAGGCGATAGCTTAGGCGCCACCAATATAAACATAGGCGATAGGTTTCGCGCTTCTTATACCATTTCTTAAGCTAACTGCCTCACTTAGGCGATAGGTTAGGCGCCGCTTATACCATTGCCTATGCTCACTGCCTCACTTAGGCGATGGCTTAGGTGCTGCCTATATAAACTTAGGCGATAGGTTTGGCGCCGCTTATACCATTGTCTATGCTCACTGCCTCACATAGGCGATAGGTTAGGCGCCGCCTATGTTACATAGGCGATATCTTAGGCGCCACCTATATAAACATAAGCGATAAGTTTAGCGCCGCTTATACCATTTCCTATGCTCACTGCCTCACTTAGGCGATAGGTTAGGCGCCGCCTATGTCAACATAGGGGATGACTTAGGCGCCACCTATATCAACATAGGCGATAGGTTAGGCGCCGCATATACCATTGCCTATGCTCATTTCCTAACTTAGGCGATAGGTTAGGCACCGCCTATGTTACATTGGTGATGGCTTAGCCGCTACCTATATAAACATAGGCGATAGATTTGGCGCCGCTTATACCATTGCCTATGCTCACTGCCTCACTTAGGTGATAGGTTAAGCGCCGTCTCTGTCAACATAGGTGATGGCTTAGGAGCCGCCTATATCAAAATAGGCGATAGGTTAGGCGCCGCTTATACCATTGCCTATGCTCACTTCCTCACTAAGGCGATAGGTTAGGCGCCGCCTATGTCAACATAGGCAAAGGCTTAGGCACCGCATATATCAACATAGGCGATAGGTTAGGCGCCGCTTATACCATTGTCTTTGCTCACTACCTAACTTAGGTGATAGTTTAGGCGCCACCTATGTCAACAAAGACGATGGGTAAGGCGCCGCCTATATCAATATAGGTTACAGGTTAGGAGCCGATTATACTATTTCATATGCTTACTGCCTCACTGAGGCGAGTGGTTAGGTGACACCTTTGTCAACATAGGCGATGGGTTAGGCGCAACCTATATCAACATAGGCGATAGGTTAGGCGCCGCTTATACCATTCCCTATGCTCATTACCTCACTTAGGCGATGTCTTAGGCGCCGCCTATATCAACATAGGCGATAGGTTAGGCGCCGCTTATACCATTCCCAATGCTCACTGCCTCACTTAGGCGATAGGTTAGGCTCCGCCTATGTTATATAGGTGATGGCTTAGGCGCCACCTATATAAACATAGTCCATAGGTTTGGCGTCGCTTATACCATTGCCTATGCTCACCGCCTCACTTAGGTGAAAGGTTAGGCGCCGACTATGTCAACATATGCGATGGTTTAGGTTCCACCTATATCAACATAGGTGATAGGTTAGACGCCGCTTATACCATTACCTTGTCTCACTCCCTCACTTAGGCGATAGGTTAGGCTCCACCTATGTCAAAAAAGGCGATGGGTCAGGCGCAGCCTATATCAACATAGGTGATAGGTTAGGCACCGATTATACTATTTCATATGCTCACTGCCTCACTTAGGCAATAGGTTAGGTGACATCTATGTCAACATAGGCGATGGCATAGGCGCCATATATATCAACATATGTGATAGGTTAGTCGTCGCTTATACCATTCCCTATGCTCACTACCTTACTCAGGCAATAGTTAGGCACCGTTAATGTCAACATAGTCGATGTCTTAGGCGCCGCCTATATCAACATAGGAGATAGGTTTGGCGCCACTTATACCATTGCCTATTCTCACTGCCTCACTTAGGCGATAGGTTAGGCGCCGCCTATGTTACATAGGCGATCGCTTAGGCGCCACCTATATAAACATAGGCGATAGGTTTGGCGCCTCTTATACCATTTCCTAAGCTAACTGCCTCACTTAGGCGATAGGTTAGGAGTCGCAAATATCAACATAGGCGATCGATTAGGCGCCGCCTATATCAACATAGGCGATAGGTTATGCGCCGCTTATACCATTGCCTATGCTCACTGCCTCACTTAGGCGATGGCTTAGGTGCCGCCTATATCAACTTAGGCGATAGGTTAGGCGCCGCTTATACCATTGCCTATGCTCACTGCCTCACATAGGTGATAGGTTAGGCGCCGCCTATGTTACATAGGCGATATCTTAGGCGCCACCTATAAAAACATAAGCGATAAGTTTGGCGTCGCTTATACCATTGCCTATGCTCACTGCCTCACTTAGGCGATAGGTTAGGCGCCGCCTATGTCAACACAGGCGATGGCTTAGGCGCCACCTATATCAACAGAGGCGATAGGTTTGGCGCCGCATATACCATTGCCTATGCTCACTTCCTAACGTAGGCGATAGGTTAGGCACCGCCTATATTACATTGGTGATGGCTTAGGTGCTACCTATATAAACATAGGCGATAGATTTGGCGCCGCTTATACCATTGCCTATGATCACTGCCTCACTTAGGTGATAGGTTAAGCGTCGTCTCTGTCAACATAGGTGATGGCTTAGGCGCCGCCTATATCAAAATAGGCGATAGGTTAGGCGCCGCTTATACCATTACTTATAGTCACTCCCTCACTTCGGAGATAGGTTAGGTGCCGCCTATGTCAACATAGGTGATAGCTTAGGTGCCGCCTATATCAACATAGGCGATAGGTTAGGAGCCACTTATTCCATTGCCTATGCTTACAGCCTGACTTAGGCGATAGGTTAGGCACCGCCTATATCAACATAGGTGATGGCATAGGCGCCGCCAATATCAACATAGGCGATAGGTTTGGCGCTGGTTATACTATTGCCAATGCTCACTGCCCCACTTGGGCAATATGTTAGGCACCGCCTATGTCAACATAGGCGATGGATTAGGCGCCGCCTATATCAACATAGGTGATAGGTTAGGCGCTGCTTATACCATTTCCTATGCTTACTGCCTCACTTAGGCGATAAGTTAGGCACCGCCACATAGGCAATTTCTTAGGCGCCGCCTATATCAACATAGGCAATAGGTTAGGCGACGCTTATTCCATTGCCTATGCTCACTGCCTCATTTAGGCGATAGGTTAGGTGCCGCCTAGTTCATCATAGGCAATGGCTTAGGCACTGCCTATATCAACATAGGCGATGGGTTAGGAGCCGCTTATAACATTACCTATGCTCACTGCTTCACTTATGCGATAGGTTAGGGGTCGCCTAAGTCAAGATAGGCGATGGATTAAGCGCCGCCTATATCAACATAGGCGATAGGTTATGCGCCGCTTATACCATTCCCTATACTCGCTGCCTCACTTATGCGTTAGGTTAGGCGCCGCCTATTTCAACATAGGCGATGGCATAGGCGCCGCCTATATCAACATAGGCGATAGGTTAGGCGCCTCTTATACCATTTCCTTTGCTCACTGCCTCACTTAGGCGATAGGTTAGGCACCGCCTATGTCAATTTAGGCGATGGCTTAGGCGTCACCTATATAAAGATAGGCGATAGGTTCGGCGCCCCTTATAGCATAGCCATTGCTCACTCCCTCACTTAGGAGATATGTTAGGCGCCGCCTATGTCAACATAGGTGATAGCTTAGGTGCCGCCTATATCAACATAGGAAATAGGTTAGGAGCTGCTTATACCATTTCCTATTCTCACTGCCTCACTTAGGCGATAGTTTAGGCTCTGTCTATGTTAACATAGGCGATGGCTTAGGCGCCGCCTATATCAACATAGGCGATAAGTTAGGCGCCGATTATACTATTTCAAATGCTCACTGCATCACTTAAGTGATAGGTTAGGTGACATCTATGTCAACATAGGCGATGGCTTAAGCGCCACCTATATCAACATAAGCGATAGGTTAGGAGTCTCTTATACCATTGCCTATGCTCATTGCCTCTTTTAGGCGAAAGGTTAGGCATCGCCTATGTCAGCATAGGCGATGGGTTAGGCGCCGCCTATATCAACATAGGCGATAAGATAGGCCCCGATTATACTATTTCAAATGCTCACTGCATCACTTAGGTGATAGGTTAGGTGACATCTATGTCAACATAGGCGATGGCTTAAGCGCCACCTATATTAACAGAAGTGATAGGTTAGGTGCCTTTTATACCATTGCCTATGCTTACTGCCACATTTAGGCGAAAGGTTAGGCTTCGCCTATGTCAACATAGGCGATGGGTTAGGCGCCGCCTATATCAACATAGGCGATAGGTTAGGCGCCGCTTATACCAGTCCCTATGCTCACTACCTCACTTAGGCGATAGGTTAGGCGCCTCCTATGTCAACATAGGCGATGGCTTAGGCGCCGCCTATATCAACATAGGCGATAGGTTAGGCGCCGCTTATACCATTGCCTATGCTCACTGCCTAACTTAGGCGATAGGTTAGGCACCGCCTATGTTACATAGGCTATGGCTTTGGCGCTACCTATATCAACATAGAGGATAGGTTAGGCACCGCTTATACTATTGCCTATGCTCACTGCCTCACATAGGCGATGGCTTAGGTGCCTCCTATATCAACATAGGCAATAGGATAGGCACCGCTTATACCATTGTTTATGCTCACTTCTTCACTTAGGCGATTGGATAGATGCCGCCTATTTCAATATAAGAAATGGCTTAGAGGCCACCTATATCAACATAGGAGATAGGTTAGGCGCCGCTTATACCATTATCTATGCTCACTGCCTCACTTAGGCGATAGGTTAGGCGCCGCCAATGTCAACATAGGCGATGGCTTAGGCGCCGCCTATATCAAAAGAGGCGATAGGTTAGGCGCCGCTTATACCATTGCCTATTATCACTTCCTCACTAAGGCGAAAGGTTAAGGGCTGCCTATGTCAACATAGGCGATAGGTTAGGTGCCGCTTATACCATTGTCTTTGCTCACTACCTCACTTAGGTGATAGTTTAGGCACCACCTATGTCAACAAAGACGATGGGTCAGGCGCCGCCTATATCAACATAGGCGATAGGTTAGGAGCCGATTATACTATTTTATATGCTTACTGCCTCACTTAGGCGATAGGTTAGGTGACACCTTTGTCAACATAGGAGATGGGTTAGGCGCAACCTATATCAACATAGGCGATAGGTTAGGCGCCACTTATATCATTCCCTATGCTCATTACATCACTTAGCCGATGGCTTTGGCGCCGCTTATATCAATATAGGAGATAGGTTAGGCGCCGCTTATACCATTCCCTATGCACACTGCCTCACTTAGGCGATAGGTTAGGCACCGCCTATGTTACATAGGCGATGGCTTAGGCGCCACCTATATAAACATAGTCCATAGGTTTGGCGCCGCTTATACCATTGCCTATAATCACCGCCTCACTTAGGCGATAGGTTAGGCGCCCTCTATGTCAACATATGCGATGGCTTAGGTGCAACCTATATCAACATAGGCGATAGGTTAGGCGCCGCTTATACCATTACCTTGTCTCACTCCCTCACTTAGGCGATAGGTTAGGCGCCACCTATGTCAACAAAGGCAATGGGTCAGGCGCAGCCTATATCAACATAGGTGATAGGTTAGGCACCGAATATACTATTTCATATTCTCACTGCCTCACTTAGGCGATAGGTTAGGTGGCACATATGTCAACATAGGTGATGGCTTAGGCGCCACCTATATTAACATAAGCGATAGGTAAGGATCCTCTTATACCATTGCCTATGCTCACTGCCTCACTTAGGCGATAGGTTAGGCGCCGCCTATGTCAACATAGGTAATGGCATAAGCGCCGCCTATATCAACATAGGCGATTGGTTAGGCGACGCTTATACCATTGCCTCCACTCACTGCCTCACATAGGTGATAGGTTAGGCGCCGCCTATGTCAACATAGACGATGGCTTAGGCGCCGCCTATATCAACATATGTGATAGGTTAGGCGCCGCTTGTCCCATTTCCTATGCTGACTGCCTCACTAAGGCTATAGGTTAGGCGCCACCCATGTCAACGAAGGCGATGGGTCAGGCGCCGCCTATATCAACATAGGCGATAGGTTAGGTGCCGATTATACTATTTCATATGCTCACTGCCTCACTTAGGCGATAGGTTAGGCTCCGCCTATGTCAACATAGACGATGTCTTAGGCGCCGCCTATATCAAAATAGGTGATAGTTTAGGCGCCGCATATACCATTACCTTTGCTCACTGCCTCACTTAGGCGATAGCTTAGGCGCCACATATGTCAACAAAGGCGATGGGTCAGGAGCCGCCTATATCAACATAGGCGATACGTTAGGTGCCGATTCTACTATTTCATATGCTCACTACCTCACCTAGGCGATTGGTTAGGTGACACCTATGTCAACATAGGCGATGGCTTAGGCGCCACCTATATCAACATAAGCGATAGGTTAGGAGCCGCTTATACCATTGCCTATGCTCACTGCCAGACTTAGTCGATAGGTCAGGCGCCGCCTATGTCAACATAGGCGATGGCTTAGGTGCCACCTATATCAACATAGGCGATAGGTTAGGCACCACCTTTACTCACTGCCTCACTTAGGTGATAGGTTAGGCTCCACCTATGTCAACAAAAACGATGGGTCAGGCGCCGCCTATATCAACATAGGCGATAGGTTAGTAGCCGATTATACTATTTCATATGCTCACTTCCTCACTTAGGCGATAGGTTAGATGATACCTATGTCAACATAGGCGATGGGTTAGGTGCCACCTATATCAACATAGGCGATAGGTTAGGTGCCGCTTATACCATTCCCTATGCTTATTACCTTACTTAGGAGATGGCTTAGGCGCCGCCTATATCAACATAGGTGATAGGTTAGGCGCCGCTTATACCATTCCCTACGCTCACTACCTCACTTAGGCGATAGTTTAAGCGCCGCCTATGTCAACATTGGCGATGTCGTAGGCCACGCCTATATCAACATAGGTGATAGGTTAGGCCCCAGTTATCCCATTGCCTATGCTCACTGCCTCACTTAGGCGATAGGTTAGGCGCCGCCTATGTTTCATAGGCGATGTCTTAGGCGCCACCTATATAAACATAGGCCATAGGTTTGGAGCCGCTTATACAATTGCCTATGCTCACTACCTCACTTAGGCGAAAGGTTAGGCGCCGACTATGTCTACATAGGCGATGGCTTAGGTGCCACCTATATCAACCTAGGCGATAGGGTAGGCGCCTCATAAACTATTACCTTGTCTCACTTCCTCACTTAGGCGTTAGGTTAGGCGCCACCTATGTCAACAAAGGCGATATGTCAGGCGCAGCCTATATCAACATAGGCGATAGGTTAGGCGCCGATTATACTATTTCATATGCTCACTGCCTCACTTAGGCGATAGGTTAGGTGACACCTATGTCAACATAGGCGATGGCTTAGGCGCCACATATATCAACATAAGCGATATGTTAGGAGCCTCTTATACCATTGACTATGATTACTGCCTCACTTAGGTGATAGGTTATGCATCGCCTATGTCAACACAAGCGATTGGTTAGGCACCACCTATATAAACATAGGCGATTGGTTAGTCGTCGCTTATACCTTTCCCTATGCTCACTACCTCACTTAGGCAATAGTTAGGCTCCGCTTATGTCAACATAGTCTATGGCTTAGGCGCCGCCTATATCAACATAGGCGATAGGTTTGGCGCCGCTTATACCATTGCCTATTCTCACTGCCTCACTTAGGCGATAGGTTAGGCGCCGCCTATGTTACATAGGCGATGGCTTAGGTGCCACCTATATAAACATAGGCAATAGGTTTGGCGCCTCTTATACAATTTCCTAAGCTAACTGCCTCACTTAGGCGATAGGTTAGGCGTTTCCTATATCATCATATGCGATCGATTTGGCGCCGCCTCTATCAACATAGGCGATAGGTTATGCGCCGCTTATACCATTGCCTATGCTCACTGCCTCACTTAGGCGATTGCATAGGTGCCGCCTATATCAACTTAGGCGATAGGTTAGGCACCACTTATACCATTGCCTATGCTCACTGCCTCACATAGGCGATAGGTTAGGCTCCGCCTATGATACATAGGCGATATCTTAGGCGCCACCTATATAAACCTAAGCGATAAGTTTGGCGCCGCTTATACCATTGCCTATGCTCACTACCTCACTTAGGCGATAGGTTAGGCGCCGCCTATGTCAACATAGGCGATGGCTTAGGCGCCACCTATATCAACATAGGCGATAGGTTAGGCGCCGTTATACCATTGCCTATGCTCACATCCTAACATAGGCGATAGGTTAGGCACCACCTATGTTACATTGGTGATGGCTTAGGCGCTACCTATATAAACATAGGCGATAGATTTGGCGCTGCTTATACCATTGCCTATGCTCACTCCCTCACTTCGGAGATAGGTTAGGTGCCGCCTATGTCAACATAGGCGATGGCGTAGGCGCCGCCTATATCAACATAGGCGATAGGTTAGGAGTCGCTTATACCATTGCCTATGCTTACAGCCTCACTTAGGCGATAGGTTTGGCACCGGCTATATCAACATAGGCGATGGCATAGGCGCCGCCTATATCAACATAGGCGATAGGTTAGGCACTGGTTATACCATTGCCAATGCTCACTGCCTCACTTGGGCAATATGTTAGGCACCGCCTATGTCAACATTGGCGATGGCTTAGGCGCCGCCTATATCAACATAGGTGATAGGTTAGGCGCTGCTTATACCATTTCCTATACTTACTGCCTCACTTAGGCGATAAGTTAGGCACCGCCACATAGGCAATTTCTTAGGCGCCGCCTATATCAACATAGGCAATAGGTTAGGCGACGCTTATTCCATTGCCTGTGCTCACTGCCTCACTTAGGCGATAGGTTAGGTGCCGCCTAGTTCAACATAGGCGATGGATTAGACGCTGCCTATATCAACATAAGCGATGGGTTAGGAGCCGCTTATACCATTACCTATGCTCACTGCTTCACTTATGCGATAGGTTAGGTGTCGCCTAAGTCAAGATAGGCGATGGATTAAGCGCCGCCTATATCAACAGAGGCGATAGGTTAGGCGCCGCTTATACCATTGCCTATACTCTCTGCCTTACTTATGCGTTAGGCTAGGCGCCGCCTATGTCAACATAGGCGATGGCATAGGCGCCGCCTATATCAACATAGGCGATAGGTTAGGTGCCTCTTATACCATTTCCTTTGCTCACTGCCTCAATTAGGCGATAGGTTAGGCACCGCCTATGTCAATATAGGCGATGTCTTAGGCGTCACCTATATAAAGATAGGGGATAGGTTCGGCGCCCCTTATAGCATAGACAATGCTCACTCCCTCACTTAGGCGATTTGTTAGGCGCCGCCTATGTCAACATAGGTGATAGCTTAGGTGCCGCCTATATCAACATAGGAAATAGGTTAGGCGTTGCTTATACCATTGACTATCCTCACTGCCTCACTTAGGCGATAGTTTAGGCTCTGTCTATGTCAACATAGACGATGGCTTAGGCGCCGCCTATATCAACATAGGCGATAAGTTAGGCGCTGATTATACTATTTCAAATGCTCACTGCATCACTTAGGTTATAGGTTAGGTGACATCTATGTCAACATAGGCGATGGCTTAAGCGCCACCTATATCAACATAAGCGATAGGTTAGGAGCCTCTTAGACCATTGCCTATGCTCAATGCCTCATTTAGGCAAAAGGTTAGGCATCGTCTATGTCAGCATAGGCGATGGGTTAGGCGCCGCCTATATCAACATAGGCGATAAGTTAGGCGCCAATTACACTATTTCAAATGCTCACTACATCACTTAGGTGATAGGTTAGGTGACATCTATATCAACATAGGCGATGGCTTATGCGCCACCTATATCAACATAAGCGATAGGTTAGGAGCCTGTTATACCATTGCCTATGCTCACTGCCTCATTTAGGTGAAAGGTTAGGCGTCGCCTATGTCAGCATAGGCGATGGGTTTGGAGCCGCCTATATCAACATAGGCGATAGGTTAGGCGCCGCTTAAACCATTCCTTATGCTCACTACCTCACTTAGGCGATAGGTTAGGTGCCGCCTATGTCAACATAGGTGATGGCTTAGGCGCCGCCTATATCAACATATGCGATAGGATAGGCCCCGCTTATACCATTGCCTATGCTCACTGCCTAACTTAGGCGATAGGTTAGGCACCGCCTATGTTACATAGGTTGTGGCTTAGGCACTACCTATATCAACATAGGCCAATAGTTTAGGCGCTACTTATACCGTTGCCTATGCTCACTGCCTTACTTAGGCAATGGCTTAGGTGCCGCCTATATCAACATATGCGATAGGTTAGGCGCCGCTTATAGCATTTTCTATGCTCGCTGCCTAAATTAGGTGATAGGTTAAGCGCCGCATATGTTAACATAGGCGATCTCTTAGGCGCCGCCTATAAAAACATAGGCGATAAGTTAGTCGCCACTTATACCATTGCCTATGCTCAGTGCCTCCCTTGGGCGATGGCTTAGGTGTTGCCTATATCAACATAGGCGATAGGTTAAGCGCCGCTTATACCATTGCCTATGCTCACTGCCTCACTTAGGCGATAGGTTAGGTGTCGCCTATGTTACATAGGCGATGCTTAGGCGCCACATATATCAACATAGGCGATAGGTTAGGCGCCGCTTATACCCTTACCTATGCTCACTGGCTCACTTAGGCGATAGGTTAGGCGCCTTTTATACCATTGCCTATTCTCACTCCCTCACTTTGTAGATAGGGTAGTCTTTGCCTATGTCAATATAGGCGATGGCTTAGGTGCCGCCTATATCAACATAGGCGATAGGTTAGGAGCCGCTAATACCATTGCCAATTCTCACTGCCTGACTTAGGCGATAGGTTACGCTCCTCCTATGTTACATAGGCAATGGCTTAGGCGTCGCCTATATCAACATAGGCAATAGGTTAGGCGACGCTTATACCTTTGCCTATGCTCACTGCCTTTCATAGACGATAGGTTAGGCGCCGCCCATGTCAACATAGGCTATGGCTCAGGCACCGCCTATATTAACATAGGCGATAGGTTAGGCGCCACCTATACCATTGCCTATTATCACTGCCTCACTTAGGCGATAGGTTAGGCGCCAGCTATGTCAACAAAGGTAATGGGTTAGGCGCCGCCTATATCAACATAGGCGATAGGTTAGGTGCCGATTATACTATTTCATGTGCTCACTGCCTTACTTATGCGATAGGTTAGGTGACACCTATGTCAATATAGGCGATGGCTTAGGCGCCACCTATATCAATATAAGCGATAGGTTAGGAGCTGCTTATACTATTGTCTATGCTTACTGCCTCACTTAGGCGATAGGTTAGGCGTCGCCTATGTCAACAAGGGCGATGGCTTAGGCACCGCCTATATCAACATAGGCGATAGGTTAGGGGCCGCTTATACCATTCCCTATCCTCACTACCTCACTTAGGCGAAAGGTGAGGCGACGCCTATGTCAACATAGGCGTTGGCTTAGGAGCCACCTATATCAACAGAGGCGATAGGTTAGGCGCCGCTTATACCATTGCCTATGCTCACTGCCTCACTTAGGCGATCGGTTAGGCGCCGCCTATGTCAACATAGGCGATGGGTCAGGAGCCGCCTATATCAACATAGTCAATAGGTTAGGAGCCGATTATACTATTTCATATGCTCACTGACTCACATAGGCGATAGTTTAGGTGACACCTATGTCAACATAGGCGATGGCTTAGGTTCCATCTATATCAACATAAGCGTTAAGTTAAGAGCCGCTTATACCATTTCCTATGCTCACTGACTCACTTAGGTGATAGGTTAGGCGTCGCCTATGTCAACATAGGCGATCGCTTAGGCGCCGCCTATATAAACATAGGCAATAGGGTAGGCGCTACTTATACCATTGCCAATGGTCACTGTCTTACTTAGGCGATGGCTTAGGTGCCGCCTATATCAACATAGGCGATAGGTTAGGCGCCGCTTATACCATTGTCTATGCTCACTGCCTAACTTAGGTGATAGGTTAAGCGCCGTATATGTCAACATAGGCGATCGCTTAGGCGCCGCCTATATCAACATAGGCGATAGGTTAGGCGCCGCATATACCATTGCCTATGCTCACTGCCTCCCTTGGGCGATGGCTTAGGTGCCGCCTATATCAATATAGGCGATAGGTTAGGCACCGCTTATACCATTATCTATGCTCACTGCCTCTCTTAGGCGATAGGTTAGGTGCCGCTTATACCATTGCCTATGCTCAGTGCCTCACTTAGACGATAGGTTAGGCGCCGCCTATGTCAGAATAGCCTATGGCTCAGGTGCCGCCTATGTCAACATAGGCAATGGCTTAGGCCACACCTATATACTCATAGGCGATAGGTTTGGCGCCACTTATATCAACATAGGCAATAAGGTAGGCGCCGCTTATACCATTGCCTATGCTTACTGCCTTACTTAGGCGATAGGTTAGGTGCCGCCTATGTCAACATAGGCGATCGGTCAGGATCCGCCTATATCTACATAGGCGATAGGTTAAGCGCCGATTATACTATTTCATATGCTCACTGCTTCACATAGGCGATAGGTTAGGAGACACCTATGTCAACATTGGCGATGGCTTAGGTGCCACCTATATCAACATAAGCGATAGGTTAGGAGCCGCTTATACCATTGCCTATTCTCACTGACTCACTTAGCCGATAGGTTAGGCGTCGCCTATGTCAACATAGGCGATGGCTTAGGCGCCGCCTATATAAACATAGGCGATAGGTTAGGCGCCGCTTATACCATTCCCTATGCTCACTACCTCACTTAGGCGATAGGTTAGGCGCCGCCTATGTCAACATAGGCGATGGCTTAGGCGCCGCCTATATCAACATAGGCAATAGGTTAGGCGCCGCTTATACTATTGCCTATGCTCAATGCCTCACTTAGGCGATAGGTTAGGTGTCGCTTATACCATTGTCTATGCTCACTGCCTCACTTAGGTGATAGGTTAAGTGCCGCATATGTCAACATAGGTGATCTCTTAGGTGCCGCCTATATCAACATAGGCAATAGGTTAGGCGCCAATATACCATTGCCTATGCTCACTGCCTAACTTAGGCGATGGCTTAGGTGCCGCCTATATCAACATAGGCGATAGGTTAGGCACCGCTTATACCATTGCCTATGCTCACTGCCTTACTTAGGCGATAGGTTAGGTGCCGCTTATGTTACAAAGGCGATGGCTTAGGCACCACCTATATAAACATAGGCAATAGGTTTGGCGCCGCTTATACCATTGCCTATGCTCACTTCCTCACTTAGGCGATAGGTTAGGCGCGGCCTATGTCAAAATAAGCGATGGCTTAGGTTCCACATTTATCAACATAGGAGATAGGTTAGGAGCCTCTTATACCATTGCCTATGCTCACTACCTTACTTAGGCGATAGGTTAGGCGCCGCCGATGTTAACATAGTCGATGGCTTAGGCGCCGCCTATATCAACATAGGCAATAGGTTAGGCGCCGCTTATACCATTGCCTATGCTCACTGCCTCACTTAGGAGATAGGTTAGGCTCCTCCTATGTTACATAGGCGATGGCTTAGGCGCCACCTATATAAACATAGGCGATAGGCTTGGCGCCGGTTATACCATTCCCTATGCTCACTGCCTCACTTAGGCGATATGTTAGGCGCCGCCTATGTCAACATAGGCGATGGCTTAGGTGCTACCTATATCAACATAGGCGATAGGATAGGCGCCGCTTATACCATTGCCTATGCTCACTGCCTCACTTAGGCGATAGGTTAGCCGTCGCCTATGTCAACATAGGCGATGGATTAGGCGCTGCCTATAACAACATAGATGATAGGTTAAGCGTCGATTATACTATTCCCTATGCTCACTACCTCACTTAGGCGATAGGTTAGGCACCGCCTATGTCAACATTGGCGATGGCTTAGGCGCCGCCTATGTCAACATAGGCGATAGGTTAGGCGCTGCTTATACCATTGCCTATGCTCACTGCCTCACTTAGGTGATAGATTAGGCACCACCTATATAAACATAGGCGAGAGGTTTGGCGCCGCTTATACCATTGGCTATGCCCACGTCCTCACTTAGTCTATATGTTAGGCGTCGCTTATACCATTGCCTATGCTCACTGCCTTACTTAGGCGATGGCTTAGGTGTCGCCTATATCAACATAGGCGATAGGTTAGGTGCCGCTTATACCATTGTCTATGCTCACTGCCTCACTTAGGCAATAGGTTAGGTGACACCTATGTCAACATAGGCGATGGCTTAGGCGCCACATATATAAATATAAGCGATATGTTAGGAGCCTCTTATACCATTGACTAGGCTTACTGCCTCAATTAGGTGATAGGTTAGGCATCGCCTATGTCAACACAAGAGATGGCTTAGGCACCGCCTATATCAACATAGGCGATAGGTTAGTCGTCGCTTATACTATTCCCTATGCTCACTACCTCACTTAGGCAATAGTTAGGCACCGCTTATGTCAACATAGTCGATGGCTTAAGCGCCGCCTATATCAACATAGGCAATAGGTTAGGCACCGCTTATACCATTTCCTATGCTCAACTCCTCACTTAGGCGATGGCTTAGGTGCCGCCTATATCAACATAGGCGTTGGTTAGGCGCCGCTTATACCATTGCCTATGCTCACTGCCTCACTTAGGCGATAGGTTAGGCGTCGCCTATGTTTCAGATGGCTTAGGCGACACCTATATAAACATAGGCGATAGGTTTGGTGCCGCTTATACCATTGCCTATGCTCACTTCCTTACTCAGGCGATAGGTTAGGCGCCGCCTATGTCAACATAGGCGATAGCTTAGGCGCCAACTATATAAACATAAGCGATACGTTTGGCGCCGCTTTTACCATTCCCTATGCTCACTGCCTCACTTAGGTGATTTGGTAGGCGTCTCCTATGTCAACATAGACGATGGCTTAGGCGCCACCACTATCAACATAGGCGATAGGTTAGGCGCCGCTTATACCATTGCCTATGCTCACTGCCTTACTTAGACGATAGTTTAGGAGCCGCCAATGACAACATAGGCTATGGCTCAGGCGCTGCCTATATCAACATAGGTGATAGGTTAGGCGCCACTTATACCATTGCCTATGCTCACTGGCTTATTTAGGCGATAGGTTAGGTGCCGCCTATGTCAACATAGGCGATGGCTTAGGCCCCACCTTTATTAATATAGGCGATAGGTTTGGTGTTGCTTATAGCATTGTCTATACTCACTGCCTCACTTAGGTGATAGGTTAGGCGCCGCCTATGTCAACATCGGCGATCGCTTAGGTACCGCCTTTATCAACATAGGCGATCACTTAGGCGCCGCCTATATCAATATAGGTGATAGGATACACGCCGCTTATACCATTGCCTATGCTCACTCCCTCACTTGGGCGATAGGTTAGGCGTCGCCTATGTCAATATAGGCGATGGTTTAGGTGCCGCCTATATCAACATAGGCAATAAGTTAGGCACCGCTTATACCATTGCCTATGCTCACTTCCTTACTTAGGCGATAGGTTAGGCGTCGTCAATGTCAGCATAGGAGATGTCTAAGGTGCCGCCTTTATCAAAATAGTTGATAGGTTAGGCGCCGCTTATACCATTGCCTATGCTCACTGCCTCACTTAGGCGATAAGTGAGGTGCCGCCTATGTCAACATAGGCGATGGCTTAGGCCCCACCTATATCAACATAGGCGATAGGTTTGGCGCCGCTTATAGCATTGCCTAAGCTCACTGCCTCACTTAGGTGATAGGTTAGGCACCACCTATGTCAACATAGGCAATCGCTTAGGCGCCATCTTTATCAACATAGGCGATAGGCTACGCGCTGCTTATACCATTGTCTATGCTCACTCCCTCACTTAGGCGATAGGTTAGGCATCGCCTATGTCAATATAGGCGATGGCTTAGGTGCCACCTATATCAACATAGGCAATAAGGTAGGCATCGCTTATACCATGGCCTATGCTCACTTCCTTACTTAGGAGATAGGTTACGTGACGTCTATGTCAACATAGGTGATGTCTAAGGTGCCTTGTTTATCAAAATAGTTGATAGGTTAGGCTACGCTTATACCATTTCCTATGCTCACTACCTCACTTAGGCGATAGGTTAGGTGTCGCCTATGTCAACATAGGCGATGGATCAGGACCCGCCTATATCAACATTGGCGATAGGTTAGGCGCCGATTATACTATTTCATATGCTTACTGCCTCACTTAGGCGATAGGTTAGGGGACACCTATGTCAATATAGGCAATGGCTTAGGCGCCGCCTATATCAACATAGGAAATAAGTTAGGAGCCGCTTATACCATTGCCTATGCTCACTGCCTTACTTAGGCGATAGGTTAGGTGCCGTCTATGTCAACATAGGTGATGGGTCAGGAGCCGCCTATATCAACATAGGATATAGGTTAAGCGCCGATTATTCTATTTCATATGCTCACTGCTTCACTTAGGCGATAGGTTAGGTGACACCTATGTCAACATAGGCGATGGCTTAGGATCCACCTATATCAACATAAGCGATAGGTTAGGAGCCGCTTATACCATTGCCTATGCTCACTGACTCACTTAGGCGATAGGTTAGGCGTCGCCTATGTCAATATAGGTGATGGCTTAGGCGCCGCCTATGTCAATATAGGCGATGGCTCAGGCACCGCCTATATCAACATAGGCGATAGGTTAGGCGCTGCTTATACCATTCGCTAGGCTTACTACTTCACTTAGGCGATAGGTTAGGCACCGCTTCTACTATTGCCTATTCTCACTGCCTCACTTAGGCAATAGGTTAGGCGCCGCTTATACCATTGTCTATGCTCACTGCCTCACTTAGGCGATAGCTTAGGCGCCGCCTATATCAACATAGGCAATAGGTTAAGCGCCGATATACCATTGCCTATGCTCACTGCCTCACTTAGGCGATGGCTGAGGTGCTGCCTATATCAACATAGGCGATAGGTTAGGCGCCGCTTATACCATTGCCTATTCTCACTGCCTTAGTTAAAAGATAGGTTAGGCTCCGTCTATGTTACATAGGCGATGGCTTAGGCGCCACCTATATAAACATAGGCAATAGGTTTGGCGCCGCTTATACCATTGCCTATGCTCACTGCCTCACTTAGGCGATAGGTTAGGCGCGGCCTATGTCAAAATAGGCGATGGCTTAGGTGCCACATTTATCAACATAGGAGATAGGTTAGGCGCCTCTTATACCATTGCCTATGCTCACTACCTCACATAGGTGATAGGTTAGGCGCCGCCTATGTCAACATAGTTGATGGCTTAGGCACCTCCTATATCAACATAGGCGATAGGTTAGGCGCCGCTTATACCATTGCCTATGCTCACTGCCTCACTTAGGCGATAGGTGAGGCTCCGCCTATGTTACATAGGCGATGTCTTAGGCGCCACCTATATAAACATAGGCGATAGGTTTGGCGCCGCTAATACCATTGCCTATGCTCACTGCCTCAATTAGGCGATAGGTTAGGCGCTGCCTATGTCAACATAGGCGATGGCTTAGGTGCTACCTATATCAACATAGGTGATAGGTTAGGCGCCGCTTATAACGATACCTTTGCTCAGTGCCTCACTTAGGCGATAGGTTAGGCGTCACCTATGACAACAAAGGCGATGGGTCAGGCGCCGCCTATATTGACATAGCCGATAGGCTAGACACCAATTATACTATTTCATATGCTCACTGCCTCACTTAGGCGATAGGTTAGGTGACACCTATGTCAACATAGGCGATGGCTTAGGCGCCACTTATATCAACATAAGCGATAGGTTAGGAGCCGCTTATACCATTGCCTATGCTCACTGCCTCACTTAGGCGATAGGTTAGCCGTCGCCTATGTCAACATAGGCGATGGATTAGGAGCCGTCTATAACAAGATAGATGATAGGTTAAGCGCTGATTATACCATTCACTTTGCTCACTACCTCACTTAGGCGATAGGTTAGGCACCGCCTATGTCAACATAGGCGATGGCTTAGGCGCCGCATATATCAACATAGGCGATAGGTTAGGTGCTACTTATACTATTGCCTATGCCCACTGCCTCACTTAGGCGATAGGTTAGGCGCCACCTATATCAACATAGGCGATAGGTAAGGCGCCGTTTATACCATTGTCTATGCTTACTGCCTCACTTAGATGATAGGTTAGGCGTGGCATATATCAACATAGGCTATGGCTCAGGCGCCGCCTATATCAATATAGGGTATAGGTTAGGCGCCACTTATACCATTTCCTATTCTCACTGCCTCACTTAGGCGATAGGTTAGGTGCCGTCTATGTATCAAGAGGAGATGTCTTAGGCCCCACATATATCAATATAGGCGATAGGTTAGGCGTCGATTATACCATTGCCAATGCTCACTGCCTCATTTAGGCGATAGGTTTGGCGCCACTTATACCATTACCTATGCTCACTCCCTCACTTAGGTGATAGGTTAGGGTTCGCCTATGTCAATATAGGCGATGGCTTAAGCGCCGCCTATATCAACATAGGCGATGGCTTAGGCGCCGCCTATATCAACATAGGCGATAGTTTAGGCGCCGCTTATACCATTGCCAATGCTCACTGCCTCACTTAGACGATAGGTTAGGTGCCGCCTATGTTACATAGTCGATGGCTTATACGCCGCCTATATCAACATAGGCGATATGTTAGGAGTGGCTTATACCATTGCCTATACTCACTGCCTAACTTAGACAATAGGTTAGGCATCGCCTATGTCAACATAGGCTATGGCTCAGGCGCCGCCTATATCAACATAGGCGATAGGTTAGGCGCCATTAATACCATTGCCTATGCTCACTGCCTCATTAAGCAGATAGGTTAGGTGCCGCCTAAGTCAAAATAGGCGATGTCTTAGGCCCCACCTATATCAACATAGGCGATAGGTTTGGCGCCGCATTATAGCATTGCCTATGCTTACTGCCTCACTTGGGTGATAGGTTAGGCGCCGCCTATGTCAACTTAGGCGATGGCTTAGGCTCCGCCTTTATAAACATAGATGAGAGGCTAGGCGCCGCTTATATCATTGCCTATGCTCACTCCCTCACTTAGGCGATAGGTTAGGTGCCGCCTATGTCAATATAGGCGATGGATTATCCGCCGCCTATATCAACATAGGCAATAAGATAGGCGCCGCTAATACCATTGCCTATGCTCACTGCCTTACTTAGGCGATAGGTTAGGCTCCGCTTATGTCAACATAGACGATGTCTTAGGTGCCACCTTTATCAACACAGGCGATAGGTTAGGCGCCGCTTATACCATTGCCTATGCTCTCTGCCTCACTTAGGCGATAGGTTAGGCGCCGCCTATGTCAATATAGGCGATGGGGAATGAGCCACCTATATCCACATAGGCAATAGGTTAGGCGACGATTATACTATTTCATATGCTCACTGCCTCACTTAGGCGATAGGTTAGGTGACACCTATGTCAACATAGGTGATGGCTTAGGCGCCACCTATATCAACAAAAGCGATAGGTTAGGAGTCGCTAATACCATTGCCTATGCTCAATGCCTTACTTAGGTGATGTATTAGGTGCCGCTTATATTAACATAGGCGATAGGTTAGGCGCCGGTTATACCTTTGACTATTCTTACTGCTTCACTTAGGCGATAGGTTAGGCGCCGCCTATGTCAATATAGGTGTTGGCTTAGACGCCGCCTATATCAACATAGGCGATAGGTTAGGCGCCGCTTAGACATTATCATTGCTCACTGCATCACTTAGGCGATAGGTTAGGCGCCACCTTTGTCAACATAGGCGATGGATTATGCGCCGCCTATATCAACTTAGGTGATAGGTTAGGTGCCGCTTATACCATTGCCTATGCTCACTGCCTCAATTAGGCGATAGGTTAGGCGTCGCCTATGTCAACATAGGAGATCGCTTTGGCGCTGCCTATATCAACATTGAGGATAGGTTAGGCGCCGCTTATAACATTGCCTATGCTCACTGCCTCACTTAGGAGATGGCTTAAGTGCCTCCTATATCAACATAGGCGATAGGTTAGGCACCGCTTATACCATTGTTTATTCTCACTTCTTCACTTAGGCGATTGGTTAGATGCCGCCTATGTCAATATAAGCGATGGCTTAGAGGCCGCCTATATCGACATAGGAGATAGGTTAGGCGCCGCTTATACCATTACCTATGCTCACTGCCTCACTTAGGCGATAGGTTAGGCGCCGCCTATGTCAACATAGGCGATGGCTTAGGCGACGCCTATATCAACATAGGCGATAGGTTAGGCGCCGCTTATACCATTGCCTATGCTCACTTCCTCTCTAAGGCGATAGGTTAGGCGCCGCCTATGTCAACATAGGCGAAGGCTTAGGCACCGCATATATAAACATAGGCGATAGGTTAGGCGCCGCTTATACCATTGTCTTTGCTCACTACCTAACTTAGGTGATAGTTTAGGCGCCACCTATACAATTTCATATGCTTACTGCCTCACTTAGGCGAGAGGTTAGGTGAGACCTTTGTCAACATAGGCGATGGGTTAGGCGCAACCTATATCAACATAGGCGATAGGTTAGGCGCCGCTTATACCATTCCCTATGCTCATTACCTCACTTAGGCGATGTCTTAGGAGCCGCCTATATCAACATAGGCGATAGGTTAGGCGCCGCTTATGCCATTCCCTATGCTCACTGCCTCACTTAGGCGATAGGTTAGGCGCCGCCTATGTTACATAGGTGATGGCTTAGGCGCCACCTATATAAATATAGTCCAAAGGTTTGGCGCCGCATATACCATTGCCTATGCTCACCGCCTCACTTAGGTGAAAGGTTAGGCGCCGACTATGTCAACATATGCGATGGCTTAGGTGCCACCTATATAAACATAGGCGATAGGTTAGGCGCCGCTTATACCATTACCTTGTCTCACTTCCTCATTTAGGCGATAGGTTAGGCGCCTCCTATGTCAACAAAGGCGATGGATCAGGCGTTGCCTATATCAACATAGGCAATAGGTTAGGCGCCGATTATACTACTTCATATGCTCACTGCCTCACTTAGGCGATAGGTTAGGTGACACCTATGTCAACATAGGCGATGGCTTAGGCACCGCCTATATCATCATAAGAGATAGGTTAGTCATCGCTTATACCATTCCCTATGCTCACTACCTCACTTAGGCAATAGTTAGGCACCGCTTATGTCATCATAGTCGATGGCTTAGGCGCCGCCTTTATCAACATAGGCGATAGGTTTGGCGTCGCTTATACCATTGCCTATTCTCACTGCCTCACTTAGGCGATAGGTTAGGCGCCGCCTATGTTACATAGGCGATAGCTTAGGCGCCACCAATATAAACATAGGCGATAGGTTTGGCGCTTCTTATACCATTTCTTAAGCTAACTGCCTCACTTAGGCGATAGGTTAGGCGCCTCTTATACCATTGCCTATGCTCACTGCCTCACTTAGGCGATGGCTTAGGTGCTGCCTATATAAACTTAGGCGATAGGTTTGGTGCCGCTTATACCATTGTCTATGCTCACTGCCTCACATAGGCGATAGGTTAGGCGCCGCCTATGTTACATAGGCGATATCTTAGGCGCCACCTATATAAACATAAGCGATAAGTTTAGCGCCGCTTATACCATTGCCTATGCTCACTGCCTCACTTAGGCGATAGGTTAGGCGCCGCCTATGTCAACATAGGGGATGACTTAGGCGCCACCTATATCAACATAGGCGATAGGTTAGGCGCCGCATATACCATTGCCTATGCTCATTTCCTAACTTAGGCGATAGGTTAGGCACCGCCTATGTTACATTGGTGATGGCTTAGCCGCTACCTATATAAACATAGGCGATAGATTTGGCGCCGCTTATACCATTGCCTATGCTCACTGCCTCACTTAGGTGATAGGTTAAGCGCCGTCTCTGTCAACATAGGTGATGGCTTAGGAGCCGCCTATATCAAAATAGGCGATAGGTTAGGCGCCGCTTATACCATTGCCTATGCTCACTTCCTCACTAAGGCGATAGGTTAGGCGCCGCCTATGTCAACATAGGCAAAGGCTTAGGCACCGCATATATCAACATAGGCGATAGGTTAGGCGCCGCTTATACCATTGTCTTTGCTCACTACCTAACTTAGGTGATAGTTTAGGCGCCACCTATGTCAACAAAGACGATGGGTAAGGCGCCGCCTATATCAATATAGGTTACAGGTTAGGAGCCGATTATACTATTTCATATGCTTACTGCCTCACTTAGGCGAGTGGTTAGGTGACACCTTTGTCAACATAGGCGATGGGTTAGGCGCAACCTATATCAACATAGGCGATAGGTTAGGCGCCGCTTATACCATTCCCTATGCTCATTACCTCACTTAGGCGATGTCTTAGGCGCCGCCTATATCAACATAGGCGATAGGTTAGGCGCCGCTTATACCATTCCCAATGCTCACTGCCTCACTTAGGCGATAGGTTAGGCTCCGCCTATGTTATATAGGTGATGGCTTAGGCGCCACCTATATAAACATAGTCCATAGGTTTGGCGTCGCTTATACCATTGCCTATGCTCACCGCCTCACTTAGGTGAAAGGTTAGGCGCCGACTATGTCAACATATGCGATGGTTTAGGTTCCACCTATATCAACATAGGCGATAGGTTAGGCGCCGCTTATACCATTACCTTGTCTCACTCCCTCACTTAGGCGATAGGTTAGGCTCCACCTATGTCAAAAAAGGCGATGGGTCAGGCGCAGCCTATATCAACATAGGTGATAGGTTAGGCACCGATTATACTATTTCATATGCTCACTGCCTCACTTAGGCAATAGGTTAGGTGACATCTATGTCAACATAGGCGATGGCATAGGCGCCATATATATCAACATATGTGATAGGTTAGTCGTCGCTTATACCATTCCCTATGCTCACTACCTTACTCAGGCAATAGTTAGGCACCGTTAATGTCAACATAGTCGATGTCTTAGGCGCCGCCTATATCAACATAGGAGATAGGTTTGGCGCCACTTATACCATTGCCTATTCTCACTGCCTCACTTAGGCGATAGGTTAGGCGCCGCCTATGTTACATAGGCGATCTCTTAGGCGCCACCTATATAAACATAGGCGATAGGTTTGGCGCCTCTTATACCATTTCCTAAGTTAACTGCCTCACTTAGGCGATAGGTTAGGAGTCGCAAATATCAGCATAGGCGATCGATTAGGCGCCGCCTATATCAACATAGGCGATAGGTTATGCGCCGCTTATACCATTGCCTATGCTCACTGCCTCACTTAGGCGAAGGCTTAGGTGCCGCCTATATCAACTTAGGCGATAGGTTAGGCGCCGCTTATACCATTGCCTATGCTCACTGCCTCACATAGGTGATAGGTTAGGCGCCGCCTATGTTACATAGGCGATATCTTAGGCGCCACCTATAAAAACATAAGCGATAAGTTTGGCGTCGCTTATACCATTGCCTATGCTCTCTGCCTCACTTAGGCGATAGGTTAGGCGCCGCCTATGTCAACATAGGCGATGGCTTAGGCGCCACCTATATCAACAGAGGCGATAGGTTTGGCGCCGCATATACCATTGCCTATGCTCACTTCCTAACGTAGGCGATAGGTTAGGCACCGCCTATATTACATTGGTGATGGCTTAGGTGCTACCTATATAAACATAGGCGATAGATTTGGCGCTGCTTATACCATTGCCTATGATCACTGCCTCACTTAGGTGATAGGTTAAGCGTCGTCTCTGTCAACATAGGTGATGGCTTAGGCGCCGCCTATATCAAAATAGGCGATAGGTTAGGCGCCGCTTATACCATTACTTATAGTCACTCCCTCACTTCGGAGATAGGTTAGGTGCCGCCTATGTCAACATAGGTGATAGCTTAGGTGCCGCCTATATCAACATAGGCGATAGGTTAGGAGCCACTTATTCCATTGCCTATGCTTACAGCCTGACTTAGGCGATAGGTTAGGCACCGCCTATATCAACATAGGCGATGGCATAGGCGCCGCCAATATCAACATAGGCGATAGGTTTGGCGCTGGTTATACTATTGCCAATGCTCACTGCCTCACTTGGGCAATATGTTAGGCACCGCCTATGTCAACATAGGCGATGGATTAGGCGCCGCCTATATCAACATAGGTGATAGGTTAGGCGCTGCTTATACCATTTCCTATGCTTACTGCCTCACTTAGGCGATAAGTTAGGCACCGCCACATAGGCAATTTCTTAGGCGCCGCCTATATCAACATAGGCAATAGGTTAGGCGACGCTTATTCCATTGCCTATGCTCACTGCCTCATTTAGGCGATAGGTTAGGTGCCGCCTAGTTCATCATAGGCAATGGCTTAGGCCCTGCCTATATCAACATAGGCGATGGGTTAGGAGCCGCTTATAACATTACCTATGCTCACTGCTTCACTTATGCGATAGGTTAGGGGTCGCCTAAGTCAAGATAGGCGATGGATTAAGCGCCGCCTATATCAACATAGGCGATAGGTTATGCGCCGCTTATACCATTCCCTATACTCGCTGCCTCACTTATGCGTTAGGTTAGGCGCCGCCTATGTCAACATAGGCGATGGCATAGGCGCCGCCTATATCAACATAGGCGATAGGTTAGGCGCCTCTTATACCATTTCCTTTGCTCACTGCCTCACTTAGGCGATAGGTTAGGCACCGCCTATGTCAATTTAGGCGATGGCTTAGGCGTCACCTATATAAAGATAGGCGATAGGTTCGGCGCCCCTTATAGCATAGCCATTGCTCACTCCCTCACTTAGGAGATATGTTAGGCGCCGCCTATGTCAACATAGGTGATAGCTTAGGTGCCGCCTATATCAACATAGGAAATAGGTTAGGAGCTGCTTATACCATTTCCTATTCTCACTGCCTCACTTAGGCGATAGTTTAGGCTCTGTCTATGTTAACATAGGCGATGGCTTAGGCGCCGCCTATATCAACATAGGCGATAAGTTAGGCGCCGATTATACTATTTCAAATGCTCACTGCATCACTTAAGTGATAGGTTAGGTGACATCTATGTCAACATAGGCGATGGCTTAAGCGCCACCTATATAAACATAAGCGATAGGTTAGGAGCCTCTTATACCATTGCCTATGCTCATTGCCTCATTTAGGCGAAAGGTTAGGCATCGCCTATGTCAGCATAGGCGATGGGTTAGGCGCCGCCTATATCAACATAGGCGATAAGATAGGCCCCAATTATACTATTTCAAATGCTCACTGCATCACTTAGGTGATAGGTTAGGTGACATCTATGTCAACATAGGCGATGGCTTAAGCGCCACCTATATTAACAGAAGTGATAGGTTAGGTGCCTTTTATACCATTGCCTATGCTTACTGCCTCATTTAGGCGAAAGGTTAGGCTTCGCCTATGTCAACATAGGCGATGGGTTAGGCGCCGCCTATATCAACATAGGCGATAGGTTAGGCGCCGCTTATACCAGTCCCTATGCTCACTACCTCACTTAGGCGATAGGTTAGGCGCCTCTTATGTCAACATAGGCGATGGCTTAGGCGCCGCCTATATCAACATAGGCGATAGGTTAGGCGCCGCTTATACCATTGCCTATGGTCACTGCCTAACTTAGGCGATAGGTTAGGCACCGCCTATGTTACATAGGCTATGGCTTTGGCGCTACCTATATCAACATAGGCAATTGGTTAGGCGCTACTTATACCATTGCCTATGCTCACTGCCTTACTTAGGCAATGGCTTAGGTGCTGCCTATATCAACATAGGCGATAGGTTAGGCGCCGCTTATAGCATTTTCTATGCTCACTTAGGTGATAGGTTAAGCGCCGCATATGTTAACATAGGCGATCGCTTAGGCGCCACCTATAACAACATAGGCGATAAGTTAGGCGCCACTTATACCATTGCCTATGCTCAGTGCCTCCCTTGGGCAATGTCTAAGGTGTCGCCTATATCAATATAGGCGATAGGTTAAGAGCCTCTTATACCATTGCCTATGCTCACTTCCTCACTTAGGAGATAGGTTAGGTGCCGCCTATGTTACATAGGCGATGGCTTAGGCGCCACATATATCAACATAGGCGATAGGTTAGGCGCCGCTTATACCATTACCTATGCTCACTGGCTCACTTAGGCGATAGGTTAGGCGTCACTTATACCATTGCCTATTCTCACTCCCACACTTTGGAGATTGGGTAGGCTTTGCCTATGTCAATATAGATGATGGCTTAGGTGCCGCCTATATCAACATAGGCGATAGGTTAGGCGCCACTTATACCATTGCCTATGCTTACTGCCTAACTTAGGAGATAGGTTACGCTCCTCCTATGTTACATAGGCAATGGCTTAGGCGTCGCCTATATCAACATAGGCAATAGGTTAGGCGCCGCTTATACCATTGCCTATGCTCACTGCCTTTCATAGATGATAGGTTAGGCGCCTCCCATGTCAACATAGGCTATGGCTCAGACACCGCCTATATTAATATAGGCGATAGGTTAGGCGCCACTTATACCATTGCCTATTATCACTGCCTCACTTAGGCGATAGGTTAGGCGCCAGCTATGTCAGCAAAGGTAATGGGTTAGGCGTCGCCTATATCAACATAGGCGATAGGTTAGGTGCCGATTATACTATTTCATGTGCTCACTGCCTTACTTAGGCGATAGGTTAGGTGACACCTATGTCAATATAGGCGATGGCTTAGGCGCCACCTATATCAATATAAGCGATAGGATAGGAGCTGCTTATACTATTGTCTATACTCACTGCCTCACTTAGGCGATAGGTTAGGCGTCGCCTATGTCAACATGGGCGATGGCTTAGGCGATAGGTTAGGCGCCGCTTATACCATTCCCTATGCTCACTACCTCACTTAGGCGAAAGGTGAGGCGACGCCTATGTCAACATAGGCGATGGCTTAGGTGCCGCCTATATCAACAGAGGCGATAGGTTAGGCGCCGCTTATACCATTGCCTATGCTCACTGCCTCACTTAGGCGATCGGTTAGGCACCGCCTATGTCAGCATAGGTGATGGGTCAGGAGCCGCCTATATCAACATAGGCAATAGGTTAGGCGCCGATTATACTATTTCATATGCTCACTGACTCACTTAGGCGATAGTTTAGGTGACACCTATGTCATCATAAGCGATGGCTTAGGTTCCATCTATATCAACATAAGCGTTAAGTTAGGAGCCGCTTATACCATTGCCTATGCTCACTGACTCACTTAGGCGATAGGTTAGGCGTCGCCTATGTCAACATAGGCGATCGCTTAGGCGCCGCCCATATAAACATAAGCGATAGGGTAGGCGCTACTTATACCATTGCCAATGGTCACAGTCTTACTTAGGCGATGGCTTAGGTGCCGCCTATATCAACATAGGCAATAAGTTAGGCGCCACTTATACCATTGCCTATGCTTAGGTGATAGGTTAAGCGCCGTATATGTCAACATAGGCGATCGCTTAAGCGCCGCCTATATCAACATAGGCGATAGGTTAGGCGCCGCTTATACCATTGCCTATGCTCACTGCCTCCCTTGGGCGATGGCTTAGGTGCCGCCTATATCAACAAAGGCGATAGGTCAGGCGCCGTTTATACCATTATCTATGCTCACTGCCTCTCTTAGGCGATAGGTTAGGTGTCTCCTATGTTACATAGGCGATGGCTTAGGCGCCGCCTATATCAACATAGGCAATAGGTTAGGCCCCGCTTATACCATTGCCTATGCTCACTGCCTCACTTAGACGATAGGTTAGGCGCCGCCTATGTCAGAATAGCCTATGGCTCAGGTGCCGCCTATGTCAACATAGGCAATGGCTTAGGCCCCACCTATATACTCATAGGCAATAGGTTTGGCGCCACTTATATCAACATAGGCAATAAATTAGGTGTCGCTTATGTCAACATAGGCGATCGGTCAGGATCCGCCTATATCAACATAGGCGATAGGTTAAGCGCCGATTATACTATTTCATATGCTCACTGCTTCACTTAGGCGATAGGTTAGGAGACACCTATGTCAACATAGGCGATGGCTTAGGTGCCACCTATATCAACATAAGCGATAGGTTAGGAGCCGCTTATACCATTGCCTATGCTCACTGACTCACTTAGGCGATAGGTTAGGCGTCGCCTATGTCAACAGAGATGATGGCTTAGGCGCCGCCTACATCAACATAGGCGATAGGTTAGGCGCCGCTTATACCATTCCCTATGCTCACTACCTCACTTAGGCGATAGGTTAATCGCCGCCTATGTCAACATAGGCGATGGCTTAGGCGCCGCCTATATCAACATAGGCGATAGGTTAGGCGCCGCTTATACTATTGCCTATGCTCAATGCCTCACTTAGGCGATAGGTTAGGTGTCGCTTATACCATTGTCTATGCTCACTGCCTCACTTAGGTGATAGGTTAAGTGCCGCATATGTCAACATAGGCGATCGCTTAGGTGCCGCCTATATCAACATAGGCAATAGGTTAGGCGCCGATATACCATTGCCTATGCTCACTACCTGACTTAGGCGATGGCTTAGGTGCCGCCTATATCAACATAGGCGATAGGTTAGGCGCCGCTTATACCATTGCCTATGCTCACTGCCTTACTTAGGCGATAGGTTAGGCGCCGCCTATGTTACATAGGCGATGGCTTAGGCGCCACCTATATAAACATAGGCAATAGGTTTGGCGCCACTTATACCATTGTCTATGCTCACTTCCTGACTTAGGCGATAGGTTAGGTGCGGCCTATGTCAAAATAAGCGATGGCTTAGGTGCCACATTTATCAACATAGGAGATAGGTTAGGCGTCTCTTATTCCATTGCCTATGCTCACTACCTCACTTAGGCGAATGGTTAGGCGCCGCCTATGTCAACATAGTCGATGGCTTAGGCGCCACCTATATCAACATAGGCGATAGGTTAGGCGCCGCTTATACCATTGCCTATGCTCACTGGCTCACTTAGGCGATAGGTTAGGCTCCTCATATGTTACATAGGCGATGGCTTAGGCGCCACCTATATAAACATAGGCGATAGGTTTGGCGCCGGTTATACCATTGCCTATGCTCACTGCCTCACTTAGGAGATATGTTAGGCGCTGCCTATGTCATCATAGGCGATGGCTTAGGTGCTACCTATATCAACATAGGCGATAGGTTAGGCGCCGCTTATACCATTTCCTATGCTCACTGCCTCACTTAGGCGATAGGTTAGCCGTCGCCTATGTCAACATAGGCGATGGATTAGGCGCTGCCTATAACAACATAGATGATAGGTTAAGAGCCGATTATACCATTCCCTATGCTCACTACCTCACTTAGGCGATAGGTTAGGCACCGGCTATGTCAACATAGTCGATGGCTTAGGCGCCACCTATATTAACATATGCGATAGGTTAGACGCTGCTTATACCATTGCCTATGCTTACTGCCTCACATAGGCGATATGTTAGGCGCCACCTATATAAACATAGGCGAAAGGTTTGGAGCCGCTTATACCAATGGCTATGCCCATGTCCTCACTTAGTCTATATGTTAGGCGTCTCTTATACCATTGCCTATGCTCACTGCTTTATTTAGGCGATGGCTTAGGTGCCGCCTATATCAACATAGGCGATAGGTTAGGCGCCGCTTATACCATTGTCTATGCTCACTGACTCACTTAGGTGATAGGTTAAGCGCCGCATATATCAGCATAGGCAATCGCTTAGGCGCCACCTATATCAACATAGGCAATAGGTTAGGCGCCGCTTATACCTTTGCCTATGCTCAACTCCTCACTTAGGCGATGGCTTAGGTGCCGCTTATATCAACATAGGCGATAGGTTAGGTGCTTCTTATACCATTGCCTATGCTCACTGCCTCACTTATGCGATAGGTTAGGCGTCGTCTATGTTACAGATGGCTTAGGCGACACCTATATAAACATAGGTGATAGGTTTGGCACCGCTTATATCAACATAGGCAATAAGTTAGGCGCCGCTTATACCATTGCCTATGCTTACTGCCTTACTTAGGTGATAGGTTAGGTTCCGCCTATGTTAACATAGGCGATCGGTCAGGAGCCGCCTATATCAACATAGGCGATAGGTTAAGCACCGATTATACTATATCATATGCTCACTGCTTTACTTAGGCGATAGGTTAGGAGACACCTACGTCAACATAGGCGATGGCTTAGGCGCCACCTATATCAACATAAGCGATAGGTTAGGAGCCGCTTATACCATTGCCTATGCTCACTGCCTCACTTAGTCGATAGGTTAGGCGCCGCCTATGCCAACATCGGCGATGGCTTAGGCGCCACCTATATCAATATAGGCGATAGGTTAGGCCCCACCTTTACTCACTGCCTAACTTAGGTGATAGGTTAGGCTCCACCTATGTCAATAAAAGCGATGGGTCAGGCGCCGCCTATATCAACATAGGCGATAGGTTAGGAGCCGATTATACTATTTCATATGCTCACTTCCTCACTTAGGCCATAGGTTAGGTGACACCTATGTCAACATAGGCGATGGGTTAGGCGCCACCTATATCAACATAGGCGATAGGTTAGGCGCCGCTTATACCATTCCCTATGCTCATTACCTTACTTAGGAGATTGATTAGGCGTAGCCTATATAAACATAGGCGATAGGTTAGGCGCCGCTTATACCATTCCCTACGCTCACTACCTCACTTAGGCGATAGTTTAAGAGCCGCCTATGTCAACATTGGAGATGGCGTAGGCCACGTCTATATCAACATAGGTGATAGGTTAGGCGCCAGTTATACCATTGCCTATGCTCACTGCCTCACTTAGGCGATAGGTTAGGCGCCGCCTATGTTTTATAGGCGATGGCTTAGGCGCCACCTATATAAACATAGGCCATAGGTTTGGAGCCGCTTATATAATTGCCTATGCTCACTACCTCACTTAGGCGATAGGTTAGGTTCCTCTTAAACCATTACCTTGTCTCACTGCCTCACTTAGGCGATGGGTCAGCCGCCGCCTATATCAACATAGGCGATAGGTTAGGCGCCAATTATACTATTTCATATGCTCACTGCCTCACTTAGGCAATAGGTTAGGTGACACCTATGTCATCATAGGCGATGGCTTAGGCGCCACATATATCAACATAAGCAATATGTTAGGAGCCTCTTATACCATTGACTAGGCTTACTGCCTCAATTAGGTGATAGGTTAGGCATCGCCGATGTCAACACAAGCGATGGCTTAGGCACCGCCTATATCAACATAGGCGATAGGTTAGTCGTCGCTTATACCATTCCCTATGCTCACTACCTCACTTAGGCAATAGTTAGGCACCGCTTATGTCAACATAGTCGATGGCTTAGGCACCGCCTATATCAACATAGGCGATAGGTTTGGCGCCGCTTATACCATTGCCTATGCTCACTGCCTCACTTAGGCGATTGGTTAGGCGCCGCCTATGTTACATAGGCGATGGCTTAGGCGCCACCTATATAAGCATAGGTGATAGGTTTGGCGCCTCTTATACCATTTGCTAAGTTAACTGCCTCACTTAGGCGATAGGTTAGGAGTCGCCTATATCAACATAGGCGATCGCTTAGGCGCCGCCTCTATCAACATAGGCGATAGGTTATGCGCCGCTTAAACCATTGCCTATGCTCACTGCCTCACATAGGCGATGGCTTAGGTGCTGCCTATATCAACTTAGGCAATAGGTTAGGCGCCGCTTATACCATTGCCTATGCCAACTGCCTCACATAGGCGATAGGTTAGGCGTCGCCTATGTTACATAGGCGATATCTTTGGCGCAACCTATATAAACATAAGCGATAAGTTTGGCGCCGCTTACACCATTGCCTATGCTCACTGCCTCACATAGGCGATAGGTTAGGCGCCGCCTATGTCAACATAGGCGATGGCTTAGGCGCCACCTATATCAACTTAGGCGTTAGGTTAGGCGCCGCTTATACCATTGCCTATGCTCACTTCCTAACTTAGGCGATAGGTTAGGCACCGCCTATGTTACATTGGCGATGGCTTAGGCGCTACATATATAAACATAGACGATAGATTTGGCGTCGCTTATACCATTGCCTATGCTCACTGCCTCACTTAGTTGATAGGTTAAGCGCCGCATTTATCATCATAGGCAATCGCTTAGGCGCCACCTATATCAACATAGGCAATAGGTTAGGCACCGCTTATACCTTTGCCTATGCTCAACTCCTCACTTAGGCGATGGCTTAGGTGCCGCTTATATCAATATAGGCGATAGGTTAGGCGCTTCTTATACCATTGCCTATGCTCACTGCCTCACTTAGGCGATAAGTTAGGCGTCGTCTATGTTACAGATGGCTTAGGCGACACCTATGTAAACATAGGTGATAGGTTTGGCACCGCTTATATCAACATAGGCAATAAGTTAGGCGCCGCTTATACCATTGCCTATGCTTACTGCCTTACTTAGGCGATAGGTTAGGTTCCGCCTATGTTAACATAGGCGATCGGTCAGGAGCCGCCTATATCAACATAGGCGATAGGTTAAGCACCGATTATACTATTTCATATGCTCACTGCTTCACTTAGGCGATAGGCTAGGAGACACCTATGTCAACATAGGCGATGGCTTAGGCGCCACCTATATCAACATAAGCGATAGGTTAGGAGCTGCTTATACCATTGCCTATGCTCACTGCCTCACTTAGTCGATAGGTTAGGCGCCGCCTATGTCAACATCGGCGATGGCTTAGGCGCCACCTATATCAACATAGGCGATAGGTTAGGCGCCACCTTTACTCACTGCCTAACTTAGGTGATAGGTTAGGCTCCACCTATGTCAATAAAAGCGATGGGTCAGGCGCTGCCTATATCAACATAGGCGATAGGTTAGGAGCCGATTATACTATTTCATATGCTCACTTCCTCACTTAGGCGATAGGTTAGGTGACACCTATGTCAACATAGGCGATGGGTTAGGCGCCACCTATATCAACATAGGCGATAGGTTAGGCGCCGCTTATACCATTCCCTATGCTCATTACCTTACTTAGGAGATTGATTAGGCGCAGCCTATATAAACATAGGCGATAGGTTAGGCGCCGCTTATACCATTCCCTACGCTCACTACCTCACTTAGGCGATAGTTTAAGAGCCGCCTATGTCAACATTGGAGATGGCGTAGGCCACGTCTATATCAACATAGGTGATAGGTTAGGCGCCAGTTATACTATTGCCTATGCTCACTGCCTCACTTAGGCGATAGGTTAGGCGCCGCCTATGTTTTATAGGCGATGGCTTAGGCGCCACCTATATAAACATAGGCCATTGGTTTGGAGCCGCTTATATAATTGCCTATGCTCACTACCTCACTTAGGCGATAGGTTAGGTGCCTCTTAAACCATTACCTTGTCTCACTGCCTCACTTAGGCGATAGGTTAGGCGCCACCTATGTCAACAAAGGCGATGGGTCAGCCGCCGCCTATATCAACATAGGCGATAGGTTAGGCGCCGATTATACTATTTCATATGCTCACTGCCTCACTTAGGCAATAGGTTAGGTGACACCTATGTCAACATAGGCGATGGCTTAGGCGCCACATATAACAACATAAGCGATATGTTAGGAGCCTCTTATACCATTGACTAGGCTTACTGCCTCAATTAGGTGATAGGTTAGGCATCGCCTATGTCAACACAAGCGATGGCTTAGGCACCGCCTATATCAACATAGGCGATAGGTTAGTCGTCGCTTATACCATTCCCTATGCTCACTACCTCATTTAGGCAATAGTTAGGCACCGCTTATATCAACATAGTCGATGGCTTAGGCGCCGCCTATATCAACATAGGCGATAGGTTTGGCGCCGCTTATACCATTGCCTATGCTCACTGCCTCACTTAGGCGATAGGTTAGGCGCCGCCTATGTTACATAGGCGATGGCTTAGGCGCCACCTATAAAAACATAGGCGATAGGTTATGCACCGCTTATACCATTGCCTATGCTCACTGCCTCACTTAGGCGATGGCTTAGGTGCTGCCTATATCAACTTAGGCAATAGGTTAGGCGCCGCTTATACCATTGCCTATGCACACTGCCTCACATAGGCGATAGGTTAGGCGCCGCCTATGTTACATAGGCGATATCTTAGGCGTCACCTATATAAACATAAGCGATAAGTTTGGCGCCACTTACACCATTGCCTATGCTCACTACCTAACTTAGGCGATAGGTTAGGCGCCGCCTATGTCAACATAGGCGATGGCTTAGGTGCCACCTATATCAACTTAGGCGATTGGTTAGGCGCCGCTTATACCATTGCCTATGCTCACTTCCTAAATTAGGCGATAGGTTAGGCACCGCCTATGTTACATTGGCGATGGCTTAGGCGCTACCTATATAAACATAGACGATAGATTTGGCGCCGCTTATACCATTGCCTATGCTCACTGCCTCACTTAGTTGATAGGTTAAGCGCCGTCTCTGTCAACATAGGTGATGGCTTAGGCGCCGCCTATATCAAAATAGGCGATAGGTTAGGCGCCGCTTATACCATTGCTAATAGTCACTCCCTCACATCGGAGATAGGTTAGGTGTCGCCTATGTCAAAATAGGCGATGTCTTAGGCGCCGCCTTTATCAACATAGGCGATAGGTTAGGAGCCGCTTATACCATTGCCTATGCTTACAGCCTCACTTAGGAGATAGGTTAGGCACCGCCTATATCAACATAGGCGATGGCATAGGCGCCGCCTATATCAACATAGGCGATAGGTTAGGGATTGCTTATACCATTGCCAATGCTCACTGCCTCACTTGGGCAATATGTTAGGCACCGCCTATATCAACATAATAGGCGATGGCTTAGGCGCCGCCTATATCAACATAGGTGATAGGTTAGGCGCTGCTTATACCATTTCCCATGCTTACTGACTCACTTAGGCGATAAGTTAGGCACCGCCACATAGGCAATTTCTTAGGCGCCGCCTATATCAACATAGGCAATAGGTTAGGCGACGCTTATTCCATTGCCTATGTTCACTGCCTTACTTAGGCGATAGGTTAGGTGCCGCCTAGTTCAACATAGGCGATGGCTTAGGTGCTGCCTATATCAACATAGGCGATGGGTTAGGAGCCGCTTATACCATTACCTATGCTCACTGCTTCACTTATGCGATAGGTTAGGGGTCGCCTAAGTCTAGATAGGCGATGGATTAAGCGCCGCCTATATCAACATAGGCGATATGTTAGGTTCCGCTTATACCATTGCCTATACTCACTGCCTCACTTATGCGTTAGGTTAGGCGTTGCCTATATCAACATAGGCGATGGCATAGGCGCCGCCTTTATCAACATAGGCGATAGGTTAGGCGCCTCTTATACCATTTCCTTTGCTGACTGCCTCACTTAGGCAACAGGTTAGGCACCGCCTATGTCAATATAGGCGATGGCATATGCGTCACCTATATCAAGATAGGCGATAGGTTCGGTGCCCCTTATAGCATAGCCAATGCTCACTCCCTCACTTAGGCGATAGGTTAGGCGTTGCCTATGTCAGCATAGGTAATAGCTTAGGTGCAGCCTATATCAACATAGGAAATAGGTTAGGCGCTGCTTATACCATTGCCTATTCTCACTGCCTCACTTAGGCGATAGTTTAGGCTCTGTTTATGTCAACATAGGCGATGGCTTAGGCGCCGCCTATACCAACATAGGCGATAAGTTAGGCGCCGATTATACTATTTCAAATGCTAACTGCATCACTTAGGTGATAGGTTAGGTGACATCTATGTCAACATAGGCGATGGCTTAAGCGCCACCTATATCAACATAAGCGATAGGTTAGGAGCCTCTTATACAATTGCCTATGCTCACTGCCTAATTTAGGCGAAAGGTTAGGTGTAGCCTATGTCAGCATAGGCGATGGGTTAGGCGCCGCTAATAACAACATAGGCGATAAGTTAGGCGCCGATTATACTATTTCAAATGCTCACTGCATCACTTAGGTGATAGGTTAGGTGAAATCTATGTCAACATAGGCGATGGCTTAAGCACCACCTATATCAACATAAGCGATAGTGTAGGAGCCTCTTATACCATTGCCTATGCTCACTGCCTCATGTAGGCGAAAGGTTAGGCGTCACCTATGTCAGCATAGGCGATGGGTTAGGCGCCGCCTATATCAACATAAGCGATAGGTTAGGAGCCGCTTATACCATTACCTATGCTCACTACCTCACTTAGGCAATAGGTTAGGCGCCGCCTATGTCAACATAGGCGATGGCTTATGTGCCGCCTATATCAACATAGGCGATAGGTTAGGCGCCGCTTATACCATTGCCTATGCTCACTTCCTAACTTAGGCGATAGGTTAGGCACCGCCTATGTTACATAGGCGATGGCTTAGGCATTACCTATATCAACATAGGCGATAGGTTAGGCGCTACTTATACCGTTGCCTATGCTCACTGCCTAACTTAGGCAATGGCTTAGGTGCCGCCTATATCAACATAGGCGATAGGTTAGGCACCGCTTTTAGCATTTTCTATGCTCACTGCCTCACTTAGGTGATAGGTTAAGCGCCGCATATGTTAACATAGGCGATCGCTTAGGCACCGCCTTTAACAACTTAGGCGATAAGTTAGGCGCCACTTATACCATTGCCTATGCTCAGTGCCTCCTTTGGGCGATGGCTTAGGTGTCGCCTATATCAACATAGGCGATAAGTTAAGCGCCGCTTATACCATTACCTATGCTGACTGGCTCACTTAGGCGATAGGTTAGGTACCGCCTATATTACATAGGCGATGGATTAGGCGCCACATATATCAACATAGGCGATAGGTTAGGCGTCGCTTTTACCATTACCTATGCTCACTGGCTCACTTAGGCGATAGGTTAGGCGCCTCTTATACCATTGCCTATTCTCACTCCCTCACATTGGAGATAGGGTAGGCTTTGCCTATGTAAATATAGGCGATGGCTTAGGTGCCGCCTATATCAACATAGGCGATAGGTTAGGCGCCGCTTATACCATTGCCTATGCTCACTGCCTAACTTTGGCGATAGGTTACGCTCCTCTTATGTTACATAGGCAATGGCTTAGGCGTCGCCAATATCAACATAGGCAATAGGTTAGGCGCCGCTTATACCATTACCTATGCTCACTGCCTTTCTTAGACGATAGGTTAGGCGACGCCCATGTCATCATAGGCTATGGCTCAGGCACCGCCTATATTAACATAGGCGATAGGTTAGGCGCAACTTATACCATTGCCTATTATCACTGCCTCACTTAGGCGATAGGTTAGGCGCCAGCTATGTCAACAAAGGCGATGGGTTAGGCGCCGCCTATATCAACATAGGCGATAGGTTAGGTGCCGATAATTCTATATCATATGCTCACTGCCTTACTTAGGAGATAGGTTAGGTGACACCTATGTCAATATATGCGATGGCTTAGGCGCTACCTATATCAATATAAGCGATAGGTTAGGAACTGCTTATACTATTGTCTATGCTCACTGCCTCACTTAGACGATAGGTTAGGTGTCGCCTATGTCAACATGGGCGATGGCTTAGGCGCCACCTATATCAACATATGAGATAGGTTAGGTGCCGCTTATACCATTCCCTATGCTCACTACCTCACTTAGGCGAAAGGTGAGGTGACGCCTATGTCAACATAGGCGATGGCTTAGGCGCCGCCTATATCAACAGAGGCGATAGGTTAGGCGCCGCTTATACCATTGCCTATGCTCACTGCCTCACTTAGGCGATCGGTTAGGCGCCGCCTATGTCAACATAGGCGATGGGTCAGGAGCCGCCTATATCAACAAAGGCAATAGGCTAGGCGCCGATTATACTATTTCATATGCTCACTGACTCACTTAGGCGATAGTTTAGGTGACACCTATGTCAACATAGGCGATGGCATAGGTTCCATTTATATAGACATAAGCGATATGTAAGGAGCCGCTTATACCATTGCCTATGCTCACTGACTCACTTAGGCGATAGGTTAGGCGTCGCCTATGTCAATATAGGCGATCGCTTAGGCGCCGCCTATATAAACATAGGCGATAGGGTAGGCGCTACTTATACCGTTGCCAATGCTCACTGTCTTACTTAGGCGATGGCTTAGGTGCCGCCTATATCAACATAGGCGATAGGTTAGGCGGCGCTTATTCCATTGTCTATGCTCACTGCCTAACTTAGGTGATAGGTTAAGCTCCATAAATGTCAACATAGGCGATCGCTTAGGCACCGCCTATATCAACATAGGCGATAGGTTAGGCGCCGCTTATACCATTGCCTATGCTCACTGCCTCCCTTAGGCGATGGCTTAGGTGCCGCCTATATCTACATAGGCGATAGGTTACGCGCCGCTTATACCAATATATATGCTCACTGCCTCTCTTAGGCGATAGGTTAGGTGCCGCCTATGTTACATAGGCGATGGCTTAGGCGCCGCCTATATCAACATAGGCGATAGGTTAGGCACCGCTTATACCATTGTCTATGCTCACTGCCTCACTTAGACGATAGGTTAGGTGTCGCCCATGTCAGAATAGCCTATGGCTCAGGTGCTTCCTATGTCAACATAGGCAATGGCTTAGGCCCCACCTATATACTCATAGGCGATAGGTTTGGCACCGCTTATATCAACATAGGCAATAAGTTAGGCGCCGCTTATACCATTACCTATGCTTACTGCCTTACTTAGGCGATAGGTTAGGTTCCGCCTATGTCAACATAGGCGATCGGTCAGGAGCCGCCTATATCAACATAGGCGATAGGTTAAGCGCCGATTATACTATTTCATATGCTCACTGCTTCACTTAGGTGATATGTTAGGAGATACCTATGTCAACATAGGCGATGGCTTAGGTGCCACCTATATCAACATAAGCGATAGGTTAGGAGCCACTTAAACCATTGCCTATGCTCACTGACTCACTTAGGCGATAGGTTAGGCGTCGCGTATGTCAACATAGGCGATGGCTTAGGCGCCTTAGGCGATAGATTAGGCGTCGTGTATGTCAACATAGGCGATGGCTTAGGCGCCGCCTATATCATCATAGGCGATAGGTTAGGCGCCGCTTATACCATTCCCGATGCTCACTACCTCACTTAGGCGATAGGTTAGGCACCGCCTATGTCAACATAGGCGATGGCTTAGGCGCTGCCTATATCAACATAGGCGATAGGTTAGGCACCGCTTATACTATTGCCTATGCTCAATGCCTCACTTAGGCGATAGGTTAGGTGTCTCTTATACCATTGTCTATGTTGACAGCCTCACTTAGGTGATAGGTTAAGTGCTGCATATGTCAACATAGGCACTAGGTTAGGCGCCGATATACCATTGCCTATGCTCACTGCCTCACTTAGGTGATGGCTTAGGTGCCGCCTATATCAACATAGGCGATAGGTTAGGCGCCGCTTATACCATTGCCTATGCTCACTGCCTTACTTAGGCGATAGGTTAGGCGCCGCCTATGTTACATAGGCGATGCCTTAGGCGCCACCTATATAAACATAGGCAATAGGTTTGGCGCCGCTTATACCATTGCCTAAGCTCACTTCCTCACTTAGGCGATAGGTTAGGCGCGGCCTATGTCAAAATAAGTGATGGCTTAGGTGCCACATTTATCAACATAGGAGATAGGTTAGGCGTCTCTTATACCATTGCCTATGCTCACTACCTCACTTAGGCGATAGGTTAGGCGCCGCATATGTCAACATAGTCGATGTCTTAGGCGCCGCCTATATCAACATAGGCGATAGGTTAGGCGCCGCTTATACCATTTCCTATGCTCACTGCCTCACTTAGGCGATAGGTTAGTCTCCGCCTATGTTACATAGGCGATGGCTTAGGCGCCACCTATATAAACATAGTCGATAGGTTTGGCGCCGCTTATACCATTGCCTATGCTCACTGCCTCACTTAGGCGATATGTTAAGCGCCGCCTATGTCAACATAGGCGATGGCTTAGGTGCTACCTATATCAAAATAGGCGATAGGTTAGGCGCCGCTTATACCATTGCCTATGCTCACTGCCTTACTTAGGAGATAGATTAGGCGCGACCTATATAAACATAGGCGATAGGTTTGGCGCCGCTTATACCATTGGCTATGCCCACATCCTCACTTAGTCTATATGTTAGGCGTCACTTATACCATTGCCTATGCTCACTGCCTTACTTAGGCGATGGCTTAGGTGCCGCCTATATCAACATAGGCAATAGGTTAGGCGCCGCTTATACCATTGTCTATGCTAACTGCCTCACTTAGGTGATAGGTTAAGCGCCGCATATATCAGCATAGGCAACCGCTTAGGCGCCGCGTGTATCAACATAGGCAATAGGTTAGGCGCCGCTTATACCATTGCCTATGCTCAACTCCTCACTTAGGCAATGGTTTAGGTGCCGCCTATATCAACATAGGCGATAGGTTAGGAGCCACTTATACCATTGCCTATGCTCACTGCCTCATTTAGGCGATAGGTTAGGCGTCGCCTATGTTACAGATGGCTTAGGCGACACCTATATAATCATAGGCGATAGGTTTGGCGCCGCTTATACCATTGCCTATGCTCACTGCCTCACTTAGGCGATAGGTTAGGAGCCACCTATGTAAACAAAGGCGATGGGTCAGGGGCAGCTTTTATCAACATAGGCGATAGGTTAGGCACCGATTATACTATTTCATATGCTCACTGCCTCACTTAGGCGATAGGTTAGGTGACACCAATGTCAACATAGACGATGGCTTAGGCGCCACCTATATCTACATACCCGATAGGTTAGAAGCCTCTTATACCATTACCTATGCTCACTGCCTCACTTAGGTGATAGATTAGGAGTCGCCTATGTCAACTTAGGCGATGGCTTTGGCGCCTCCTATATCAACATAGGCGATAGGTTAGGCGTCGCTTATACCATTCCCTATGTTCACTACCTCACATAGGCGATAGGTTAGGCACCGCTTATGTCAACATAGGTGATGGCTTAGGCGCCGCCCATATCAACATAGGCGATAGGTTAGGGGACACCTATGTCAATAAAGGCAATGGCTTAGGCGCCGCCTATATCAACATAGGAAATAAGTTAGGCGCCACTTATACCATTGCCTATGCTCACTGCCTTACTTAGGTGATAGGTTACGTGCCGCCTATGTCAACATAGGCGATGGGTCAGGAGCCGCCTATATCAACATAGGCGATAGGTTAAGCTCCGATTAAACTATTTCATATTCTCACTGCTTCACTTAGGCGATAGGTTAGGTGAAACCTATGTCAACATAGGCGATGGCATAGTTTCCACCTATATCAACATAAGCGATAGGTTAAGAGCCGCTTATACCATTGCCTATGCTCACTGACTCACTTAGGCGATAGGTTAGGCGCCGCCTATGCCAACATTGGCGATGGCTTAAGTGCCGCCTATATCAACATAGGTGATATGTTAGGCGCCTCTTATACTATTGCCTATTCTAACTGCCTCACTTAGGCGATAGGTTAGGAGCCTCTTATACCATTGCCTATGCTCACTGCCTCACTTAGGCGATAGGTTAGCCGTCGCCTATGTCAACATAGGCGATGGATTAGGAGCCGCCTATAACAAAAAAGATGATAGGTTAAGCGCCGATTATACCATTCACTTTGCTCACTACCTCACTTAGGCGATAGGTTAGGCACCGCCTATGTCAACATAGGCGATGGCTTAGGCGCCGCATATATCAACATAGACGATAGGTTAGGCGCTACTTATACCATTGCCTATGCCAACTGCCTCACTTAGGCGATAGGTTAGGCGCCACCTATATCAACATAGGCGATAGGTAAGGCGCAGCTTATACCATTGTCTATGCTTACTGCCTCACTTTGACGATAGTTTAGGCGTGGCCTATGTCAACATAGGCTATGGCTCAGGCGCCGCCTATATCAATATAGGGTATAGGTTAGGCGCCACTTATACCGTTGCCTATTCTCACTGCCTCACTTAGGAGATAGGTTAGGTACCGCCTATGTATCAAGAGGAGATGGCTTAGGCCCCACATATATCAATATAGGCGATAGGTTAGGCGCCGATTATACCATTGCCAATGCTCACTACCTCATTTAGGCGATAGGTTAGGCACCACTTATACCATTGCCTATGCTCACTCCCTCACTTAGGCGATAGGTTAGGGTTCTCCTATGTCAATATAGGCGATGGCTTAAGCGCCGCCTATATCAACATAGGCGATGGCTTAGGCGCCGCCTATATCAACATAGGCGATAGTTTATGCGCCGCTTATACCATTGCTTATGCTCACTACCTCACTTAGGCGATAGGTTAGGTGCCGCCTATGTTACATAGTCGATGGCTTAGGCGCCGCCTATATCAACATAGGCGATAGGTAAGGAGCGGCTTATACCATTGCCTATACTCACTGCCTAACTTAGACAATAGGTTAGGCGTCGCCTATGTCAACATTGGCTATGGCTCAGGCGCCGCCTATATCAACATAGGCGATAGGTTAGGCGCCATTTATACCATTGCCTATGCTCACTGCCTCATTTATCCGATAGGTTAGGTGCCGCCTATGTCAACATAGGCGATGTCTTAGGCCCCACCTATATCAACATAGGCGATAGGTTTGGCGCCGCATTATAGCATTGCCTATGCTCACTGCCTCACATAGGTGATAGGTTAGACGCCGCCTATGTCAACATAGGTGATGGCTTAGGCTCTGAATTTATCAACATAGACGATAGGCTAGGCGCCGCTTATATCATTGCCTATTCTCACTCCCTCACTTAGGCGATAGGTTAGGTGCCGCCTATGTCAATATAGGCGATGGATTAGCCGCTTAGGCGATAGGTTAGGTGCCGCTTAGGCGATAGGTTAGGCTTCTCTTAAACCATTACCTTGTCTCACTGCCTCACTTAGGCGATAGGTTAGGCGCCACCAATGTCAACAAAGGCGATGGGTCAGGCGCAGCCTATATCAACATAGGCGATAGGTTAGGCGCCGATTATACTATTTCATATGCTCACTGCCTCACTTAGGCGATAGGTTAGGTGACACCTATGTCAACATAGGCGATGGCTTAGGCGCCACATATATCAACATAAGCGAAATGTTATGAGCCTCTTATACCATTGACTATGCCTACTGCCTCACTTAGGTGATAGGTTAGGCATCGCCTATGTCAACACAAGTGATGGCTTAGGCACCGCCTATATCAACATAGGCGATAGGTTAGTCGTCGCTTATACCATTCCCTATGCACACTACCTCACTTAGGAATTAGTTAGGCACCGCTTATGTCATCATAGTCGATGGCTTTTGCGCCGCCTATATCAACATAGGCGATAGGTTTGGCGCCGCTTATACCATTGCCAATGCTCACTGCCTCACTTAGGCGATAGGTTAGGCGCCGCCTATGTGACATAGGCGATGGCTTAGGCGCCACCTATATAAACATAGGCGATAGGTTTGGCGCCTCTTATACCATTTCCTTAGCTAACTGCCTAACTTAGGCGATAGGTTAGGCGTCGCCTATATAAACATAAGCAATCGCTTAGGCGTCGCCTCTATCAACATAGGCGATAGGTTATGCGCCGCTTATTCCATTGCCTATGCTTACTGCCTCACTTAGACGATGGCTTAGGTGCTGCCTATATGAACTTAGGCGATAGGTTAGGCGCCGCTTATACCATTGTCTATGCTCACTGCCTCACATAGGCGATAGGGTAGGCGCCACCTATGTTACATAGGCGATATCTTAGGGGCCACCTATATAAAAAGAAGCGATAAGTTTGGCGCCGCTTATACCATTGCCTATGCTCACTGCCTCACATAGGTGATAGGTTAGACGCCGCCTATGTCAACATAGGTGATGGCTTAGGCTCTGAATTTATCAACATAGACGATAGGATAGGCGCCGCTTATATCATTTCCTATTCTCACTACCTCACTTAGGCGATAGGTTAGGTGCCGCCTATGTCAATATAGGCGATGGATTAGACGCTTAGGCGATAGGTTAGGTGCCGCTTAGGCGATAGGTTAGGCTTCTCTTAAACCATTACCTTGTCTCACTGCCTCACTTAGGCGATAGGTTAGGCGCCACCAATGTCAACAAAGGCGATGAGTCAGGCGCAGCCTATATCAACATAGGCGATAGGTTAGGCGCCGATTATACTATTTCATATGCTCACTGCCTCACTTAGGCGATAGGTTAGGTGACACCTATGTCAACATAGGCGATGGCTTAGGCGCCACATATATCAACATAAGCGAAATGTTATGAGCCTCTTATACCATTGACTATGCTTACTGCCTCACTTAGGTGATAGGTTAGGCATCGCCTATGTCAACACAAGCGATGGCTTAGGCACCGCCTATATCAACATAGGCGATAGGTTAGTCGTCGCTTATACCATTCCCTATGCTCACTACCTCACTTAGGAATTAGTTAGGCACCGCTTATGTCATCATAGTCGATGGCTTTTGCGCCGCCTATATCAACATAGGCGATAGGTTTGGCGCCGCTTATACCATTGCCAATGCTCACTGCCTCACTTAGGCGATAGGTTAGGCGCCGCCTATGTGACATAGGCGATGGCTTAGGCGCCACCTATATAAACATAGGCGATAGTTTTGGCGCCTCTTATACCATTTCCTTAGCTAACTGCCTAACATAGGCGATAGGTTAGGCGTCGCCTATATAAACATAAGCAATCGCTTAGGCGCCGCCTCTATCAACATAGGCGATAGGTTATGCGCCGCTTATTCCATTGCCTATGCTTACTGCCTCACTTAGACGATGGCTTAGGTGCTGCCTATATGAACTTAGGCGATAGGTTAGGCGCCGCTTATACCATTGCCTATACTCACTGCCTCACATAGGCGATAGGGTAGGCGCCGCCTATGTTACATAGGCGATATCTTAGGGGCCACCTATATAAAAAGAAGCGATAAGTTTGGCGCCGCTTATACCATTGCCTATGCTCACTGCCTCACATAGGTGATAGGTTAGACGCCGCCTATGTCAACATAGGTGATGGCTTAGGCTCTGAATTTATCAACATAGACGATAGGCTAGGCGCCGCTTATATCATTGCCTATTCTCACTCCCTCACTTAGGCGATAGGTTAGGTGTCGCCTATGTCAATATAGGCGATGGATTAGCCGCTTAGGCGATAGGTTAGGTGCCGCTTAGGCGATAGGTTAGGCTTCTCTTAAACCATTACCTTGTCTCACTGCCTCACTTAGGCGATAGGTTAGGCGCCACCAATGTCAACAATGGCGATGGGTCAGGCGCAGCCTATATCAACATAGGCGATAGGTTAGGCGCCGATTATACTATTTCATATGCTCACTGCGTCACTTAGGCGATAGGTTAGGTGACACCTATGTCAACATAGGCGATGGCTTAGGCGCCACATATATCAACATAAGCGAAATGTTATGAGCCTCTTATACCATTGACTATGCTTACTGCCTCACTTAGGTGATAGGTTAGGCATCGCCTATGTCAACACAAGCGATGGCTTAGGCACCGCCTATATCAACATAGGCGATAGGTTAGTCGTCGCTTATACCATTCCCTATGCTCACTACCTCACTTAGGAATTAGTTAGGCACCGCTTATGTCATCATAGTCGATGGCTTTTGCGCCGCCTATATCAACATAGGCGATAGGTTTGGCGCCGCTTATACCATTGCCAATGCTCACTGCCTCACTTAGGCGATAGGTTAGGCGCCGCCTATGTGACATAGGCGATGGCTTAGGCGCCACCTATATAAACATAGGCGATAGGTTTGGCGCCTCTTATACCATTTCCTTAGCTAACTGCCTAACATAGGCGATAGGTTAGGCGTCGCCTATATAAACATAAGCAATCGCTTAGGCGCCACCTCTATCAACATAGGCGATAGGTTATGCGCCGCTTATTCCATTGCCTATGCTTACTGCCTCACTTAGACGATGGCTTAGGTGCTGCCTATATGAACTTAGGCGATAGGTTAGGCGCCGCTTATACCATTCCCTATGCTCACTACCTCACATAGGCGATAGGGTAGGCGCCGCCTATGTTACATAGGCGATATCTTAGGGGCCACCTATATAAAAAGAAGCGATAAGTTTGGCGCCGCTTATACCATTGCCTATGCTCACTGCCTCACTTAGGCGATAGGTTAGGCACCGCCTATGTCAACATAGGTGATGGCTTAGGCGCCACCTATATCAACATAGGGAATAGGTTAGGCGCCGCTTATACCATTGCCTATACTCACTTCCTAACTTAGGCGATAGGTTAGGCACCGCCTATGTTACATTGGCGATGGCTTAGGCGCTACCTATATAAACATAGGCGATAGATTTGGCGCCGGATATACCATTGCCTATGCTCACTGCCTCACTTAGGTGATAGGTTAAGCACCGTCTCTGTCAACATATGTGATGGCATAGGCGCCGCCAATATCAAAATAGGCGATAGGTTGGGCGCCGCTTATACCATTGCTTATAGTCACTCTCTCACTTTGAAGATAGGTTAGGTGCCGCCTATGTCCACATAGGAGATGGCTTAGGCGCCGCCTATATCAACATAGGTGATAGGTTAGGAGCCGCTTATACCATTGTCTATGCTTACAGCCTCACTTAGGCGATAGGTTAGGCACCGCCTATATTAACATAGCCGATGGCATAGGCGCCGCCTATATCAACATAGGCGATAGGTTAGGCGCTGGTTATACCATTGCCAATGCTCACTGCCTCACTTGGGCAATATGTTAGGCACCGCCTATGTCAACATAGGCGATGGCTTAGGCGCCACCTATATCAACATAGGTGATAGGTTAGGCGCTTCTTATACCATTTCCTATGCATACTGCCTCACTTAGGCGATAAGTTAGGCACCACCACATAGGCAATTTCTTAGGCGCCGCCTATATCAACATAGGCAATAGGTTAGGCGATGCTTATTCCATTGCCTATGCTCACTGCCTCACTTAGGCGATAGGTTAGGTGCCGCCTAGTTCAACATAGGCGATGGCTTAGGCGCAGCCTATATCAACAGAGGCGATGGGTTAGGAGCCGCTTATACCATTACCTATGCTCACTGGTTCACTTATGCGATAGGTTAGGGGTCGCCTAAGTCAAGATAGGCGATGGATTAAGCGCCACCTATATCAACATAAGCGATAGGTTAGGAGCCTCTTATACCATTGCCAATGCTCACTGCCTCATTTAGGCGAAAGGTTAGGCATCGCCTATGTCAGCATAGGCGATGGGTTAGGCGCCACCTATATCAACATAGGCGATAAGTTAGGCACCGATTATACTATTTCAAATGCTCACTGTATCACTTAGGTGATAGGTTAGGTGACATCTATGTCAACATAGGCGATGGCTTAAGCGCCACCTATATCAACATAAGCGATAGGTTAGGAGCCTCTTATACCATTGCCTATGCTCACTGCCTCATTTAGGCGAGAGGTTAGGCGTCGCCTATGTCAGCATAGGCGATGGGTTAGGCGCCGCCTATATCAACATAGGCGATAGGTTAGGCGCCGCTTATACCATTCCCTATGCCCACTACCTCACTTAGGCGATAGGTTAGGCGTCGCCTATGTCAACATAGGCGAAGGCTTAGGCGCCGCCTATATCAACATAGGCGATAGGTTAGGCGCCGCTTATACCATTGCCTATGCTCACTGCCTAACTTTGGCGATAGGTTAGGCACCGCCTATGTTACATAGGTGATATCTTAGGCACTACCTATGTCAACATAGGCGATAGGCTAGGCGCTACTTATACCGTTGCCTATGCTCACTGCCTTACTTAGGCAATGGCTTAGGTGCCGCCTATATCAATATAGGTGATAGGTTAGGCGCCGCTTATAGCATTTTCTATGCTCACTGCCTCACTTAGGTTATAGGTTAAACGCCGCATATGTTAACATAGGTGATCGCTTAGGCGCCGCCTATAACCACATAGGCGATAAGTTAGGCACCACTTATACCATTGCCTATGCTCAGTGCCTCCCTTGGGCGATGTCTTAGGTGTCTCCTATATCAACATAGGCGATAGGTTAAGTGCCGCTTATACCATTGCCTATGCTCACTACCTCACTTAGGCGATAGGTTAGGTGCCGCCTATGTTACATAGGCGATGGATTAGGCGCCACATATATCAACATAGGCGATAGGTTAGGCGCCGCTTATACCATTACCTATGCTTACTGGCTCACTTTGGGGATAGGTTAGGCGCCGTTTATACCATTGCCTATTCTCACTCCCTCACTTTGGAGATAGGATAGGCTTTGCCTATGTGAATATCGGCGATGGCTTAGGTGCCGCCTATATCAACATAGGCGATAGGTTAGGCGCCCCTTATACCATTGCCTATGCTCACTGCCTAACTTAGGCGATAGGTTACGCTCCTCCTATGTTACATAGGCAATGGCTTAGGCGTCACCTATATCAACATAGGCAATAGGTTAGGCGCTGCTTATACTATTGTCTATGCTCACTGCCTTTCTTAGACGATAGGTTAGGCACCGCCCATGTCAACATAGGCTATGGCTCAGGCACCGCCTATATTAGCATAGGCGATAGGTTAGGCGCCACTTATACCATTGCCTATTATCACTGCCTCACTTAGGCGATAGGTTAGGCGCCATCTATGTCAACAAAGGCGATGGGTTAGGGGCCGCCTATATCAACATAGGCGATAGGTTAGGTGCCGATTATACTATTTCATATGCTCACTGCCTTACTTAGGCGATAGGTTAGGTGACACCTATTTCAATATAGGCGATGGCTTAGGCGCCACCTATATCAATATAAGCGATAGGTTAGGAGCTGCTTATACTATTGTCTATGCTCACTACCTCACTTAGGTGATAGGTTAGGCATCGCCTATGTCAACAGGGGCGATGGCTTAGGCACCGCCTATATCAACATAGGCGATAGGTTAGGCGCCGCTTATACCATTCCCTATGCTCACTACCTCACTTAGGCGAAAGGTGAGGCGACGCCTATGTCAACATAGGCGATTGCTTAAGCGCCGCCTATATCAACAGAGGCGATAGGTTAGGCGCCGCTTATACCATTGCCTATGCTCACTGCCTCACTTAGGCGATCGGTTAGGCGCCGCCTATGTCAACATAGGCGATAGGTCAGGAGCCGCCTATATCAACATAGGTAATAGGTTAGGTGCCGATTATACTATTTCATATGCTCACTGACTCACTTAGGCTATAGTTTAGGTGCCACCTATTTCAACATAGGCGATGGCTTAGGTTCCATCTATATCAACATATGCGATAGGTTAGGAGCCGCTTATACCATTGCCTATGCTCACTGACTCACTTAGGCGATAGGTTAGGCGTCGCCTATGTCAACATAGGAAATCTCTTAGGCGCCGCCTATATAAACATAGGCGATAGGGTAGGCGCTACTTATACCGTTGCCAATGCTCACTGTCTTACTTAGGCGATGGCTTAGGTGTCGCCTATATCAACATAGGCGATAGGCTAGGCGCCGCTTATGCCATTGTCTATGCTCACTGCCTAACTTAGGTGATAGGTTAAGTGCCACATATGTAAATATAGGCGATAACTTAGGCGCCGCCTATATAAACATAGGCGATAGGTTAGGCGCCGCATATACCATTGCCTATGATCACTGCCTCCCTTGGGCGATGGCTTAGGTGCCGCCTATATCAACATAGGCGATAGGTTAGGCGCCGCTTATACCATTATCTATGCTCACTGCCTCTCTTAGGCGATAGGTTAGGTACCGCCTATGTTACATAGGCGATGGCTTAGGCACCGCCTATATCAACATAGGCGATAGGTTAGGCGCCGCTTATACCATTGCCTATGCTCACTGCCTCACTTAGACGATAGCTTAGGCGCCGCCTATGTCAGAATAGCCTATGGCTCAGGTGCCGCCTATGTCAACATAGGCAATAGCTTAGGCCCCACCTATATACTAATAGGAGATAGGATTGGCACCGATTATATCAACATAGGCAATAAGTTAGGCGCCGCTTATACCATTGCCTATGCTTACTGCCTTACTTAGGCGATAGTTTAGGTGTCGCCTATGTCAACATAGGCGATCGGTCAGGAGCCGCCTATATCAACATAGGCGATAGGTTAAGCGCCGATTATACTATTTCATATGCTCACTGCTTCACTTAGGCGATACATTAGGAGACACCTATGTCAACATAGGCGATGGCTTAGGTGCCACCTATATCAACATAAGCGATAGGTTAGGAGCCGCTTATACCATTGCCTATTCTCACTGACTCACTTAGGCGATAGGTTAGGCGTCGCCTATGTCAACATAGGGGATGGCTTAGGCGCCGCCTATATCAACATAGGCAATAGGTTAGGCGCCGCTTATACCATTCCCTATGCTCACTACCTCACTTAGGCGATAGGTTAGGCGCCGCCTATGTCAACATAGGTGATGGCTTAGGCGCCGCATATATCAACATAGGCGATAGGTTAGGCGTCGCTTATACTATTGCCTATGCTCACTGCCTCTCTTAGGCGATAGGTTAGGTGTCGCTTATACCATTGTCTATGGTCACTGCCTCACTAAGGTGATAGGATAAGTGTCGCATATGTCAACATAGGCGATCTCTTAGGTGCCGCCTATATCAACATAGGCAATAGGTTAGGCGCCGATATACCATTGCCTATGCTCACTGCCTCACTTAGGCGATGGCTTAGGTGCCGCCTATATCAACATAGGCGATAGGTTAGGCGCCGCTTATACCTTTATCTATGCTCACTGCCTCTCTTAGGCGATAGGTTAGGTACCGCCTATGTTACATAGGCGATGGCTTAGGCACCGCCTATATCAACATAGGCGATAGGTTAGGCGCCGCTTATACCATTGCCTATGCTCACTGCCTCACTTAGACGATAGCTTAGGCGCCGCCTATGTCAGAATAGCCTATGGCTCAGGTGCCGCCTATGTCAACATAGGCAATAGCTTAGGCCCCACCTTTATACTAATAGGAGATAGGTTTGGCGCCGATTATATCAACATAGGCAATAAGTTAGGCGCCGCTTATACCATTGCCTATGCTTACTGCCTTACTTAGGCGATAGTTTAGGTGCCGCCTATGTCAACATAGGCGATCGGTCAGGAGCCGCCTATATCAACATAGGCGATAGGTTAAGCGCCGATCATACTATTTCATATGCTCACTGCTTCACTTAGGCGATACATTAGGAGACACCTATGTCAACATAGGCGATGGCTTAGGTGCCACCTATATCAACATAAGCGATAGGTTAGGAGCCGCTTATACCATTGCCTATTCTTACTGACTCACTTAGGCGATAGGTTAGGCGTCGCCTATGTCAACATAGGGGATGGCTTAGGCGCCGCCTATATCAACATAGGCGATAGGTTAGGCGCCGCTTATACCATTCCCTATGCTCACTACCTCACTTAGGCGATAGGTTAGGCGCCGCCTATGTCAACATAGGTGATGGCTTAGGCGCCGCCTATATCAACATAGGCGATAGGTTAGGCGTCGCTTATACTATTGCCTATGCTCACTGCCTCTCTTAGGCGATAGGTTAGGTGTCGCTTATACCATTGTCTATGGTCACTGCCTCACTTAGGTGATAGGTTAAGTGTCGCATATGTCAACATAGGCGATCTCTTAGGTGCCGCCTATATCAACATAGGCAATAGGTTAGGCGCCGATATACCATTGCCTATGCTCACTGCCTCACTTAGGCAATGGCTTAGGTGCCGCCTATATCAACATAGGTGATAGGTTAGGCGTCGCTTATACCATTGCCTATGCTCACTGCCTTACTTTGGCGATAGGTTAGGCGCCGCCAATGTTACATAGGCGATGGCTTAGGCACCACCTATATAAACATAGGCAATAGGTTTGGCGCCGCTTATACCATTTCCTATGCTCACTTCCTCACTTAGGCAATAGGTTAGGCGCGGCCTATGTCAAAATAAGTGATGGCTTAGGTGCCACATTTATTAACATAGGAGATAGGTTAGGCGCCTCTTATACCATTGCCTATGCTCACTACCTCACTTAGGCGATATGTTAGGCGCCGCCTATGTCAACATAGTCGATGGCTTAGGCACCTCCAATATACACATAGGAGATAGGTTAGGCGCCGCTTATACCATTGCCTATGCTCACTGCCTCACTTAGGTGATAGGTTAGGCTCCGCCTATGTTACATAGGCGATGGCTTAAGCGCCACCTATATAAACATAGGCGATAGGTTTGGCGCCGCTTATACCATTGCCTATGCTCACTGCCTCAGTTAGGCGATAGGTTAGGCGCCGCCTATGTCAACATAGGCGATGGTTTAGGTGCTAACTAAATCACATAGGCAATAGGGTTGGCGCCGCTTATAACATTACCTTTGCTCACTGCCTCACTTAGGCGATAGGTTAGGCGCTACCTATGTCAACAAAGGTGATGGGTCAGGGGCCGCCTATATCAACATAGGCGATAGGTTAGGCGCCGATAATACTATTACATACGCTCATTGCCTCACTTAGGCGATAGGTTAGGTAACACCTATGTCAACATAGGCGATGACTTAGGCGCCACTTATATCAACATAAGAGATAGGTTAAGAGCCGCTTATACCATTGCCTATGCTCACTGCCTCACTTAGGCGATAGGTTAGCGTCGCCTATGTCAACATAGGCGATGGATTAGGCGCTGCCTATAACAACATAGATGATAGGTTAAGCGCCGATTATACAATTCCCTATGCTCACTACCTCACTTAGGCGATAGGTTAGGCACCGCCTATGTCAACATAGGCGATGGCTTAGGCGCCGCCTATATCAACATAGGCGATAGGTTAGGCGCTGCTTATACCATTGCCTATGCTCACTGCCTCACTCAGGCGATAGGTTAGGCTCCACCTATATAAACATAGGCGATCGGTTTGGCGCCTCTCATACCATCCGTTATGCCCACGTCCTCACTTAGTCTATATGTTAGGCGTCGCTTATACCATTGCCTATGCTCACTTCCTTACTTAGGCGATGGCTTAGGTGCCGCCTATATCAACATAGGCGATAGGTTAGGCGCCGCTTATACCATTGTCTATGCTCACTGCCTCACTTAGGTGATAGGTTAAGCGCCGCATATATCAGCATAGGCAATCGCTTAGGCGCCGCCTATATCAACATAAGCAATAGGTTAGGCGCCGCTTATACCATTACCTATGCTCAACTCCTCACTTAGGCGATGGCTTAGGTGCCGCCTATATCAACATAGGCGATAGGTTAGGCGCCGCTTATACCATTGCCTATGCTCACTGCCTCACTTAGGCGATAGGTTAGGCGTCGCCTATGTTACAGATGGCTTAGGCGACACCTATATAAACATAGGCGATAGGATTGGCGCCGCTTATACCATTGCCTATGCTCACTGCCTCACTTAGGCGATAGGTTAGGCGCCACATATGTCAACAAAGGCGATGGATCAGGGGCAGCCTATATCAACATAGGTGATAGGTTAGGCGCTGATTATACTATTTCATATGCTCACTGCCTCACTTAGGCGATAGGTTAGGAGCCTCATATACCATTGCCTATGCTCACTGCCTCACTTAGGTGATAGATTAGGCGTCGCCTATGTCAACTTAGGTGATGGCTTTGGCGCCGCCTATATCAACATAGGCGATAGGTTAGGCGTCGCTTATACCATTCCCTATGTTCACTACCTTACTTAGGCGATAGGTTAGGCGCCGCTTATGCCAACATAGGCGATGGCTTAGGCGCTGCCCATATCAACATTGGCGATAGGTTAGGCGACGCTTAAGCCATTGCCTATGCTCACTGCCTCACTTAGGAGATAGGTTAGGCGCCGCTTATGTTACATAGGCGATGGCTTAGGCGCCACCTATATAAACATAGGCGATAGGCTTGGCGCCGCTTATACCATTGCCTAAGCTCACAGCCTCTCTTAGGCGATAGGTTAGGCATCGCCTATGTCAACATATGCGATCGCTTAGGCGCCGCCTATATCAACATAGGCGATAGGTTAGGCGCCGCTTATACCATTTTCTATGCTTACTGCCTCACTTAGACGATGGCTTAGGTGCCGCCTATAACAACTTAAGCGATAGGTTAGGCGCCGTTCATACCATTGCCTATGCTTACTGCCTCACTTAGGCGATAAATTAGGCGCCGCCTATGTTACTTCGGAGATAGCTTAGGCGCCACCTATATAAACATAAGCGATAAGTTTGGCGCCGCTTACACCATTGCCTAAGCTCACTGCCTCACTTAGGCGATTGGTTAGGCGTCGCCTATGTCAACATAGACGATGGCTTAGGCGCCACCAATATCAACATAGGCGATAGGTTTGGCACCGCTAATACCATTGCCTATACTCACTGCCTCACTTAGGCGATAGGTTAGGCGCCATCTATGTCAACATAGGAGATGTCAAAGGTGCTGCCTTTTTCAAAATAGTCGATAGGTTAGGCTCCGCTTATACCATTGCCTATGCTCACTGCCTCACTTAGGCGATAGGTTAGATGCCGCTTATGTCAACTTATGCGATGGCTTAGGCCCTACCTATATCAACATAGGCAATAGGTTTGGCGCCGCTTATAGCATTGCCTATGCTCACTGCCTCACTTAGGTTATAGGTTAGGCGCCGCCTATGTCAACATAGGCGATCGCTTAGGCGCCGCCTTTATCAACATAGGCGATAGGCTACGCGCCGCTTATACCATTGCCTATGCTCACACCCTCACTTAGGCGATAGGTTAGGCATCACAAATGTCAATATAGGCGATGGCTTAGGCCCCACCTATATCAACATAGGCGATAGGTTTGGCGCCGCTAATAGCAATACCTATGCTCACTGCCTCACTTAGGTGATAGGATAGGCGCCGCCTATGTCAACATAGGCGATCGCTTAGGCGCCGCCTTTATCAACATAGGCGACAGGCTACGCGCTGCTTATACCATTGCCAATGCTCACTCCCTCACTTAGGCGATAGGATAGGCGTTGCCTATGTCAATATAGGCGATGGATTAGGTGCCGCCTATATCAACATAGGAAACAAGTTAGGCGGTGCTTATACCATTTCTTATGCGCACTGCCTTACTTAGGCGATAGGTTTAGCGCCTTCTATGTCAACATAGGCAATGTCTAAGGTGCCGCCTTTATCAAAATAGTCGATAGGTTAGGTGCCGCTTATACCATTGCCTATGCTCACTGCCTCACTTTGGCGATAGGTTAGGCGCCGCCTATGTCAACATAGGCGATGGCTTAGGCGCCCCCTATATCAACATAGGCGATAGGTTAGGCGCCGCCTATATCAACATAGGCGATAGGTTAGGCACCGCTTATACCAATCCCTATGCTCACTACCTCACTTAGGCGATAGGTTAGGCGCCGCCTATGTCAACATAGGGAATGGCTTAGGCGCCGCCTATATCAACATAGGCGATAGGTTAGGCGCCACTTATACCATTGCCTATGCTCACTGCCTAACTTAGGCGATAGGTTAGGCACCGCCTATGTTACATAGGCGATGGCATAGGCGCTACTTATATAAACATAGGTGATAGATTTGTCGCCGCTTATACCATTTCCTATGCTCACTGCCTCACTTAGGTGATAGGTTAAGCGCCGCCTCTGTCAACATAGGTGATGGCTTAGGCGTTGCCTATATCAAAATAGGCGATAGATTAGGCGCCGCTTATACCATTGCTTATAGTCACTGCCTCAAGTCGGCGATAGGTTAGGTGCCGCCTATGTCAACATAGGCGATGTCTTAGGCGCCGCCAATGTCAACATAGGTGATAGGTTAGGAGCCGCTTAAACCATTGACTATGCTTACAGCCTCACTTAGGAGATAGGTTAGGCACCTCCTATATCAACATAGCCGATGGCATAGGCGCCAACTATATCAACATAGGCGATAGGTTAGGCGCTGGTTATACCATTGCCAATGCTCACTGCCTCACTTGGGGAATATGTTAGGCACCGCCGATGTCAACCTAGGCGATGGCTTATGCGCCACCTATATCAACATAGGTGATAGGTTAGGCGCAGCTTATACTATTTCCTATGCTTACTGCTTCACTTAGGCGATAAGTTAGGCACAGCCACATTGGCGATTTCTTAGGCGCCGCCTATATCAACATAGGCAATAGGTTAGGCGACGTTTATTCCATTTCTGATGCTCACTGCCTCACTTAGGTGATAGGTTAGGTGCCGCAAGGTTCAACATAGGAGATGGCTTAGGCGCTGCCTATATCAACATAGGCGATGGGTTAGGCGCCGCTTATACCATTACTTATGCTCACTGCCTCACTTATGCGATAGGTTAGGGGCCGCCTAAGTCAAGATAGGCCATGGATAAAGCACCAGCTATATCAACATAGGCGATAGGTTAGTCGCCGCTTATACCATTGCCTATACTCGTTGCCTCACTTAGGCGTTAGGATAGGCGCCGCCTATGTCAACATAGGCAATGGCATAGGCGTCGCCTATATCATCATAGGCGATAGGTTAGGCGCCTCCTATACCATTTCCTATGCTGACTGCCTCACTTAGGAGATAGGTTAGGCGCTGTCTATGTCAACATAGGCAATGTCTTAGGCGTCCCCTATAACAACATAGGCGATAGGTAAGGCGCCGCTTATACCATTCCATATGTTTACTGCCTCACTTAGAGGATAGGTTAGGCGCTGCCTATGTCAACATAGGCTATGGCTAAGGCGCCGTCTATATCAATATAGGCTATAGGTTAGGCGCCACTAATACCATTGCCTATTCTCACTGCCTCACTTAGGCGATAGGTTAGGTGCCGTCTATGTCTACAGAGGAGATGGCTTAGGCCCCACATATATCAATAAAGGCGATAGGTTAGGCGCCGATTATACCATTGCCAATGCTCACTGCCTCACTTTGGCGATATGTTAGGTGCCACTTATACCGTTGCCTATGCTCACTCCCTCACTTAGGCGATAGGTTAGGCTTCGCCTATGTCAATATAGGCGATGGCGTAGGTGCCGCCTATATCAACATAGGCGATAGTTTAAGAGCCGCTTATACCATTGCTTATGCTCACTGCCTCACTTAGGAGATAGGTTAGGTGCCTCCTATGTTACATAGGCGATGGGTTAGACGCCGCCTATATTAACATAGGCGATAGGTTAGGAGCCGCTTATACCATTGCCTATGCTTACAGCCTCACTTATGCGATAGGTTAGGCACCGCCTATATCATCATAGGTGATGGAATAGGCGCCGCCTATATCAACATAGGCGATAGGTTAGGCGCTTGTTATACCATTGCCAATGCTCACTGCCTCACTAGGGCAATATGTTAGGCACCGCCTATGTCAACATAGGCGATGGCTTAGGCGCCGCCTATATCAACATAGGTGATAGGTTAGGCGTTGCCTATACCATTTCCTATACTTACTGCCTTACTTAGGCGATAAGTTACGCACCGCCACATAAGAGATTTCTTAGGCGCCGCCTATATCAACATAGGCAATAGGTTAGGCGACGCTTATTCCATTGCCTATGCTCACTGCCTCACTTAGGCAATAGGTTAGGTGCCGCCTAGTTCAACATGGGCGATGGCTTAGGCGTTACCTATATCAACATAGGCGGTGGGTTAGGCGCCGCTTATACCATTAACTATGCTCACTGCTTCACTTATGCGATAGGTTAGGGGCCGCCTAAGTCAATATAGGCAATGGATTAAGCGCCGCCTATATGAACATAGGCTATAGGTTAGGCGCCGCTTATACCATTGCCTATACACGCTGCCTCACGTAGGTGTTAGGTTAGGCGCTGCCTATGTCAACATAGGCGATGGCATAGGCGCCGCCTATATCAACATAGGAGATAGGTTAGGCGCCTTTTATACCATTTCCTATGGTCACTGCCTCACTTAGGCGATAGGTTAGGCACCGCCTATGTCAATATAGGGGATGGCTTAGGCTCCACCTATATCAGGATAGGCGATAGGTTCGGCGCCCCTTATAGCATAGCCTATGCTCACTCCCTCACTTAGGCGATAGGTTAGGCACCGCCTATGTCAACATAGGTGATAGCTTAGGTGCCGCCTATATCAACATAAGAAATAGGTTAGGCGCTTCATATACCATTTCCTATTCTCACTGCCTCAGTTAAGCGATAGGTTAGGCGATGTCTATGTCAACATAGGTTATGGCTTAGGCGCCGCCTATATCAACATAGGCGATAAGTTAGGCGTTGATTATACTATTTCAAATGCTCACTGCCTCACTTAGGCGATAGGTTAGGTGACATCTATGTCAACATAGACGATGGCTTAGGCGCCACCTATATCAACATAAGCGATAGGTTAGGAGCCGCTTATACCATTGCCTATGCTTACAGCCTTACTTAGGCGATAGGTTAGGCACCGCCTATATTAACATAGGCGATGGCATGGGAGCCACCTATATCAACATAGGCGATAGGTTAGGCGCTGGTTATACCATTGCCAATGCTCACTTCCTCACTTGGGCAATATGTTAGGCACCGCCTATGTCAACCTACGCGATGGCTTAGGGGCCACCTATATCAATATAGGTGATAGGTTAGGCGCTGCTTATACCATTTCCTTTGCTTACTGCCTCACTTAGGCGATTAGTTAGTCACCGCCACATAGGCGATTTCATAGGCGCCGCCTATATCAACATAGGCAATAGGTCAGGCGACGCTTATTCCATTGCCTATGCTCACTGCCTCACATAGGCGATAGGTTAAGTGCCGCCAAGTTCAACATAGGCGATAACTTAGGCGCTGCCTATATCAATATAGGTCATGGGTTAGGTGCCGTTTATACCATTACCTATGCTCACTTCCTCACTTATGCGATAGGTTAGGGGCCGCCTAAGTCAAGATAGGCGATGGATTAAGCGCCACCTATATCAACATAGGCGATAGGTTAGGCACCGCTTATACCATTGCCTATACTCACTGCCTTACTTAGGCGTTAGGTTAGGCGCAGCCTATGTCAACATAGGCGATGGCATAGGCGCCGCCTATATCAACATAGGCGATAGGTTAGGCACCTCTTATACCATTTCCTATGCTCACTGCCTCACTTAGGAGTTAGGTTAGGCACCGCCTATGTCAATATAGGCGATGGCATAAGAGCCACCTATATCGAGAGAGGCGATAGGTTCGGTGCCGCTTATGGAATAGCCTATGCTCACTCGCTCACTTAGGCGATAGGTTAGGCGCCGCCTATGTCAACATAGGCGATGGATTAGATTCCACCTATATCAAGATTGGAAATAGGATAGGCACCGCTTATACCATTACCTATTCTAAGTGCCTCACTTAGGAGATAGGTTAGGCGTTGTCTATGTCAACATAGGCAATGTCTTAGGCGTCGCCTATATCAACATAGGCGATAGGTAAGGCGCCACTTATACCATTCCCTATGCTTACTGCCTCACTTAGACGATATATTAGGCGCTGCCTAGGTCAAATTAGGCTATGGCTAAGGCGCCGCCTATATCAATATAGGCTATAGGTTAGGAGCCACTTATACCATTGCCTATTCTCACTGCCTCACTTAGGCGATAGGCTAGGTGCCGCCTATGTCTACAGAGGAGATGGCTTAGGCCCCACATATATCAATATAGGCGATAGGTTAGGCGCCGATTGTACCATTGTCAATGCTCACTGCCTCACTTAGGCGATAGGTTAGGCGCCACTTATACCATTGTCTATGCTCACTCCCTCACTTAGGCGATAGGTTAGGCTTCGCCTATGTAAATATAAGCGATGGCGTAGGCGCTGCCTATATCAACATAGGCGATAGTTTAAGCGCCGCTTATACCATTGCCTATGCTCACTGCCTCACTTAGGCGATTGGTTAGGTGCCGCCTATGTTACATAGGCGATGGGTTAGGCGCCGCCTATATCAACATAGGCGATAGGTTAGGAGCCGCTTATACCATTGCCTATGCTCACTGCCTCACTTAGATGTTTGGTTAGGCGTTGCCTATGTCAACATAGGCTATGGCTCAGGCATCGCCTAAATCAACATAGGCGATAGGTTAGGCGCCACTTATACCATTGCCTATGCGTACTGCCTCATTTAGGCGATAGGTTAGGTGTTGCTTATGTCACGATTGGCGATGGCTTGGGCCTCACCTATATCAACATAGGCGATAGGTTTGGCGCCGCTTATAGCATTGCCTATGCTCACTGCCTCACATAGGTGATAGGTTAGGCGCCGCCTATGTCAACATAGGCGATGGCTTAGGCTCCGCCTTTATCAACATAGGCGATAGGTTAGGCGCCACTTATACCATTGCCTATGCTTACTGCCTAACTTAGGCGATAGGTTAGGCACCGCCAATGTTACATAGGCGATGGCTTAGGCGCTACCTATATAAACATAGGCGATAGATTTGGCGCCGCTTATACCATTGCCTATGCTCACTGCCTCACTTAGGTGATAGGTTAAGCGCCGCCTCTGTCAACATAGGTGATGGCTTAGGCGCTGCGTATATCAAAATAGGCGATAGGTTAGGCACCGTATATACCATTGCTTATAGTCACTGCCTCACTTCAGCGATAGGTTAGGTGCCGCCTATGTCAACATAGGCGATGGCTTAGGCGCCGCCTATATCAACATAGGCGATAGGTTAGGAGCCGCTTATACCATTTCCTATGCTTACAGCCTTACTTAGGTGATAGGTTAGGCACCGCCTATATCAACATAGGCGATGGCATAGGCGTCACCTATATCAACATAGGCGATAGGTTAGGCGCTGTTTATACCATTGCCAATGCTAACTGCCTCACTTGGGCAATATGTTAGGCACCGCCTATGTCATCCTAGGCGATGGCTTAGGCGCCACCTATATCAATATAGGTGATAGGTTAGGCGCTGCTTATACCATTTCCAATGCTTACTGCCTCACATAGGCGATAAGTTAGGCACCACCACATGGGCGATTTCTTAGGCGCCGCCTATATCAACATAGGCAATAGGTTAGGCGACGCTTATTCCATTGCCTATGCTCACTGCCTCACATATGCGATAGGTTAGGTGCCGCCAAGTTCAACATAGGTGATGGCTTAGGCGCTGCCTATATCAACATAGGTCATGGGTTAGGCGCCGCTTATACCATTACCTATGCTCACTGCCTCACTTATGCGATAGGTTAGGGGCCGCCTAAGTCAAGATAGGCGATGGATTAAGCGCCACCTATATCAAAATAGGCGATAGGTTAGGCGCCACTTATACCATTGCCTATAATCGCTTCCTCACTTAGGCATTAGGTTAGGCTCCGCCTATGTCAACATAGGCGATGGCATAGGCGCCGCCTATATCAACATAGGTGATAGGTTAGGCGCCTCATATACCATATCCTATGCTCACTGCCTCAATTAGGCGATAGCTTAGGCACCGCCTATGTCAATATAGCCGATGGCTTAAGCGCCACCTATATCAAGATAGGCGATAGGTTCGGCGCCGCTTATAGAATAGCCTATGCTGACTCGCTCACTTAGGCGATAGGTTAGGCGACGCCTATGTCAACATAGGCGATGGCTTAGGTGCCGCCTATATCAACATAGGAAATATGTTAGGCGCCGCTTATACCATTGCCTATTCTCACTGCCTTACTTAGGAGATAGGTTAGGCGCTGTCTATGTCAACATAGGCAATGTTTTAGGCATCTTTTATATCAACATAGGCGATAGGTAAGGCGCCATTTATACCATTCCCTATGCTTACAGCCTCACTTAGACGATAGGTTAGGCGCTGCCTATGTCAACATAGGCTATGGCTAAGGCGCCGCCTATATCAATATAGGCTATAGTTTAGGCGCCACTTATACCATTGCCTATTCTCACTGCCTCACTTAGGCGATAGGTTAGGTGCCGACTATGTCTACAGAGGAATGGCTTAGGCCCCATATATATCAATATAGGCGATAGGTTAGGCACTGATTATACCATTGACAATGCTCACTGCCTCACTTAGGCGATTGGTTAGGCGCCACTTATACAATTTTCTATGCTCACTACCTCACTTAGGCGATAGGTTAGGCTTCGCCTATGTCAATATAGGCGATGGCGTAGGCGCCGCCTATATCAACATAGGCGATAGTTTAAGCGCCGCATATACCATTTCCTATGCTCACTGCCTCACTTAGGCGATAGGTTAGGTGCCGCCTATGTTACATAGGCGATGGGTTAGGCGCCGCCTATATCAACATAGGCGATAGGTTAGGAGCCGCTTATACCATTGCCTATGCTCACTGCCTCACTTAGACGATAGGTTAGGCGTTGCCTATGTCAACATAGGCTATGGATCAGGCACCGCCTATATCAACATAGGCGATAGGTTAGGCGCCACTTATACCATTGCCTATGCGCACTGCCTCATTTAGGCGATAGGTTAGGTGTCGCTTATGTCATGATTGGCGATGGCTTAGGCCCCACCTATATCAACATAGGTGATAGGTTTGGCGCCGCTTATAGCATTGCCTATGCTCACTGCCTCACTTAGGTGATAGGTTAGGCGCCGTCTATGGCAACATAGACGATGGCTTAGGCTCCGCCTTTATCAACATAGGCGATAGGTTAGGCGCCACTTATACAACTGCCTATGCTTACTGCCTATCTTAGGCGATAGGTTAGGCACCGCCTATGTTACATAGGCGATGGCTTAGGCGCTACCTATATAAACATAGGCGATAGATTTGGCGCCGCTTATAACATTGCCTATGATCACTGCCTCACATAGTTGATAGGTTAAGCGCCGCCTCTGTCAACATAGGTGATGGCTTAGGCGCTGCGTATATCAAAATAGGCGATAGGTTAGGCGCCATTTATACCATTGCTTATAGTCACTGCCTCACTTCGGCGATAGGTTAGGCGCCGATTATACTATTTCATATGCTCACTGCCTCACTTAGGCGATAGGTTAGGTGACACCTATGTCAACATAGGTGATGGCTTAGGCGCCACCTATATCAACATAAGCGATAGTTTAGGATCTGCTTACACCATTGCCTATGCTCACTGCCTCACTTAGGCGATGTATTAGGTGCCGCCTATATCAACATAGGCAATAGGTTAGGCGCTGCATATACCATTGTCTATGCTCACTGCCTCACTTAGGCGATAGGTTAGGCGCCGCCTATGTCAATATAGGCGATGTCTTAGATGCCGCCTATATCAACATAGGGGATAGGTTAGGCGCCGCATAGACCATTACTTACACTCACTGCCTCACTTAGGCGATAGGTTAGGTGTCGCCTTTGTCATCATTGGCGATGGATTAGGCTCCTCCTATAGAAACATAGGCGATAGGTTCGGCGCTGCTTATACCATTGCCTATGCTCACTGCCTCAATTAGAAGATAGGTTAGGCGTCTCCTATGTCAACATAGGCGATCACTTAGGCGCTGCCTATATCAACATAGGCTATAGGATAGGCGCCGCATATACCATTGCCTATGCTCACTGCCTCACTTAGGCGATGGCTTAGGTTCCTTCTATATCAACATAGGCGATAGGTTAAGCACCACTTATACCATTGTCTAAGCTCACTTCTTCACTTAGACGATAGGTTAGGCGCCACCTATGTCAATATAAGTGATGTCTTAGAGGCCGCCTATATCAACATAGGCGATAGGTTAGGCGCCGCTTATCCCATTACCTATACTCACTGCCTCACTTAGGCGATAGGTTAGGCGCCGTCTATATCAACATAGGCGATAGTTTTGGCGTCGCTTATACCATTCCCTATGCTTACTAACTCACTTTGGCTATAGTTTAGTCGCCGCCTATGTCAACATAGGTGATAGGTTAGGCGTCGCTTATACCATTGCCTATGCTCATTGCCTCACTTAGGAGATAGGTTAGGAACCGCCTATGTTACATAGGCGATGGCTTAGGTGCCACCCATATAAACATAGGCCATAGGTTTGGCATCGCTTATACCATTGCCTATGCTCACTGCCTCACTTAGGAGATAGGTTAGGCGCCGACAATGTCTACATAAACGATGGCTTAGGAGCCACCTATATCAACATAGGCGATAGGTTAGGCGCCTCTTATACCATTACCTTGTCTCACTGCCTCACTTAGGCGATAGGTTAGGCGCCACCTATGTCAACAAAGGTGATGGGTTAGGTGCGGCCTATATCATCATTGGTGATAGGTTAGGCGATGATTATACAATTTCATATGCTCACTACCTCACTTAGGAGATAGGTTAGGTAACACCTATGTCAACATAGGCAATGGCTTAGGCGCCACCTATATTAACATAAGCGATAGGTTAGGAGCCTCTTATACCATTGCATATGCTCACTGCCTCACTTTGGCGATAGGTTAGGCGTCGCTTATACCATTCCCTATGCTCACTACCTCACTTAGGCGATACGTTAGGCACCGTTTATGTCAACATAGGCGATAGCTTATGCGCCGCCATTATCAACATAGGCGATAGGTTAGGCGCCGCTTATACCATTGCCTATGCTCACTGCTTCACTTAGGCGATAGGTTAGGCACCGCCTATGTTACATAGGCAATAGCTTAGGCGCCACCTATATAAACATAGGCGATAGGTTTAGCGCCGCTTATACCATTGTCTAAGCTCACGTCCTCACTTAGGTGATAGGATAGGCATCGCCTATATCAACATATGTGATCGCTTAGGTTAGGCGCCGCTTATACCATTGCCTATGCTCACTGCCTCACTTAGACTATGGCTTAGGTGCCGCCTATATCAACTTAGGCAATAGGTTAGGCTCCGCTTATACCATTGCCTAGGCTAACTGCCTCACTTATGCGATAGGTTAGGCGCTGCCTATGATACATATGCGATGGCTTAGGCGCCACCTATATAAACATAAGCGATAGGTTTGGTACCGCTTATACCATTGCCTATGCTCACTTCCTCACATAGGCAATAGGTTAGGCGCCGCCTATGTTACATAGGCGATGTCTTAGGCGCCGCCTATATCAACATAGGGGATAGGTTAGGCGCCGATTGTACCATTTCCTATGCTCACTGCCTTACTTAGATGATAGGTTAGGTGCCACCTATGTCAACATAGGCTATGGCTCAGGCGCCGCCAATATCAACATAGGCGATAGGTTAGGCGCAACTTATACCATTGCCTATGCTCACTGCCTTATTTTGGCGATAGGTTAGGTGCCGCCTATGTCAACATAGGCGATGGCTTAGGCCCCACCTATATCAACATAGGCGATAGGTTTGGCACCGCTTATCGCATTGCCTAATCTCACTGCCTCACTTAGGTGATAGGTTAGGCGCCACCTATGTCATCATAGGTGATCGCTTAGGCGCTGCCTTTATCAACATAGGCGATAGGTTACGCGCCGCTTATATCATTGCCTATGCTCACTCCCTCACTTAGGAGATAGGTTAGGCATCGCCTATGTCAATATAGGCGATGGCTTAGGTGCCGCCTATATCAACATTGGCAATAAGGTAGGCGCCGCTTATACCATTGCCTACGCTCACTGCCTTACTTAGGCGATAGGATAGGTGCCGTCTATGTCAACATAGGCGATGTCTAAGGTGCCGCCTTTTTCAAAATTGTTGATACGTTAGGCACCGCTTATACCATTTCCTATGCTCACTGCCTCACTTAGGCAATAGGTTAGGCGCCGCCTATGTCAACATATGCTCACTGCCACACTTAGACGATACGTTAGGCGTCGCCTTTGTCAACATAGGCTATGGCTCAGGCGCTGCCTATATCAATATAGGCGATAGGTTAGGCACCACTTATACCATTGCCTATGCTCACTGCCTCATTTAGGTGATAGGTTAGGTGTGGCCTATGTCAAGATAGGCGATGGCTTAGGCCCCACCTATATCAACATAGGCGATAGGTTTGGCGCTGCTTATAGCATTTGATATGCTCAGTGCCTCACTTAGATGATAGGTTAGGCACCGCCTATGTCAACATAGGCGATAGCTTAGGCTCCACCTTTATCAACATAGGTGAGAGGCTAGGCGCCGCTTATATCATTGCCTATGCTCACTCCCTCACTTAGGGGATAGGTTAGGCACCGCCTATGTCAATATAGACGATGGATTAGCCGCCGCCTATATCAACATAGGCAATAAGTTAGGCACCGCTAATACCATTGCCTATGCTCACTGCCTTACTTAGGCGATAGGTTAGGCGCCGCTTATGTTAACATAGACGATGTCTTAGGTGCCACCTTTATAAACATAGGCGATAGGTTAGGCGCCGCTTATACCATTTCCTATGATCACTGCCTCACTTAGGCGATAGGTTAGGCGCCGCCTATGTCAATATAGGCTATGGGTCAGGAGCCGCCTATATCCACATAGGCGATAGGTTAGGCGTCGATTATACTATTTCATATGCTCACTACCTCACTTAGGCGATAGGTTAGGTGACACCTATGTCAACATAGGTGATGGCTTAGGCGCCACCTATATCAACATAAGTGATAGGTTAGGAGCCAATTATACCAATGTCTATGCTCACTGCCTCACTTAGGCGATGTATTAGGTGTCGCCTATATCAACATAGGCAATAGGTTAGGCGCCGCTTATACCATTGTCTATGCTCACTGCCTCACTTTGGCGATAGGTTAGGCTCCGCCTATGCCAATATAGGAGATGGCTTAGACGCCGCCTATATCAACATAGGTGATAGGTTAGGCGTCGCTTAGACCATTACCTATGCTCACTCCCTCACTTAGGCGATAGGTTAGCCGCCGCCTATGTCAACATAGACGATGGATTAAGCGTCACCTATATCAACATAGGCGATAGGGTAGGAGCCGCTTATACCATTGCCTATGCTCACTGCCTCAATTAGGCGATAGGTTAGGCGCCGCCTATGTCAACATAGGCGATCGCTTAGGCTCCGCCTATATCAACATAGGCGATAGGTTAGGCACCGCTTATACCATTGCCTATGCTCACTGCCTCACTTAGGCGATGGCTTAGGTGCCGCCTATATCAACATAGGCTATAGGTTAGGCACCGCTTATACCATTGTCAATGCTCACTTCTTCACTTAGGCGATAGGTTAGGATTCGCCTATGTCAATATAAGCGATGGCTTAGAGGCCGCCTATATCAACATCGGCGATAGGTTAGGCGCCGCTAATACCATTACCATTGCTCACTGCCTCACTTAGGCGATAGTTTAGGCGCCGCCTATGTCAACATAGGCGATGGCTTAGGCGCCGCCTATATCAACATAGGCGATAGGTTAGGCGTCGTTTATACCATTCTCTATGCTCACTACCTCACTTAGGCAATAGGTTAGGCGTCGCATATGTAAACATAGGCGATGGCTTAGGCGCCGCCTATATCAACATAGGCGATAGGTTAGGCGTCGCTTATACCATTCCCTATGCACACTACCTCACTTAGGCGATAGGTTAGGCGCCACTTATGTCAACATAGGCGCCACTTATATCAACATAGGAGATAGGTTTGGCGCCATTTATACCATTGCCTATGCTCACTGCCTCACTTAGGCGATAGGTTAGGCGCCGCCTATGTTACATAGCCAATGGCTTAGGCGCCACCAATATAAACATAGGCAATAGGTTTGGCGTTGCTTATACCATTGCCTAAGCTCGCTGCCTCACATAGGCGATAGGTTAGGCGTCTCCTATATCAACATAGGCGATCGCATAGGCACCGCCTCTATCAACATAGGCGATAGGTTAAGCGCCGCTTATACCATTGCCTATACTCATTGCCTCACTTAGACGATGGCATAGGTGCCGCCTATATAAACTTTGGCGATTGGTTAGGCGACGCTTATACCATTGCCTATGCTAACTGCCTCACTTAGGCGATAGGTTAGGCGCCGCCTATGTAACATAGGCGTGTGCTTAGGCGCCATCTATATAAACATAAGCGATAGGTTTGGCGCCACTTATACCATTGCCTATGCTCACTCTCTCACTTAGGCGATAAGTTAGGCGCCGCTTATGTCAACATAGGAGATAGATTAGGCGCCACCTATATCAACATAGGCGATAGTTTAGGCTTCGCTTATACCATTGCCTATGCTCACTGCCTCACTTAGGCGATAGGATAGGCGCCGCCTATGTTACATAGATGGCCTAGGCGCCGCCTATATAAACATAGGTTATAGGTTAGGCGCCAGTTATACCATTTCCTATGCTCACTGCCTCACTTAGACGATAGGTTAGGTGCCGCCTATGTCAACATTGGCTATGGCTCAGGCGCCGCCAATATCAACATAGGCGATAGGTTAGGCGCCACTTATACCATTGCCTATGCTCACTGCCTCATTTTGGCGATAGGTTAGGTGTCGCCTATGTCAATATAGGCGATGGCTTAAGCCCCACCTATATCATCATAGGCGATAGGTTTGGCGCCGCTTACAGCATTGCCTATGCTCACTGCCTCACTTAGGTGATAGGTTAGGCGTCGCCTATGTCAACATAGGCGATCGCTTAGGCGCCGCCTTTATCAACATAGGCGATAGGCTACGCGCCGCTTATACCATTGCCTATGCTCACTCCCTCACTTAGGCGATATGTTAGGCGTCGCCTATGTCAATATAGGCGGTGGCTTAGGTGCCGCCTATATCAACCTAGGCAATAAGATAGGCGGCGCTTATACCATTTTCTATGCTCACTGCCTTACTTAGGATATAGGTTAGGCGCCGTCTATGTCAACATAGGCGATGTCTAAGGTGTCGCCTTTATCAAGATAGTCGATAGGTTAGGCGCCTCTTATACCATTGCCTATGCTCACTGCCTCACCTAGGCGCTAAGTTAGCCGCCGCCAATGTCAACATAGGTGATGGGTCAAGTGCCTCCTATATCCACATAGGCGATAGGTTAGGAGCCGATTATACTATATCATATGCTTACTGCCTCACTTAGGCGATAGGTTAGGTGACACCTATGTCAACATTAGCGATGGCATAGGCTCCACCTATATCAACATAGGCAATAGGTTAGGCTCCGCTTATACCATTGCCTATGCTCACTGCCCACTTAGGCGATAGGTTAGGCGACAGCTATGTCCACATAGGCGATGGCTTAGGCGCCACCTATATCAACATAGGCGATAGGTTAGGCGCCTCTTATACCATTACCTTTGCTCACTGCCTTACTTAGGCGATAGGTTAGGCGCCACCTATGTCAACAAAGGCAATGGGTTAGGAGCCGCCAATATCAACATTGGCGATATGTTAGGATCCGATTATACTATTTCATATGCTTACAGCCTCACTTAGGCGATAGGTTAGGCGTCGTCTATGTTACATAGGCGATGGCTTAGGTGCTGCCTATATCTCCATAGGCGATAGGTTAGGCACCGCTTATACCATTGCCTATGCTCACTGCCTCACTTAGACAATAGGTTAGGTGCCGCCTATGTCAACAATGGCTATGGCTCAGGCACCGCCAATATCAACATAGGCGATAGGTTAGGCGCCACTTATACCATTGCCTATGCTCACTGCCTCATTTTGGCGATAGGTTAGGTGTCACCTATGTCAATATAGGCGATGGCTTAGGCCCCACCTATATCAACATAGGTGATAGGTTGGGCGCCGCTTATAGCATTGCCTGTGCTCACTGCCTCACTTAGGTGATAGGTTAGGCGCCGCCTATGTCAACATAGGCGATCGGTTAGGCACCGCCTTTTTCAACATAAGCGATAGGCTACGCGCCGCTTATACCATTGCCTATGCTCACTCCCTCACTTAGGTGATAGGTTAGGCGTCCCCTATGTCAATATAGGCAGTGTCTTAGGTGCCGCCTATATCAACATAGGCAATAAGTTAGGCGGCGCTTATACCATTGCCTATGCTCACTACCTTACTTAGGCGATAGGTTAGGCGTCGTCTATGTCAACATAGGCGATGTCTAAGGTGCCGCCTTTATCAAAATAGTCGATAGGTTAGGCGCCGCTTATACCATTGCCTATGCTCACTGCCTCACTTAGGCGATAGGCTAGGCGCCGCCAATGTCAACATAGGGGATGGGTCAAGAGCTGCCTATATCCATATAGGCGATAGGTTAGGCACCGATTATACTATATCATATGCTTACTGCCTCACTTAGGCGATAGGTTAGGTGACACCTATGTCAACATAGGCGATGGCTTAGGCACCACCTATATCAACATAGGCAATAGGTTAGGCCCCGCTTATACCATTGTCTATGCTCACTGCCTCACTTAGGTGATAGGTTAGGCGCCGCCTATGTCCACATAGGCGATGGCTTAGGGGCCACCTATAACAACATAGGCGATAGGTTAGGGGCTGCTTATACCATTACCTTTGCTCACTGCCTCACTTAGGTGATAGGTTAGGCGCCACCTATGTCAACAAAGGCAATGGGTCAGGAGCCGCCAATATCAACATAGGAGATAGGTTAGGAGCCGATTATACTATTTCATATGCTTAGTGCCTCACTTAGGCGATAGGTTAGGTGACACCTATGTCAACATAGGCGATGGGTTAGGCGCCACCTATATCAAAATAGGCGATAGGTTAGGCGCCACTTATACCATTACCTATGCTCATTACCTCACTTAGGCGATGGCTTAGGCGCCGCCTATATCAACATAGGCGATAGGTTAGGGGCCGCTTATACCATTCCCTATGCTCACTGCCTCACTTAGGCGATAGGTTAGGCACCGCCTATTTCAAGATAGGCGATGGCTTAGGCGCCACCTATATCAATATAGGCTATAGGTTCGGCGCCGCTTATACCATAGACTATGCTCACTCCCTCACTTAGGCGATAGGTTAGGCGCCGCCTATATCAATATAGGCGAGGGCTTAGGTGCCGCCTATATCAACATAGGCAATAGGTTAGGCGCCGCTTATACAATGGCCTATTGTCACTGCCGCACTTAGGAGATAGGTTAGGCGCTGTCTATATCAACATAGGCGATGTCTTAGGCATCGCCTATATCAACATAGGGGATAGGTAAGGCACCGCTTATACCATTGCCTATGCTTAATACCTCACTTAGACGATAGGTTAGGCGTGTCCTATGTCAACATAGGCTATGGCGTAGGCACCGCCTATATAAAATTAGGCTATAGGTTAAGCGCCACTTATACCATTGCCAATTCTCACTGCCTCACATAGGCGATAGGGAAGGTTACGCCTATGTCTACAAAGGCGATGGCTTAGGCCCCACATATATCAATATAGGCGATAGGTTAGGCGCCTCTTATACCATTGCCAATGCTCACTGCCATAACTAGGAGATAGGTTAGGCGCAACTTTTACCATTGCCTATGCTCACTGCCTTATTTAGGCGATAGGTTAGGTGCCGCCTATGTCAAAATAGGTGATGGCTTAGGACCCACCTATATCAGCATAGGCGATAGATTTGGCGCCGCTTATAGTATTGCCTATGCTCACTGCCTCACTTAGGTGAGAGGTTAGGCGCCGCCTATGTTAACATAGGCGATCGCTTAGGCGCCGCCTTTATAAACATAGGCGATAGGCTACGCGCCGCTTATACCATTGCCTATGCTCACTCCCTCACTTAGACGATAGGTTAGGTTTCGCCTATGTCAATATAGGTGGTGGCTTAGCTGCCGCCTATATCAACATAGGCAATAAGTTAGGCGGCGCTTATACCATTGCCTATGCTCACTGCCTTACTTAGGCGATAGTTTAGGCACCGTCTATCTCAACATAGGCGATGTCTAAGGTGCCGCCTTTATCATAATATTCGATAGGTTAGGCGCCGCTTATACCATTTCCTATGCTCACTGCCTCACTTAGGCGCTAGGTTAGGCGCCGCCAATGTAAATATAGGCGATGGGTCAAGAGCCGCCTATATCCACATAGGCGATAGGTTAGGCGCCAATTATACTATTTCGTATGCTTACTGACTTATTTAGGCAATAGGTTAGGTGACACCTATGTCAACATAGGCGATGGCTTTGGCGCCACCTATATCAACATAGGCAATAGGTTAGGCGCTGCTTATACCATTGCCTATGATCACTGCCAACTTAGGAGATAGGTTAGGCGCCGCCTATATCCACATAGGGGATGTCTTAGGCGCCATCTATATCAACTTAGGCGATAGGTTAGACGCCGCTTATACCATTGCCTATACTCACTGCCTCACTTAGGCGATAGGTTAGGCGCCACCTATGTTAACAAAGGCAATGGGTCAGGAGCCGCCAATATCAACATAGGCGATAGGTTAGGAGCCGATTATACTATTTCATATGCTTACTGCCTCACTTTGGCGATGGGTTAGGCGCCACCTATATCAACATAGGCGATACATTAGGCACCGCTTATACCATTGCCTATGCTCACTGCCTCACATAGGCGCTAGGTTAGGCGCCGCCTATGTTACATAGGCGATGGCTTAGGCGCCGCCTATATCAACATAGGCGATTGGTTAGGCGTCGCTTGTACCATTGCCTATGCTCACTGCCTCACTTAGACGATAGGTTAGGTGCCGCCTATGTCAACATTGGCGATGGGTTAGGCACCACCAATATCAACATAGGCGATAGGTTAGGCGCCACTTATACCATTGCCTATGCTCACTGCCTCATTTTGGTGATAGGTTAGGTGTCGCCTATGTCAACATAGGCGAAGGCTTAGGCCCCACCTATATCAACATAGGCGATAGGCTTGGCGCCGCTTATAGCATTTCCTATGCTCACTGCCTCACTTAGGTGATAGTTTAGGCGCCGCCTATGTCAACATAGGCGATCACTTAGGCGCCGCCTATGTCAACATAGGCGATCGCTTAGGCGCCGCCTTTATCAACATAGGCGATAGGCTACGCGCCGCTTATACCATTATCTATGCTCACTCCCTAACTTAGGCGATAGGTTAGGCATCACTTTTTTCAATATAGGCGGTGGCTTAGGTGCCGCATATATCAACATAGGCAATAAGTTAGGCGGCGCTTATACCATTGCCTATGCTCATTGCCTTACTTAGGCTATAGGTTAGGCGCCATATATGTCAACATAGGCGATGTCTAAGGTGCCGCCTTTATCAAAATAGTCGATAGGTTAGGCGACGCTTATAACATTGCCTATGCTCACTGCCTCACTTAGGAGAAACGTTAGGCGCCGCCAATGTCAACATAGGCGATGGGTCAAGAGCCGCCTATATCCACATAGGCGATAGGTTAGGCGCCGATTATACCATTGCCTATGCTCACTGCCTCACTTAGTCGATAGGTTAGGCGCCGCCTATGTCCATATATGCGATGGATTAGGCGCCACCTATATCAACATAGGCGATAGGTTAGGCGCCGTTTATACCATTACCTTTGCTCAATGCCTCACTTAGGCGATAGGTTAGGCGCCACCTATGTCAACAAAGGCAATGGGTCAGGAGCTGCCAATATCAACATAGGCAATTTTACTATTTCATTTGCTTACTTCCTCACTTAGGCGATAGGTTAGGTGACACCTATGTAAACATAGGCGATGTGTTAGGCGCCACCTATATCAACATAGGCGATAGGTTAGGCGCCGCTCATACCATTGCCTATGCTCACTGCCTCACTTAGGCGATAGGTTAGGCGCCGCCTATGTTACATAGGTGATGGCTTAGGCGCCGCCTATATCAACATAGGCGATAGGTTAGGCGCCGCTTATACCATTGCCTATGCTCACTGCCTCACTTAGACGATAGGTTAAGTGCCGCCTATGTCAACATTGGCTTTGGCTCAGGCGCCGCCAATATCAATATAGGCCATAGGTTAGGCGCCACTTATACCATTGCCTATGCTCACTGCCTTATTTTGGCGATAGGTTAGGCGCCACCTATGTCAACAAAGGCAATGGGTCAGGAGCTGCCAATATCAACATAGGCGATAGGTTAGGAGACGATTATACCATTTCATTTGCTTACTGCCTCACTTAGGCGATAGGTTAGGTGACACCTTTGTCAACATAGGCGATGGGATAGGCGCCACCCTTATCATCATAGGCGATAGGTTAGGCGCCGCTTATACCATTGCCTATGCTCACTGCGTCACTTAGGCGATAGGTTAGGCGTCGCCTATGTTACATAGGCGATGGCTTAGGCGCCGTCTATATCAACATAGGCGATAGGTTAGGCGCCGCTTATACCATTGCCTATGCTCACTCCCTCACTTAGACGATAGGTTAGGTGCCGCCTATGTCAACATTGGCTATGGCTCAGGCGCCGCCAATATCAACATAGGCGATAGGATAGCCGCCACTTATACCATTGCCTATCCTCACTGCCTCATTTTGGCGATAGGTTAGGTGCCGCCTATGTCAACATAGGCGATGGCTTAGGCCCCACCTATATCAACATAGGCGATAGGTTTGGCGCCGCTTATAGCATTGCCTATGCTCACAGCCTCACATAGGTGATAGGTTAGGCGCCGCCTATGTCAACATAGGCGATCTCTTTGGCGCCGCCTATGTCAACATAGGCGATCGCTTAGGCGCCGCCTTTATCAACATAGGCGATAGGCTACGCGCCGCTTATACGATTGCCTATGCTCACTCCCTCACTTAGGCGATAGGTTAGGCGTCGCCTATGTCAATATAGGCGGTGGCTTAGGTGCCGCATATATCATAATAGGCAATAAGTTAGGCGGCGCTTATACCATTGCCTATGCTCACTGCCTTACTTAGGCGATAGGTTAGGCGCCATATATGTCAACATAGGCGATGTCTAAGGTGCCGCCTTTATCAAAATAGTCGATAGGTTAGGCGACGCTTATACCATTGCCTATGCTCACTGCCTCACTTAGACGATAGGTTAGGTGCCGCCAATGTCAACATAGGCGATGGGTCAAGAGCCACCTATATCCACATAGGCGATAGGTTAGGCGCCGATTATACTATTTCATATGCTTACTGCCACACTTAGGCGATAGGTTAGGTGACACCTATGTCAACATAGGCGATGGCTTAGGCGCCACCTATATCAACATAGGCAATAGGTTAGGCGCCGCTTATACCATTGCCTATGCTCACTGCCTTATTTAGGCGATAGGTTAGGCGCCGCCTATGTTACAGATGGCATAGGCGCCACCTATATAAACATAGGCGATAGGTTTGGCGCCGCTTATACCATTGTCTATGCTCACTGCCTCACTCAGGCGATAGATTAGGCGCAACATAAGTTAACAAAGGCGATTGGTCAGGCGCAGCCGATATCAACATAGGCGATAGGTTAGTCCCCGATTCTAATATTTCATATTCTTACTGCCTCACTTAGGCGATAGGTTAGGTGACACCTATGTCAACGTAGGCGATGGCTTAAGTGCCACCCATATCAACATAGGCGATAGGTTAGGCATCGCCTATGTCAACATATGCGATCGCTTAGGCGCCGCCTATATAAACATAGGCGATAGGTTAGGCGCCGCTTATACCATTGCCTATGCTCACTGCCTCAATTAGGCAATAGGTTACGCACCGCCTATGTTACATAGTCGATGGCTTAGGCGCCACTTATATAAACATAAGCGATAGGTTTGGCGCCGCTTATACCATTGCCTATGCTCACTGCCTCACTTAGGCGATTGGTTAGGCGCCGCTTATACCATTGCCTATGCTCACTGCCTCACTTAGACGATAGGTTGGGAGCCGCTTATACCAATTCCTATGCTCACTGCCTCACTTAGACGATAGGTTAGGAGCCGCCAATGTCAACATAGGCTATGGCTCAGGCACCGCCTTTATCAAAATAGGCGATAGGTTAGGCGCTACTTATACCATTGCCTATGCTCACTGGCTTATTTAGGCGATAGGTTTGGTTCCGCCTATGTCAACATAGGCGATGGCTTAGGCCCCACCTATATCAACATAGGCAATAAGTTTGGCGCTGCTTATAGCATTGTCTATGCTCACTGCCTCACTTAGGTGATAGGTTAGGCGCCGCCTATGACAACATAGGCGATCGTTTAGTCGCTGCCTTTATCAACATAGGCGATAGGATACGCGCCGCTTATACCATTACCTATGCTCACTTCCTCACTTAGGCGATAGGTTTGGCGTCGCCTATATCAATATAGGCGATAGTTTAGGTGCCGCCTATATCATCATAGGCAATAAGTTAGGCACCGCTTATACCATTGCCTATGCTCACTTCCTTACTTAGGCGATAGGTTAGGCACCGTCTATGTCAACATTGGAGATGTCTAAGGTGTCGCCTTTATCAAAATAGTCGATAGGTTAGGCGCCGTTTATACCATTGCCTATGCTCACTGCCTCTCTTAGGCGATAGGATAGGTGCCGCCTATGTCAACATAGGCGATGGCTTAGGCCCCACCTATATCAACATAGGTGATATGTTTGGTGCCGCTTATAGCATTGCCTATGCTCACTGCCTCACTTAAGTGATAGGTTAGGCGCCGCCTATGTCAACATAGGCGATCGCTTAGGCGCCGCCTTATTCAACATAGGCGATAGGCTACGCGTTGCTTATACCATTGCCTATGCTCACTGCCTCACTTAGGCGATAGGTTAGGCGCCGCCAATGTCAACATAGGCGATGGGTCAAGAGCCACCTATATCCACATAGGCGATAGGTTAGGTACCGATTATACTATTTCATATGCTTACTGCCTCACTTAGGCGATAGGTTAGGTGACACCTATGTCAACATAGGCGATGGCTTAGGCGCCACCTATATCAACATAGGCAATAGGTTAGGCGCCGCTTATACCATTGCCTATGCTCACTGCCTTATTTAGGCTATAGGTTAGGCGCCGCCTATGTTACAGATGGATTAGGCGCCACCTATATAAACATAGGCGATAGGTTTGGCGCCGCATATACCATTGCCTATGCTCACTGCCTCACTAAGGCGATAGATTAGGCGCCACCTAAGTTAACAAAGGCGATTGGTCAGGTGCAGCCTATATCAACATAGGCGATAGGTTAGCGCCGATTATAATATTTCATATTCTCACTGCCTCACTTAGGCGATAGGATAGGTGACACCTATGTCAACGTAGGCGATGGCTTATGAGCCACCCATATCAACATAGGCGATAGGTTAGGCGACGCTTATACCATTGCCTATGCTCACTGCCTCACTTAGGCGATAGGTTAGGCGCCGCCTATGTTATATAGGCGATGGCTTAGGCGCCGCTTATATCAACATAGGCAATAGGTTAGGCGACGCTTATTCCATTGCCTATGCTCACTGCCTCACTTAGGCGATAGGTTAGGTGCCGCCTAGTTCAACATAAGAATTGGCTTAGGCGCTGCCTATATCAACATAGGCGATGGGTTAGGCACCGCTTATACCATTACCTATGCTCACTACTTCACTTATGCGATAGGTTAGGGGCCACCTAAGTCAAGATAGGCGATGGATTAAGCGCCGACTATATCAACATAGGTAATAGGTTAGGCGCCGCTTATACCATTGCCTATAATCGCTTCCTCACTTAGGCGTTAGGTTAGGCGCCGCCTATGTCAACATAGGCGATGTCTTAGGCGCCACCTATATCAACATAGGCGATAGGTTCGGCGCCCCTTATAGCATAGCCTATGCTCACTCCCTCACTTAGGCGATAGGTTAGGTGCCTCATATGTCAACATAGGTGATAGATTAGGTGCCGCCTATATCAACATAGGAAATAGGTTAGGCGCCGCTTATACCATTGCCTATTCTCACTGCCTCACTTAGGCGATAGGTTAGGCGCTGTCTATGTAAACATAGGCGATGGCTTAGGTGCCGCCTATATCAACATAGGCGATAAGTTAGGTGCTGATTATACTATTTCAAATGCTCACTGCATCACTTAGGCGATAGGTTAGGTGACATCTATGTCAACATAGGCGATGGCTTAGGCGCCACCTATATCAACATAAGCGATAGGTTAGGAGCCTCTTATACCATTGCCTATGCTCACTGCCTTATTTAGGAGAAAGGTTAGGCGTCGCCTATGTCAGCATAGGTGATGGCTTAGACGCCGCCTATATCAACATAGGCGATAGGTTAGGCGTCACCTATACCATTCCCTATTCTCTCTATCTCACTTAGGCGATAGGTTAGACACCGCCTATGTCAACATAGGCGATGGTTTAGGCGCCACATATATCAACATAGGCGATAGGTTAGGCGCCGCTTATACCATTGCCTATGCTCACTGCCTAACTTAGGCGATAGGTTAGGCACCGCCTATGTTAAATAGGCGATGGCTTAGGCGCTACATATATTAACATAGGCGATAGATTTGGCGCCGCTTATACCATTGCCTATGCTTACTGCCTCACTTAGGTGATAGGTTAGGCTCCGACTCTGTCAACATAGGCTATGGCTAAGGCGCCGCCTATATCAATATAGGCTATAGGTTAGGCGCCACTTATACCATTGCCTATTCTCACTGCCTCACTTAGGCGATAGGTTAGGTGCCGCCTATGTCTACATAGGCGATGGCTTAGGCCCCACATATATCAATATAGGCGATAGGTTATGCGCCGATTATACCATTTCCAATGCTCACGGCCTCACTTAGGTGATAGGTTAGGAGCCACTTATACCATTGCCTATGCTCACGGCCTCACTTAGGCGATAGGTTAGGCGCCGCCTATATCATCATAGGCGATAGTTTAAGCACCGCTTATACCATTTTCTATGCTCACTACCTCACTTAGGCGATAGGTTAGGTGCCGCCTATGTTACATAGGTGATGGGTTAGGCGCCGCCTATCTCAAAATAGGCGATAGGTTTGGAGCCGCTTATACCATTGCCTATGCTTACTGCCTCACTTAGACGATAGGTTAGGAGTCGCCTATGTCAACATAGGCTATGGCTCAGGCGCCGCCTATATTAACATAGGCGATAGGTTAGGCGCCACTTATACCATTGCCTATGCTCACTGCCTCATTTAGGCGATAGGTTAGGTGCCTCATATGTCAACATAGGCGATGTCTTATGCCCCACCTATATCAACATAGGCGATAGTTTTTGCGCTGCTTATAGCATTTCCTATGCTCACTGCCTCACTTAGGTGATAGGTTAGGCGCCGCCTATGTCAACATAGGCGATGGCTTAGGCTCCGCCTTTATAAACATAGGCGAGAGGCTAGGCACCGCTTATATCATTGCATATGCTCACTCCCTCACTTAGGCGATAGGTAAGGCACCGCCTATGTCAATATAGGCGATGGATTAGCCGTCGCCTATATCAACATAGGCAATAAGTTAGGCGCCGCTAATACCATTGCCTATGCTCACTCCCTCACTTAGGAAATAGGTTAGGCTTCGCATATGTCAATATAAGCGATGGATTAGGCGCCGCCTATATCAACATAGGCGATAGTTTAGGCGCCGTTTATACCAATTGCCTATGCTCACTGCCTCTCTTAGGAGATAGGTTAGGTGTCGCCTATGTTACATAGACGATGGCTTAGACGCGGCCTATATCAACATAGGGGACAGGTTAGGAGCCGTTTTTAACATTGTTTGTGCTCACTGCCACTCTTAGACGATAGGTTAGGCGTCGCCTATGTCAACACAGGCTATGGCTCAGACTCCGCCTATATCAACATAAGCGATAGGTTAGGCGCCACTTATACCATTGCCAATGCTTACTGCCTCATTTAGGCGATAGGTTAGGTGTCGCTTATGTCAAGATTGGTGATGGCTTAGGCCCCACATATATCAACATAGGCGATAGGTTTGGCGCCGCTTATAGCATTGCCTATGCTCATTGCCTCACTTAGGTGATAGGTTAGGTGCCGCCTATATAAACATAGGCGAGAGGCTAGGCGCCGCTTATATCATTGCCTATGCTTACTCCCATACTTAGGCGAAAGGTTAGGCGCAGCCTATTTCAATATAGGCGATGGATTAGCCGCCGCCTATATCAACATAGGCAATTAGTTAGGCGCCGCTAATATCATTTCCTATGCTCACTGCCTTACTTAGGCGATAGGTTCGGCGCCGTTTATGTCAACATAGACGATGTCTTAAGTACCATCTTTATCAACATAGGCGATAGGTTAGGCGCCGCTTATACCATTGCCTATGCTCACTGCCTAACTTAGGCGATTGGTTAGGCACCGCCTATGTCAATATAGGCGATGGGTCAGGAGCCGCCTATATCCACATAGGCGATAGGTCAGGCGCCGATTATACTATTTCATATGCTCACTGCCTAACTTAGGCGATAGGTTAGGTGACACCTATTTCAACATAGGTGATGGCTTAAGCGCCACCTATATCAACCTAAGCGATAGGTTAGGGTCTGCTTACACCAATGCCTATGCTCACTACCTCACTTAGGCGATGTATTAGGTGCCGCCTATATCAACATAGGCAATAGGTTAGGCGCTGCTTATACCATTGTCTATGCTCACTGCCTCACTTAGGCGATAGGTTAGGCGCCGCCTATGTCAACATAGCGATAGATTAGGCGCCGCTTATATCAACATAGGCGATAGGTTTGGCGTCGCCTTTGTCAACATAGGCGGTGGATTAGGCGTCGCCTATATCAACATAGGCGATAGGTTAGGCGCCGCTTATACCATTGCCGATGCTCACTGCCTCAATTAGGAGATAGGTTAGGCGTCGCCTATGTCAACATAGGCGATCACTTAGGCGCCACCTATATCAATATAGGCGATAAGCTGGGCGCCGCTTATACCATTGCCTATGCTCACTGCCTCACTAAGGCGATGGCTTAGGTGTCGTCTATATCAACATAGGCGATAGGTTAGGCACCGCTTATACCATTGTCTAAGCTCACTTCTTCACTTAGGCGATCGGTTAGGCGCCACCTATGTCAATATAAGCGATGGCTTAGAGGCCACCTATATCAACCTAGGCGATAGGTTAGGCAATGCTTATACCATCACCTATACTCACTACCTCACTTAGGCGATAGGTTAGGCGCCGCCTATGTCAACATAGGCGATAGGTTGGGCGCCGCTTATACCATTCCCTATGCTCACTAACTCACTTAGGCAATAGTGTAGTCTCCGCCTATGTCAACATACGCGATAGCTTAGGTGCCGCATATATCAACATAGGATATAGGTTAGGCGCCGCTTATACCATTGCCTATTCTCACTACCGCACTTAGGCGATAGGTTAGGCGTTGTCTATGTCAACATAGGCGATGGCTTAGGCGCCGCCTATATCAACATAGGCGATAAGTTAGGCGCTGATTATACTATTTCAAATGCTCACTACATCACATAGGCGATAGGTTAGGTGACATCTATGTCAACAGAGGTGATGGCTTAGGCGCCACCTATATCAACATAAGCGATAGGTTAGGAGCCTCTTATACCATTTCCTATGCTCACTGCCTCATTTAGGCGAAAGGTTAGGCGTCGCCTATGTCAGCATTAGCGATGGCTTAGGCGCCGCCTATATCAACATAGGCGATAGGTTAGGCGTCGCTTATACCATTCCCTATGCTCACTACCTCACTTAGGCGATAGGATAGGCACCGCCTATGTCAACATAGGCGATGTATTAGGCGCCGCCTATATCAACATAGGCGATAGGTTAGGCGCCGCTTATACCATTGCCTATGCTCACTGCGTAACATTGGCGATAGGTTAGGCACCGCCTATGTTACATAGGCGATGGCTTAGGCGCTACATATATAAACATAGGCGATAGATTTGGCGCCGCTTATACCATTGCCTATGCTCACTGCCTCACTTAGGTGATAGGTTAAGCTCCGCTTCTGTCAACATAGGCTATGGCTAAGGCGCCGCCTATATCAATATAGGCTATAGGTTAGGCGCCACTTATACCATTGCCTATTATCATTGCCTCACTTAGGTGATAGGTTAGGTGCCGCCTATGTCTACAGAGGCGATCGCTTAGGCCCCACATATATCAATATGGGCGATAGGTTATGCGCCGATTATACCATTGCCAATGCTCACGGCCTCACTTAGGCGATAGGTTAGGCGCCAGTTATTCCATTGACTATGCTCACTCCCTCACTTTGGCGATAGGTTAGGCTTTGCCTATGTCAATATAGACGATGGCGTAGGCGCCGCCTATATCAACATAGGCGATATTTAAGCGCCGCTTATACCATTGTCTATGCTCGATGCCTCACTTAGGCGATAGGTTAGGTGCCGCCTATGTTACATAGGCGATGGGTTAGGCGTCACCTATATCAACATAAGCGATTGGTTAGGAGCCGCTTATACCATTGCCTATGCTCACTGCCTCACTTAGACGATAGGTTAGGCGTCGTCTATGTCAACATAGGCTATGGCTCAGGCGCCGCCTATATCAACATAGGCGATAGGTTAGCTGCCTCTTATGTCAACATAAGCGATGTCTTAGGCCCCACCTATATCAACATAGGAGATAGGTTTTGCGCCGCTTATAGCATTGCCTATGACCACTGCCTCACTTAGGTGATAGGTTAGGCGCCTCCTATGTCAACATAGGCGATGGCTTAGGCTCCGCCGTTATAAACATAGGCGAGAGGATAGGCGCCGCTTATATCATTGCCTATGCTCACTCCCTCTCTTAGGCGATAGGTAAGGCACCGCCTATGTCAATATAGGCGATGGATTAGCCATCGCCTATATCAACATAGGCAATAAGTTAGGCGCCGCTAATACCATTGCCTATGCTCACTCCGTCACTTAGGAGATAGGTTAGGCTTCGCCTATGTCAATATAAGCGATGGATTAGGCGCCGCCTATATCAACATAGGCGATAGTTAAGGCGCCGCTTATACCAATTGCCTATGCTCACTGCCACACTTGGGAGATAGGTTAGGTGTCACCTATGTTACATTGGCGATGGCTTAGACGCGGCCTATAACAACATAGGGGATAGGTTAGGAGCCGCTTATACCATTGTCTATGCTCACTGCCACTCTTAGACGATAGGTTAGGCGTCGCCTATGTCAACATAGTCTATGGCTCAGGCGCCGCCTATATCACATAAGCGATAGGTTAGGCGCCACTTATACCATTGCCTATGCTTACTGCCTCATTTAGGCGATAGGTTAGATGTCGCTTATGTCAAGATTGGTGATGGCTTAGGCCCCACATATATCAACATAGGCGATAGGTTTGGCGCCGCTTATAGCATTGCCTATGCTCACTGCCTCACTAAGGTGATAGGTTTGGCGCCGCCTATATCAACATAGGCGAGAGGCTAGGCGCCGCTTATATCATTGCCTATGCTTACTCCCTCACTTAGGCAAAAGGTTAGGCGCTGCCTATTTCAATATAGGCGATGGATTAGCCGCCGCCTATATCAACATAGGCAATAAGTTAGGCGCCGCTAATACCATTGCCTATGCTCACTGCCTTACTTAGGTGATAGGTTAGGCGTCGTTTATGTCAACATAGACGATGTCTTAAGTCCCACCTTTATCAACATAGGAGATAGGTTAGGCGCCGCTTATACCATCTCCTATGCTCACTGCCTAACTTAGGCGATTGGTTAGGCGCCGCCTATGTCAATATAGGCGATGGGTCAGGAGCCGCCTATATCCACATAGGCGATAGGTTAGGCGCCGATTATACTATTTCATATGCTCACTGCCTAACTTAGGCGATAGGTTAGGTGACACCTATTTCAACATAGGTGATGGCTTAGGCGCCACCTATATCAACATAAGCGATAGGATAGGATCTGCTTACACCATTACCTATGCTCACTGCCTCACTTAGGCGATGTATTAGGTGCCGCTTATATCAACATAGGCAATAGGTTAGGTGCCGCTTATACCATTGTCTATGCTCACTGCCTCACTTAGGCGATAGGTTAGGCGTCGCCTATGTCAATATAGGCGATGGCTTAGACGCCGCCTATATCAACATTGGCGATAGATTAGGCGCCGTCTTTGTCAACATAGGCGATGGATTAGGCGCCGCCTATACCAACATAGGCGATAGGTTAGGCGCCGCTTATACCATTGCCTATGCTCACTGCCTCAATTAGGAGATAGGTTAGGCGTCGCCTATGTCAACATAGGCGATCGCTTAGGTGCCGCCTATATCAACATAGGCGATAGGTTAGGCGCCGCTTATACCATTGCCTATGCTCACTGCCTCACTTTGGCGATGGCTTAGGTGTCATCTATATCTACATAGGCGATAGGTTAGGCACCGCTTATACCATTGTCTAAGCTCACTTCTTCACTTAGGCGATAGGTTAGGCGCCACCTATGTCAATATAAGCGATGGCTTAGAGGCCGCCTATATCAACATAGGCGATAGGTTAGGCGGCGCTTATACCATTACCTATACTCACTGCCTCACTTAGGCGATAGGTTAGGCGCCGCCTATGTCAACATAGGCGATAGGTTGGGTGCCGCTTATACCATTCCCTATGCTCACAAACTCACTTAGGCAAAAGTTTAGGCGCCGCATATGTCAACATACGCGATAGCTTAGGTGCCACCTATATCAACATAGGCGATAGGTTAGGCGCCGCTTATACCATTGCCTATGCTCACTGCCTCACTTTGGAGATGGCTTAGGTGTCATCTATATCTACATAGGCGATAGGTTAGGCACCGCTTATACCATTGTCTAAGCTCACTTCTTCACTTAGGCGATAGGTTAGGCGCCACCTATGTCAATATAAGCGATGGCTTAGAGGCCGCCTATATCAACATAGGCGATAGGTTAGGTGGCGCTTATACCATTACCAATACTCACTGCCTCACTTAGGCGATAGGTTAGGCGCCGCCTATGTCAACATAGGCGATAGGTTGGGTGCCGCTTATACCATTCCCTATGCTCACAAAGTCTCTTAGGAAATAGTTTAGGCGCCGCCTATGTCAACATACGCGATAGCTTAGGTGCCACCTATATCAACATAGGATATAGGTTAGGCGCCACTTATACCATTGCCTATTCTCACTGCCTCACTTAGGTGATAGGTTAGGCGTTGTCTATGTCAACATAGGCGATGGCTTAGGCGCCGCCTATATCAACATAGGCGATAAGTTAGGCGCTGATTATACTATTTCAAATGCTCACTGCATCACTTAGGCGATAGGTTAGGTGACATATATGTCAACAGAGGCGATGGCTTAGGCGCCACCTGTATCAACATAAGCGATAGGTTAGGAGCCTCTTATACCATTGCCTATGCTCACTGCCTCATTTAGGCGAAAGGTTAGGCGTCGCCGATGTAAGCATAGGCGATGGCTTAGGCGCCGCCTATATCAACATAGGCGATAGGTTAGGCACCGCTTATACCATTCCCTATGCTCACTACCTCACTTAGGCGAAAGGTTAGGCACCGCCTATGTCAACATAGGCGATGTATTAGGCGCCGCCTATATCAACATAGGCGATAGGTTAGGCGCCGCTTATACCATTGCCTATGCTCACTGCCTAACTTAGGCGATAGGTTAGGCACCGCCTATGTTACATAGGCGTTGGCATAGGCGCTACCTATATAAGCATAGGCGATAGATTTGGCGCCGCTTATACCATTGCCTATGCTCACTGCCTCACTTAGGTGATAGGTTAAGCTCCGCCTCTGTCATCATAGGCTATGGCTAAGGCGTCGCCTATATCAATATAGGCTATAGGTTAGGCACCATTTATACCATTGCCTATTCTTACTGCCTCACTTAGGAGATAGGTTAGGTGTCGCCTATGTCTACAGAGGCGATGGCTTAGGCCCCACATATATCAATATGGGCGATAGGTTAGGCGCCGATTATACCATTGCCAATGCTCACTGCCTCACTTAGGCGATAGGTTAGGCGCCACTTATACCATTACCTATGCTCACTCCCTCACTTAGGCGATTGGTTAGGCTTTGCCTATGTCAATATAGGCGATGGCGTAGGTGTCGCCTATATCAACATAGGCGATAGTTTTAGCGTCGTTTATACCATTACCTATGCTCACTACCTCACTTAGGCGATAGGTTAGGTGCCGCCTATGTTATATATGCGATGGGTTAGGCGCCGCCTATATCAACATAGGCGATAGGTTAGGAGCCGCTTATATCATTGCCTATGCTCACTGCCTCACTTAGACGATAGGTTAGGCGTCGCCTATGTCAACATAGACTATGGCTCAGGCACCGCCTATATCAACATAGGCGATAGGTTAGGCGCCACTTATACCATTGCCTATGCTCACTGCCTCGTTAAGGCGATAGGGTAGGTGTTTCTTATGACAACATAGGCGATGTCTTATGCCCCACCTATATAAGCATAGGCGATTGGTTTGGCGCCGCTTAGAGCATTGCCTATGCTCACTGTCTCACTTAGGAGATAGGTTAGGCGCCGCCTATGTCAACATAGGCGATGGCTTAGGCTCCGCCTTTATAAACATAGGTGAGAGGCTAGGCGCCGCTTATATCATTACCTATGCTCACTCCCTCACTTAGGCGATAGGTTAGGCACCGCCTATGTCAATATAGGCAATGCATTAGCCGTCGCCTATATCAACATAGGCAATAAGTTAGGCGCCGCTAACATCATTGCCTATGCTCACTCCCTCATTTAGGCGATAGTTTAGGCTTTGCCTATGTCAATATAAGCAATGGATTAGACGCCACATATATCAACATAGGCTATAGTTTAGGCGCCGCTTATACCAATTGCCTATGCTCACTGCCTCACTTAGGAGATAGATTAGGTGTCGCCTATGTTACATAGGCGATGGCCTAGGCGCCGCTTATATCATCATAGGAGATAGGTTAGGAGCTGCTTATACCATTGTCTATGCTCACCGCCTATGTCAACATAGTCTATGGCTCAGGCGCCGCCTATATCAACATAGGCGATAGGTTAGGCGCCACTTATACCATTGCCTATGCTCACTGCCTCATTTAGGCGATAGGTTAGGTGTTGCTTATGTCAAGATTGGCGATGTCTTAGGACCCACCTATATCAACATAGGCGATAGGTTTGGCGCCGCTTATAGCATTGTGTATGCTCACTGCCTCACTTAGGTGATTGGTTAGGCGCCGCTTATGTCAACATAAGCGATGGCTTAGGCTCCGCCTTTGTCAACATAGGCGAGAGGCTAGGCGCCGCTTATATCATTGCCTATGCTTACTCCATCACTTAGGAGATAGGTTAGGTGCCGCCTATGTCAATATAGGCGATGGATTAGCCGCCGCCTATATCAACATAGGCAATAAGTTAGGCGCCGCTAATACCATTTCTTATGCTCACTGCCTTACTTATACTATAGGTTAGGCGCCGTTTATGTCAACATAGATGATGTCTTAGGTGCCACCTTAATCAACATAGGCGATAGGTTAGGCGCCGCTTATACCATGGCCTATGCTCACTCCCTCACTTAGGCGATAGGTTAGGCTTCGCCTATGTCAATATAGGCTATGGCTTAGGCGCCGCCTATATCAACATAGGTGATAGTTTAGGCGCCGCTTATACCAATTTCCTATGCTCACTGCTTCACTTAGGCGATAGGTTAGATGTCGCCAATGTTACATAGGCGATGGCTTAAGCGCCGCCTATATCAACATAGGCGATAGGTTAGGAGCCGCTTATACCATTGTCTATGCTCACTGCCACACTTAGACGATAGGTTAGGCGTCGCCTATGTCAACATAGGCTATGGCTCAGGCGCCGCCTATATCATCATAGGCGATAGGTTAGGTGCCACTTATACCATTGCCTATGCTCACTGCCTCATTTAGGCGATAGGTTAGGTGTCGCCTATGTCAACATTGGCGATGGCTTAGATCCCTCCTATATAATCATAGGCGATAGGTTTGGCGCCGCTTCTAGCATTGCCTATGTTCACTGCCTCATTTAGGTGATAGGTTAGGCGCCGCCTATGTCAACATAGGCGATGGCTTAGGCTCCGTCTTTATCAGCATAGGCGAGAGGCTAGGCGCCGCTTATATCATTGCTTATGCTTAATCCCTCACTTAAGCGATATGTTAGGCGCCGCCTATGTCAATATAGGCGATGGATTAGCCGCCGCCTATATCAACATAGGCAATAAGTTAGGCGCCGCTAATACTATTTCCTATGCTCACTGCCTTACTTAGGCGATAGGTTAGGCGCCGTTTATGTCAACATAGACGATGTCTTAAGTGCCACCTTTATCAACATAGGTGATAGGTTAGGCGCCGCTTATACCAATGCCTATGCTCACTGCCTAACTTAGGCGATTGGTTAGACGCCGCCTATGTCAATATAGGCAATAGGTCAGGAGCTGCTTATATCCACATAAGCGATAGGTTAGGCGCCGATTATACTATTTCATCTGCCCACTGCATCACTTAGGCGATGGGTTAGGTGACACCTATGTCAACATAGGTGATGGCTTAAGAGCCACCTATATCAACATAAGCGATAAGTTATGATCTGCTTACACCATTGCCTATGCTCACTGCCTCACTTAGGCGATGTATTAGGTACCTCCTATATCAACATAGGCAATAGGTTAGGCGCCGCTTATACCATTGTCTATGCTCACTGCCTCACTTAGGAGATAGGTTAGGCGCCGTGTATATCAATATAGGCAATGGCTTAGACGCCGCCTATATCAACATAGGCGATAGGTTAGGCGCCGCGTATATCAATATAGGCGATGGATTAGACGCCGCCTATATCAACATAGGCGATAGGTTAGGCGCCGCTAAGACCATTACCTATACTCATTGCCTCACTTAGGCGATAGGTTAGGCGTCGCCTTTGTCAACATAGGCGGTGGATTAGGCGCCGCCTATATCAACATAGGCGATAGGTTAGGCGCCGCTTATACCATTGCCTATGCTCACTGCCTCAATTAGGAAATAGGTTAGGCGTGGCCTATGTCAACATAGGCGATCGCTTAGGCGCCACCTATATCAACATAGGCGATAGGTTAGGCGCCGCTTATACAATTGCCTATGCTCACTGGCTCACTTAGGCGATTGGTTAGGCGCCGCTTATGTCAACATAGGCGATGGCTTAGGCGCCGCGAATATCAACATAGGCGATAGGTTAGGCGCCGATTATACCATTGCCTATGCTCACTCCCTCACTTAGGCGATAGGTTAGGCTTTGCCTATGTCAATATAGGCGATGGCATAGGTGCCGCCTATATAAACATAGGCGATAGTTTAAGCACCGTTTATACCATTGCCTATGCTAACTGCCTCACTGAGGCGATAGGTTAGGTGCTGCCTATGTTACATAGGCGATGGGTTAGGCGCCGCCTATATCATCATAGGCAATAGGTTAGGAGACTCTTATACCATTGCCTATGCTCACTGCCTCACATAGACGATAGGTTAGGCGTCGCCTATGTCAACATAGGCTATGGCTCAGGCGCCACCTATATCAACATAGGCGATAGGTTAGGCGCCACTTATACCATTGCCTATTCTTACTGCCTCATTTAGGCGATAGGTAAGGTGTTGCTTAGGTCAACACCTATAGCATTGCCTATGTTCACTGCTCACTTAGGTGATAGGTTAGGCGCCACTTATGTCAACATAGGTGATGGCTTAGGCTCCGCCATTATCAACATAGGCGAGAGGCTAGGCGCCGCTTATATCATTGCCTATGCTTACTCCATCACTTAGGCGATAGGTTAGGCGCCGCCTATGTAAATTTAGGCGAAGGATTAGCTGCCGCCTATATCAACATAGGCAATAAGTTAGGCGCCGCTAATACCATTACCTATGCTCACTGCCTTACTTAGGCGATAGGTTAGGCGCCATTTATGTCAACATAGACGATGTCTTAGGTGCAACCTTTATCAACATAGGCGATAGGTTAGGCACCGCTTATACCATGGCCTATGCTCACTCCCTCACTTAGGCGATAGGTTAGGGTTCGCCTATGTCAATATAGGCGATGGCTTAGGCGCCGCCTATATCAACATAGGTGATAGTTTAGGCGCCGCTTACACCAATTTCCTATGCTCACTGCTTCACTTAGGCGATAGGTTAGGTGTCTCCTATGTTACATAGGCGATGGCTTAGGCGCCGCCTATATCAACATAGGCGATAGGTTAGGAGCCGCTTATAACATTGTCTATGCTCACTGTCACACTTAGATGATAGGTTAAGCATCGCCTATGTCAACATAGGCTATGGCTCAGGCGCCGCCTATATCAACATAGGCGATAGGTTAGGCGCCACTTATACCATTGCCTATGCTCACTACCTCATTTAGGCGATAGGTTAGGTGTCGCCTATGTCAACATTGGCGATGGCTTAGACCCCACCTATATAAACATAGGCGATAGGTTTGGCGCCGCTTCTAGCATTGCCTATGTTCACAGCCTCACTTAGGTGATAGGTTAGGCGCCGCCTATGTCAACATAGGCGATGGCTTAGGCTCCGCCTTTATCAACATAGGCGAGAGGCTAGCCGCCGCTTATATCATTGCCTATGCTTACTCCCTCACTTAGGCGATAGGTTAGGCGCCGCCTATGTCAATATAGGCGATGGATTAGCCGCCTCCTATATCAACATAGGCAATAAGTTAGGCGCTGCTAATACCATTGCCTATGCTCACTGCCTTACTTAGGCGATAGGTTAGGCGTCGTTTATTTCAACATAGACGATGTCTTAAGTGCCACCTTTATCAACATATGTGATAGGTTAGGCGCCGCTTATACCATTGCCTATGCTCACTGCCTAACTTAGGCGATTGGTTAGGCGCCGCCTATGTCAATATAGGCGATAGGTCAAGAGTCGCCTATATCCACATAGGCGATAGGTTAGGCGCGATTATACTATTTCATATGCCCACTGCCTCACTTAGGCGATGGGTTAGGTGACACCTATGTCAACATAGGTGATGGCTTAGGCGCCACCTATATCAACATAAGCGATAGGTTAGGATCTTCTCACACCATTGCCTATGCTCACTGCCTCACTTAGGCGATGTATTAGGTACCACCTATATCAACATAGGCAATAGGTTAGGCACCGCTTATACCATTACCTATACTTACTGCCTCACTTAGGCGATAGGTTAGGCGCCGCCTATGTCAACATAGGCGATAGATTGGGCACCGCTTATAACATTCCCTATGCTCACCAACTCACTTAGGCAATATTTTAGGCGCCGCCTATGTCAACATAGGCGATAGTTTAGGCACCGCTTATACCATTACCTATACTTACTGCCTCACTTAGGCGATAGGTTAGGCGCCGCCTATGTCAACATAGGCGATAGATTGGGCACCTCTTATAACATTCCCTATGCTCACCAACTCACTTAGGCAATAGTTTAGGCTCCGCCTATGTCAACATAGGCGATAGGTTAGGCACCGCTTATACCATTACCTATACTTACTGCCTCGATTAGGCGATAGGTTACGCGCCGCCTATGTCAACATAGGCTATAGATTAGGCACCGCTTATAACATTCCCTATGCTCACCAACTCACTTAGTCAATAGTTTAGCCGCCGCCTATGTCAACATAGGCGATAGCTTAGGTGCCGCCCATATCAACATAGGAAATAGGTTAGGTGCCGCTTATACCATTGCCTATTCTCACTGCCTCACTTAGGCGATAGGTTAGGCGTTGTCTATGTCAACATAGGCGATGTCTTAGGCGCCGCCTATATCAACATAGGTGATAAGTTAGGCGCTGATTATACTATTTCAAATGCTCACTGCATCACTTAGGCGATAGGTTAGGTGACATCTTTGTCAACATAGGCGATGGCTTAGGCGCCACCTATATCAACATAAGCGATAGGTTAGGAGCCTCTTATACCATTGCCTATGCTCACTGCCTCGTTTAGACGAAAGGTTAGGCGTCTCCTATGCCAGCATAGGCGATGGCTTAGGCGCTGCCTATATCAACATAGGCAATAGGTTAGGAGCCGCTTATACCATTCCCTATGCTCACTACCTCACATAGGCGATAGGTTAGGCGCCGCCTATGTCAACATAGGCGATGGCTTAGGCACTGCCTATATCAACATAGGCGATAGGTTAGGCGCCGCTTATACCATTACCTATGCTCACTGCCTAACTTAGGCGATTGGATAGGCGCCGCCTATGTCAATATAGGCGATAGGTCAAGAGCCGCCTATATCCACATAGGCGATAGGTTAGGCGCCGATTATACTATTTCATATGCCCACTACCTCACTTAGGCGATGGGTTAGGTGACACCTATGTCAACATAGGTGATGGCTTAGGCTCCACCTATATCAACATAAGCGATAGGTTAGGATCTTCTTACACCATTGCCTATGCTCACTGCCTCACTTAGGCGATGTATTAGGTACCACCTATATCAACATAGGCAATAGGTTAGGCGCCGCTTATACCTTATTCTATGCTCACTGCCTCACTTAGGAGATAGGTTAGGCGCCGCCTATCTCAATATAGGCGATGGCTTAGACGCCGCCTATATCAACATAGGCGATAGGTTAGGCACCGCTTAGACCATTACCTATACTCATTGCCTCACTTAGGCGATAGGTTAGGCGCCGCCTTTGTCAACATAGGCGGTGGATTAGGCGCTGCCTATATCAACATAGGCGATAGGTTAGGCACCGCTTATACCATTACCTATGCTCACTGCCTAACTTAGGCGATTGGATAGGCGCCGCCTATGTCAATATAGGCGATAGGTCAAGAGCCGCCTATATCCACATAGGCGATAGGTTAGGCGCCAATTATACTATTTCATATGCCCACTACCTCACTTAGGCGATGTGTTAGGTGACACCTACGTCAACATAGGTGATGGCTTAGGCTCCACCTATATCAACATAAGCGATAGGTTAGGATCTTCTTACACCATTGCCTATGCTCACTGCCTCACTTAGGCGATGTATTAGGTACCACCTATATCAACATAGGCAATAGGTTAGGCGCCGCTTATACCATATTCAATGCCCACTGCCTCACTTAGGAGATAGGTTAGGTGTCGCCTATGTCAATATAGGCGATGGCTTAGACGCCACCTATATCAACATAGGCGATAGGTTAGGCACCGCTTAGACCATTACCTATACTCATTGCCTCACTTAGGCGATAGGTTAGGCGCCGCCTTTGTCAACATAGGCGGTGGATTAGGCGCTACCTATATCAACATAGGCGATAGGTTAGGCGCCGCTTATACCATTGCCTATGCTCACTGCCTCACTTAGGCGATGGCTTAGGTGTCGTCTATATCTACATAGGCGATAGGTTAGGCACCGCTTATACCATTGTCTAAGCTCAGTTCTTCACTTAGGTGATAGGTTAGGCACCACCTATGTCAATATAAGCGATGTCTTAGAGGCTGCCTATATCAACATAGGCGATAGGTTAGGCGCCGCTTATACCATTACCTATACTCACTGCCTCACTTAGGCGATAGGTTAGGCGCTGCCTATGTCAACATAGGCGATAGGTTGGGCGCCGCTTATACCATTCCCTATGCTCACTAACTCACTTAGGCAATAGTTTAGGCGCCGCCTATGTCAACATACGCGATAGCTTAGGTGCCGCCTATATCAACATAGGATATAGGTTAGGCGCCGCTTATACCATTGCCTATTCTCACTGCCTCACTTAGGTGATAGGTTAGGCGTTGTCTATGTCAACATAGGCGATGGCTTAGGCGCCGCCTATATCAACATAGGCGATAAGTTAGGCGCTAATTATACTATTTCAAATGCTCACTGCATCACTTAGGCGATACGTTAGGTGACATATATGTCAACAGAGGCGATGGCTTAGGAGCCACCTATATCAACATAAGCGATAGGTTAGGAGCCTCTTATACCATTCCCTATGCTCACTGCCTCATTTAGGCGAAAGGTTAGGCGTCGCCTATTTACGCATAGGCGATGGCTTAGGCGCCGCCTATATTAACATAGGCGATAGGTTAGGCGCCGCTTATACCATTCCCTATGCTTACTACCTCACTTAGGCGATAGGTTAGGCACCGCCTATGTCAACATAGGCGATGTATTAGGCACCGCCTATATCAACATAGGCGATAGGTTAGGCGCCGCTTATACCATTGCCTATGCTCACTGCCTATCTTAGGCGATAGGTTAGGCACCGCCTATGTTACATAGGTGTTGGCTTAGGCGCTACCTATATAAGCATAGGTGATAGATTTAGCGCCGCTTATACCATTGCCTATGCTCACTGCCTCACTTAGGTGATAGGTTAATCTCCGCCTCTGTCATCATAGGCTATGGCTAAGGCGCCGCCTATATCAATATAGGCTATAGGTTAGGCACCATTTATACCATTGCCTATTCTTACTGCCTCACTTAGGCGATAGGTTAGGTGTCGCCTATGTCTACAGAGGCGATGGCTTAGGCCCCACAAATATCAATATAGGCGATAGGTTAGGCGCCGATTATACCATTTCCAGTGCTCACTGCCTCACTTAGGCGATAGGTTAGGCGCCACTTATACCATTACCTATGCTCACTCCCTCACTTAGGCGATTGGTTAGGCTTTGCCTATGTCAATATAGGCGATGGCGTAGGTGTCACCTATATCAACATAGGCGATAGTTTAAGCATCGTTTATACCATTACCTATGCTCATTACCTCACTTAGGCGATAGGTTAGGTGCCGCCTATGTTATATAGGCGATGGGTTAGGCGCCGCCTATATCAACATAGGCGATAGGTTAGGAGCCGCTTATACCATTGTCTATGCTCACTGCCACACTTAGACGATAGGTTAGGCGTCGCCTATGTCAACATAGGCTATGGCTCAGGCGCCGCCTATATCATCATAGGCGATAGGTTAGGTGCCACTTATACCATTGCCTATGCTCACTGCCTCATTTAGGCGATAGGTTAGGTGTCGCCTATGTCAACATTGGCGATGGCTTAGATCCCTCCTATATAATCATAGGCGATAGGTTTGGCGCCGCTTCTAGCATTGCCTATGTTCACTGCTTCATTTAGGTGATAGGTTAGGCGCCGCCTATGTCAACATAGGCGATGGCTTAGGCTCCGTCTTTATCAGCATAGGCGAGAGGCTAGGCGCCGCTTATATCATTGCTTATGCTTAATCCCTCACTTAAGCGATAGGTTAGGCGCCGCCTATGTCAATATAGGCGATGGATTAGCCGCCGCCTATATCAACATAGGCAATAAGTTAGGCGCCGCTAATACTATTTCCTATGCTCACTGCCTTACTTAGGCGATAGGTTAGGCGCCGTTTATGTCAACATAGACGATGTCTTAAGTGCCACCTTTATCAACATAGGTGATAGGTTAGGCGCCGCTTATACCAATGCCTATGCTCACTGCCTAACTTAGGCGATTGGTTAGACGCCGCCTATGTCAATATAGGCGATAGGTCAGGAGATGCTTATATCCACATAAGCGATAGGTTAGGCGCCGATTATACTATTTCATCTGCCCACTGCATCACTTAGGCGATGGGTTAGGTGACCCCTATGTCAACATAGGTGATGGCTTAAGCGCCACCTATATCAACATAAGCGATAAGTTAGGATCTGCTTACACCATTGCCTATGCTCACTGCCTCACTTAGGCGATGTATTAGGTACCTCCTATATCAACATAGGCAATAGGTTAGGCGCCGCTTATACCATTGTCTATGCTCACTGCCTCACTTAGGAGATAGGTTAGGCGCCGCGTATATCAATATAGGCGATGGCTTAGACGCCGCCTATATCAACATAGGCGATAGGTTAGGCGCCGCGTATATCAATATAGGCGATGGATTAGACGCCGCCTATATCAACATAGGCGATAGGTTAGGCGCCTCTAAGACCATTACCTATACTCATTGCCTCACTTAGGCGATAGGTTAGGCGTCGCCTTTGTCAACATAGGCGGTGGATTAGGCGCCGCCTATATCAACATAGGCGATAGGTTAGGCGCCGCTTATACCATTTCCTATGCTCACTGCCTCAATTAGGAAATAGGTTAGGCGTGGCCTATGTCAACATAGGCGATCGCTTAGGCGCCACCTATATCAACATAGGCGATAGGTTAGGCGCCGCTTATACAATTGCCTATGCTCACTGGCTCACTTAGGCGATTGGTTAGGCGCCGCTTATGTCAACATAGGCGATGGCTTAGGCGCCGCGTATATAAACATAGGCGATAAGTTAGGCGCCGATTATACCATTGCCTATGCTCACTCCCTCACTTAGGCGATAGGTTAGGCTTTGCCTATGTCAATATAGGCGATGGCGTAGGTGCCGCCTATATAAACATAGGCGATAGTTTAAGCACCGTTTATACCATTGCCTATGCTAACTGCCTCACTGAGGCGATAGGTTAGGTGTTGCCTATGTTACATAGGCGATGGGTTAGGCGCCGCCTATATCAACATAGGCAATAGGTTAGGAGACGCTTATACCATTGCCTATGCTCACTGCCTCACATAGACGATAGGTTAGGCGTCGCCTATGTAAACATAGGCTATGGCTCAGGCGCCACCTATATCAACATAGGCGATAGGTTAGGCGCCACTTATACCATTGCCTATACTCATTGCCTCACTTAGGCGATAGGTTAGGCGCCGCCTTTGTCAACATAGGCGGTGGATTAGGCGCTACCTATATCAACATAGGCGATAGTTTAAGCATCGTTTATACCATTACCTATGCTCATTACCTCACTTAGGCGATAGGTTAGGTGCCGCCTATGTTATATAGGCGATGGGTTAGGCGCCGCCTATATCAACATAGGCGATAGGTTAGGAGCCGCTTATACCATTGCCTATGCTCACTGCCTCACTTAGACGATAGGTTAGGCGTCGCCTATGTCAACATAGGCTATGGCTCAGGCGCCGCCTATATCAACATAGGCGATAGGTTAGGCGCCACTTATACCATTGCCTATGCTCACTTCCTCGTTAAGGCGATAGGTTAGGTGCTTCTTATGAAAACATAGGCGATGTTTTAGGCCCCACCTATATAAACATAGGCGATAGGTTTGGCGCCGCTTAGAGCATTGCCTATGCTCACTGCCTTACTTAGGTGATAGGTTTGGCGACGCCTATGTCGACATAGGCGATGGCTTAGGCTCCGCCTTTATAAATATAGGCGAGAGGCTAGGCGCCGCTTATATCATTGCCTATGCTCACTCCCTCACTTAGGCGATAGGTTAGGCACCGCCTATTGCAATATAGGCAATGGATTAGCCGTCACCTATATCAACATAGGCAATAAGTTAGGCGCCGCTAATATCATTGCCTATGCTCACTCCCTCACTTAGGCGATAGGTTAGGCTTTGCCTATGTCAATATAAGCAATGGATTAGACGCCGCCTATATCAACATAGGCGATAGTTTAGGTGCCGCTTATACCAATTGCCTATGCTCACTGCCTCACTTAGGAGATAGATTAGGTGTCGCCTATGTTACATAGGCGATGGCTTAGGCGCCGCCTATATCAACATAGGAGATAGGTTAGGAGCTGCTTATACCATTGTCTATGCTCACTGCCACACTTCGACGATAGATTAGGTGTCGCCTGTGTCAACATCGGCTATGGCTCAGGCGCCGGCTATATCAACATAGGCGATAGGTTAGGCGCCACTTATACCATTGCCTATGCACACTGCCTCATTTAGGCGATAGGTTAGGTGTCCCTTATGACTAGATTGGAAATGTCTTAGGACCCAACTATATCAACATAGGCGATAGGTTTGGCGCCGCTTATAGCATTATGTATGCTCACTGCCTCACTTAGGTGATTGGTTAGGCGCCGCATATGTCAACATAGGCGATGGCTTAGGCTCCGCCTTTATCAACATAGGCGAGAGGCTAGGCGCTGCTTATATCATTGCCTATGCTAACTCCATCACTTAGGAGATAGGTTAGGCGCCGCCTATGTCAATATAGGCGATGGATTAGCCGCCGCCTATATCAACATAGGCAATAAGTTAGGCGCCGCTAATACCATTGCTTATGCTCACTGCCTTACTTAGGTGATAGGTTAGGCGCCGTTTATTTCAACATAGACGATGTCTTAGGTGCCACCTTTATCAACATAGGCGATAGGTTATGCGCCGCTTATACCATGGCCTATGCTCACTCCCTCACTTAGGCGATAGGTTAGGCTTCGCCTATGTCAATATAGGCGATGGCTTAGGCGCCACCTATATCACCATAGGTGATAGTTTAGGTGCCGCTTATACCAATTTCCTATGCTTACTGCTTCACTTAGGCGATAGGTTAGGTGTCGCCAATGTTACATAGGCGATGGCTTAGGCGCCGCCTATATCAACATAGGCGATAGGTTAGGAGCCGCTTATACCATTGTCTATGCTCACTGCCACACTTAGACGATAGGTTAGGCGTCGCCTATGTCAACATAGGCTATGTCTCAGGCGCCGCCTATATCAACATAGGCGATAGGTTAGGCGCCACTTATACCATTGCCTATGCTCACTGCCTCATTTAGGCGATAGGTTAGGTGTCGCCTATGTCAACATTGGCGATGGCTTAGATCCCACCTATATAATCATAGGCGATAGGTTTGGCGCCGCTTCTAGCATTGCATATGTTCACTGCATCACTTAGGTGATAGGTTAGGCGCCGCCTATGTCAACATAGGCGATGGCTTAGGCTCTGTCTTTATCAGCATAGGCGAGAGGCTAGGCGCCGATTATATCATTGCCTATGCTTTCGCCCTCACTTAAGCGATAGGTTAGGCGCCGCCAATGTCAATATAGGCGATGGATTAGCCGCCGCCTATATCAAAATAGGCAATAAGTTAGGCGCCGCTAATACCATTTTCTATGCTCACTGCCTTACTTAGGCGATAGGTTACGCGCCGTTTATGTCAACATAGACGATGTCTTAAGTGCCACCTTTATCAACATAGGCGATAGGTTAGGCTCCGTTTATACCATTGCCTATGCTCACTGCCTAACTTAGGCGATTGGTTAGGCGCCGCCTATGTCAATATAGGCGATAGGTCAGGAGCTGCCTATATCCACATAGGCGATAGGTTAGGCGCCGATTATACTATTTCATATGCCCACTGCCTCACTTAGGAGATGGGTTAGGTGAAACCTATGTCAACATAGGTGATGGCTTAAGCGCCACCTATATCAACATAAGTGATAGGTTAGGATCTGCTTACACCATTGCCTATGCTCACTGCCTCACTTAGGCGATGTATTAGGTACCGCCTATATCAACATAGGCAATAGGTTAGGCACCGCTTATACCATTGTCTATGCTCACTGCCTCACTTAGGAGATAGGTTAGGCGTTGCGTATATCAATATAGGCGATAGGTTAGGCGCCGCCTTTGTCAACATAGGCGGTGGATTAGGTGCCGCCTATATCAACATAGGCGATAGGTTAGGCGCCGCTTATACCATTGCCTATGATCACTGCCTCAATTAGGAGATAGGTTTGGCGTGGCCTATGTCAACATAGGCGATCGCTTAGGTGCAACCTATATCAACATAGGCGATAGGTTAGGCGCCGCTTATACAATTGCCTATGCTCACTGGCTCACTTAGGCGATTGGTTAGGCGCCGCTTATGTAAACATAGGCGATGGCTTAGGCGCCGCGTATATCAACATAGGCGATAGGTTAGGCGCCGATTATACCATTGCCTATGCTCACTCCCTCACTTAGGCGATAGGTTAGGCTTTGCCTACGTCAATATAGGCGATGGCGTAGGTGCCACCTATATCAACATAGGCGATAGTTTAAGCTCCGTTTATACCATTGCCTATGCTCACTGCCTCACTGAGGCGATAGGTTAGGTGCCGCCTATGTTACATAGGCGATGGGTTAGGCACCGCCTATATCAACATAGGCAATAGGTTAGGAGACGCTTAGACCATTGCCTATGCTCACTGCCTCACTTAGACGATAGGTTAGGCGTCGCCTATGTCAACATAGGCTATGGCTCAGGCACCGCCTTTATCAACATAGGCGATAGGTTAGGTGCCACTTATACCATTGCCTATGGTCACTGCCTCATTTAGGCGATAGGTTAGGTGTCGCTTATGTCAACACCTATAGCATTGCCTATGCTCACTGCTAACATAGGTGATAGGTTAGGCGCCACTTATGTCAACATAGGCGATGGCTTATGCACCGCCTTTATCAACATAGGCGAGAGGCAAGGCGCCGCTTATATCATTGCCTATGCTTACTCCATTACTTAGGCGATAGGTTAGGCGCGGCCTATGTCAATATAGGCGATGGATTAGCCGCCGCCTATATCAACATAGGCAATAAGATAGGCGCCGCAAATACCATTACCTATGCTCACTTCCTTACTTAGGCGATAGGTTAGGCACCGTTTATGTCAACATAGACGATGTCTTAGGTGGAACCTTTATCAACATAGGCGATAGGTTAGGCGCCGCTTATACCATGGCCTATGCTCACTCCCTCACTTAGGCGATAGGTTAGGGTTCGCCTATGTCAATTTAGGCGATGGCTTAGGCGCCGCCTATATCAACATAGGTGATAGTTTAGGCGCCGCTTACACAAATTTCCTATGCTCACTACTTCACTTAGGCGATAGGTTAGGTGTCGCCTATGTTACATAGAAGATGGCTTAGGCGCCGCCTATATCAACATAGGCGATAGGTTAGGAGCCGCTTATACCATTGTCTATGCTCACTGCCACACTTAGACGATAGGTTAGGTGTCGCCTATGTCAACATAGGCTATGGCTCAGGCGTCGCCTATATCAACATAGGCGATTGGTTAGGCGCCACTTATACCATTGCCTATGAGCACTGCCTCATTTAGGCGATAGGTTAGGTGTCGCCTATGTCAACATTGGCGATGGATTAGACCCCACCTATATAAACATAGGCGATAGGTTTGGTGCCGCTTCTAGCATTGCCTATGTTCACAGCCTCCTATGTCAACATAGGCGATGGCTTAGGCTCCGTCTTTATCAACATTGGCGAGAGGCTAGGCGCCGCTAATAACATTGCCTATGCTTACTCCCTCACTTAGGCGATAGTTTAGGCGGCGCCTATGTCAATATAGGCGATGGATTAGCCGCCTCCTATATCAACATAGGCAATAAGTTAGGCGCTGCTAATACCATTGCCTATGCTCACTGCCTTACTTAGGTGATAGGTTAGGCATCGTTTATTTTAACATAGACGATGTCTTAAGTGCCACCTTTATCAACATATGTGATAGGTTAGGCGCCGCTTATACCATTGCCTATGCTCACTGCCTAACTTAGGCGATTAGTTAGGCGACGCCTATGTCAATATAGGCGATAGGTCAAGAGTCGCCTATATCCACATAGGCGATAGGTTAGGCGCCAATTATACTATTTCATATGCCCACTGCCTCACCTAGGCGATGGGTTAGGTGACACCTATGTCAACATAGGTGATGGCTTAGGCGCCACCTATATCAACATAAGCGATAGGTTAGGATCTTCTTACACCATTGCCTATGCTCACTGCCTCACTTAGGCGATGTATTAGGTACCACCTATATCAACATAGGCAATAGTTTAGGCACCGCTTAGACCATTACCTATACTTACTGCCTCACGTAGGCGATATGTTAGGCGCCGCCTATGTCAACATAGGCGATAGATTGGGCACCGCTTATAACATTCCCTATGCTCACCAACTCACTTAGGCAATAGTTTAGGCGCCGCCTATGTCAACATAGGCGATAGGTTAGGCACCGCTTATACCATTACCTATACTTACAGCCTCACTTAGGCGATAGTTTAGGCGCCGCCTATGTCAACATAGGCGATAGATTGGGCACCACTTATAACATTCCCTATGCTCACCAACTCACTTAGGCAATAGTTTAGGCGCCGCCTATGTCAATATAGGCGATAGCTTAGGTGCCGCCCATATCAACATAGGAAATAGGTTAGGTGTTGCTTATACCATTGCCTATTCTCACTGCCTCACTTAGGCAATAGGTTAGGCGCTGTCTATGTCAACATAGACGATGTCTTAGGCGCCGCCTATATCAACATAGGTGATAAGTTAGGCGCTGATTATACTATTTCAAATGCTCACTGCATCACTTAGGAGATAGGTTAGGTGACATCTTTGTCAACATAGGTGATGGCTTAGGCGCCACCTATATCAACATAAGCGATAGGTTAGGAGCATCTTATACCATTGCCTATGCTCACTGCCTCATTTAGACGAAAGGTTAGGCGTCTCCTATGCCAGCATAGGCGATGGCTTAGGCGCCGCCTATATCAACATAGGCAATAGATTAGGAGCCGCTTATACCATTCCCTATGCTCACAACCTCACTTAGGCGATAGGTTAGGCGCCGCCTATGTCAACATAGGCGATGGCTTAGGCACTACCTATATCAACATAGGCGATAGGTTAGGCGCCGCTTATACCATTGTCTAAGCTCACTTCTTCACTTCGGTGATAGGTTAGGCGCCAACTATGTCAATATAAGCGATGGCTTAGAGGCCGCCTATATCAACCTAGGCGATAGGTTAGTCACCGCTTATACCATTACCTATACTTACTGCCTCACTTAGGCGATGGCTTAGGTACCGTCTATATCAACATAGGCGATAAGTTAGGCACCACTTATACCATTGTCTAAGCTCACTTCTTCACATAGGTGATAGGTTAGGCGCCACCTATGTCAATATAAGCGATGGCTTAGAGGCTGCCTATATCAACATAGGCGATAGGTTAGGCACCGCTTATACCATTACCTATACTTACTGCCTCACTTAGGCGATAGGTTAGGCGCCGCCTATGTCAACATAGGCAATGGATTGGGCACCACTTATATCATTCCCTATGCTCACCAACTCACTTAGTCAATAGTTTAGGCGCCGCCTATGTCAACATAGGCGATAGCTTAGGTGCCGCCCATATCAACATAGGAAATAGGTTAGGTGCCGCTTATACCATTGCCTATTCTCACTGCCTCACTTAGGCGATAGGTTAGGTGCTGTCTATGTCAACATAGGCGATGGCTTAGGCGCCGCCTATATCAACATAGGTGATAAGTTAGGCGCTGATTATACTATTTCAAATGCTCACTGCATCACTTAGGCGATAGTTTAGGTGACATCTTTGTCAACATAGGTAATGGCTTAGGCGCCACCTATATCAACATAAGCGATAGGTTAGGAGCCTCTTATACCATTGCCTATGCTCACTGCCTCATTTAGACAAAAGGTTAGGCATCTCCTATGCCAGCATAGGCGATGGCTTAGGCGCCGCCTATATCAACATAGGCAATAGGTTAGGAGCCGCTTATACCATTCCCTATGCTCACTACCTCACTTAGGCGATAGGTTAGGCACCGCCTATGTCAACATAGGCGATGGCTTAGGCACCGCCTATATGAACATAGGCGATAGGTTAGGCGCCGGTTATTCCATTGCCTATGCTCACTGCCTAACTTAGGCGATAGGTTAGGCACCGCCTATGTTACATAGGCGATGGATTAGGCGCTACCTATATTAACATAGGCGATAGATGTGGCACTGCTTATACCATTGCCTATGCTCACTGCCTCACTGAGATGATAGGTTAAGCTCCGCCTCTGTCAACATAGGCTATGGCTAAGGCACCGCCTATATCAATATAGGCTATAGGTTAGGCGCCACTTATACCATTGCCTATTCTCACTTCCTAACTTAGGCGATAGGTTAGGTGCCACCTATGTCTACAGAGGCGATGGCTTAGGCCCCACATATATTAATATAGACGATAGGTTAGGCGCCGATGATACCATTGCCAATGCTCACTGCCTCACATAGGCGATAGGTTAGGCGACACATATACCATTGCCTATGCTCACTCCCTCACTTAGGTGATAGGTTAGGCTTCGCATATGTCAATATAGGCGATGACGTAGGCTCCACCTACATCAACATAGGCGATAGTTTAAGCACCGCTTATACCATTGCTTATGCTCACTGCCTCACTTAGGCGATAGGTTAGGTGTTGCCTATGTTACATAGGCAATGGGTTAGGCGCCGCCTATATCAACATAGGCGATAGGTTAGGAGCCGCTTATACCATTGCCTATGCTCACTGCCTCACTTAGACGATAGGTTAGGCGTCGCTTATGTCAAGATTGGCAATGGCATAGGCCCCACCTATATCAACATAGGCGATAGGTTTGGCGCCGCTTATAGCATTGCCTATGCTCACTGCCTCACTTAGGTGATAGGTTAGGCGCCGCCTATGTCAACATACACGATGGCTTAGGCTCCGCCTTTATCAACATAGGCGAGAGGCTAGGCTCCGCTTATATCATTGCCTATGCTTACTCCCTCACTTAGGCAATAGGTTAAACGCCGCCTATGTCAATATAGGCGATGGATTAGCCGTCGCCTATATCAACATAGGCAATAAGTTAGGCGTCTCTAATACCATTTCCTATGCTCACTGCCTTACTAAGGTGATTGGTTAGGCGCCGTTTATGACAACATAGACGATGTCTTAGGTGCAACCTTTATCAACATAGATGATAGGTTAGGCGCCGCTTATACCATGGCCTATGCTCACTCCCTCACTTAGGCGATAGATTAGGCTTCGCCTATGTCAATATAGGCGATGGCTTAGGCGCCGCCTATATCAACATAGGCGATAGTTTAGGCGCCGCTTATACCAATTTCCTATGCTCACTGCTTTACTTAGGCAATAGGTTAGGTGTCGCCTATGTTACATAGGCGATGGCTTAGGCGCCGCCTATATCAACATAGGCGATAGGTTAGGAGCCGCTTATACCATTGTCTATGCTCACTGCCATACTTAGACGATAGGTTAGGCGTCGCCTATGTCAACATAGGCTATGGCTCAGGCGCCGCCTATATCAACATAGGTGATAGGTTAGGTGCCACTTATACCATTGCCTATGCTCACTGCCTCATTTAGGCGATAGGTTAGGTGTCGCCTATGCCAAGATTGGCGATGGCTTAGATCCCACCTATATAATCATTGGCAATAAGTTTGGCGCCGCTTCTAGCATTGCCTATGTTCACTGCCTCACTTAGGTGATAGGTTAGGCGCCGCCTATGTCAACATAGGTGATGGCATAGGCTCCGCCTTTATCAACATTGGCGAGAGGCTATGCGCCGCTTATATCATTCCCTATGCTTACTCCCTCACTTAGGCGATAGGTTAGGCGCCGCCTATGTCAATATAGGCGATGGATTAGCCGCCGCCTATATCAACATAGGCAATAAGTTAGGCGCCGCTAATACCATTGCCTATGCTCACTGCCTTACTTAGGCGATAGGTTAGGCGGCGTTTATGTCAACATAGTCGATGTCTTAAGTGCCACCTTTATCAACATAGGCGATAGGTTAGGCGCCGCTTATACCATTGCCGATGCTCACTGCCTAACTTAGGCGATTGGTTAGACGCCGCCTATGTCAATATAGACGATGGGTCAGGAGCCGCCTATATCCATATAGGCGATAGGTTAGGCGCAGATTATACTATTTCATATGCTCACTGCCTCACTTAGGCTATATGTTAGGTGACACCTATGTCAACATAGGTGATGGCTTAGGCGTTACCTATATCAACATAATCGATAGGTTAGGATCTGCTTACACCATTGCCTATGCTCACTGCCTCACATAGGCGATGTATTAGGTGCCGCCTATATCAACATAGGCAATAGGTTAGGCGTCGCTTATTCCATTGTCTATGTTCACTTCCTTACTTAGGCGATAGGTTCGGCGCCGCCTATGTCAATATAGGCGATGGCTTAGACGCCGCCTATATCAACATAGGCGATAGGTTAGGCGCCGCTTAGACCATTACCTATACTCACTGCCTCACTTAGGCGATAGGTTAGGCGCCGCCTTTGTCAACATAGGTGATGGATTTGGCTTCTCCTATATCAAAATAGATGATAGGTTAGGCACCGCTTATACCATTGCCTATGCTCACTGCCTCAATTAGGAGATAGGTTAGGCATCGCCTATGTCAACATAGGCGATCGCTTAGGCGCCGCCTATATCAACATAGGAGATAGGTTAGGCGCCGCTTATACCATTGCCTATGCTCATTCCCTCACTTAGGCGATGGCTTAGGTGCCACCTATTTCAACAAAGGTGATGGGTCAGGCGCCGCCTATATCAACATCGGCGATAGGTTAGGAGCCGATTATACTATTTCCTATGCTTACTGCCTTACTTAGGCGATAGGTTAGGTGACACCTATGTCAACGTAGGCGATGGGTTAGGTGCCAACTATATCAACATAGGAGATAGGTTAGGCGCCGCTTATACCTCTCCCTATGCTCATTACCTCACTTAGGCGATGGCTTAGGCGCCGCCTATGTCAACATAGGCGATAGGTTAGGTGTCGCTTATACCATTCCCTATGCTCACTGCCTTACTTAGGCGATAGGTTAGACGCCGCCTATGTTACATAGGCGATGGCTTAGGCGCCACCTATATAAACATAGTCCATAGGTTTTTCGACGCTTATACCATTGCCTATGCTCACTGCCTCACCTAGGCAATAGGTTAGGCGCCGACTATGTCAACATATGCGATGGCTTAGGTGCCACCTATATCAACATAGGCGATAGGTTAGGCGCCACTTATACCATTACCTTGTCTCACTGGCTCTCTTACGAGATAGGTTAGGCGCCACCTATGTCAACAAAGGCGATGGGTCAGGCGCAGCCTATATCAACATAGGCGATAGGTTTTACGCCGAATATACTATTTCATATGCTTACTGCCTCACTTAGGCGATAGGTTAGGTGACACTTATGTCAACATAGGCAATGGCTCAGGCGCCACCTATATCAACATAAGCGATAGGTCAGGAGCCTCTTATACCACTGCCTATAATCACTGCCTCACTTAGGTGATAGGTTAGGTGTCGCCTATGTCAATATAGGTGATGGTTTATGCGCCGCCTATATCAACATAGGCGATAGGTTAGGCGTCGCTTATACCAATCCCTATGCTCACTACCTCACTTAGGCGATAGTTAGATGTCGCTTATGTCAACATAGGCGATGGCTTAGGCGCCTCCTATATCAACATAGGTGATAGGTTAGGCACCGCTTATACCATTGCCTATGCTCACTGCCTCACTTAGGCGATAAGTTAGGCGCCGCCTATGTTACATAGGCGATGGCTTAGGCTCCACCTATATAAACATAGGCGATAGGCTTTGCGCCGCTTATACCATTGCCTAAGCTCACGACCTCACTTAGGCGATAGGTTAGGCATCGCCTATGTCAACATAGGTGATAGGTTAGGCGCCGCTTATACCATTGCCTATGCTCACTGCCTCACTTAGACGATGGCTTAGGTGCCGCCTATATTAACTTAGGCGATAGGTTAGGTGCCGCCTATGTCTACAGAGGCGTTGGCTTAGGCCCCACATATATCAATATAGGCGTTAGGTTAGGCGCCGATTATACCATTGCCAATGCTCACTGCCACACTTAGGCGAATGGTTAGGCGCCACTTATACCATTCATTATGCTCACTCCCTTTTTTAGGGGATAGGTTAGGCTTCGCCTATGGCAATATAGGTGATGGCTTAGGCGCCGCCTATATCAACATAGGCGATGGTTTAGGCGCCGCTTATACCATTGCCTATGCTCACTGCCTCACTTAGGCGATAGGTTAGGTGCCGCCTATGTTATATAGGCGATGGCTTAGGCGCCGCCTATATCAACATAGGTTGATAGATTAGGAGTCGTTTATACCATTGCCTATGCTCACTGCCTCACTTTGACGATAGGTTAGGCGTCGCCTATGTCAACATAGGCTATGGCTCAGGCGCCGCATATATCAACATAGGCGATAGGTTAGGCTCCACTTATACCATTTCCTATGCTCACTGCCTCATTTAGGCGATAGGTTAGGTGCCGCCTATGTCAACATAGGCGATGTCTTAGACCCCACCTATATCAACATAGGAGATAGGTTTGGCGCCGCTTATAGCATTGGCTATGCTCACTGCCTAACTTAGGAAATAGGTTAGGCACCGCCTATGTCAGCATAGGCGATGGCTTAGGCTCCGCCTTTATCAACATAGGCGAGAGGCTAGGAGCCACTTATATCATTGCCTATGCTCACTCCCTTACTTAGGGGATAGGTTAGGCGCCACCTATGTCAATATTGGCGATGGATTTGCCACCGCCTATATCAACATAGGAAATAAGATAGGCGCCGCTAATACCATTTCTTATGCTCACTGCCTTACTTAGTCGATATGGTAGGCGCCGCTTATGTCAACATAGAGGAGTTCTTAGGTGCCACCTTTATTAACATAGGCGATAGGTTAGGCGCCACTTATACCATTGCCTATGCTTCCTGCCTCACTTAGGCGATAGGTTAGGAGACGCCTATGTGAATATAGGCGATGGGTCAGGAGCCGCCTATATCCACATAGGCGATAGGTTAGGCTTCGATTATATTATTTCATATGATCACTGCCTCACTTAGTCGATAGGTTAGGTGACACCTATGTTAACATAGGTGATGGCTTAGGCGCCACCTATATAAACATAAGCGATAGTTTAGGAGCCGCTTATACCATTGCCTATGCTCACTGCCTCACTTAGGCTATGTATTAGGTGCAGTCTATATAAACATAGGCGATAAGTTAGGCGCCGCTTATACCATTGTCTATGCTCAGTGCCTTACTTAGGCGATAGGTTAGGCGCTTCCTATGTCAATATTGGCGATGGCTTAGACCATTACCTATTCTAACTACCTCACTTAGGCAATAGGTTAGGCGCCGCTTAGACCATTACCTATTCTAACTACCTCACTTAGGCGATAGGTTAGGCGCCGCCTTTGTCAACATAGGCGATGGATTAGGAGCCGCCAATATCAACATAGTCGATAGGTTAGGCGCCGCTTATTTCATTGCCTATGCTCACTGTCTCAATTAGGCGATAGGTTAGGCATAGCCTATGTCAACATAGGCGATCGCTTAGGCGCTGCCTATATCAACATAGTCGATAGGTTAGGCGCCGCTTATACCATTTCCTATGCTCACTGCCTCACTTAGGTGATGGCTTAGTTGCCGACTATATCAACATAGGCGATAGGTTAGGCACCGCTTATACCATATTCTATGCTCACTTCTTCACTTAGGGGATAGGTTAGGCGCCGCCTATTTCAATATAAGCGATGGCTTAGAGGCCGCCTATATCAACATAGGTGATAGGTTAGGCGCCGCTTATACCATTACCTATGCTCACTGCATCACTTAGGCAATAGGTTAGGCTCCGCCTATGTCAACATAGGCGATGGCTTAGGCGCCGCCTATATCAACATAGGTGATAGGTTAGGCGCGGCTTATACCATTGCCTATGCTCACTTTCTCACTAAGGCGATAGGTTAGGCACCACCTATGACAACATAGGCGAAGGCATAGGCGCCGCATATATCAACATAGGCGATAGGTTAGGCGCCGCTTATACCATTGTCTTTGCTCACTACCTCACTTAGGTAATAGGTTAGGCACCGCTTCTCCCATTGCCTGTACTCACTGCCTCACTTAGGCAATAGGTTAGGCGCCATCTATGTCAGCATAGGCGATGGATTATGCCCCACCTATATCAATATAAACGATAGGTTAGGCGCTGCTTATACCATTGCCTATGCTCACTGCCTCACTTAGGGGATAGGTTAGGCACCGCCTATGTCAACATAGACGATGGCTTATGCGCCGCCTATATCAACATAGGCGCTAGGTTAGGCGCCGCATATACCATTGCCCATGCTCACTTCCTCACATAGGCGATAGGTTAGGCGCCGCCTATGTCAACATAGGCGATGGAATAGGCGCCGCCTATATCAACATAGGTGATAGGTTAGGAGCCTCTTATACCATTTCCTATGCTCACTACCTTACTTAGGCGATACGTTAGGCATCGCCTATGTCAATATAGGCGATGGCTTAGTCGCCACCTATATCAATACAGGCGATAGGTTTGGCGCCGTTTCTACCATTGCCTATGCTCACTCCCTATATCAACATAGGTAATAGGTTAGGTGCCGATTATACTATTTCATATGCTCACTGACTCACTTAGGCGATAGTTTAGGTGCCACCTATTTCAACATAGGCGATGGCTTAGGTTCCATCTATATCAACATAAGCGATAGGTTAGGAGCCGCTTATACCATTGCCTATGCTCACTGACTCACTTAGGCGATCGCTTAGGCACCGCCTATATAAACATGGGCGATAGGGTAGGCGATCGCTTTGGCGCCGCCTTTATCAACATAGGCGACAGGCTACGTGCCGCTTATACCATTGCCAATGCTCACTCCCTCACTTAGGCGATAGGATAGGCTTCGCCTATGTCAATATAGGTGATGGATTAGGTGCCGCCTATATCAACATAAGAAACAAGTTAGGCGGCGCTTATACCATTTCCAATGCGCACTGCCTTACTTAGGCGATAGGTTAGGCGCCTTCTATGTCAACATAGGCGATGTCTAAGGTGCCACCTTTATCAAAATAGTCGATAGGTTAGGTGTCGCTTATACCATTGCCTATGCTCACTGCCTCACTAAGGCGATAGGTTAGGCGCCGCCTATGTCAACATAGGCGATGGCTTAGGCGCCACCTATATCAACATAGGCGATAGGTTAGGCGCCGTTTATACCATTACCTTTGCTCACTGCCTCACTTAGGTGATAGGTTAGGCGCCACCTATGTCAATAAAGGCGATGGGTCAGGTGCCGACTATATCAACATTGGAGATAGGTTAGGAGCCGATTATACTATTTCATATGCTCACTGCCTCACTTAGGCGATAGGTTAGGTGACTCCAATGTCAACATAGGCGATGGGTTAGGCACCACCAATATCGATATAGGCGATAGGTTAGGCGCCGCTTATGCCATTCCCTATGCTCATTACCTCACTTAGGCGATGGCTTAGGCGCCGCCTATATCAACATAGGCGATAGGTTAGGAGCCGCAAATATCAACATAGGCGATAGGTTAGGAGCCGATTATACTATTTCATATGCTTACTGCCTCACTTAGGCGATAGGTCAGGTGACACCTATGTCAACATAGGCGATTGGTTAGGCGCCACCTATATCAACATAGGAGATAGGTTAGGCGCCACTTATACCATTCCCTATGCTCACTGCCTCACTTAGGCGATAGGTTTTGCGCCGCCTATGTTACATAGGCGATGTCTTAGGAGCCACCTATATAAACATAGTCCATAGGTTTGGCGCGTCTTATACCATTGCTCATGCTCACTGCCTAACTTAGGCGATAGGTTAGGCACCGCCTATTTTACATTGGCGATGGCTTAGGCGCTACCTATATAAACATAGGCGATAGATTTAGCGTCGCTTATACCATTGCCTATGCTCACTGCCTCACTTAGGTGATAGGTTAAGCGTCGTTTCTGTCAACATAGGTGATGGCTTAGGCGCCGCCTATATCAAAATAGGCGATAGGTTAGGCGCCGCTTATACCATTGCTTATAGTCACTGCCTCAATTCGGCGATAGGTTAGGTGTCGCCTATGTCAACATAGGCGATGGCATAGGCGCCGCCTATATGGACATAGGCGATAGGTTAGGAGCCGCATATACCATTGCCTATGATTACCGCCTCACTTAGGCGATAGGTTAGGCACCGCCTATATCAATATAGGCGATGGCATAGGCGCCGCCTATATCAACATAGGAGATAGGTTAGGCGCTTGTTATACCTTTGCCAATGCTCACTGCCTCACTTGGGCAACATGTTGGGCACCGCCTATGTCAACATAGGCGATGGCTTAGGCACCGCCTATATATCCATAGGTTATAAGTTAGGCGCTGCATATACCATTTCCTATTCCTTCTTCCTCACTTAGGCGATAAGTTAGGCACCGCCACATAGGCGATTTCTTAGGCGCCACCTATATCAACATAGGCAATAGGTTAGGCGACGCTTATTCCATTGCGTATGCTAACTGCCTCACTTAGGCGATAGGTTAGGTGCCGCCTATGTCAACATAGGCGATGGCATAGGCCCCGCATATATCAACATTGGCGATAGGTTAGGCGCCTCTTATACCATTTTCTGTGCTCACTGCCTCACTTAGGCGATAGGTTAGGCACCGCCTATGTCAATATAGGCGATGGCTTAGGCGCCACATATATCAAGATAGGCGATAGGTTCGGCGCCGCCTATGTCAACATAGGCGATAGCTTAGGTGGCGCCTATATCAACATAGGAAATAGGTTAGGCGCCGCTTATACCATTGCCTATTCTCACTGCCTCACTTAGGCGATAGGTTAGGCGTTGTCTATGTCAACATAGGCGATGGCTTAGGCGCCGCCTATATAAACATAGGCGATAAGTTAGGCGCTGATTATACTATTTCAAATGCTCACTGCATCACTTAGGCGATAGGTTAGGTGACATCTATGTCAACATAGGCGATGGCTTAGGCGCCACCTATATCAACATAAGCGATAGGTTAGGAGCCGCTTATACCATTGCCTATGCTCACTGCCTCATTTAGGTGAAAGGTTAGGCGTCGCCTATGTCAGCATAGGCGATGGCTTAGGCGCCGCCTATATCAACATAGGCGATAGGTTAGGCGCCGCTTATACCATTCCCTATGCTCACTACCTCACTTAGGCGATAGGTTAGGCGCCGCCTATGTCAACATAGGGGATGGCTTAGGCGCCGCCTATATCAAGATAGGCGATAGGTTTGGTGCCACTTATACCATTGCCTATGCTCACTGCCTAACTGAGGCGATAGGTTAGGCACCGCCTATGTTACATAGGCGATGGCTTAGGCGCTACCTATATAATCATAGGTGATAGATTTGGCGCCGCTTATACCATTACCTATGCTCACTGCCTCACTTAGGTGATATGTTAAGCGCCGCCTCTATCAACATAGGTGATGGCTTAGGCGTTGCCTATATCAAAATAGGCGATATGTTAGGCGCCGCTTATACCATTGCTTATAGTCACTGCCTCACTTCGGCGATAGGTTAGGTGCCGCCTATGTCAACATATGCGATGTCTTAGGCACCGCCTATATCAACATAGGTGATAGGTTAGGAGCCGCTTATACCATTGCCTATGCTTACAGCCTCACTTAGGAGATAGATTAGGCACCTCCTATATCAACATAGGCGATGGCATAGGCGCCAACTATATCAACATAGGCGATAGGTTAGGAGCCTCTTATACCATTTCCTATGCTCACTGCCTCACTTAGGCGATAGGTTAGGCACCGCCTATGTCAATATAGGCAATGGCTTAAGCGCCACCTATATCAAGATAGGCGATAGGTTCGGCGCCGCTTATAGAATAGCCTATGCTCACTCCCTCACTTAGGCGATAGGTTAGGCGCCGCCTATGTCAACATAGGCGATGGCTTAGGTGCCGCCTATATCAACATAGGAAATAGGTTAGGCGCCGCTTATACCATTGCCTATTCTCACTGCCTCACTTTGGAGATAGGTTAGGCGTTGTCTATGTCAACATAGGCAATGTCTTAGGCGTCCCCTATATCAACATAGGCAATAGGTTATTCGCTGCCTATTTCAACATTGGCTATGGCTACGGCACCGCCTATATCAATATAGGCTATAGGTTAGGCGCCACTTATACCATTGCCTATTCTCACTGCCTCACTTAGGCGATAGGTTAGGTGCCTCCTATGTCTACAGAGGAGATGGCTTAGGCCCCACATATATCAATATAGACGATAGGTTAGGCGCCGATTATACCATTGCCAATGCTCATTGCCTCACTTAGACGATGGCTTAGGTGCCGCCTATATTAACTTAGGCGATAGGTTAGGTGCCGCCTATGTCTACAGAGGCGATGGCTTAGGCCCCACATATATCAATATAGGCGTTAGGTTAGGCGCCGATTATACCATTGCCAATGCTCACTGCCACACTTAGGCGAATGGTTAGGCGCCACTTATACCATTACTTATGCTCACTCCCTTTTTTAGGGGATAGGTTAGGCTTCGCCTATGGCAATATAGGCGATGGCTTAGGCGCCGCCTATATCAACATAGGCGATGGTTTAGGCGCCGCTTATACCATTGCCTATGCTCACTGCCTCACTTAGGCGATAGGTTAGGTGCCGCCTATGTTATATAGGCGATGGCTTAGGCGCCGCCTATATCAACATAGGTTGATAGATTAGGAGTCGTTTATACCATTGCCTATGCTCACTGCCTCACTTTGACGATAGGTTAGGCGTCGCCTATGTCAACATAGGCTATGGCTCAGGCGCCGCATATATCAACATAGGCGATAGGTTAGGCTCCACTTATACCATTTCCTATGCTCACTGCCTCATTTAGGCGATAGGTTAGGTGCCGCCTATGTCAACATAGGCGATGTCTTAGACCCCACCTATATCAACATAGGAGATAGGTTTGGCGCCGCTTATAGCATTGCCTATGCTCACTGCCTAACTTAGGAAATAGGTTAGGCACCGCCTATGTCAGCATAGGCGATGGCTTAGGCTCCGCCTTTATCAACATAGGCGAGAGGCTAGGAGCCACTTATATCATTGCCTATGCTCACTCCCTTACTTAGGCGATAGGTTAGGCGCCACCTATGTCAATATTGGCGATGGATTTGCCACCGCCTATATCAACATAGGAAATAAGATAGGCGCCGCTAATACCATTTCTTATGCTCACTGCCTTACTTAGTCGATATGGTAGGCGCCGCTTATGTCAACATAGAGGAGTTCTTAGGTGCCACCTTTATTAACATAGGCGATAGGTTAGGGGCCACTTATACCATTGCCTATGCTCACTGCCTCACTTAGGCGATAGGTTAGGAGACGCCTATGTGAATATAGGCGATGGGTCAGGAGCCGCCTATATCCACATATGTGATAGGTTAGGCTTCGATTATATTATTTCATATGATCACTGCCTCACTTAGTCGATAGGTTAGGTGAAACCTATGTGAACATAGGTGATGGCTTAGGCGCCACCTATATAAACATAAGCGATAGTTTAGGAGCCGCTTATACCATTGCCTATGCTCACTGCCTCACTTAGGCTATGTATTAGGTGCAGTCTATATAAACATAGGCGATAAGTTAGGCGCCGCTTATACCATTGTCTATGCTCAGTGCCTCACTTAGGCGATAGGTTAGGCGCTGCCTATGTCATTATTGGCGATGGCTTAGACGCCGCCTATATCAAGATAGGCGATAGGTTAGTCGCCGCTTAGACCATTACCTATGCTAACTACCTCACTTAGGCGATAGGTTAGGCGCCGCCTTTGTCAACATAGGCGATGGATTAGGAGCCGCCTATATCAACATAGTCGATAGGTTAGGCGCCGCTTATTTCATTGCCTATGCTCACTGCCTCAATTAGGCGATAGGTTAGGCATAGCCTATGTCAACATAGGCGATCGCTTAGGCGCTGCCTATATCAACATAGTCGATAGGTTAGGCGCCGCTTATACCATTGCCTATGCTCACTGCCTCACTTAGGTGATGGCTTAGTTTCCGACTATATCAACATAGGCGATAGGTTAGGCACCGCTTATACCATGTTCTATGCTCACTTCTTCACTTAGGGGATAGGTTAGGCGCCGCCTATTTCAATATAAGCGATGGCTTAGAGGCCGCCTATATCAACATAGGTGATAGGTTAGGCGCCGCTTATACCATTACCTATGCTCACTGCATCACTTAGGCAATAGGTTAGGCGCCGCCTATGTCAACATAGGCGATGGCTTAGGCGCCGCCTATATCAACATAGGCGATAGGTTAGGCGCGGCTTATACCATTGCCTATGCTCACTTTCTCACTAAGGCGATAGGTTAGGCACCACCTATGACAACATAGGCGAAGGCATAGGCGCCGCATATATCAACATAGGCGATAGGTTAGGCGCCGCTTATACCATTGTCTTTGCTCACTACCTCACTTAGGTAATAGGTTAGGCACCGCTTCTCCCATTGCCTGTACTCACTGCCTCACTTAGGCAATAGGTTAGGCGCCATCTATGTCAGCATAGGCGATGGATTATGCCCCACCTATATCAATATAAACGATAGGTTAGGCGCTGCTTATACCATTGCCTATGCTCACTGCCTCACTTAGGGGATAGGTTAGGCACCGCCTATGTCAACATAGGCGATGGCTTATGCGCCGCCTATATCAACATAGGCTCTAGGTTAGGCGCCGCATATACCATTGCCCATGCTCACTTTCTCACATAGGCGATAGGTTAGGCGCCGCCTATGTCAACATAGGCGATGGAATAGGCGCCGCCTATATCAACATAGGTGATAGGTTAGGAGCCTCTTATACCATTTCCTATGCTCACTACCTTACTTAGGCGATAGGTTAGGCATCGCCTATGTCAATATAGGCGATGGCTTAGTCGCCACCTATATCAATACAGGCGATAGGTTTGGCGCCGCTTATACCATTGCCTATGCTCACTCCCTCACTTAGGTGATAGGTTAGGCACCGCCTATGTCTACATAGGCGAGGGGTTACGTGCCGCCTATATCAATATAGGCTATAGGTTAGGCGCCGCTTATACAATGGCCTATTGTCACTGCAGCACTTAGGCGATAGGTTAGGCGCTGTCTAGGTCAACATAGGCGATGTCTTAGGCGTCGCGTATATCAACATAGGCGATAGGTAAGGCACCGCTTATACTATTGACTATGCTTACTACCTTACTTCGACGATAGGTTAGGAGCTGCCTATGTCAACATAGGCTATGGCTCAGGCACCGCCTATATCAATATAGGCTATAGGTTAGGCGCCACTTATACCATTGCCTATTCTCATTGGCTCACTTAGGCGATAGGTTAGGTGACGCGTATGTCTACAAAGGCGATGCCTTAGGCCCCACATATATCAATATAGGCGATAGGTTAGGCACCACTTATACCATTGCCAATGCTCACTTCCACAACTAGGCGAGAGGTTAGGCACCACTTATACCATTGCCTATGCTCACTCCCTTACTTAGGCGATAGGTTAGGCTTCGCCTATGTCAATATAGGCGATGGATTATGCACCTCCTATATCTACATAGGCGATAGTTTAGGCGCCGCTTATACCAATTGCCTATGCTCACTGCCTCACTTCGGGGATAGGTTAAGTGCCGCCAATGTTACATAGGCGATGGGTTAGGAACAGCCCATATCAACATAGGCGATAGGTTAGGATCCGCTTATACCATTGCCTATGCTCACTACTACACTTAGAAGATTGGTTAGGCGTCGCCTTTGTCAACATAGTCTATGACTCAGGCGCCGCCTATATCAACATAGGCAATAGGTTAGGCGCCACTTATACCATTTTCTATGCTCACTGCCTCATTTAGGCGATAGGTTAGGCGTCGCCTATGTGAAGATAGGCGATGGCTTAGGCCCCACCTATATCAACATAGGCTATAGGTTTGGCGCCGCTTATAGCATTGCCTATGCTCACTGCCTTACTTAGGTGATAGGTTAGGCGCCGCCTATGTCAACATAGGCGATGGCTTAGGCTCCACCTTTATCAACATAGGCGAAAGGCTAGGCGCCGCTTATATCATTACCAATGCTAACTTCCTCACTTAGGCGATAGGTTAGGAGTCGCCTATGTCGATATAGAAGATCGATTAGCCGCCGCCTATATCAACATAGGCAATAAGTTAGGCGCCGCTAATACCATTGCCTATGCTCACTGCCTTACTAAGCCGATAGGTTAGGCGCCGCTTATGTCAACATAGACGATGTCTTAGGTGCCACCTTTATCAACATAGGTGATAGGTTAGGCGCCGCTTATACCATTTCCTATGCTCACTGCCTCACTTAGGCGATTGGTTAGGCGCCGCCTATGTATGTATAGGCGATCGGTCAGGAGCCGCCTTTATCAACATAGGTGATAGGTTAGGCGCCGCTTATACCATTTCCTATGATCACTGCCTCACTTAGGCGATAAGTTAGGCGCCGCCTATGTCAACATAGGCGATAGGTCAGGAGCCGCCTATATCCACATAGGCTATAGGTTAAGCGCCGATTATACTATTTCATATGCTCACTGCCTCACTTAGGCGATAGGTTAGGTGACACCTATGTCAACATAGGTGATGGCTTAGGCGCCACCTATATCAACATAAGCGATAGGTTAGGAGCCGCTTATACCATTGCCTATGCTCACTGCCTCACTTAGGCAAAGTATTAGGTGCCTCCTATATCAACATAGGCGGTAGGTTAGGCGCCGCTTATACCATTGTCTATGCTCACTGCCTCACTTAGGCGATAGGTTAGGCGCCGCCTATGTCAATACAGGCGATGGCTTAGACGCCGCCTATATCAACATAGGCGATAGGTTAGGTGCCGCTTAGACCATTACCTATGCTCACTGCCTCACTTAGGCGATAAGTTAGGCGCCGCCTTTGTCAACATAGGCGATGTATTAGGCGCTGCCTATATCAACATAGCCGATAGGTTAGGCGCCGCTTATACCATTGTCTATGCTCACTGCCTCACTTAGGCTATAGGTTAGACATCGCCTATGTCAACATAGGCGATCGCTTAGGCGCCGCCTATATCAACATAGGCGATAGGTTAGGCACCGCTTATACCATTGATTATGCTCACTGCCTCACTTAGGCGATGGCTTAGGTGCCGCCTATATCAACATAGGCGATAGGTTAGGCACCGCTTATACCATTGTCTATGCTCACTTTTTCATATAGGCGATAGGTTAGGCGCCGCCTATGTCAATATAGGCGATGGCTTAGAGGCCGCCTATATCAACATAGGTGATAGGTTAGGCGCCGCTTATCCCATTACCTATGCTCACTGCCTCACTTAGGCGATAGGTTAGGCGCCGCCTATGTCAACATAGGCTATTGCTTAGGCGCCGCCTATGACAACATAGGCAATGGCTTAGGTGCCGCCTATATCAACATAGGCGATAGGTTTGGCACCGCTTATACCATTTCCTATGCTCTTATCCTCACTTAGGCGATAGGTTAGGCGCCGCCTATGTCAACATAGGCGAAGGCTTAGGCGCCGCCTATATCAACATAGGCAATAGGTTAGGCGCCGATTATTCCATTGTCTTTGCTCACTACCTCACTTAGGCGATAGGTTAGGCACTTGCATTGGCAGCTGCGCAAGTACATCAATAGAATGCTGATAACCCAGGTCGGGCAACAAATCTTGATGATGAGGACCTGGGTGATGATGAGTTATTAAATCCAAGGCGTGCAGATGATGTGGCTGCACCTGTGAACAGGAATGTCAATAGAGATCATCAAGCTAGAATGAGACCTGAACGCCGAGCTATGCAGGTTCCTTTTGATGATGATGATGACGAGTTGGATGGGGCTGGTGCCACAGGGGCTATTATTCCTCCGCCCTTGGCACCCGGATCCAAGTTCAATATCACTAGCACCATGATCCAGCTATTGCAACTCAAGGGGTTATTTGGTGGACTTGCAGGCGACGATCCGAATATGCATCTGATTAATTTTATCTCAACATGCAAGTCGTTTGACAATCCAGGAGTTGGAACGAATGCGATCCGGCTGCGCTTATTTCCATTGTCTATATCTGGAGAGGCAACTCTATGGTTAAACGGGCTAACTCCTGACTCTATTACCAATTGGAGGCAACTGAAAGACGCTTTCCTAGAAAGATTCTTTCCGTCATCCAAGAGAGCACAATTAAGAGATGAGATAAGCAATTTTCGACAGCTTCCTACTGAAGCTCTCCACGAAACATGGGAGAGGTTCAAGAAGAAGCTTATGCAGTGCCCAAATCATCAGATGACAAATATCCACTTGATGGAAATATTATATAGGGCTTTGAACTCAGTGACTAAGCCAGTGTTTGATAATGTTGCGGGTGGGTCATTCATGGACCTTACTTTTATTGAGGCATGTGATATTCTTAATCGTATGACAAAGCAGAGTAGAGCTTGGCATACCAGGGATTCTGAGGTAGCAAGCTCTACTGTATCTATTGGCATGATGGCAGAACAGAGGTGAAGAGAAGAGGAACGTGACCAGGATATGGCTCACATAAAAATGCATATGGACCTTCTAACCAAGCATTTATTATCAGGGAAGACAGAAAAGGTTAAAGCTATTGTATCACAGGGAAGAGATGACTCTGATTCTGAGGAGGAAGCTAATTACTTGAATAATCAGGGGGTTACCGTGGCAATGTCCAAGGAAACCAAGGTCAGAACTATTATAAAAAATCTGGATACAAGGACTGAGACCAAGGGAGTTGGAAGAATAAGACTGACAGGAGTGTTTTGCGATAGGTTAGTGATGTTGGGCGTATTTATACGTCTAAGCACCATAACTTACCCATGTTTTAGCTAAGTTTTGATGATAAAATACATAATTCCTGAACTTTTAGTCTAGTTTCAATTAAGTGAGCTGACCTATGTGATTAGCATGCTTTTCAGGTACTAATGCGGAAGATTTCAGCACTTTGGGGACCTGTGGACAGCAAAGGAAAACTTCACATAAAAGGGAAGGCAGCTTTTGGACTAAATGTGATGCATGGGAACTTTTTCCTGGGAAAACTCAACATTTTGAAATAGTTAAGGATGCAGTAGCAACTTAGTAGAGAAGGTTGTTATTAAAAACCTTATTGCTGAATTTTCAGCCATTATTCACATAATTCAGATTCTGTAATATTTTTGGAGAGCAGAAAACGGCTTAGCTTGAGCAACGGAGAGAGAGAAACACGTTCCTCTCTTATTGTTGCTAGTCATCTCCATCACCGAGATTGTTCTAAGTTTTGGTATGATGATTATGTCTATTTTGATTTCCGTTGTATTCATGAGTAGCTAAACTTACCTGTTAGGGTTATGGAAACCTTGTAGTATACTCTCTATTGCTATGGGTTTGTGAATTTATGATGTGTAATGCACTTATATCATTACTCTCTTCATTATAATTGAATTCTCGTGGTTGCAAACATAGGGAATACGCCATTATAGCAATAACTTGTTCGATAGAAAAGTTGTTGTTTGGAAAAGAGAGTGTGACAAGAAATTAGGGTTTCAAACCTCTAGTTTACACATTAATGCCCTAGAAGGATTAACTACTTGGAGAGTTCGTATAAGTTGTTGTACACTTTAGGTTCGAGAGAACTAAGGTGAATAAATCCTTGATGGTTAAAAAACACTTGGATTTAGAATTAGAATACGTCTCTCTATAAGTGCATGCATGTATAAAATTCGTATTACCCATAGTTAATATAGAAGTAGAAGCTACAAGGTGGACATAACCCTAACTTGTCATTCTCTGTGATCAATTACTTTTACATATATCGTCTCATTCGTTACACTAATAGTACTATTGTGCAATTAAACCAAAACCCCCCTTATCTTGGAATCTTCGACCAATCTAATAATAATCGCAATACTTAGTGATCATAGTATTCCCTGTGGGATTCGACACCCAACCCAGTTGGGTTCTATATTTGACAGCGCCCGCTTAAACTTTCTAACGAGAGTTGTAATTTGGGCGTATCAGTTAGGCGCCGCCTATATCAACATAGGCGATGGCTTAGGCGCCGCCTATATAAACATAGGCGATAGCATAGGCGCCGCTTATACATTGCCTGTGCTCACTGCCTCACTTGGGCGAAAGGTTAGGCGTCGCCTATGTCAACATAGGCGATGGCTTAGGCGCCGCCTATATCAATATAGGAGATAGGTTAGGCGCCGCTTATACCATTGCCTATGCTTACTGCCTCGCTTAGGTGATAGGTTAGGCGCCGCCTATATCAACATAGGCGATGGCATAGGCGACGCCTATATCAACATAGGCGATAGGTTAGGCACTGCTTATACCATTGCCTATGCTCACTGCCTCACATAGGCGATAGATTAGGCGCTGCCTATGACAACATAGGCGATGGCTTAGGCACCGCCTATAACAACATGGGCGATAGGTTAGGCGCCTCTTATACCATTGCCAATCATCACTGCCTCACTTAGGCGATAAGTTAGGCGCCTTCTATTTCAACATGGGCGATGGCTTATGAGCCACCTAGATCAACATAGGTGATAGGTTAGGCGCCGCTTATACCATTGCCTATGCTCCTTGCCTCACTTAGGCGATAGGATAGGCACCGCCTATGTCAATATAGGCGATGGCTTAGGTGCCGCCTATATAACCATAGGCGATCGTTAGGCGCCGCTTATACCATTGCCTATTCTCACTGACTCACTTAGGCGATAGGTTAGGCGCCGCCTATGTCAACATAAGCGATCGCTTAGGCGCCGCCTATATCATAATAGGCGATAGGTTAGGCTTCGCTTATACCATTGCCTATTCTCAATGCCTCACTTAGGTGATAGGTTAGGCGCCGCCGATATCAACATAGGCGATAGGTTAGGCACCGCTTCTACCATTTTCTGTGCTCACTACCTCACTTAGGCAATAGGTTACGCGCCGCCTATGTCAGCATAGGCGATGTATTAGGCGCCACCTATATCAACATAGTCGATAGGTTAGGCGCCGCTTATACCATTGCCTATGCTCACTGCCTCACTTAGGCGATAGGTTAGGCACCGCCTATGTCAACATAGGCGATGGCTTAGGCGCGGCCTATATCAATATAGGCGATAAGTTAGGCGCCGCATATACCATTGCCTGTGCTCACTGCCTCACTTAGGCGATCGGTTAGGTGCCGCCTATGTCAACATAGGCGATGGCTTAGGCACCGCCTATATCAACATAGGCGATAGGTTAGGCGTCGCTTATACCATTTCCTTTGCTCACTGCCTCACTTAGGCGATCGGTTAAGTGCCGCCTATGTCACCATAGGCGATGGCTTAGGCACCGCCTATATCAACATAAGCGATGGGTTACGCGCCGCTTATTCCATTACCTATGATCACTGCCTCACTTAGGTGATAGGTTAGGCACCGCCTATGTCAACATAGGCGATGGCATAAGCTCCGCCTATATCAACATGGGCGATCGGTTAGGCTCCACTTATACCATTACCGATGCATACTGCCTCACTTAGGCGATTGGTTAGGCACCGCTTAAGTCAATATATGCGATGGATTAAGCGCCGCCTATATCAACATAGGCGATAGGTTAGGCGTCGCTTATACCATTGCCAATGCTCGCTGCCTCACTTAGGCGATAGGTTAGGTGCTGCCTATGTCAACATAGGCGATGGCATAGGCGCCGCCTATATCAACATAGGCGATAGGTTAGGCGCCGCTTAAACCATTGCCTATACTCACTACCTCACTTAGGCGATTGGTTAGGCGCCGCCTATGTCAACATAGGCGATGGCATAGACGCTGCCTATATCAATAAGACTATAGGTTAGGCACCTCTTAATCCATTGCCTATGCTCACTGCCTCACTTAGGAGATAGGTTAGGCGCTGCCTATGTCAACATAGGCTATGGCACAGGCGCCGCCTATATCAACATAGGCTATAGGTTAGGCGCCACTTATACCATTGCCTATTCTCACTGCCTCACTTAGGCGATAGGTTAGGTTCCACCTATGTCAATAGAGGCGATGGCTTAGGCCCCATATATATCAACATAGGCGATAGGTTAGGCGTAGTTTATACCATTACCAATGCTCACTACCTCACTTAGGCGATAGGTTAGGCGCTGCCTATGACAACATAGGCGATGGCTTAGGCACCGCCTATAACAACATGGGCGATAGGTTAGGCGCCTCTTATACCATTGCCAATCATCACTGCCTCACTTAGGCGATAAGTTAGGCGCCTTCTATTTCAACATGGGCGATGGCTTATGAGCCACCTAGATCAACATAGGTGATAGGTTAGGCGCCGCTTATACTATTGCCTATGCTCACTGCCTCACTTAGGCGATAGGATAGGCACCGCCTATGTCAACATAGGCGATGGCTTAGGTGCCGCCTATATCAACATAGGCGATCGTTAGGCGCCGCTTATACCATTGCCTATTCTCACTGACTCACTTAGGCGATGGTTAGGCGCCGCCTATGTCAACATATGCGATCGCTTAGGCGCCGCCTATATCATAATAGGCGATAGGTTAGGCTTCGCTTATACCATTGCCTATTCTCAATGCCTCACTTAGGTGATAGGTTAGGCGCCGCCGATATCAACATAGGCGATAGGTTAGGCACCGCTTCTACCATTTTCTGTGCTCACTACCTCACTTAGGCAATAGGTTACGCGCCGCCTATGTCAGCATAGGCGATGTATTAGGCGCCACCTATATCAACATAGTCGATAGGTTAGGCGCCGCTTATACCATTGCCTATGCTCACTGCCTCACTTAGGCGATAGGTTAGGCACCGCCTATGTCAACATAGGCGATGGCTTAGGCGCGGCCTATATCAATATAGGCGATAAGTTAGGCGCCGCATATACCATTGCCTGTGCTCACTGCCTCACTTAGGCGATCGGTTAGGTGCCGCCTATGTCAACATAGGCGATGGCTTAGGCACCGCCTATATCAACATAGGCGATAGGTTAGGCGTCGCTTATACCATTTCCTTTGCTCACTGCCTCACTTAGGCGATCGGTTAAGTGCCGCCTATGTCACCATAGGCGATGGCTTAGGCACCGCCTATATCCACATAAGCGATGGGTTACGCGCCGCTTATTCCATTACCTATGATCACTGCCTCACTTAGGTGATAGGTTAGGCACCGCCTATGTCAACATAGGCGATGGCATAAGCTCCGCCTATATCAACATGGGCGATCGGTTAGGCTCCACTTATACCATTACCTATGCATACTGCCTCACTTAGGCGATTGGTTAGGCACCGCTTAAGTCAATATATGCGATGGATTAAGCGCCGCCTATATCAACATAGGCGATAGGTTAGGCGTCGCTTATACCATTGCCTATGCTCGCTGCCTCACTTAGGCGATAGGTTAGGTGCTGCCTATGTCAACATAGGCGATGGCATAGGCGCCGCCTATATCAACATAGGCGATAGGTTAGGCGCCGCTTAAACCATTGCCTATACTCACTACCTCACTTAGGCGATTGGTTAGGCGCCGCCTATGTCAACATAGGCGATGGCATAGACACCGCCTATATCAATAAGACTATAGGTTAGGCACCTCTTAATCCATTGCCTATGCTCACTGCCTCACTTAGGAGATAGGTTAGGCGCTGCCTATGTCAACATAGGCTATGGCACAGGCGCCGCCTATATCAACATAGGCTATAGGTTAGGCGCCACTTATACCATTGCCTATTCTCACTGCCTCACTTAGGCGATAGGTTAGGTTCCACCTATGTCAATAGAGGCGATGGCTTAGGCCCCATATATATCAACATAGGCGATAGGTTAGGCGTAGTTTATACCATTACCAATGCTCACTACCTCACTTAGGCGATAGGTTAGGCGCTGCCTATGACAACATAGGCGATGGCTTAGGCACCGCCTATAACAACATGGGCGATAGGTTAGGCGCCTCTTATACCATTGCCAATCATCACTGCCTCACTTAGGCGATAAGTTAGGCGCCTTCTATTTCAACATGGGCGATGGCTTATGAGCTACCTAGATCAACATAGGTGATAGGTTAGGCGCCGCTTATACTATTGCCTATGCTCACTGCCTCACTTAGGCGATAGGTTAGGCGTCGCCTATGTCAACATAGGCGATTTCTTAGGCGCTTCCTATATCAACATAGGTGATAAGTTAGGCGCCGCTTATACCATTGCCTATGCTCACTGCCTCACTTAGGCGATGGCTTAGGTGCCACTTATATCAACATAGGTGATAGGTTAGGCGCCGCTTATACCTTTGTCTATGCCCACTGCCTCACTTAGGCGATAGGTTAGGCGCCGCCTAAATCAATATAGACGATGGCATAGACACCGCCTATATCAGCATCGGCGATAGGTTTGGCGCCACTTATACCATTGCCTATGCTAACTCCCTTACCTAGGCGATAGGTTTGGTGCCTCCTATGTCAACATAGACGATGGCTTAGGTGCCACCTATATCAATAGAGGCGATAGATTAAGCGTCGCTTATACCATTTCCAATATTCACTGCCTCACATAGGCAATAGGTTAGGCGTTGTCTGTGTCAACATAGGCGATGTTTTAGGCGCCGTCTATATCAACATAGGTGATATGTAAGGTGCCGCTTATACCATTGCCTATGCTCACTGCCTCACTTAGACGATAGGTTAGGCGCTGCCTATGTCAACATAGGCTATGGCACAGGCGCCGCCTATATCAACATAGGTTATAGGTTAGCTTCCACTTATACCATTGCCTATTCTCACTGCCTCACTTAGGCGATAGGTTAGGTGAAACCTATATCAACATAGGCGATGGCATAGGTTCCATCTATATCAACATAAGTGATAGGTTAGGAGCCGCTTATACCATTCTCTATGCTCACTGACTCACTTAGGCGATAGGTTAGGCGTCGCCTATGTCAACATAGGCGATCGCTTAGGCGCCACCTATATAAACATAGGCGATAGGGTAGGCGCTACTTATACCGTTGCCAATGCTCACTGTCTTACTTAGGCGATGGCTTAGGTGCCGCCTATATCAACATAGGCGATAGGTTAGGCGGCGCTTATTCCATTGTCTTTGCTCACTGCCTCACTTAGGCGATCGGTTAGGCGTCGCCTATGTCAACATAGGCGATGGGTCAGGAGCCGCCTATATCAACAAAGGCAATAGGTTAGGCGCCGATTATACCATTGCCTATGCTCACTGACTCACTTAGGCGATAGTTTAGGTGACACCTATGTCAACATAGGCGATGGCATAGGTTCCATCTATATCAACATAAGCGATAGGTTAGGAGCCGCTTATACCATTGCCTATGCTCACTGACTCACTTAGGCGATAGGTTAGGCGTCGCCTATGTCAACATAGGCGATCGCTTAGGCGCCGCCTATATAAACATAGGCGATAGGGTAGGCGCTACTTATACCGTTGCCAATGCTCACTGTCTTACTTAGGCGATGGCTTAGGTGCCGCCTATATCATCATAGGCGATAGGTTAGGCGGCGCTTATTCCATTGTCTATGCTCACTGCCTAACTTAGGTGATAGGTTAAGCACCGTATATGTCAACGTAGGCGATCGCTTAGGCACCGCCTATATCAACATAGGCGATAGGTTAGGCGCCGCTTATACCATTGCCTATGCTCACGGCCTCCCTTAGGCGATGGCTTAGGTGCCGCCTATATCTACATAGGCGATAGGTTAGGCGCCGCTTATACCATTATATATGCTCACTGCCTCTCTTAGGCGATAGGTTAGGTGCCGCCTATCTTACATAGGCGATGGCTTAGGCGCCGCCTATATCAACATAGGCGATAGGTTAGGCACCGCTTATACCATTGCCTATGCTCACTGCCTCACTTAGACGATAGGTTAGGCGTCGCCCATTTCAGAATAGCCTATGGCTCAGGTGCTGCCTATGTCAACATAGGCAATGGCTTAGGCCCCACCTATATACACATAGGCGATAGGTTTGGCACCGCTTATATCAACATAGGCAATAAGTTAGGCGTCGCTTATACCATTGCCTATGCTTACAGCCTTACTTAGGCGATAGGTTAGGTTCCGCCTATGTCAACATAGGCGATCGGTCAGGAGCCGCCTATATCAACAATGGCGATAGGTAAAGCGCCGATTATACTATTTCATATGCTCACTGCTTCACTTAGGCGATAGGTTAGGCGCCACCTATATAAACATAGGCGATAGGTTTGGCGCCGCTTATACCATTGGCTATGCCCACGTCCTCACTTAATCTATATGTTAGGCGTCACTTATACCATTGCCTATGCTCACTGCCTTACTTAGGCGATGGCTTAGGTGCCGCCTATATCAACATAGGCAATAGGTTAGGCTCCGCTTATACCATTGTCTATGCTCACTGCCTTACTTAGGTGATAGGTTAAGCGCCGCATATATCAGCATAGGCAATCGCTTAGGCTCCGCGTGTATCAACATAGGCAATAGGTTAGGCGCCGCTTATACCATTGCCTATGCTCAACTCCTTACTTAGGCAATGGTTTAGGCGCCGCCTATATCAAAATAGGCGATAGGTTAGGCGCCGCTTATACCATTGCTTATAGTCACTCTCTCACTTCGGAGATAGGTTAGGTGCCGCCTATGTCAACATAGGCGATGGCTTAGGCGCCGCCTATATCAACATAGGCGATAGGTTAGGAGCCGCCTATACCATTGTCTATGCTTACAGCCTCACTTAGGCGATAGGTTAGGCACCGCCTATATCAACATAGGCGATGGCATAGGCGCCGCCTATATCAACATAGGCGATAGGTTAGGCGCTGGTTATACCATTGCCAATGCTCACTTCCTCAATTAGGCAATATGTTAGGCACCGCCTATGTCATCATAGGCGATGGCTTAGGCGCCGCCTATATCAACATAGGTGATAGGTTAGGAGCTGCTTATACCATTTCCTATGCATACTGCCTTACTTAGGCGATAAGTTAGGCACCGCCACATAGGCAATTTCTTAGGCGCCGCCTATATCAACATAGGCAATAGGTTAGGCGATGCTTATTCCATTGCCTATGCTCACTGCCTCACTTAGGCGATAGGTTAGGTGCCGCCTAGTTCAACATAGGCGATGGCTTAGGCACTGCCTATATCAACAGAGGCGATGGGTTAGGAGCCGCTTATACCATTACCTATGCTTACTGCTTCACTTATGCGATAGGTTAGGGGTCACCTAAGTCAAGATAGGCGATGGCTTAAGAGCCACCTATATCAACATAAGCGATAGGTTAGGAGCCTCTTATACCATTGTCTATGCTCACTGCCTCATTTAGGCGAAAGGTTAGGCATCGCCTATGTCAGCATAGGCGATGGGTTAGGCGCCGCCTATATCAACATAGGCGATAAGTTAGGCACCGATTATACTATTTCAAATGCTCACTGTATCACTTAGGTGATAGGTTAGGTGACATTTATGTCAACATAGGCGATGGCTTAAGCGCCACCTATATCAACATAAGCGATAGGTTAGGAGCCTCTTATACCATTGCCTATGCTCACTGCCTCACTTAGGTGTTAGGTTAGGCGCCGCCAATGTCAACATAGGCGCCGCCTATATCAACATAGGCGATAGGTTAGGCGCCTCTTATACCATTTCCTATGGTCACTGCCTCACTTAGGCGATAGGTTAGGCACCGCCTATGTCAATATAGGGGATGGCTTAGGCTCCACCTATATCAAGATAAGCGATAGGTTCGGCGCCCCTTATAGCATAGCCTATGCTCACTCCCTCACTTAGGCGATAGGTTAGGCGCCGCCTATGTCAACATAGGTGATAGCTTAGGTGCCGCCTATATCAACATAAGAAATAGGTTAGGCGCTTCTTATACCATTTCCTATTCTCACTGCCTCACTTAAGCGATAGGTTAGGCGCTGTCTATGTCAACATAGGCTATGGCTTAGGCGCCGCCTATATCAACATAGGCGATAAGTTAGGCGTTGATTATACTATTTCAAATGCTCACTGCATCACTTAGGCGATAGGTTAGGTGACATCTATGTCAACATAGACGATGGCTTAGGCGCCACCTATATCAACATAAGCGATAGGTTAGGAGCCGCTTATACCATTGCCTATGCTCAGTGCCTCGTTTAGACGAAAGGTTAGGCGTCGCCTATGTCAGCATAGGCGATGGCTTAGGCACCGCCTATATCAACATAGGCGATAGGTTTTGAGTCGCTTATACCATTGCTTATGCTCACTGCCTCACTTAGGTGATAGGTTAAGCATCGCCTCTGTCAACATAGGTGATGGCTTACGCGTTGCCTATATCAAAATAGGCGATAGGTTAGGCGCCGCTTATACCATTCCTTATAGTCACTGCCTAACTTCGGCGATAGGTTAGGTTCCGCCTATGTCAACATAGGCGATGTCTTAGGCGCCGCCTATATCAGCATAGACGATAGGTTAGGAGCCGCTTATACCATTGCCTATGCTTACAGCCTCACTTAGGCGATAGGTTAGGCACCGCCTATATAAACATAGGTGATGGCATAGGCACCACCTATATCAACATAGGCGATAGGTTGTGCGCTGGTTATACTATTGCCAATGCTCACTGCCTCACTTGGGCAATATGTTAGGCACCGCCTATGTCAACATAGGTGATAGGTTAGGCGCTGCTTATACCACTTCCTATGCTTACTGCCTCACTTGGGCGATAAGTTAGGCACCGCCACATAGGCGATTTCTTAGGCGCCGCCTATATCAACATAAGCAATAGGTTAGGCAACGCTTATTCCATTGCCTATGCTCACTGCCTCACTTAGCCGTAGGTTAGGTGCCGCCAAGTTCAACATAGGTGATGGCTTAGGCGTTGCCTATATCAACATAGGCGATGGGTTAGGCGCCGCTTATACCATTACCTATGCTCACTGCCTCACTTATGCGATAGGTTAGGGGCCGCCAATGTCAAGATAGGCGATGGATTAAGCGCCACCTATATCAACGTAGGCGATTGGTTATGCGACCCTTATACCATTGCCTATACTCGCTGCCTCACTTAGGCGTTAGGTTAGGCGCCGCCTATGTCAACATAGGCGATGGCATAAGCGCCACCTATATCAACATAGGCGATAGGTTAGGCGCCTCTTATACCATTTCCTATGCTCACTGCCTCAATTAGGCGATAGGATAGGCACCGCCTATGTCAATATAGGCGATGGCTTAAGCGCCACCTATATCAAGATAGGCGATAGGTTCGGCGCCGCTTATAGAATAGCCTATTCTCACTCCCTCACATAGGCGATAGGTTAGGCGCCGCCAATGTCAACATAGGCTATGGCTTAGGTGCCGCCTATATCAACATAGGAAATAGGTTAGGCGCCACTTATACCATTGCCTATTCTCTCTGCCTCACTTAGGAGATAGGTTAGGCGCTGTCTATGTCAACATAGGCAATGTCTTCAGCGTCACCTATATCAACATAGGCGAAAGGTAAGGTGTCGCTTATACCATTCCCTATGCTTACTGCCTCACTTAGAGTATAGGTTAGGCGCTGCCTATGTCAACATAGGCTATGGCTAAGGCGCCGCCTATATCAATATAGGCTATAGTTTAGGAGCCACTTATACCATTGCCTATTCTCACTGCCTCACTTAGGTGATAGGTTAGGTTCCGCCTATGTCTACAGAGGAGATGGCTTAGGCCCCACATATATCAATATAGGCGATAGGTTAAGCGCCCATTATACCATTTCCAATGCTCACTGCCTCACTTAGGCGATAGGTTAGGTGCCACTTATACCATTGCCTATGCTCACTCCCTCACTTAGGCGATAGGTTAGGCTTCGCCTATGTCAATATAGGCAATGGCGTAGGCGCTGCCTATATCAACATAGGCGATAGTTTAAGCGCCGCTTATACCATTGCCTATGCTCACTGCCTCACTTAGGCGATAGGTTAGGTGCCGCCAATTTTACATAGGCTATAGTTTAGGTGCCGCCTATGTTACATAGGCGATCGCATAGGCGCCGCCTATATCAACATAGGCGATAGGTTAGGCGCTTGTTATACCATTGCCAATGCTCACTGCCTCACTTGGTTAATATGTTAGGAACCGCCTATGTCATCATAGGCAATGGCTTAGGCGCCGCCTATATCAACATAGGTGATAGGTTAGGCGCTGCTTATACTAGTTCCTATTCTAGCTGCCTCACTTAGGCGATAAGTTAGGCACCTCCACATAGGCAATTTCTTAGGCGCCGCCTATATCAACATAGGCAATAGGTTAGGCGACTCTTATTCCATTGCCTATGCTCACTGCCTCACTTAGGCGATAGGTTAGGTGTCGCCTAATTCAACATAGGCGATGGCTTAGGCGCTGCCTATATCAACATAGGCGATGGGTTAGGCGCCGCTTATACCATTACCAATGCTCACTGCTTCACTTATGCGATAGGTTAGGGGCCGCCTAAGTCAAGATAGACAATGGATTAAGCGTCGCCTATATAATCATAGGCGATAGGTTAGCTGCCGTTTATACCATTGCATATATTCGCTGCCTCACTTAGGCGTTGGGTTAGGCGCCGCCTATGTCAACATAGGCGATGGCATAGGCGCCGCCTATATCAACATAGGCGATAGGTTAGGCACCTCATATACCATTTCCTATGCTCACTGCCTCACTTAGGCGATAGGTTAGGACCCGCCTATATCAATATCGGCGATGGCTTAGGCGCCGCCTATATAAACATAGGCGATAGGTTTGGCGCCCCTTATAGCATATCCTATATCAATATCGGCGATGGCTTAGGCGCCGCCTATATAAACATACGCTGTCTATGTCAACATAGGCGATAGCTTAGGGGCCGATAATATCAACATAGGAAATAGGTTAGACGCCGCTTATACCATTGCCTATTCTCACTGCCTCACATAGGCGATAGGTTAGGCGCTGTCTATGTCAACATAGGCGATGGCTTAGGCGCCGCCTATATCAACATAGGCGATAAGTTAGGCGTTGATTATACTATTTCAAATGCTCACTATTTCACTTAGGCGATAGGTTAGGTGACATCTATGTCAACATAGGATATGGCTTAGGCGCCACCTATATCAAGATAAGCGATAGGTTAGGTGCCGCTTATACCATTGCCTATGCTCACTGCCTCATTTAGGCGAAAGGTTAGGCGTCGCCTATGTAAGCATAGGCGATGGCATAGGCACCGCCTATATCAACATAGACGATAGGTTAGGCGCCGTTTATACCATTCCCTATGCTCACTATCTCACTTAGGCGATAGGTTAGATGCCGCCCTTGTCAACATAGGCGATGGCTTAGGCTCCGCCTATATTAACATAGGCGATAGGTTAGGCGCCACTTATACCATTGCCTATGCTTACTGCCTAACTTAGGCGATAGGTTAGGCACCGCCTATGTTACATAGGCGATGGCTTAGGCGCTATCTACATAAACATAGGTGATAGATTTGGCGCCGCTTATACCATTGCCTATGCTCACTGCCTTACTTAGGTGATAGGTTAAGCGTCGCCTATGTCAACATAGGTGATGGCTTAGGCGCTGCCTATATCAAAATAGGCGATAGGTTAGGCGCCGCTTATACCATTGCTTACAGTCACTGCCTCACTTCGGCGATAGGTTAGGTGCCGCCTATGTCAACATAGGCGATGGCTTAGGCACCGCCTATATCATAATAGGCGATAGGTTAGGAGCCGCTTATACCATTGCCTATGCTTACAGCCTTACTTAGGCGATATGTTAGGCACCGCCTATATCAACATAGGCGATGGCATAGGCGCCACCTATATCAACATAGGCGATAGGTTAGGCGCTGGTTATACCATTGCCAATGCTCACTGCCTCACTTGGGCAATATGTTAGGCACCGCCTATGTCAACCTAGGCGATGGCTTAGGCGCCACCTATATCAATATAGGTGATAAGTTAGGCGCTGCTTATACCATTTCCTATGCTTACTTCCTCACTTAGGCGATAAGTTAGGCACTGCCACATAGGCGATTTCTTAGGCGCCGCCTATATCAACATAGGCAATAGGTTAGGCGACGCTTATTCCATTGCCTATGCTCACTGCCTCACATAGGCGATAGGTTAGGTGCCGCCAAGTTCAACATAGGCGATAACTTAGGCGCTGCCTATATCAATATAGGTCATGGGTTAGGTGCCGCTTATACCATTACCTATGCTCACTTCCTCACTTATGCGATAGGTTAGGGTCGGCCTAAGTTATGATAGGCGATGGATTAAGCGCCACCTATATCAACATAGGCGATAGGTTAGGCGCCGCTTATACCATTGCCTATACTCGCTGCCTCACTTAGGCGTTAGGTTAGGCGCCGCCTATGTCAACATAGGCGATGGCATAGGCGCCGCATATATCAATATAGGCGATAGGTTAGGCGCCTCTTATACCATTTCCTATGCTCACTGCCTCACTTAGGCATTAGGTTAGGCACCGCCTATGTCAATATAGGCGATGGCTTAAGAGCCACCTATATCAAGAGAGGCGATAGGTTCGGTGCCGCTTATGGAATAGCCTATGCTCACTCGCTCACTTAGGCGATAGGTTAGGCGCCGCCTATGTCAACATAGGCGATGGCTTAGATTCCGCCTATATCATGATAGGAAATAGGTTAGGCACCGCTTATACCATTACCTATTCTCACTGCCTCACTTAGGAGATAGGTTAGGCGCTGTCTATGTCAACATAGGCAATGTCTTAGGCGTCGCTTATATAACATAGGCGATAGGTAAGGCGCCACTTATACCATTCCCTATGCTTACTGCCTCACTTAGACGATAGGTTAGGCGCTGCCTATGTCAACATAGGCTATGGCTAAGGTGCCGCCTATATCAATATAGGCTATAGGTTAGGCGCCACTTATATCATTGCCTATTCTCACTGCCTCACTTAGGAGATAGGTTAGGTGCCGCCTATGTCTACAGAGGAGATGGCTTAGGCCCCACATATATCAATATAGATGATAGGTTAGGCGCCGATGATACCATTGCCAATGCTCACTGCCTCACTTAGGCGATAGGTTAGGCGCCACTTATACCATTGTCTATGATCACTCCCTCACATAGGCGATAGGTTAGGCTTCGCCTATGTAAATATAGGCGATGGCGTAGGCGCCGCCTATATCAACATAGGCGATAGTTTATGCGCCGCTTATACCATTGCCTATGCTCACTGCCTCACTTAGGAGATAGGTTAGGTGCCGCCTATGTTAAATAGGCGATGGGTTAGGCGCCGCCTATATCAACATAGGCGATAGGTTAGGAGCCGCTTATACCATTGCCTCTGCTCACTGCCTCACTTAGATGTTAGGTTAGGCGTTGCCTATGTCAACATAGGCTATGGCTCAGGCGTCGCCTATATCAACATAGGTGATAGGTTAAGCGCCACTTATACCATTGCCTATGTGCACTGCCTCATTTAGGCGATAGGTTAGGTGTCGCTTATGTCACGATTGGAGATGGCTTGGGCCTCACCTATATCAACATAGGCGATAGGTTTGGCGCCGCTTATAGCATTGCCTATGCTCACTGCCTCACTTAGGTGATAGGTTAGGCGCCGCCTATGTCAACAAAGGCGATGGCTTAGGCTCCGCCTTTATCAACATAGGCGATAGGTTAGGTGCCACTTATATTATTGCCTATGATTACTTCGTAACTTAGGCGATAGGATAGGCACCGCCTATGTTACATAGGCGATGGCTTAGGCGCTACCTATATAAACATAGGCGATAGATTTTGCGCCGCTTATACCATTGCCTATGCTCACTGCCTCACTTAGGTGATAGTTTAAGTGCCGCCTCTGTCAACATAGGTGATGGCTTAGGCGCTGCGTATATCAAAATAGGCGATAGGTTAGGCGCCGCTTATACCATTTCTTATAGTCACTGCCTCACTTCGGCGATAGGTTAGGTGTCGCCTATGTCAACATAGGCGATGGCGTAGGCGCTGCCTATATCAACATAGGCGATAGGTTAGGCGCCGCTTATACCATTGCCTATGCTCACTGCCTAACTTAGGCGATAGGTTAGGCACCGCCTATGTTACATAGGTGATGGCTTAGGCACTACCTATATCAACATAGGTGATAGGTTAGGCGCTACTTATACCGTTGCCTATGCTCTCTGCCTAACGTAGGCAATGGCTTAGGTGCCGCCTATATAAACATAGGTGATAGGTTAGGCGCCGCTTATAGCATTTTCTATGCTCTCTACCTCACATAGGTTATAGGTTAAGCGCCGCATATGTTAACATAGGCGATCGCCTAGGCACCGCCTATAACAACATAAGCGATAAGTTAGGCACCACTTATACCATTGCCTATGCTCAGTGCCTCCCTAGGGCGATGGCTTAGGTGTCGCCTATATTAACATAGGGGATAGGTTAAGCGCCGGTTATACCATTGCCTATGCTCACTGCCTCACTTAGGCGATTGGTTAGGTGCCGCCTATGTTACATAGGCGATGGATTAGGCGCCACATATATCAACATAGGCGATAGGTTAGGCGCCGCTTATACCATTACCTATGCTCACTGGCTCACTTAGGGGATAGGTTAGGCGCCGCTTATACCATTGCCTATTCTCACTACCTCACTTTGGAGATAGGGTAGGCTTTGCCTATGTCAATATAGGCGATGGCTTAGGTACCGCCTATATCAACATAGGCGATAGGTTAGGCGCCCCTTATACCATTGCCTATGCTCACTGCCTAACTTAGGCGATAGATTACGCTCCTCCTATGTTATATAGGCAATGGCTTAGGCGTCACCAATATCAACATAGGCAATAGGTTAGGCGCCGCTTATACCATTGGCTATGCTCACTGCCTTTCTTAGACGATAGGTTAGGCACCGCCCATGTCAACATAGGCTATGGCTCAGGCACCGCCTATATTAGCATAGGTGATAGGTTAGGCGCCACTTATACCATTGCCTATTATTACTGCCTCACATAGGCGATAGGTTAGGCGCCAGCTATGTCAACAAAGGCGATGGGTTAGGGGCCGCCTATATCAACATAGGCGATAGGTTAGGTGCCGATTATACTATTTCATATGCTCACTGCCTTACTTAGGCGATAGGTTAGGTGACACCTATTTCAATATAGGCGATGGCTTAGGCGCCACCTATATCAATATAAGCGATAGGTTAGGAGATGCTTATACTATTGTCTATGCTCACTACCTCACTTAGGCGATAGGTTAGGCGTCGCCTATGTCAACAGGGGTGATGGCTTAGGCACTGCCTATATCAACATAGGCGATAGGTTAGGTGCCGCTTATACCATTCCCTATGCTCACTACCTCACTTAGGCGAAGGGTGAGGCGACGCCTATGTCAACATAGGCGATTGCTTAGGCGCCGCCTATATCCACAAAGGCGATAGGTTAGGCGCCGCTTATACCATTGCCTATGCTCACTGCCTCACTTAGGCGATCGGTTAGGCGCCGCCTATGACAACATAGGCGATGGGTCAGGAGCCGCCTATATCAACATAGGTAATAGGTTAGGTGCCGATTATACTATTTCATATGCTCACTGACTCACTTAGGCGATAGTTTAGGTGCCACCTATTTCAACATAGGCGATGGCTTAGGTTCCATCTATATCAACATAAGCGATAGGTTAGGAGCCGCTTATACCATTGCCTATGCTCACTGACTCACTTAGGCGATCGCTTAGGCACCGCCTATATAAACATGGGCGATAGGGTAGGCGATCGCTTAGGCGCCGCCTTTATCAACATAGGCGACAGGCTACGCGCCGCTTATACCATTGCCAATGCTCACTCCCTCACTTAGGTGATAGGATAGGCGTCGCCTATGTCAATACAGGCGATGGATTAGGTGCCGCCTATATCAACATAGGAAATAAGTTAGGCGGCGCTTATACCATTTCCAATGCGCACTGCCTTACTTAGGCGATAGGTTAGGCGCCTTCTATGTCAACATAGGCGATGTCTAAGGTGCCACCTTTATCAAAATAGTCGATAGGTTAGGTGCCGCTTATACCATTGCCTATGTTCACTGCCTCACTAAGGCGATAGGTTAGGCGCCGCCTATGTCAACATAGGCGATGGCTTAGGCGCCACCTATATCAACATAGGCGATAGGTTAGGCGCCGTTTATACCATTACCTTTGCTCACTGCCTCACTTAGGTGATAGGTTAGGCGCCACCTATGTCAATAAAGGCGATGGGTCAGGTGCCGCCTATATCAACATTGGAGATAGGTTAGGAGCCGATTATACTATTTCATATGCTCACTGCCTCACTTAGGCGATAGGTTAGGTGACTCCAATGTCAACATAGGCGATGGGTTAGGCACCACCAATATCGATATAGGCGATAGGTTAGGCGCCGCTTATGCCATTCCCTATGCTCATTACCTCACTTAGGAGATGGCTTAGGCGCCGCCTATATCAACATAGGAGATAGGTTAGGAGCCGCAAATATCAACATAGGCGATAGGTTAGGAGCCGATTATACTATTTCATATGCTTACTGCCTCACTTAGGCGATAGGTTAGGTGACACCTATGTCAACATAGGCGATTGGTTAGGCGCCACCTATATCAACATAGGAGATAGGTTAGGCGCCACTTATACCATTCCCTATGCTCATTACCTCACTTAGGCGATGGCTTAGGCGCCGCCTATATAAACATAGGCGATAGGTTAGGCGCCGCTTATACCATTCCCTATGCTCACTGCCTCACTTAGGCGATAGGTTTTGCGCCGCCTATGTTACATAGGCGATGTCTTAGGAGCCACCTATATAAACATAGTCCATAGGTTTGGCGCCTCTTATACCATTGCTCATGCTCACTGCCTAACTTAGGCGATAGGTTAGGCACCGCCTATTTTACATTGGCGATGGCTTAGGCGCTACCTATATAAACATAGGCGATAGATTTGGCGTCGCTTATACCATTACCTATGCTCACTGCCTCACTTAGGTGATAGGTTAAGCGCCGTCTCTGTCAACATAGGTGATGGCTTAGTCGCCGCCTATATCAAAATAGGCGATAGGTTAGGCGCCGCTTATACCATTGCTTATAGTCACTGCCTCACTTCGGCGATAGGTTAGGTGTCGCCTATGTCAACATAGGCGATGGCTTAGGCGCCGCCTATATGAACATAGGCGATAGGTTAGGAGCCGCATATACCATTGCCTATGATTACCGCCTCACTTAGGCGATAGGTTAGGCACCGCCTATATCAACATAGGCGATGGCATAGGCGCCGCCTATATCAACATAGGCGATAGGTTAGGCGCTTGTTATACCTTTGCCAATGCTCACTGCCTCACTTGGGCAACATGTTAGGCACCGCCTATGTCAACATAGGCGATGGCTTAGGCACCGCCTATATAACCATAGGTTATAAGTTAGGCGCTGCTTATACCATTTCCTATTCCTTCTTCCTCACTTAGGCGATAAGTTAGGCACCGCCACATAGGCGATTTCTTAGGCGCCACCTATATCAACATAGGCAATAGGTTAGGCGACGCTTATTCCATTACCTATGCTAACTGCCTCACTTAGGCGATAGGTTAGGTGCCGCCTATGTCAACATAGGCGATGGCATAGGCCCCGCATATATCAACATTGGCGATAGGTTAGGAGCCTCTTATACCATTTCCTGTGCTCACTGCCTCACTTAGGCGATAGGTTAGGCACCGCCTATGTCAATATAGGCGATGGCTTAGGCGCCACATATATCAAGATAGGCGATAGGTTCGGTGCCTCTTATAGCATAGCCTATGCTCACTCCCTCACTTAGGCGATTGGTTAGGCGCCGCCTATGTCAACATAGGCGATAGCTTAGGTGGCGCCTATATCAACATAGGAAATAGGTTAGGCGCCGCTTATACCATTGCCTATTCTCACTGCCTCACTTAGGCGATAGGTTAGGCGTTGTCTATGTCAACATAGGCGATGGCGTAGGCGCCGCCTATATAAACATAGGCGATAAGTTAGGCGCTGATTATACTATTTCAAATGCTCACTGCATCACTTAGGCGATAGGTTAGGTGACATCTATGTCAACATAGGCGATGGCTTAGGCGCCACCTATATCAACATAAGCGATAGGTTAGGAGCCGCTTATACCATTGCCTATGCTCACTACCTCATTTAGGTGAAAGGTTAGGCGTCGCCTATGTCAGCATAGGCGATGGCTTAGGCGCCGCCTATATCAACATAGGCGATAGGTTAGGCGCCGCTTATACCATTCCCTATGCTCACTACCTCACTTAGGCGATAGGTTAGGCGCCGCCTATGTCAACATAGGGGATGGCTTAGGCGCCGCCTATATCAACATAGGCGATAGGTTTGGTGCCACTTATACCATTGCCTATGCTCACTGCCTAACTTAGGCGATAGGTTAGGCACCGCCTATGTTACATAGGCGATGGCTTAGGCGCTACCTATATAATCATAGGTGATAGATTTGGCGCCGCTTATACCATTACCTATGCTCACTGCCTCACTTAGGTGATAGGTTAAGCGTCACCTCTATCAACATAGGTGATGGCTTAGGCGTTGCCTATATCAAAATAGGCGATATGTTAGGCGTCGCTTATACCATTGCTTATAGTCACTGCCTCACTTCGGCGATAGGTTAGGTGCCGCCTATGTTAACATATGCGATGTCTTAGGCACCGCCTATATCAACATAGGTGATAGGTTAGGAGCCGCTTATACCATTGCCTATGCTTACAGCCTCACTTAGGAGATAGATTAGGCACCTCCTATATCAACATAGGCGATGGCATAGGCGCCAACTATATCAACATAGGCGATAGGTTAGGCGCCTCTTATACCATTTCCTATGCTCACTGCCTCACTTAGGCGATAGGTTAGGCACCGCCTATGTCAATATAGGCAATGGCTTAAGCGCCACCTATATCAAGATAGGCGATAGGTTCGGCGCCGCTTATAGAATAGCCTATGCTCACTCCCTCACTTAGGCGATAGGTTAGGCGCCGCCTATGTCAACATAGGTGATGGCTAAGGTGCCGCCTATATCAACATAGGAAATAGGTTAGGCGCCGCTTATACCATTGCCTATTCTCACTGCCTCACTTTGGAGATAGGTTAGGCGTTGTCTATGTCAACATAGGCAATGTCTTAGGCGTCCCCTATATCAACATAGGCAATAGGTAAGGCGCCGCTTATACCATTCCCTATGCTTACTGCCTCACTTAGACGATAGGTTATTCGCTGCCTATTTAAACATAGGCTATGGCTACGGCACCGCCTATATCAATATAGGCTATAGGTAGGCGCCGCCTATATCAACATAGGCGATAGTTTAAGAGCCGCTTATACCATTGCCTATGCTCAATGACTCACTTAGGAGATAGGTTAGGTTCCGCCTATGTTACATAGGCGATGGGTTAGACGCCGCCTATATCATCATAGGCGATAGGTTAGGAGCCGCTTATACCATTGCCTATGCTTAGAGCCTAACTTAGGCGATTGGTTAGGCACCGCCTATATCAACATAGGCGATGGCATAGGGGCCGCCTATATCAACATAGTCGATAGGTTAGGCACTTGTTATACCATTGCCAATGCTCACTGCCTTACTAGGGCAATATGTTAGGCACCGCCTATGTCAACATAGGCGATGGCTTAGGCGCCGCCTATATCAACATAGGCGATAAGTTAGGTGTTGATTATACTGTTTCATATGCTCACTGCATCACATAGGCGATAGGTTAGGTGACATCTATGTCAACATAGGCGATGGCTTAGGCGCCACCTATATCAACATAAGCGATAGATTAGGAGCCGCTTATACCATTGCCTATGCTCACTACCTTATTTAGGTGAAAGGTTAGGCGTCGCCTATGTCAGCATAGGCGATGGCTTAGGCGCCGCCTATATCAACATAGGCGATAGGTTAGGCGCCGCTTATACCATTCCCTATGCTCACTACCTCACTTAGGCGATAGGTTAGGCGTCGCCTATGTCAACATAGGGGATGGCTTAGGCGCCGCATATATCAACATAGGCGATTGGTTAGGCGCCACTTATACCATTGACTATGCTCACTGCCTAACTTAGGCGATAGGTTAGGCACCGCCTATGTTACATAGGCGATGGCATAGGCTCTACCTATATAAACATAGGCGATAGATTTGGTGCCACTTATACAATTACCTATGCTCACTGCCTCACTTAGGTGATAGGTTAAGCGTCGCCTCTGTCATCATAGGTGATGGCTTAGGCGTTGCCTATATCAAAATAGGCGATAGATTAGGCGCCGCTTATACCATTGCTTATAGTCACTGCCTCAAGTTGGCGATAGGTTAGGTGCCGCCTATGTCAACATAGGCGATGTCTTAGGCGCCGCCTATATCAACATAGGTGATAGGTTAGGAGCCGCTTATACCATTGCCTATGCTTACAGCCTCACATAGGAGATAGGTTAGGCACCACCTATATCATCATAGGCGATGGCATAGGCGCCAACTATATCAACATAGGCGATAGGTTAGGCGTTGGTTATACCATTGCCAATGCTCACTGCCTCACTTGGGGAATATGTTAGGCACCGCCGATGTCAACCTAGGCGATGGCTTAGGCGCCACCTATATCAACATAGGTGATAGGTTAGGCGCAGCTTATACCATTTCCTATGCTTACTGCTTCACTTAGGCGATAAGTTAGGCACAGCCACATAGGCAATTTCTTAGGCGCCGCCTATATCAACATAGACAATAGGTTAGGCGACATTTATTCCATTTCCTATGCTCACTGCCTCACTTAGGCGATAGGTTAGGTGCCGCCAAGTTCAACATAGGCGATGGCTTAGGCGCTACCTATATCAACATAGGCGATGGGTTAGGCGTCGCTTATACCATTACCTATGCTCACTGCCTCACTTATGCGATAGGTTAGGGGCCGCCTAAGTCAAGATAGGCGATGGATTAAGCACCACCTATATCAACATAAGTGATAGGTTAGTCGCCGCTTATACCATTGCCTATACTCGCTGCCTCACTTAGGAGTTAGGATAGGCGCCGCCTATGTCAACATAGGCAATGGCATAGGCGCCGCCTATATCAACATAGGCGATAGGTTAGGCGCCTCCTATACCATTTCCTATGCTCACTACCTCACTTAGGAGATAGGTTAGGCGCTGTCTATGTCAACATAGGCAATGTCTTAGGCGTCCCCTATATCAACATAGGCAATAGCTAAGGCGCCGCTTATACCATTCCCTAGGCTTACTGCCTCACTTAGACGATAGGTTAGGCGCTGCCTATGTCAACATAGGCTATGGCTAAGGCGCCGCCTATATCAATATAGGCTATAGGTTAGGCGCCACTTATACCATTGCCTATTCTCACTGCCTCACTTAGGCGATAGGTTAGGTGCCGCCTATGTTTACAGAGGAGATGGCTCAGGCCCCACATATATCAATATAGGCGATAGGTTAGGCGCCGATTATACCATTGCCAATGCTCACTGCCTCACTTAGGCGATAGGTTAGGCGCCACTTATACCATTGTCTATGCTCACTCCCTCATTTAGGCGATAGGTAAGGCTTCGCCTATGTAAATATAGGCGATGGCGTAGGCGCCGCTTATATAAACATAGGCGATAGTTTAAGCGCCGCTTATACCATTGCCTATGCTCACTCCCTCACTTAGGAGATAGGTTAGGTGCCTCCTATGTTACATAGGCGATGGGTTAGACGCCGCCTATATCAACATAGGCGACAGGTTAGGAGCCGTTTATACCATTTCCTATGCTTACAGCCTCACTTAGGCGATAGGTTAGGCACCGCCTTTATCAACATAGGCGATGGCATAGGCGCCGCCTATATAAACATAGGCGATAGGTTAGGCGCTTGTTATATCATTGACAATGCTCACTGCCTCACTAGGGCAATATGTTAGGCACCGCCTATGTCAACATAGGCGATGGCTTAGGCGCCGCCTATATCAACATAGGTGATAGGTTAGGCGTTGCTTATACCATTTCCTATGCTTACTGCCTCACTTAGGCGATAAGTTATGCACCGCCACATAGGAGATTTCTTAGGCGCCGCCTATATCAACATAGGCAATAGGTTAGGCGACGCTTATTCCATTGCCTATGCTCACTCCCTCACTTAGGCGATAGGTTAGGTTCCGCCTAGTTCAACATGGGCGATTGCTTAGGCGTTACCTATATCAACATAGGCGGTGGGTTAGGCGCTGCTTATACCATTACCTATGCTCACTGCTTCACTTATGCGATAGGTTAGGGGCCGCCTAAGTCAAGATAGGCAATGGATTAAGCGCCGCCTATATGAACATAGGCGATAGGTTAGGCGCCGCTTATACCATTGCCTATACTCGCTGCCTCACTTAGGTGTTAGGTTAGGCGCCGCCTATGTCAACATAGGCGATGGCATAGGCGCCGCCTATATCAACATAGGCGATAGGTTAGGCGCCTCTTATACCATTTCCTATGGTCACTGCATCACTTAGGCGATAGGTTAGGCACTGCCTATGTCAATATAGGGGATGGCTTAGGCTCCACCAATATCAAGATAGGCGATAGGTTCGGCGCCCCTTATAGCATAGCCTATGCTCACTCCCTCACTTAGGTGATAGGTTAGGCACCGCCTATGTCAACATAGGTGATAGCTTAGGTGCCGCCTATATCAACATAAGAAATAGGTTAGGCGCTTGTTATACCATTTCCTATTCTCACTGCCTCACTTAAGCGATAGGTTAGGCGCTGTCTATGTCAACATAGGCTATGTCTTAGGCGCCGCCTATATCAACATAGGCGATAAGTTAGGCGTTGATTATACTATTTCAAATGCTCACTGCATCACTTAGGCGATAGGTTAGGTGACATCTATGTCAACATAGACGATGGCTTAGGCGCCACCTATATCAACATAAGCGATAGGTTAGGAGCCGCTTATACCATTGCCTATGCTCAGTGCCTCATTTAGATGAAAGGTTAGGCGTCGCCTATGTCAGCATAGGCGATGGCTTAGGCGCCGCCTATATCTACATAGGCGATAGGTTTGGAGCCGCTTATTACATTGCTTATGCTCACTGCCTCACTTAGGTGATAGGTTAAGCGTCGCCTCTGTCAACATAGGTGATGGCTTAGGCGTTGCCTATATCAAAATAAGCGATAGGTTAGGCGCCGCTTATACCATTCCTTATAGTCACTGCCTAACTTCGGCGATAGGTTAGGTTCCGCCTATGTCAACATAGGCGATGTCTTAGGCGACGCCTATATCAGCATAGACGATAGGTTAGGAGCCACTTATACTATTGCCTATGCTTACAGCCTCACTTAGGCGATAGGTTAGGCACCGCCTATATCAACATAGGTGATGGCATAGGCACCACCTATATCAACATAGGCGATAGGTTATGCGCTGGTTATACTATTGCCAATGCTCACTGCCTCACTTGGGCAATATGTTAGGCACCGCCTATGTCAACCTAGACGATGGCTTAGGCGCCACCTATATCAACATAGGTGATAGGTTAGGCGCTGCTTATACCACTTCCTATGCCTACTGCCTCACTTGGGCGATAAGTTAGGCACCGCCACATAGGCGATTTCTTAGGCGCCGCCTATATCAACATAAGCAATAGGTTAGGCGACGTTTATTCCATTGCCTATGCTCACTGCCTCACTTAGGCGTAGGTTAGGTGCCGCCAAGTTCAACATAGGCGATGGCTTAGGCGCTGCCTATATCAACATAGGCGATGGGTTAAGCGCCGCTTATACCATTACCTATGCTCACTGCCTCACTTATGCGATAGGTTAGGGGCCGCCTAAGTCAAGATAGGCGATGGATTAAGCGCCACCTATATCAACGTAGGCGATTGGTTAGGCGCCGCTTATACCATTGCCTATACTCGTTGCCTCACTTAGGCGTTAGGATAGGCGCCGCCTATGTCAACATAGGAGATGGCATAGGCGCCACCTATATCAACATAGGCGATAGGTTAGGCGCCTCTTATACCATTTCCTATGCTCACTTCCTCAATTAGGCGATAGGATAGGCACCGCCTATGTCAATATAGGCGATGGCTTAAGCGCCACCTATATCAAGATAGGCGATAAGTTCGGCGCCGCTTATAGAATAGCCTATGCTCACTCCCTCACATAGGCGATAGGTTAGGCGCCGCCAATGTCAACATAGGCGATGGCTTAGGTGCCGCCTATATCAACATAGGAAATAGGTTAGGCGCCGCTTATACCATTGCCTATTCTCTCTGCCTCACTTAGGAGATAGGTTAGGCTCTGTCCATGTCAACATAGGCAATGTCTTATGCGTCACCTATATCAACATAGGCGAAAGGTAAGGTGCCGCTTATACCATTCCCTATGCTTACTGCCTCACTTAGAGTATAGGTTAGGCGCTGCCTATGTCAACATAGGCTATGGCTAAGGCGCCGCCTATATCAATATAGGCTATAGTTTAGGAGCCACTTATACCATTGTCTATTCTCACTGCCTCACTTAGGTGATAGGTTAGGTTCCGCCTATGTCTACAGAGGAGATGGCTTAGGCCCCACATATATCAATATAGGCGATAGGTTAAGCGCCCATTATACCATTTCCAATGCTCACTGCCTCACTTAGGCGATAGGTTAGGTGCCACTTATACCATTGCCTATGCTCACTCCCTCACTTAGGCGATAGGTTAGGCATCGCCTATGTCAATATAGGCGATGGCGTAGGCGCTGCCTATATCAACATAGGCGATAGTTTAAGCGTCGCTTATACCATTGCCTATGCTCACTGCCTCACTTAGGCGATAGGTTAGGTGCCTCCAATTTTACATAGGCTATGGGTTAGATGCCGCCTATGTTACATAGGAGATCGCATAGGCGCCGCCTATATCAACATAGGCGATAGGTTAGGCGTTTGTTATACCATTGCCAATGCTCACTGCCTCACTTGGGCAATATGTTAGGCACCGCCTATGTCAACATAGGCAATGGCTTAGGCGCCGCCTATATCAATATAGGTGATAGGTTAGGCGCTGCTTATACTAGTTCCTATTCTTACTGCCTCACTTAGGCGATAAGTTAGGCACCGCCACATAGGCAATAGGTTAGGCGACTCTTATTCCATTGCCTATGCTCACTGCCTCACTTAGGCGATAGGTTAGGTGTCGCCTAGTTCAACATAGGCGATGGCTTAGACGCTGCCTATATCAACATAGGCGATGGGTTAGGTGCCGCTTATACCATTACCAATGCTCACTGCTTCACTTATGCGATAGGTTAGGGGCCGCCTAAGTCAAGATAGACAATGGATTAAGCGTCACCTATATAATTATAAACGATAGGTTAAATGCCGTTTATACCATTGCATATATTCGCTGCCTCACTTAGGCGTTAGGTTAGGCGCCGCCTATGTCAACATAGGCGATGGCATAGGCGCCGCCTATATCAACATAGGCAATAGGTTAGGCGCCTCATATACCATTTCGTATGCTCACTGCCTCACTCAGGCGATAGGTTAGGACCCGCCAATATCAACATAGGCGATGGCTTAGGCGCCGCCTATATAAACATAGGCGATAGGTTTGGCGCCCCTTATAGCATAGCCTATGCTCATTCCCTCATTTAGGCGATAGGTTAGGCGCCGCCTATGTCAACATAGGCGATAGCTTAGGGGTCGATTAAATCAACATAGGAAATAGGTTAGGCGCCGCTTATACCATTGCCTATTCTCACTGCCTCACATAGGCGATAAGTTAGGCGCTGTCTATGTCAACATAGGCGATGGCTTAGGCGCCGCCTATATCAACATAGGCGATAAGTTAGGCGTTGATTATACTATTTCAAATGCTCACTATTTCACTTAGGCGATAGGTTAGGTGACATCTATGTCAACATAGGCGATGGCTTAGACGCCGTCTATATCAACATAGGCGATAGGTTAGGCGCCGGTTAGACCATTACCTATACTCATTGCCTCACTTAGGCGATAGGTTAGGCGACGCCTTTGTCAACATAGGCGGTGGATTAGCCGCTGTCTATATCAAAATAGGCGATAGATTAGGCGCCGCTTATACCATTGCCTATGCTCACTGCCTCACTTAGGCGATGGATTAGTTGTCGTCTATATCAACATAGGCGATAGGTTAGGCACCGCTTATACCATTGTCTAAGCTCACTTCTTCACTTAGGCGATAGGTTAGGCGCCACCTATGTCAATATAAGCGATGGCTTAGAGGCCGCCTATATCAACATAGGCGATAGGTTAGGCGCCGCTTATACCATTACCTATACTCGCTGCCTCACTTAGGTGATAGGTTAGGCGCCGCCTATGTCAACATAGGCGATAGGTTGGGCGCCGCTTATACCATTCCCAATGCTCACTAACTCACTTAGGCAATAGTTTAGGCGCCGCCTATGTCAACATACGCGATAGCTTAGGTGCCGCCTATATCAACATAGGATATAGGTTAGGCGCCGCATATACCATTGCCTATTCTCACTGCCTCACTTAGGTGATAGGTTAGGCGTTGTCTATGTCAACATAGGCGATGGCTTAGGCGCCGCCTATATCAACATAGGCGATAATTTAGGCGCCAATTATACTATTTCAAATGCTCACTGCATCACTTAGGCGATAGGTTAGGGGACATATATGTCAACAGAGGCGATGGCTTAGGCGCCACCTATATCAACATAAGCGATAGGTTAGGAGCCTCTTATACCATTGCCTATGCTCACTGCCTCATTTAGGCGAAGGGTTAGGCGTCGCCTATGTAAGCATAGGCGATGGCTTAGGCGCCGCCTATATCAACATAGGCGATAGGTTAGGCGCCGCTTATACCATTTCCTATGCTCACTACCTCACTTAGGCGATAGGTTAGGCACCGGCTATGTCAACATAGGCGATGTATTAGGCGCCGCCTATATCAACATAGGCGATAGGTTAGGCGCCGCTTATACCATTGCCTATGCTCACTGCCTAACTTAGGCGATAGGTTAGGCACCGCCTATGTTACATAGGCGTTGGCTTAGGCGCTACCTATATAAGCATAGGCGATAGATTTGGCGCCGCTTATACCATTGCCTATGCTCACTGCCTCGCTTAGGTGATAGGTTAAGCTCCGCCTCTGTCATCATAGGCTATGGCTAAGGCGCCGCCTATATCAATATAGGCTATAGGTTAGGCACCATTTATACCATTGCCTATTCTTACTGCCTCACTTAGGCGATAGGCTAGGTGCCGCCTATGTCTACAGAGACGATGGCTTAGGCCCCACAAATATCAATATAGGCGATAGGTAAGGCGCCGATTATACCATTGCCAATGCTCACTGCCTTACTTAGGCGATAGGTTAGGCGCCACTTATACCATTACCTATGCTCACTCCCTCACTTAGGCGATTGGTTAGGCTTTGCCTATGTCAATATAGGCGATGGCATAGGTGTCGCCTATATCAACATAGGCGATAGTTTAAGCATCGTTTATACCATTACCTATGCTCACTACCTCACTTAGGCGATAGGTTAGGTGCCGCCTATGTTATATAGGCGATAGGTTAGGCGCCGCCTATATCAACATAGGCGATAGGTTAGGAGCCGCTTATACCATTGCCTATGCTCACTGCCTCACTTAGACGATAGGTTAGGCGTCGCCTATGTCAACATAGGCTATGGCTCAGGCGCCGCCTATATCAACATAGGCGATAGGTTAGGCGCCACTTATACCATTGCCTATGCTCACTGCCTCGTTAAGGCGATAGGTTAGGTGCTTCTTATGACGACATAGGCGATGTCTTAGGCCCCACCTATATAAACATAGGCGATAGGTTTGGCGCCGCTTAGAGCATTGCCTATGCTCACTGCCTCACTTAGGTGATAGGTTTGGTGTCGCCTATGTCAACATAGGCGATGGCTTAGGCTCCGCCTTTATAAATATAGGCGAGAGGCTAGGCGGCGCTTATATCATTGCCTATGCTCACTCCCTCACTTAGGCGATAGGTTAGGCACCGCCTATGTCAATATAGGCAATGGATTAGCCGTCGCCTATATCAACATAGGCAATAAGTTAGGCGCCCCTAATATCATTGCCTATGCTCACTCCCTCACTTAGGCGATAGGTTAGGCTTTGCCTATGTCAATATAAGAAATGGATTAGATGCCGCCTATATCAACATAGGCGATAGTTTAGGCACCGCTTATACCAATTGCCTATGCTCACTGGCTCACTTAGGAGATAGATTAGGTGTCGCCTATGTTACATAGGCGATGGCTTAAGCGCCGCCTATATCAACATAGGAGATAGGTTAGGAGCTGCTTATAGCATTGTATATGCTCACTGCCACACTTAGACGATAGATTAGGTGTCGCCTGTGTCAACATAGGCTATGGCTCAGGCGCCGGCTATATCAACATAGGCGATAGGTTAGGCGCCACTTATACCATTGCCTATGCTCACTGCCTCATTTAGGCGATAGGTTAGGTGTCGCTTATGTCAAGATTGGCAATGTCTTAGGACCCACCTATATCAACATAGGCAATAGGTTTGGCGCCGCTTATAGCATTATGTATGCTCACTGCCTCACTTAGGTGATTGGTTAGGCGCCGCTTATGTCAACATAGGCGATGGCCTAGGCTCCGCCTTTAACAACATAGGCGAGAGGCTAGGCGCCGCTTATATCATTGCCTATGCTTACTCCATCACATAGTAGATAGGTTAGGCGCCGCCTATGTCAATATAGGCGATGGATTAGCCGCCGCCTATATCAACATAGGCAATAAGTTAGGCACCCCTAATACCATTGCTTATGCTCACTGCCTTACTTAGGCGATAGGTTAGGCGCCGTTTATGTCAACATAGACGATGTCTTAGGTGCCACCTTTATCAACATAGGCGATAGGTTATGCGCCGCTTATACCATGGCCTATGCTCACTCCCTCACTTAGGCGATAGGTTAGGCTTCGCCTATGTCAATATAGGCGATGGCTTAGGCGTCGCCTATATCAACATAGGTGATAGTTTAGGCGCCGATTATACCAATTTCCTATGCTCACTGCTTCACTTAGGCGATAGGTTAGGTGTCGCCAATGTTACATAGGCGATGGCTTAGACGCCTCCTATATCAACATAGGCGATAGGTTAGGAGCCGCTTATACCATTGTCTATGCTCTCTACCACACTTAGACGATAGGATAGGCGTCGCCTATGTCAACATAGGCTATGGCTCAGGCGCCGCCTATATCAACATAGGCGATAGGTTTGGCGTCGCTTCTAGCATTGCCTATGTTCACTGCCTCACATAGGTGATAGGTTAGGCGCCGCCTATGTCAACATAGGCGATGGCTTAGGCTCTGTCTTTATCAGCATAGGCGAGAGGCTAGGCGCCGCTTATATCATTTCCTATGCTTACTCCCTCACTTAAGCGATAGGTTAGGCGCCGCCTATGTCAATATAGGCGATGGATTAGCCGCCGCCTATATCAAAATAGGCAATAAGTTAGGCGCCGATAATTCCATTTTCTATGCTCACTGCCTTACTTAGGCGATAGGTTAGGCGTCGTTTATATCAACATAGACGATGTCTTAAGTGCCACCTTTATCAACATAGGCGATAGGTTTGGCGCCGCTTATACCATTGCCTATGCTCACTGCCTAACTTAGGCAATTGGTTAGGCGCCGCCTATGTCAATATAGGCGATAGGTCAGGAGCTGCCTATATCCACATAGGCGATAGGTTAGGCGCCGATTATACTATTTCAAATGCCCACTGCCTCACTTAGGCGATGGGTTAGGTGTCACCTATGTCAACATAGGTGATGGCTTAAGCGCCACCTATATCAACATAAGCGATAGGTTAGGATCTGCTTACACCATTGCCTATGCTCACTGCCTCACTTAGGCGATGTATTAGGTACCGCCTATATCAACATAGGCAATAGGTTAGGCACCGCTTATACCATTGTCTATGCTCACTGCCTCACTTAGGAGATTGGTTAGGCGCTGCATATATCAATATAGGCGATGGCTTAGACGCCGCCTATATAAACATAGGCGATAGGTTAGGCGTCGCTTAGACCATTACCTAAACTCATTGCCTCACATAGGCGATAGGTTAGGCGCCGCCTTTGTCAACATAGGCGGTGGATTAGGCACCGCCTATATCAACATAGGCGATAGGTTAGGCGCCGCTTATACCATTGCCTATGCTCACTGCCTCAATTAGGAGATTGGTTTGGCGTGGCCTATGTCAACATAGGCGATCGCTTAGGCGCCACCTATATCAACATAGGCGATAGGTTAGGCGCCGCTTATACAATTGCCTATACTCACTGGCTCACTTAGGTGATTGGTTAGGCGCCGCTTATGTCAACATAGGCGATAGCTTAGGCGCCGCGTATATCAACATAGGCGATAGGTTAGGCGCCGATTATACCATTGCCTATGCTCACTCCTTCACATAGGCGATAGGTTAGGCATTGCCTATGTCAATATAGGCGATGGCGTAGGTGCCGCCTATATCAACATAGGCGATAGTTTAAGCGCCGTTTATACCATTGTCTATGCTCACTGCCTCACTGAGGCGATAGGTTAGGTGTCGCCTATGTTACATAGGCGATGGGTAGGTCGCCGCCTATATAAACATAGGCAATAGGTTAGAAGACGCTTATACCATTGCCTATGCTCACTGCCTTACTTAGACGATAGGTTAGGCGTCGCCTATGTCAACATTGGCTATGGCTCAGGCGCCGCCTATATCAACATAGGCGATAGGTTAGGCGCCACTTATACCATTGCCTATGCTCACTGTCTCATTTAGGTGATAGGTTAGGTGTCGCTTATGTCAACACCTATAGCATTGCCTATGCTCACTGCTAACTTAGGTGATAGGTTAGGCGCCACTTATGTCAACATAGGCGATGGCTTAGGCTCTGCCTTTATCAACATAGGCGAGAGGCTAGGCGCCGCTTATATCATTGCCTATGCTTACTCCATCACTTAGGCGATAGGTTAGGCGCGGCCTATGTCAATATAGGCGATGGATTAGCCGCCGCCTATATCAACATAGGCAATAAGTTAGGCGCCGCTAATACCATTACCTATGCTCACTGCCTTACTTAGGCGATAGGTTAGGCGCCGTTTATGTCAACATAGACAATGTCTTAGGTGCAACCTTTATCAACATAGGCGATAGGTTAGGCGCCGCTTATACCATGGCCTATGCTCACTCCCTCACTTAGGCGATAGGTTAGGGTTCGCCTATGTCAATTTAGGCGATGGCTTAGGCGCCGCCTATATCAATATAGGTGATAGTTTAGGCGCCGCTTACACCAATTTCCTATGCTCACTGCTTCACTTAGGCGATAGGTTAGGTGTCGCCTATGTTACATAGGCGATGGCTTAGGCGCCGCCTATATCAACATAGGCGATAGGTTAGGAGCCGCTTATACCATTGCCTATGCTCACTGCCACACTTAGACGATAGGTTAGGCGTCGCCTATGTCAACATAGGCTATGGCTCAGGCGTCGCCTATATCAACATAGGCGATAGGTTAGGCGCCACTTATACCATTGCCTATGCTCACTGCCTCATTTAGGCGATAGGTTAGGTGTCGCCTATGTCAACATTGGCGATGGATTAGACCCCACCTATATAAATATAGGCGATTGGTTTGGCGCCGCTTCTAGCATTGCCTATGTTCACAGCCTCACTTAGGTGGTAGGTTAGGCGCCGCCTATGTTAACATAGGCGATGGCTTAGGCTCCGCCTTTATCAACATAGGCGAGAGGCTAGGCGCCGCTTATATCATTGCCTATGCTTACTCCCTCACTTAGGCGATAGGTTAGGCGGCGCCTATGTCAATATAGGCGATGGATTAGCCGACTCCTATATCAACATAGGCAATAAGTTAGGCGCTGCTAATACCATTGCCTATGCTCACTGCCTTACTTAGGCGATAGGTTAGGCGTCGTTTATTTCAACATAGACGATGTCTTAAGTTCCACCTTTATCAACATATGTGATAGGTTAGGCGCCGCTTATACCATTGCCTATGCTCACTGCCTAACTTAGGCGATTAGTTAGGCGCCGCCTATGTCAATATAGGCGATAGGTCAAGAGTCGCCTATATCCACATAGGCGATAGGTTAGGCGCCAATTATACTATTTCATATGCCCACTGCCTCACTTAGGCGATGGGTTAGGTGACACCTATGTCAACATAGGTGATGGCTTAGGCGCCACCTATATCAACATAAGCGATAGGTTAGGAGCCTCTTATACCATTGCCAATGCTCACTGCCACATTTAGACAAAAAGTTAGGCGTCTCCTATGCCAGCATAGGCGATGGCTTAGGCGTCGCCTATATCAACATAGGCAATAGGTTAGTAGCCACTTATACCATTCCCTATGCTCACTACCTCACTTAGGCGATAGGTTAGGCGCCGCCTATGTCAACATAGGCAATGGCTTAGGCACCGCCTATATCAACATAGGCGATAGGTTAGGCTCCGCTTATACCATTGCCTATGCTCACTGCCTAACTTAGGCGATAGGTTAGGCACCTCCTATGTTACATAGGCGATGGCTTAGGCGCTACCTATATAAACATAGGCGATAGATTTGGCACTGCTTATACCATTGCCTATGCTCACTGCCTCACTGAGGTGATAGGTTAAGCTCCGCCTCTGCCAACATAGGCTATGGCTAAGGCACCGCCTATATCAATATAGGCTATAGGTTAGGCGCCACTTATACCATTGCCTATTCTCACTTCCTCACTTAGGCGATAGGTTAGGTGCTGCCTATGTCTACGGAGGCGATGGCTTAGGCCCCACATATATCAATATAGGCGATAGGTTAGGCGCCGATTATACCATTGCCAATGCTCACTGCCTCACTTAGGCGATAGGTTAGGCGACACTTATACCATTGCCTATGCTCACTCCCTCACTTAGGCGATAGGTTAGGCTTCGCATATGTCAATATAGGCGATGACGTAGGCGCCGCCTATATCAGCATAGGTGATAGTTTTAGCGCCGCTTATACCATTGCTTATGCTCACTGCCTCACTTAGGCGATAGGTTAGGTGCCGCCTATGTTACATAGGCGATGGGTTAGGCGCCGCCTATATCAACATAGGCGATAGGTTAGGAGCCGCTTATACCATTGCCTATGCTCACTGCCTCACTTAGACGATAGGTTAGGCGTCCCTTATGTTAAGATTGGCAATGGAATAGGCCCCACCTATATCAACATAGGCGATAGGTTTGGCGCCGCTTATAGCATTGCCTATGCTCACTGCCTCACTTAGGTGATAGGTTAGGCGTTGCCTATGTCAACATACACGATGGCTTAGGCTCCGCCATTATCAACATAGGCGAGAGGCTAGGCTCCACTTATATCATTGCCTATGCTTACTCCCTCACTTAGGCGATAGGTTAGGCGCCGCCTATGTCAATATAGGCGATGGATTAGCCGTCGCCTATATCAACATAGGCAATAAGTTAGGCGTCGCTAATACAATTGCCTATGCTCACTGCCTTACTAAGGTGATTGGTTAGGCGTCGTTTATGTCAACATAGACGATGTCTTAGGTGCCACTTTTATAAACATAGGTGATAGGCTAGGCGCCGCTTATACCATGGCCTATGCTCACTCCCTCACTTAGGCGATAGGTTAAGCTTCGCCTATGTCAATATAGGCGATGGCTTAGGCGCCGCCTATATCAACATAGGCGATAGTTTAGGCACCACTTATACCAATTTCCTATGCTCACTGCTTCACTTAGGCGATAGGTTAGGTGTCGCCTATGTTACATAGGCGATGGCTTAGGCGCCGCCTATATCAACATAGGCGATAGGTTAGGAGCCGCTTATACCATTGTCTATGCTCACTGCCATACTTAGAGGATAGGTTAGGCGTCGCCTATGTCAACATAGGCTATGGCTCAGGCGCCGCCTATATCAACATAGGCGATAGGTTAGGCGCCACTTATACCATTGCCTATGCTCACTGCCTCATTTAGGCGATAGGTTAGGTGTCGCCTATGCCAAGATTGGCGATGGCTTAGATCCCACTTATATAAACATAGGCAATAAGTTTGGCGCCGCTTCTAGCATTGCCTATGTTCACTGCCTCACTTAGGTGATAGGTTAGGCGCCGCCTATGTCAACATAGGTGATGGCTTAGGCGCCGCCTATATCAACATAGGCGATAGGTTAGGCGTCGCTTATACCATTCCCTATGATCACTGCCTTACTTAGGCGATAGGTTAGACGCCGCCTATATTACATAGGCGATGGCTTAGGCGCCACCTATATAAACATAGTCCATAGGTTTTTCGACACTTATACCATTGCCTATGCTCACTGCCTCACCTAGGCAATAGGTTAGGCGCCGACTATGTCAACATATGCGATGGCTTAGGTGCCACCTATATCAACATAGGCGATAGGTTAGCCGCCACTTATACCATTACCTTGTCTCACTGGCTCACTTAGGAGATAGGTTAGGCGCCACCTATGTCAACAAAGGCGATGGGTCAGGCGCAGCCTATATCAACATAGGCGATAGGTTTTACGCCGAATATACTATTTCATATGCTTACTGCCTCACTTAGACGATAGGTTAGGTGACACTTATGTCAACATAGGCAATGGCTTAGGCGCGACCTATATCAACATAAACGATAGGTCAGGAGCCTCTTATACCATTGCCTATAATCACTGCCTCACTTAGGTGATAGGTTAGGTGTCGCCTATGTCAATATAGGCGATGGTTTATGCGCCGACTATATCAACATAGGCGATAGGTTAGGCGTCACTTTTACCAATCCCTATGCTCACTACCTCACTTAGGCGATAGTTAGGTGTCGCTTATGTCAACATAGGCGATGGCTTAGGCGCCTCCTATATCAACATAGGTGATAGGTTAGGCGCCGCTTATACCATTGCCTATGCTCACTGCCTCACTTAGGCGATAAGTTAGGCGCCGCCTATGTTACATAGGCGATGGCTTAGGCGCCACCTATATAAAGATAGGCGATAGGCTTGGCGCCGCTTATACCATTGCCTAAGCTCACGACCTCACTTAGGCGATAGGTTAGGCATCGCCTATGTCAACATAGGCGATAGCTTAGGCGCCGCCTATATCAACATAGGCGATAGGTTAGGCGCCGCTTATACCATTGCCTATGCTCACTGCCTCACTTAGACGATGGCTTAGGTACCGCCTATATTAACTTAGACGATAGGTTAGGTGTCGCCTATGTCTACAGAGGCGATGGCTTAGGCCCCACATATATCAATATTGGCGTTAGGTTAGGCGCCGATTATACCATTGCCAATGCTCACTGCCACACTTAGGCGAAAGGTTAGGTGCCATTTATACCATTGCCTATGCTCACTCCCTTTTTTAGGGGATAGGTTAGGCTTCGCCTATGGCAATATAGGCGATGGCTTAGGCGCCGCCTATATCAACATAGGCGATGGTTTAGGCGCCGCTTATACCATTGCCTATGCTCACTGCCTCACTTAGGCAATAGGTTAGGTGCCGCCTATGTTATATTGGCGATGGCTTAGGCGCCGCCTATATCAACATAGGTTGATAGATTAGGAGCCGTTTATACCATTGCCTATGCTCACTGCCTCACTTTGACGATAGGTTAGGCGTCTCCTATGTCAACATAGGCTATGGCTCAGGCGCCACATATATCAACATAGGCGATCGGTTAGGCTCCACTTATACCATTTCCTATGCTCACTGCCTTATTTAGGCGATAGGTTAGGTGCCGCCTATGTCAACATAGGCGATGTCTTAGACCCCACCTATATCAACATAGGAGATAGGTTTGGCGCCGCTTATAGCATTGCCTATGCTCACTGCCTAACTTAGGAAATAGGTTAGGTGCCGCCTATGTCAGCATAGGCGATGGCTTAGGCTCCGCCTTTATCAACATAGGCGAGAGGCTAGGAGCCACCTATATCATTGCCTATGCTCACTCCCTTACATAGGCGATAGGTTAGGCGCCACCTATGTCAATATAGGCGATGGATTAGCCACCACCTATATCAACATAGGAAATAAGATAGGCGCCGCTAATACCATTTCTTATGCTCACTGCCTTACTTAGTCGATATGGTAGGCGCCGGTTATGTCAACATAGAGGAGTTCTTAGGTGCCACCTTTATTAACATAGGCGATAGGTTAGGCGCCACTTATACCATTGCCTATGCTCACTGCCTCACTTAGGCGATAGGTTAGGAGACGCCTATGTGAATATAGGCGATGGGTCAGGAGCCGCCTATATCCACATAGGCGATAGGTTAGGCGTCGATTATAGTATTTCATATGATCACTGCCTCACATAGTCGATAGGTTAGGTGACACCTATGTTAACATAGGTGATGGCTTAGGCGCCACCTATATAAACATAAGCGATAGGTTAGGAGCCGCTTATACCATTGCCTATGCCCACTGCCTCACTTAGGCTATGTATTAGGTGCAGCCTATATAAACATAGGCGATAAGTTAGGCGCCGCTTATACCATTGTCTATGCTCAGTGCCTCACTTAGGCGATAGGTTAGGCGCTGCCTATGTCAATATTGGCAATGGCTTAGACGCCGCCTATATCAACATAGGCGATAGGTTAGTCGCCGCTAAGACCATTACCTAAGCTCACTACCTCACTTAGGCGATAGGTTAGGCGCCGCCGTTGTCAACATAGGCGATGGATTAGGCGCTGCCTATATCAACATAGTCGATAGGTTAGGCGCCGCTTATTCCATTGCCTATGCTCACTGCCTCAATTAGGCGATAGGTTAGGCATAGCCTATGTCAACATAGGCGATCGCTTAGGCGCTGCCTATATCAACATAGTCGATAGGTTAGGCGCCGCTTATACCATTGCCTATGCTCACTGCCTCACTTAGGTGATGGCTTAGTTGCCGACTATATCAACATAGGCGATAGGTTAGGCACCGCTTATACCATGTTCTATGCTCACTTCTTCACTTAGGGGATAGGTTAGGCGCCGCCTATTTCAATATAAGCGATGGCTTAGAGGCCGCCTATATCAACATAGGTGATAGGTTAGGCGCCGCTTATACCATTACCTATGCTCACTGCATCACTTAGGCAATAGGTTAGGCGCCGCCTATGTCAACATAGGCGATGGGTTAGGCGCCGCCTATATCAACATAGGCGATAGGTTAGGCGCGTCTTATACCATTGCCTATGCTCACTTTCTCACTAAGGCGATAGGTTAGGCACCACCTATGACAACATAGGCGAAGGCTTAGGCGCCGCATATATCAACATAGGCGATAGGTTAGGCGCCGCTTATACCATTGTCTTTGCTCACTACCTCACTTAGGAGATAGGTTAGGCACCACTTCTCCCATTGCCTGTACTCACTGCCTCACTTAGGCAATAGGTTAGGCGTCATCTATGTCAGCATAGGCGATGGATTATGCCCCACCTATATCAATATAAACGATAGGTTAGGCGCCGCTTATACCATTGCCTATGCTCACTGCCTCACTTAGGGGATAGGTTAGGCACCGCCTATGTCAACATAGGCGATGGCTTAAGCGCCACCTATATCAACATAGGCGATAGGTTAGGCGCCGCATATACCATTGCCCATGCTCACTTCCTCACATAGGCGATAGGTTAGGCGCCGCCTATGTCAACATAGGCGATGGAATAAGTGCCGCCTATATCAACATAGATGATAGGTTAGGAGCCTCTTATACCATTTCCTGTGCTCACTACCTCACTTAGGCGATAGGTTAGGCATCACCTATGTCAATATAGGTGATGGCTTAGTCGCCACCTATATCAATATAGGCGATAGGTTTGGCGCCGCTTATACCATTGCCTATGCTCACTCCCTCACTTAGGTGATAGGTTAGGCACCGCCTATGTCTACATAGGCGAGGGCTTACGTGCCGCCTATATCAATATAGGCTATAGGTTAGGCGCCGCTTATACAATGGCTTATTGTCACTGCCGCACTTAGGCGATAGGTTAGGCGCTGTCTAGGTCAACATAGGCGATGTCTTAGGCGTCGCCTATATCAACATAGGCGATAGGTAAGGCACCGCTTATACTATTGACTATGCTTACTACCTTACTTCGACGATAGGTTAGGAGCTGCCTATGTCAACATAGGCTATGGCTCAGGCACCGCCTATATCAATATAGGCTATAGGTTAGGCGCCACTTATACCATTGCCTATTTTCATTGCCTCACTTAGGCGATAGGTTAGGTGACGCGTATGTCTACAAAGGCGATGCCTTAGGCCCCACATATATCAATATAGGCGATAGGTTAGGCGCCACTTATACCATTGCCAATGCTCACTTCCACAACTAGGCGATAGGTTAGGCGCCACTTATACCATTGCCTATGCTCACTCCCTCACTTAGGCGATGGATTATGCACCTCCTTTATCAACATAGGCGATAGTTTAGGCGCCGCTTATACCAATTGCCTATGCTCACTGCCTCACTTCGGGGATAGGTTAGGTGCCGCCTATGTCAATATAGGCGATAGATTAGCCGTCGCCTATATCAACATAGGCAATAAGTTAGGCGTCGCTAATACCATTGCCTATGCTCACTGCCTTACTAAGGTGATTGGTTAGGCGCCGTTTATGTCAACATAGACGATGTCTTAGGTGCCACCTTTATCAACATAGGTGATAGGTTAGGCGCCGCTTATACCATGGCCTATGCTCACTCCCTCACTTAGGCGATAGGTTAGGCTTCGCCTATGTCAATATAGGCGATGGCTTAGGCGCCGCCTATATCAACATAGGCGATAGTTTAGGCGCCGCTTATACCAATTTCCTATACTCACTGCTTCACTTAGGCGATAGGTTAGGTGTCGCCTATGTTACATAGGCGATGGCTTAGGCTCCGTCTATATCAACATAGGCGATAGGTTAGGAGCCGCTTATACCATTGTCTATGCTCACTGCCATACTTAGACGATAGGTTAGGCGTCGCCTATGTCAACATAGGCTATGGCTCAGGCGCCGCCTATATCAACATAGGCGATAGGTTAGGCGCCACTTATACCATTGCCTATGCTCACTGCCTCATTTAGGCGATAGGTTAGGTGTCGCCTATGCCAAGATTGGCGATGGCTTAGATCTCACCTATATAAACATAGGAAATAAGTTTGGCGCCGTTTCTAGCATTGCCTATGTTCACTGCCTCACTTAGGTGATAGGTTAGGCGCCGCCTATGTCAACATAGGTGATGGCTTAGGCTCCACCTTTATCAACATAAAGGAGAGGCTATGCGCCACTTATATCATTCCCTATGCTTACTCCCTCCTTTAGGCGATAGGTTAGGCGCCGCCTATGTCAATATAGGCGATGGATTAGCCGCCGCCTATATCAACATAGGCAATAAGTTAGGCGCCGCTAATACCATTGCCTATGCTCACTGCCTTACTTAGGCTATAGGTTAGGCGCCGTTTATGTCAACATAGTCGATGTCTTAAGTGCCACCTTTATCAACATAGGCGATAGGTTAGGCGCCGCTTATACCATTGCCTATGCTCACTGCCTAACTTAGGCGATTGGTTAGACGCCGCCTATGTCAATATAGGTGATGGGTCAGGAGCCGCCTATATCAACATAGGAGATAGGTTAGGCGCCGCTTATACCATTGCCTATGCTCATTGCCTCACTTAGGCGATGGATTAGGTGCCACCTATTTCAACAAAGGTGATGGGTCAGGCGCCGCCTATATCAACATCGGCGATAGGTTAGGAGCCGATTATACTATTTCATATGCTTACTGCCTTACTTAGGCGATAGGTTAGGTGACACCTATGTCAATGTAGGCGATGGGTTAGGCGCCAACTATATCAACATAGGAGATAGGTTAGGCGCCGCTTATACCACTCCCTATGCTCATTACCTCACTTAGGCGATGGCTTAGGCGGCGCCTATATCAACATAGGCGATAGGTTAGGCGTCGCTTATACCATTCCCTATGCTCACTGCCTTACTTAGGCGATAGGTTAGACTCCGCCTATGTTACATAGGCGATGGCTTAGGTGCCACCTATATAAACATAGTCCATAGGTTTTTCGACGCTTATACCATTGCCTATGCTCACTGCCTCACCTAGGCAATAGGTTAGGCGCCGACTATGTCAACATATGCGATGGCTTAGGTGCCACCTATATCAACATAGGCGATAGGTTAGGCGCCACTTATACCATTACCTTGTCTCACTGGCACACTTAGGAGATAGGTTAGGAGCCACCTATATCAACAAAGGCGATGGGTCAGGCGCAGCCTATATCAACATAGGCGATAGGTTTTACGCCGAATATACTATTTCATAAGCTTACTGCCTCACTTAGGAGATAGGTTAGGTGACACTTATGTCAACATAGGCAATGGCTTAGGCTCCACCTATATCAACATAAGCGATAGGTCAGGAGCCTCTTATACCATTGCCTATAATCACTGCCTCACTTAGGTGATAGGTTAGGTGTCGCCTATGTCAATATAGGCGATGGTTTATGCGCCGCCTATATCAACATAGGCGATAGGTTAGGCGTCGCTTATACCAATCCCTATGCTCACTACCTCACTTAGGCAATAGTTAGGTGTCGCTTATGTCAACATAGGCGATGGCTTAGGCCCCTCCTATATCAACATAGGTGATAGGTTAGGCTCCGCTTATACCATTGCCTATGCTCACTGCCTCACTTAGGCGATAAGTTAGGCGTCGCCTATGTTACATAGGCGATGGCTTAGGCGCCACCTATATAAACATAGGCGATAGGCTTGGCGCCGCTTATACCATTGCCTAAGCTCACGTCCTCACTTAGGCAATAGGTTAGGCATCGCCTATGTCAACATAGGCGATCGCTTAGGCGCCGCCTATATCAACATAGGCGATAGGTTAGGTGCCGCTTATACCATTGCCTATGCTCACTACCTCACTTAGACGATGGCTTAGGTGCCGCCTATATTAACTTTGGCGATAGGTTAGGTGCCGTCTATGTCTACTGAGGTGATGGCTTAGGCCCCACATATATCAATATAGGCATTAGGTTAGGCGCCGATTATACCATTGCCAATGCTCACTGCCACACTTAGGCGAAAGGTTAGGTGCCACTTATACCATTGCCTATGCTCACTCCCTTTTTTAGGGGATAGGTTAGGCTTCGTCTATGGCAATATAGGCGATGGCTTAGGCGCCGCCTATATCAACATAGGCGATGGTTTAGGCGCCGCTTATACCATTGCCTATGCTCACTGCCTCACTTAGGCGATAGGTTAGGTGCCGCCTATACCATTGCCTATGCTCACTGCCTCACTGCCCCAGCAGCATGAGCATCGAGTAATTGTTTGGTGAGAGTTCTTACTTCAACATCAATCCTTGGATTTCACCAGTCAACTCTGCAATTTTGGCCTTGAGTTTTTCATTTTCTGCTGTAAGTTTTTCAGTGGTACCAGGTCCCTTAGAGACTTTCTTTATTTTGATAGCAATATGCTTCTTTTTTCTTATAGCAGGACTACTAGAATTTTGACTAGAGGACCTGGTCCTCTCAGCAACATGAACATCTAGTATTTTCTTCTTAGTTACAATTACAATATCAGTGTTAGTATCCTTATCTTACCCAACCCCCACTACTTCAACATTTACCTCCTTAACTGTGATAGCTTTCTTGAGTCTTCTTCTTTTGGTGGTAGAGGACTTACTTTCCTTTATGACATCTACTAGTAATTTTTGTTCAGATCCCCTAGTGGAATAAGATCTAGTGCCTTTTACACATGTGTCAATCATTTTCTCCTTTCCTTTAATGTCCTTAAGTTTCTTCATTTTCCAAATCAGATATTGTTCATCATCATCCTTTTTATTTTCCTAATTTGGGGGTAATACAAACTATCTATCCTCTTTCAACTCATCTTTTTCTCATGTTATTTGATCTTCCCCACTAGCAGAACATTCCTTGGGATCATTTCCAAGAAAAAGTAAATTTTCAGCTACCAAATTTATGCTGATGAGAGAATCAGATTTCTTTACAAGAATCTTTTCATCAATCAGATTAGCAAATATAGAGTTTGACTCAAAAAGGGTTGGAGAACCAGGTCCTTGTAAATTATCTGAAATTTTAGTACCTTTCAATTCCTCAGAGGGAACCTGGATTTGAGGGGCATTGGAGGACTCCGATTTTTATGAGGAATGAGGTCCTTCAGATTGAAGAATATTTTTCTCTATTAGAGATCCATAACATTTGTTCAGATTATCTATTTGGATAGAACATTCACTAGGGCTTAGAGTTTCGGCTGGAACAGTTTCACTTAGGGTCTTAAGAATCTCATGGGAAGGACTGACGAGTGACACTCTTTGTGGCTCTTGATAATGATTAGAGGATATCATTCATAGGGATTGAAGAAGAGGAAATTTCAGACATTTTGAGATTTTTTTAGATGAAAAAAGGAGGGACCAGTTTTGAGTTAATTGAGAAGAGAATGAATTAAGTGGAATTGTACAAAGGAATCACTTCTCTTAGGCAGTGAAGCTCATTTGTGATAGAAGTTAATCTTGTATGCATCTCTTGGATTGTTTCTCCTTTTTTCGTAGTAAAGGTCTCATACTAAGTAGTCAGTATGTCTAATTTTGAATCTTTCACATCACAAGTACCTTCATGAGCGGTCCTCAAAAAATTCCAGATCTCCTTAGCACTTTCACAAGAAAAAATTTTGTTGTATTCATCATGCCCTATACGACAAACCAACGGCTTCTTGGCTTTGTAATTTTTTTCAATCCTCTTTTAATCTTGATCATTGAACTCTTTCCCTCTTATGACAACCATTCTTGTAACTTCTCCTTCTTTGACTTCTCTAACAGGAACATGAGGATCATCAAGAATTATGTCCATCAGCTTACTATCTTCAGCCTTAATGAAGTCAAACATCCTAGTTTTCGACCACCCATAGTACTGCTCATTAAATCTAGGTGGCCTAGTGGTAGATTTTCCTTCTTCCTAATTAGGTGGAGCAACCATGATAACCAAATCACTCTAGGTATGAACCTTTTATAGTGCTCTGGCTCAAATACCAATTGTTGAAACCTTGGGGGTTGCACCACACAGTGAGGGTCAGGTCCCTTAAAGTCAATCACAGACAAAAACTAGTAAAATAACCAGGAATCAAATGATAGTGCAGGAAGAGTAAAAACACAAAATTTTAACGTGAAAACCCCCTTTGTTCAAGGAAGGAAAAAACCATGGCTTTCCCTCCCAAGTACTTCAAAATTCACTATGATAAAACACTTGATTACAGCCTTCACTGAACCTAACTCTAGGTTCCTTTCGCTTGTAATAACTCTATTACAAGCTCATCTTGACAACTCTGTCAAGGAACCTCTACACTGATTAACTCTATTCAGTATCAAACTTAAGACAACTCTGCCTAAGAACTTCTCTCATCAAAGAAAAACACTACTCTTATAGCATGATTAATTCAATTACAAATCAGATCTCACTCAAGAACAATTCCTATTTAAGCACTATAATCTGCTAAGAACTTGAGCAGTGCTGAAAAATGGAGTTTTTGTTGCCTCTCTTTACTCCTTGTAATTTCTTGATAAAGAAGCATTTTTTTCTTTTATAGATGAGTGATGATTAGGACCAAAAGAATATTGGTCCAGGTGTCCCATTTAGTACAAGCAACACCTGCAAGTTTGTTACACAAGAAGACAAAACTTGTGCAGACACGCATGCCAGCTATGTTGTACCATTCACATCAAGGGACCTGGTTCCTTACAGTTAGCTACTCATCATCAAATCAATATATAGAAATACGGATTGACCGAACCCTCAATTTCACTGCCAATGCCACAGCTTTTTACACCTCCGTTAAGTTCACTTATAAGTCTTGTGATAATATGTACATATATAATGAATTTTTTTTATTACTTTGAAGCTAGTTAAGAATCTAATGTCAATTTTCAATGCACATATCTTACTTTCTCAAACACCAATAAATACACACATATGTTGATTTTTTTCATGTAAAGAAAAATAAATCTTAATTTTATTTATAACGAAAAGAGCAAGAAAAACTCGCACAAAAATGGAGTCGTGATTTCAACTTTATGGATTTTGAATTTTAAAATAATGACTTCAGTTGTCAATAATTGGATACTAAGTTTAATATTTGCACATTTTGGTGAACTGCTAAATTCAAATACACTCTTTGTACAACACCTAGATCATGCATCTCCTATTAAAGACTTAATGCTTGACAAAAAAAGAGCACAATTCATATCATATCTGACTTAAGAATATGCATGGTGTCCCTCGTATCATTAAAATATACTTCAAGGACTTAAAAAATTCAGATCTAATTTGATTGAACAAAAATATAACTTTATCAAAAAAATGCATAGAAATCCATTACTCAATTACACTAAAAAGGCAAAACATACTTTGCAAAATCATTTCTGTAATACCCCGAGACTCTAACCAATAGTGCAACCATGACTCAAGCCCATGATAAGTAAATTATAGTGCTTTGGTTATTTTCTGATCAAGGGTGATGTGTATTAAGGCCTCAAAGATGTCCTAGCGATTAGGTGAATCAATACAATCCTTACCGATTGAATTATTGGGAAGGATATTGCCATATTCATCTTCAAATGAGCATATCTCTTGTTATACTACGAATTATTGATCTCATTACCTACCAAAAGATAGATAATTGAATTAACTTTCCATCTATACAAATTTCACCAAAATCCGGTATCAGATCCAAGAGTTATGCCCATTTTACTCCAGCATGTCAGGCTGGAAAACTGAGTGACGAAATTTTGTGATAATCTGTCACAAGTGTGACGACTTATCACCAATGTAGCCAGCCTTAGGCAGATTTCCACCCCCAGTGACAACATTTTGTGATAAGTTGTCACAAGAGTTACGACTTATCACCAATGTCGGAAATGACGCTTGTCACGAATGTCGTCAGTTATTTTTTTGAGCAATTAAAGGACATTTTTGCAAGGGTATTTTGGTCTTATCCATCTTTTGGAGGCCCCTATATATATGAGAATTTCCATCTAAACCCTAATTTCTTCATTCTCTCTTCCAATTCTCTTAAGAAATATATCTAGGGTTTTTATTTAAGGACATTAATCTTCCAAAAATCATCCATAAATCTTCAAGATTTCTTCAGGAATCAAGTTCCTCATAGTGTTGGCTTCAAGAATCATTTATTACAAGTGTGGATAGAGTCTCAAGCACTAGAATTCATCCAATTTCAAAGATTAAGGTATGTGGGGTTTTGAACAAGAGCAATTCTTTTGTTCTTGTGCCCAAAGCTTTGATTTCTATCATGGATTTATATGATTTTGCAAGTGGGTTTATACCCAAATTACTTCATCATGAGATTATGAGAATATAAATTGTTCAAGATTTGTTATACATGATTATTTTGCTATTCCCAAGTTATGACTTGATATGTAATATTGTGAATTTCATATTTCTACCATGAGTTGATATTTCAAGTGCTTTCAAGATATGTGTCAAGCTTTAAGCTTCCTTATGACAAACTGGATTATTGAGTATATTGATTCATGAGATTGAGTTGTTACAATAAGTCTTGATATTTCCTCAAAGTTATTGATGTTGTCATGATTTAATAAATTGATACATTTTGTTATTGAGATAGATTGATTTGATTTGAGTCGAGTTAGGAATTCACAAATTGATTATGATTTGATACATGAGAAAGAGATTTGATTTGATCTTCATGATAGACCCTTGTGATGTTTATGGTGTATTTCCTAATGCGTTCTGAGCTTGTGTCTAGGAGTAGTATTTAGCAACGAGCGGGAAATCTGGTATTTCCCCGAAACTATGTGCCACTGTAGGATTGATATTGATAATTGTGGGTCAGAGGCCGAGTATGAGATTGTGATCACTAAGTTTAGGTTGTACTCCCTGGCAAGAGTACGACGCTCCCGCCAATGTGGGATTCTCTCCTTACAAGGGAAAAACGTTGGACTCCATGTAGCTCACATGGTTTATGTCGGTTATAAGAACCTCTCATGTCCATAAGAGTTGAGTTTCTTGAATTACCGAGTCACTCCGAGTCTTGAGTTGAAGAGTTGAGTTGTTTATGATGATTTATGAGGTTTTTATCATATGATTTATTTACTATGAGATCATGAAAAGTATGTTTCAATCTAACTCAAGCCAAGTGAGTCATCATTGTACATATGCATATTTTTATGAAATTGATGATGATATTTGCATTGTTGCATGCACTCCCACATACTTAGTACATTCAAAAGTGTTGACCCACATATTTTTCTATGGGCTATATTTTCTCGTAATGTAGGTTCAGGTACTAAGCCGCAACCGCGTTAGCGATATTTGAGTGCTCAACTACGTTCCCTCAGTGGTGAGTCCTCATGGTTTGAGGACCGTGTCTATATTTTTGGTGATATCATTTTGTTGTTATGGCTTTCAGTACGGTTTTTGTCCCAATGGCTCCTTGATTTTGATGTATAGAGGCGTTGTCAGACTAGAGGGTTGGTACGTATAGACATTCAATATGTTTGGGTTGTACAGTCTAGTATTCTCCAGTATTTCTCTTGAACCCGATTTGGTATATCTCTTTATTGTGCATGACTATTGTTGAGTTCCTCCTCAGGGTGCCTCTTCTAGTACTGCTGGCGGTTCGCGCCAAAATCGTTTCTATGCTATACCACCTCGACAGGAGCAGGAGGACTCTCCAGATGTTGTCACTGGTATGCTCCGTGTATTTCATTTCGATGTGTATGTATTAATGGACCCCAGTTTGAGTTTCTCTTATGTGACACCTCTGGTTGCTGTAAATTTTGAGATGGACCCTGAACGGATTCCTGAGCCCATTCTGGTTTTTACGCCGATAAGAGAATCTGTTATTACTAAGCGAGTGTATAAGAAGTGTCCTATCACTATCCTTCATCGGTTCATATGTGCTGATTTGATTGAGCTAGATATGGTTGATTTTGACGTCATTCTGGATATGTATTGGCTTTACTCGTGCTATGCGTCTATAGATTGTCGTACTTGAGTGGTCAAGTTTCAGTTTCCTAATGAGTCCATTTTTGAGTAGTCCAGGAGTTCTGTAACTCCGAAGAGCCATTTCATATCCTACCTCAAAGCTAGGAAGTTGATTTCCAAGGGTTGCATCTATCACCTAGTTTGAGTTAAAGACCTCAAGTTCGAGACTCCGACTATTCAGTCAGTTACCATTGTTAATGAGTTTCCCGATGTTTTCTCGGAAGATCTCCCAAGGGTCCCACCTGATAGAGAAATAGAATTCGGGATTGATCTCCTTCCCGGCACTCTGCATATTTCCATTCCTCCGTTCCATATGGCTCCCGCAGAACATAAAGAGTTGAAGGAGCAACTCAAAGATCTCTTATACAAAGGCTTTATCAGACCCAGTATTTCCCCGTGGGGTGGACCTATTCTATTTATGTGTAAGAAAGATGGTATATTGCGTATGTGTATTGATTACCGTCTACTCAACAAGGTAACTATCAAGAACAAGTACCCTCTTCCTCGAATTGATGACTTGTTTGATCAGTTACAAGGTGCGAGCTACTTCTCAAAAATAGACCTTAGATCCGGCTATCATCAGCTTAAAGTGAGAGAGTGTGATATTCCAAAGACAGCCTTTCGAACCCATTATGGTCACTTTGAGTTTCTTGTCATGTCCTTTAGGTTAACCAACGCTCCAGCAGCCTTCATGGACCTTATGAATCGAGTGTTCAAGCAATATCTTGATATGTTTGTCATTGTATTCATAGACAATATTCTTGTAGATTCCTGAAGTGAGGATGATCATGCCGACCATCTTAGAATTGTCTTGCAAAATCTTAGAGATCATGTATTATTCGCTAAATTTAGCAAGTGTGAATTTTGGCTAAGGTCAGTTGCTTTTCTGGGTCACATTATTTCTGTCGAAGGCATTAGAGTCTATCCTCAAAAGACAGAAGTTGTAAAGAATTGGCCTAGACCTACCTCCCTATCTGACATTAGGAGTTTCTTGGGTATAGCTAGTTACTACTGTCATTTTGTTGAGGGTTTCTCTTCCATTACGTCTTCCATGACCCGGTTGACCCAAAAAAAAGTGAAGTTCATGTGGTCGGAACCTTGCAAGAAGAGTTTCCAGGAGTTAAAGACTCAACTCACTTCAGCCCCAGTGTTAGCTTTACCCGTTGGTACTGATGGTTTTGTGGTGTATTGTGACGCTTCTAGAGTTGGTTTGGGTTGTGTGTTGATGCAGAGGGGTAAAGTTATAGCTTATGCCTCAAGACAGTTGAAGCCTTATGAGAAGAATTACCCAACCCATGATCTTGAATTAGCAGCTGTAGTTTTTGCTTTGATAATCTGGAGACATTATTTGTATGGTGTTTATTAATCACAAAAGGCTACAGCATGTGTTTACTCAGAGGGAGTTGAATCTTAGACAAAGAAGATGGTTAGAGTTACTAAAAGACTATGATATGAGTGTGTTGTATCACCCGGGCAAGGCCTATATTATGACAGATGCTCTTAGCGGGTTGTCTATGGGTAGTGTAGCTCATGTAGAGAATGATAAGAATGAATTAGCTCGTGATGTGCATCGTTTGGCTAGGTTGAGTGTTAGATTAATTGATTCCGCTGAAGGGAGTATGTTAGTTCAGAGTAGTTCCAAGTCCTCTTTGGTCTCGGAGGTAAAGGAGAAGCCAGACAGGGATCCTAGTTTGGTCAGACTGAAGGAGTCAGTTAAGGACCAAAAGGTAGAGGTTTTCTCCCAAGGGGGAGATGGTGTGTTGAGATTGCAGGGTAGATTGTGTGTTCCCAATGTTGATGATCTAAGGCAGAGAATTATGGCTGAAGCGCATGGCGCGCGATATTCTATTCATCCCGATGCTACCAAGATATACCACAATTTACGAAAAATCTATTGGTGGAACGGTGTGAAGAAAGACATAGCAGGATTTGTGGCAAAGTGTTCTACTTATCAACGGGTTAAGGTAGAGCACCAAAGGCCCGGTGGTGTAATGCAAGAGATTAGCATTCCTACTTGGAAGTGGGAAAAAGTGAATATGGATTTCGTAATTTGTTTGCCTCCTTCTCGTCGTCATCATGATTCGATTTGGGTTGTTGTAGACCGGTTGACTAAATCAGCTCATTTCTTGCCAGTGCATTCGTCTTATACAACTGAGGATTATGCTAGATTGTATATTCGAGAATTCGTTAGACTTCATGGAGTTCTTTTGGCTATTATCTCTGATAGGGGTACTCAGTTTACTTCCCAATTTTGGAGAGCTTTTAAGAAGGGTCTCGGTACCCAAGTTCGTCTAAGTTCTACTTTCTATCCACAAATAGATGGTCAGGCTGAGAGGACCATTCAAACTTTAGAAGATATGTTAAGGGCATGTGCGCTTGATTAAAAAGGTAGTTGGGATGAGCACTTGCCATTGATCGAATTTGTATATAACAATAGTTTCCATATTAGTATTTAGATGGCCGCGTTCGAAGCTTTGTATAGGAGAAGATGTAGATCACCTATAGGTTGGTTTGAAGTAGGAGACGCAGCTGTGATTGGGACTTATGTTGTGTTTGAGGCTTTGGAAAAAGTTAAGTTGATTCGAGAAAGATTGAAGACTGCTCAAAGTCGTCATAAGTCGTATGCGGATGTGAGAAGAAAAGATCTTGAGTTTAATGTTGCTGATTTAGTGTACTTAAAGGTTTCACCCATGAAAAGGGTGAAGAGATTTGGGAAGAAGGGAAAGCTTAGTCCCCGTTATGTTGGTTCGTACAGAATTCTGAGACGTGTTGGGAAAGTAGCATATGAGGTAGAGTTACCCACAGAGTTGTCTAGCGTTCATCCTGTATTTCATGTTTCCATGCTTAAGAAGTGTATTGGTGATTCTGTCGGGGTTGATTCTTCCGAAAGCTTAGATATTCTGAATAGCCTTTCATTTGAGGAGATTCCGGTTGAGATTTTAGATTTTCAAATTCGTAGGCTAAGGAACAAAGAAGTTCCTTTGGTTAAAGTGCTTTGGCGAAATCAATATGTTGAGAGTGCTACTTGGGAAGCCGAAGTTGATATGCGAGCCAAGTACCCTCACCTCTTTTCTGTGAGTTCAGAGCGAGCAGAAGATACCATTCTTTCTTAATTCCGCCCTCTTCTTATTAAAGATTCAGCTGTGTGTCTACTTTCATCACGAATTCGTGCATTTTGTAGGGTATCTGAAGATATACGTCCTCATTTTCTCTTGTTCTTGGCCTATATGGCAACATTCGAAGACAAATGTTTCCAAGGGGGAGATATTGTAATACCTCGAGACTCTAACCAATAGTGCAACCATGACTCAAGCTCATGAGAAGTAAATTATAGTTCTTTGGTTATTTTCTGATCAAGGGTGATGTGTATTAAGGCCTCAAAGATGTCCTAGCGATTAGGTGAATCAAAACATTCCTTACTGATTGAATTCTTGGGAAGGATATTGCCATATTTAACATCAAATGAGCATATATCTAGCTTTCCAACGATACCAATTTCACCAAAATCCAGTATCGGAGCCAAGAGTTATACCCATTTTACTCCAGCATGTCAGGCTGGAAAACTGAGTGACGATATTTTGTGATAAGCTGTCACAAGTGTGACGACTTATCACCAATGTCGTCAGCCTTAGGCAGATTTCCACCCCCAGTGACTACATTTTGTGATAAGTTGTCACAAGTGTGACGACTTATCACCAATGTAGTCAACCTTAAGCAGCAAATCATAAAATCCACCCTTTTGAGATGACATTTCGTGACGACTTGTCACGAATGTCGTCAGTTATTTTTTCAGCAATTAAAGGACGTTTTTGCAAGGGTATTTTGGTCCTTTTCATCTCTTGGAGGCCCCTATATATATGAGAATTCCCATCTAAACCCTAATTTCTTCATTCTCTCTTCCAATTCTCTTAAGAAATATATCTAGGATTTTTATTTAAGGACATTAATCTTCCAAAAATCATCAATAAATCTTCAAAAATTTCTTCAAGAATCAAGTTCCTCATAGTGTGGGCTTCGAGAATCATTTATTACAAGTGTGGATAGAATCTCAAGCACTAGAATTCATCCAATTTCAAAGATTAAGGTATGTGGGGTTTTGAACAAGAGAAATTCTTTCGTTCTTGTGCCCAAAGCTTTGATTTCTATCATGGATTTATATGATTTTGCAAGTGGGTTTATACCCAAATTACTTCATCATGAGATTATGAGAATATAAATTGTTCAAGCTTTGTTATACATGATTATTTTGCTATTCCCAAGTTATGACTTGATATTTAATATTGTGAATTTCATATTTCAACCATGAGTTGATATTTCAATTGCTTTCAAGATATGTGTCAAGCTTTAAGCTTCCTTATGACAAACTGGATTATTGAGTATATTGATTCATGAGATTGAGTTGTTATAATGAGTCTTGATATTTCCTCAAAGTTATTGATGTTGTCATGATTTAATGAATTGATACATTTTGATATTGAGAAAGATTGATTAGATTTGAGTCGAGTTAGGAATCCACAAATTGATTATGATTTGATAAATGAGAAAGAGATTTGATTTGGTCTTCATGATAGACCCTTGTGATGTTTGTGGTGGATTTCCTAACACGTTCTGAGCTTGTGTCTGGCAGTAGTATTTAGCACCGAGCAGAAAATGTGGTATTTCCCCGAAACTACGTGCCACCGTAGGATTGATACTGATAATTGTGGGCCAAAGGCCGAGTATGAGATTGTGATCACTAAAATTAGGTTGTACTCCCTGGCAAGAGTACGACACTCCCGCCAATGTGGGGTTCTCTCCTTAGTAGGGAAAAATGTTGGACTCCATGTAGCTCACATGGTTTATGTCGATTATAAGAACCTCCCATGTCCATAAGAGTTGAGTTTCTTGAATTACCGAGTCACTCCGAGTCTTGAGTTGAAGAGTTGAGTTGTTTATGATGATTTATGAGGTTTTTATCTGATAATTTATTTACTATGAGATCATGAAAAGTATGTTTCAATCTAACTCAAGCCAAGTGAGTCATCATTGTACATATGCATATTTTTATGAAATTGATGATGATATTTATATTTTTGCATGCACCCCCACATACTTAGTACATTCCAAAGTGCTGACCCACATATTTTCCTATGGGCTATATTTTCTCCTAATGTAGGTTCAGGTACTCAGCCGCAGCCGCGTTAGCAATATTCGAGTGCCTCAACTACGTTCCCTCAGTGGTGAGTCCTTATGGTTCGAGGACCATGTCTATATTTTTGGTGATATCGTTTTGTTGTTATGGCTTTCAGTACTGTTTGAGTCAGTTGGGGATTTGTCCCAATGGATCCCTGATTTTGATGTATAGAGGCGTTGTCAGACTAGAGGGTTGGTATGTATAGACATTCAATATATTTTGGTTGTACAGTCTAGTATTCTCTAGTATTTCTCTTGAACCCGATGTGGTATATCTCTTTGTTGTGCATGACTATTGTTGAATTGAATTCCTTGAGGTAGTGTCTGGCTCCGAGGGTTAGCTTGGGGATACGTGTAGGCCTAAGCACCGTATGACATCTCGGAATGAAATTTCGGGGCGTTAAAATTTTACCTAATCAATCATGGTAAAGTCAGTAAAAGATTCACCAAATCATACACCTTACTCTAGGATTGATATGAGAATGAGCTGAGTTTTACGGAAAAGATGAGACTGAATTTTTTTACTCTAAGGAAATTGAATTATGTTGCAAAGAAGAAGGTGGGGAGGAATTTGATGTTACAAATTTGGAGATTTTATGGGAGGTGCTCAGTCACTTGATGCGTTTCTGACCCAGAAGGGATGAAAAATGAAAGAACTTGTGTGCACTGTCTATGGAGTGGAGTGTACTATCACGCCTTTCTTTTTTTTTTTAGAAAGAAAAAAAGAACCTTAAAAGAAAGAGACAAAAATCTTATTACTTAGAACATAACACCTAGACTGTAACGCTTAGAGCATAACACCTAAAATGTAACGCCTATATATATACTCTGCAAATATATTATGAAGAGTTAACTAATCAAATCTTTGTAATCCATTTTGGATTCTACTTTCTCTCACCCTATGCCAAATTCAACTTGAATAAATGAAAAAACAAAAAATATTAAGTTTTGTTTTATATATATCTACTGTCACTAATAGAAATTGCAAACTAAGTTTTTTGTTTTAGATATAAAGCAAAACTTAGTATTATTTGCTTTTCTAATAGAAATTGCAAAGTAAGTTTTTTTTGTTTTATATATAAAACAAAACTTAGTATTCTTTGTTTTTCATTGCTTCAAGTTGAATTCGATATAGAGTGAGAGAAAGTAGAATCTAAAATGGATTACAAAAATTCGATTAGTCAACTCTTCACAATATATGTGAAGAGTATATATATAGGCATTATATTTTAGTTGTTATACTTTAAGTGTTACAGTCTAGGAGTTATATTTCAGGTATTAAGATTTTTGTCTCTTTCTTTTTTAGATTCTTCTTTTAAAAAAAATAAAAAATAAAGGCATGACGGTACACTCCACTCATAGACCTTGCACACCAATTCTTCTTTCATTTTTCATTTGTTTTGGGTCAGAAACACGTCAAGTGAATGAGCACCTCCCTTAAAGTCATCAAATTTATAACATCAAATTGCTCTCTGTCCTCTTCTCAGCAACATAATTCAATTTCCTTAGAGCAAAAAAAAATCCAACCTCATCTTTCTCATAATACTCACCTCACTCTCATATCAATCCTAGCGTAAGGTGTATGATTTGGTGAATCTATTGCTGACTTCACCACGATCGACTAGGTGAAAAGGTTTTGCAAAGTATATTTTGCTTTTTTAGTAAAATTGAGTAATGGATTTCTGTGCATTTTTTTTTTGATAAAGTTTTATTTTTGTACTATCCGATTAGATCTGATCTTTTTAAGATCTTGAAGTATATTTTAATGATATGATGTACACCATGCATCTACTTAAATCAGATATGATATGAATTGTCCTCTTTTTTGTTATGCATTGAGTCTTTAATCGGAGACGCATGATCTAGGTATTGTACAAAGAGTGTATTTGAACATAGAAATTCACTAAATATGTGCAAATATTAAATGTAGTATCCAATTATTGGCAACTGAACTCATTATTTTTAAATTTAAAACCCATAAAGCTGAATTCGTGACTCCATTTTTGTGCAATTTTTTCTTGCTCTTTTCAATAGAACTACTACTAGGTAGCATTATATTAAGCTAATTATTTTAGTTTTTACCTCTATATTCTTTAAAAGAAAATTATTTAAGTGTATGAGTGGTTAAATTTTACTAATAAATGGTCCATAAATTGATAATTCCACCCAATATTTACTTATTTAGTTTTATGGATTGTCTCCCCAATTGAAAGGTCTTTAATTTTTGTTATGTATTAAACTTGTATCCAGTGGCGGAGCCGCATTAAGATTAGGGGGTTCATCCGAACGCCCTTCGGTGAAAAGTAATACTATTTTTATATGGTGAAAATTATTTTTCGTATATATATAATTGATGTTGAACCTCCTTTGGTTAATTCGTGTGCCTACATTTTTTGATTTTGAACCCTCTTGGTGAAAATTTTGGCTCCGCCACTACTTGTATCTAGTGAGACATAGATTCTTTGAGGACGTTGAGCATTAGTACAACAACAACAACAATTGGGATTGGGGGGTAATTGTATGCAGTCCATACCACTACCTTAGATGTGAGCTAGATAGGTTGTTTATGATAGACCCCCGGATCAAAATAAAACAATCTAGACAAGGAATAGTAAAATAACAAAATACAATAGAAATCAACATATCCAATAATACCATAAACAAGATACACCAAGTAATACAACATTCTAAACTAATACTAACCTTATACTCTAATATGCCTCCTCCATAACTTCCTATCTAGGTTCATGTCCTCGATAAGTTGGAATTGCTCCATGTCATGTCTAATCACCTTTCTCCAATATTTCTTCGGTCTACCTCTACCTCACTTGAAACCATCCCCACACCTGCTTCAAGGAATCTGTGCCCCTTCTCATCACATGACCAAACCATCTCAACCTTGTTTCCCTCATCTTGGCTTTCACTGAAGCCACTTTTACCTTATCTCGAATAACCTCATTTCTAATACTATCTTTTCTTTTACACCCACACATCCACCAAAGCATTCTCATCTCTGCTACCTTCGTATTCTAGATGTGGGCCTTCTTAATAGGCCAGCACTCCATCCCATACAATAAAATCAGTCTAACTACCACTCTGTAAAATTTTCCTTTAAGTTTAGGAGGTACCCTTTTGTCACACAAGATTTTGGAGGCAAACTTCTATTTCATCCAGCCTACCCTAATCGATAAGTGACATCTTCATCAATCACTCCATTCTTCTGAATCATAGACCCTATATACTTGAAACTATATCTCTTATTGATAGAACGAGTATCACACTTCACAACCATATTGGACTCATGCTACACCTCGCTATACTTATACTCCATATATTTCGTCTTGGACCTACTCAACCTAAATCCTTTAGACTCAAGGGTTTGCCTACAAACCTCTAATTTAGCATTAACTCCACTACATGTCTCATCAATCAAGACCATATCATTCAAAAAAAGCAAACAGTAAGGCACCTCACCCTTTTGCCATGTCAAAACATCCATCAACAAGGCAAAAGGGAACGAACTAAGCGCCAATCCTTGGTGTAACCCCATCAAGATGGGAAAGTGCTCCGAGTACCCTCCCCTAGTCCTAACCCGAGTATTTGATCCATTGTACATATCCTTAATCACCCTAACATACACCATAGGTACATCTTTAGCCTCCAAACACCTCCAAAGAACCTCCCTAGGAACTCTATCATAAGTCTTTTCTAAGTCGATAGACACTATATGCAAATCCTTCATTCTTTCCGTATAATACTCCATCGTTCTCCTAGCGAGATGGATGGATTTATTGGTCGAGCGTATTGATATAAATACAAACTTATTTTCAGAAATAGTAACGTTCCTATACAACCTCAACTCTATCACCCTCTCCCAAACCTTCATAGTGTGACTCAATAGCTTGATACCCCTATAATTATTGCAATCCCGAATTCCACCCTTATTCTTATACAACGGAATCATCTACTCCACCTCCAAGCTTCAGGCATCCTTACCGTCTTGAAAATTATGTTAAACAACCGAGTCAACCACTCCATACCTGCCCCTCCTGTGCACTTTAAAAATCCATGGGAATCTCATCAGGCCCCGTCACTCTACCTCTACACATCCCATGAATAGCCCCCTTAACCTTCTCAACCTTAATGCGCCTACAATAACCATAATCGCAATACCTTTTGGAATGCTCCAAATCCCTCAACACAATGCTAGTATCCCTTCTTTTGTTCAGGAGCTCATGGAAGTAAGACTGCCATCTCTTTCTAATACGACTCTTCTCCACCAAAACTTTGTCACCCACATCCTTAATACACTTCACTTGATCAAGGTCCGGATCTTTTCTGTCCCTAACCTTGGGTAGCTTATACAACCTTTTTTCCCCACATTTACTATCTAACGTTGTGTATAAGCTCTCGAAAGCAGCATCCTTAGCCATTGGGACCGCTAACTTCACCTTTCTCCTAGCAATCTTATACTCTCAATTCTTCCATTTATCCTCTTCATTCTTACTCTCAGCCAACTTTGCATATGTTTTCTTCTTAGCCTCCACCTTTTTCTTCACCTCTTCGTTCCACTATCATTCACCTTGGTGTTTGCTCAAGAGGCCTATCGAGACACCCAATACCTCTCTAGTTGTCTCCCTGATGCAACTGGCAATCTTATCCCATATACTATTAGCATCCCCTCCACTCTCCCAAGCCTTCCCCTTCATCAACTTATCCCTTATATTCAGTGTACTAGCCAAAGTTAGATTGCCCTATCTAATACTTGGATGATCCTCCATACCTCTCCTCTTCTGCTCCTTTATGATCTCCAAGTCCATCACCAAAAGCCAATATTGGGTCGAAAGACTTTCACTCGATAAGATGTTACAGTCCTTACAAATACTCCTATATTCTTTCCCGAGGAGCAAAAAGTCAATCTGGGTCTTGGACACTGAATTACGGAAGGTACCAAGTGAACCTCCTTATTGGGAAAGTTTGAATTAACTACCTATACCCAATCCAAACGCCTGAGCAAAATTCAAAAGTGCCACTCCTTCGTCATTCCTTATACCAAACCCACAGCCTCCATGCACATCATCATAACTCCTTAAAGAAGACCCTCCGTGCCCATTGAAATCCCCTCCTATAAAAAGCTTCTCATTACTAGGGACATCTCTCACCATTTCGTCCAAAGCCTCCCAAAACCTCTTTTTCTCTTCCTCATCCAAGCCTATATGCGGGGGCATATGCACTAATAATATTCCAAGAAGACTCTCCAATAACTAGTTTAATTGACATCATCCTATTGTTGACCCTCTTAACCTCTACCACTTGCCTTCTGAGTTCATCATCTACTAGGATACCTACACCATTCCTGTTCCTTGCGCTTCCTGAGTACCACAACTTATAACCATCTACTATCCTTGCCTTAGTACCTATCTATTTGGTATCTTGTAGACAAGCTATATTAATTTACCTTATTTCTAAGAATTTTCACTAGCACTAATGATTTCTCTAATAAAGAACATATTTTCCACGATCCTACGCTCAACCTACAACCACCTTTAGCCCTTTTACCCTTCTTTCTCCCTGCCCTACCCTAACCCCGACCCAAGCTCCGCCCAAAGACATGGCCCTAAGTCAACACCATCTACCATAACCATCAGAGACTAGAGACTGCACCAACCAATAACACTAAGATCACACAGTCTAGACAACAATGCAAACCAAAAATGTTACTATCAAGCCCATACTACAGAACTACTAAGAACAATAAAAATGAATAAAACACAAGTAGAATTAACAAGTAAATCACTACTATGAAATATAGAAATAAATATGTAAATTGTCACCCACAGACAAGATAGTCAGCGAAGGCGTGAAGATAAAAGGGATTGAAGTACAAATAGTACACAAGACAGACAGTAGCAGACACTAGAATCAAGAAAGCTATACACACGACTAGAAGAGATGGAGTGAGTGCACCTGATTGAAGTTGGGTCAGTTTACTTGGTCGAGTCACCGAATTTCAATAATTTGTGATGAAAATTGGTTGCTGAAATCTTGACGTCACCGTTTGAGAAGAGGTTTCGGATCTGTACTTGTAGTACCTGTAAAGGGATAGAAAAAAAGAGAAGAGAGTTATGGTCGCGAGAGAAGTGAGGAAAAAACAATGATTAGTTTCGCTGGAAACTGACGTCACTTGTCGGAACCTGATGGGTCGCTAGGCCGACAAAAAGCCGCTAAAGTTTAGTGGTCGGTACAAGAAGTGAGAAAAAAAATTACAATCCGCTTAGCCAAAAACTAACGTCACTCGCCGAAAACTGATGGGGTTGTTGGGTCGCAGAGATGGGATTGAATCTTGGATGGACAATAGAATTAATCGGAGTAAAGTCAACGGGTAACCGGTAGGAGTCGACCACTACGACGATTAACCAGATGGACAATGGCAGGAGTCGACCACGACAATGGAAGGAGTCGACCACGACAATGGCCATTTGTTTCAAATCCAAGTTGAGCATCAGTACAATTTTAGGAAAAGATTTACAGTAGATTTCTGCTCTTTATGGAAGAGCAATTAACTCCAATAAGTAATGACAATATTTAATGTGAGTTTAATAAGGTTATATTAGCCAATTTGCACTCCTTATTAATTTCTCCTTAAGAGTTGTGCAAAAGACAAACATGTCAAGTAATATGAGACGAAGGAAATGATATATAACGCATAACTTGTTGATTATGTGAAAATATAAACTTATGCTCCTCGGAAAAGCAACTTGCTTTGAGTGGCAAAAATTAAATGCCAACAAAAATAATAGAAAAATCTTATTTAGAGGTCTCGAGTACAAGTTTCTGAGAAAAAAAATCTTGTTAAAAGCATTGTTCTAGTCTCCTAGAAATAGACCTTGTTGTGCTCAAATTCTTGACGAAAGTGACCCTAAAATGTGTAAATTCAAATTTAATCGAATCCCAAAATAAACAATGATGGTTTTGGTGAAAAAAAAAAAAGAAATAATTGATAGTTGGAATGTAAAACTTGCGAAAAAGTAATAGTTCAGGTGCTTTTTTGACCATTAATTCTTAAGAGAAACTATATCAAGGAGGATAGAAGTTGTGTTCTTCAAGCCAAGTTTTGAGCTTGTCAACTCTCATTGCTTTAGGGTGTGTTTGGTATGAAGGTGAAATATTATCCACGGACTTATTATTTCAAGATCATTTATACAAAATTTAGCAAAAAGCTCTAGAAGAGGGATGGGTTAGGGTGTGGGGTCTTGAGGGTGACGAGGTGGGATGGTCAAGGGTAGAGGTGTCAAAATGAACCTAAATTGAGCTAAACCGTCCAACTCGCCCAATATTTAATGGGTTGGGTTCAAGATAATTTACTATTGGGTAAATCTCAACTCATTTTTATATTGGGTTCAAATGAGCCCAATCAATCTCCACTTCAACCCGTTTAATAAATAATTTACTATTGGGTAAATCTCAACTCATTTTTAAATTGGGTTCAAATGAGTCCAATCAATCTCCACTTCAATCCGTTTAATAAAAAAATAATTTTCTTAATGAAAGTAAGAAAAATAAGCAATAATATGTCCTCCTACTCTCAAAATGACCCACCACACCTCACCCCAACCCCACTACACCCCTAGCTTACTCCACTCACCCTGCCTCCATTAAATATATTATTTTTATTTCTTAAAAAAAAATTATAATTTTTTTTGCCCCCACCCCATCTCATCCCCATTCCCTTCCCTACCCAGACCCCCACCCTAACCCCCACCTCCACCCAAAAAATTAATTCTTTTAATTTTTTTTAAAAAAAATTAAAAATCTTTTCTTACCTCACGATCAAAATCTTATCCTCTCCCCTTCACCGCATCTCCTACTCCTCACAAAAAAATTAATTTTTTAGAAATATTTTTTTAAAATAAATAAATAATTTTTTTATAAAAAAAAAAATTACCCAACCCCCTAAACGACAGTACCCCATCCCTTAAAAAATATAGTTTTTTAAAAAATTAAATTTCAGTTTTTTAGAATAAAAAATTTTTACCTCAAAAACCATCCCTTCCCTACCCCCACACCCAAAATCCCATGACACTCCCAATTTTTAGTTTAAAAAAAAATAATTTTTTAAAAAAATTATTTAATTTTTTAAAAAAATTATTTAATTTTTTTAAAAAAATTCTTACCCCACCCCCATGGCATACCCCATTCTCGATGAACTATGGTTGTGTCATATTATGTCTATTCACTTCTCTGTAATTCTTCCTTGGTTGATCTCAGAGGCGGAGCCAGCCTATTAATAAGGGGTTCATCCAAACTTCCTTCGATGAAAATTTTTATTATTAATATATGATTAAAATAATTTTTATATTTATATTGTAGATGTTGAAACCCCTGAACAGAAATTCTCGCTCCACCTCTGATTTATCTTTACCTCTCCTCGGTCCTATCACTGTCAATCTCTCGCACTTCCTCACAAGGGCTTGTGTGCTTTTCCTCTTCACATACTCGAACCATCTCAACGCCGTTCTTTCATCTTGTCCTTCACGAAAACTATTTTCACATTGTCCCACATATCTTTATTAATAATCTTATCTCTTCTAGTAGATCAATGTATTCCTCTAAGCATTTTTATTTCTGCTATCTTCATCTTTTGAGTCTGAGAATTCCTGGTTGATCATCATTCCACTTCATATAATATAATCGGTCTAACTATCACTTTATTAAAATCTTTAAATCGCGATGACACATTCTCAAGTCATCAAAGTAAGATAATAAATTGGCTAGAAATCTTGGAATGAGTGAATACGAGTTTTGGAAAGACAAAAATGTTACAAATGTGACTAGAGATGACAAGTGTTATAACATCATCATGAATTAGTTAATTTCAAATTAGTTGTCATATTCCGCTTCTAAATAAATTAAGTAATATTTTAAAATATATATTTTATCATATTAATATGATGAAAAATTATAAAATATATTTTTCCATTGCATTAAATAAGAATATATGAATTGCAAAAAAAAATCCATCTAAGTGATTATTTGGCAAACCTTTCAAAACTTATTTATATTGAGAAGTATATTTTGAAAAATAATATATATCTTTTAAAATTGTAGTAGTATTTGACTCATTATTTTTACAAGAATTTTATCAGATAAAGAATATTACATGTTTTATCAGAAAATTGCAATTTTTGAAATTTAAACTGTAGTTCAAACGCAATTATTACTAACGACTAATAGTTCACACAAAATCAAACAAAGCACTGTTTACCTTTTATCATCTCAAATTAAATTTAGTATAATGTGAGAGAAAATAAAATTCAAAATAAATTATAAAGATTCAAAATCATATTTTATTCAATATATTCAACTCTTTTCTCCTTCAAGGCATTACGTTTCTTGTATATCCTTTTTAGGTTATATTTTATAATGATTTTATAATGCTTTTCTAGTGAATTAAATGATGAATTTTGTATTTGTTGATAAAGTTCTCATTTTTAGTTCTATAAAATTCATGTGATATATAGATAAAGAGAAGAAACTTAAGGTCTAGATAGCGGTGGACTCAAAATTTTGAGTTCGTGGGTGCTCATTTATTTTTAAAAAGGTATAGTTACTATTAATTATATAGTATAAGTGCACAATTATTTGATGATGACAATGAAGAAATTTGATTAAAACTATTCATATTTATATTATAAATATCGTGAATTTTTGACAAAAACACAATCGCCGAATAAAAAATATTTGTTGGTTAAGTTAATGTTCAAGGGTAGAAAAAAAAATATTGAGGGGTCAAACTTTGTTGTCTTTAATTCTTTATTTATGAGGTCAGCATTGGGATTTGGGTCAAACAGCGGCAACAAAAGAACTATTTATGAAGTCAGCATTGAGATTTGAATCAAATAGTGGAAATAAAAGAACTATTTATGAAGTCGGCATTAGAATAAAGAACTATTTATGAAACCAGCATTGGGATAAAGAACTATTTATGAAGCCGACATTAGGATTTCGATCAAACAGTGACAACAAAAGAACTAAATATTATGTCAAAAAAGAACTTCAATGGGGTTTGAACTCTTGCACGCTCCTACTTGAAAGTTTGCACCACCAACGCACCAAGTCAAATTTAATGTCTGTGGATGCTTTCTGATTTATTATATCCTTTTTCATCAATTTCTAATATAATTGTACCTATTCTGAGTTAAGATCAATGGGTGCTCGAGCACCCATTTTTTATCTGTAGGTTCGCCCCTGGGTCTAGAAAGAGAAAAGAATTGAATATGAAGAGATATTATGTTGATTTTTTACTTGTGGATGTAGTATAGCCATTTTTTAGGGAAAAAATTAATCTATGAAGTCTTTTTACAGATAAAATTAATTTTTTGAACATATATATGTTATTCCTAAACTGTCACGTGATATCACAAAGAGATTTTTGTTTTATAAAAAGGAAATAAAGCAAAAATCGCTATTTATAACTTTCTTATTCTAGCATTGAATAAAAATAATAATTTACTTTTATTGGGAGTTCATAATTTAAGATAGTATAGATTCATTTCCCTTGACTTGAACTCTTTTTTACCAATAAAACACCTTTGGATCTGTTATTTTTGTATAATCAATAAATTTCTAGTTCAAGCGATATTTATTAGGTCCTGAATTCGAGCAAGCAATCACAAAGTCATGAATTTGAACAAGTAATTACTGAGCAACAAATTCAAACAAATAATTACCAGTGTTGTTAGCAACAAAAATAGATTATTTACATCACATCATTTACAGTATCTCCTTTTCTCTAATCGTGCTGCTGTTATTTCAGTAAAACTAAACAGACATTTAAACAATAATAAAATTATCACCTAACTTATGCATTACGAGTTCAAACAAACAACCACTTGCTCACAAATTCAAACAAACAAGTACTACATCACAAATCCAGGCTTTATGGAGACGAACATGATTGATAAATTACGAGTTCGAACAAACAATTACTTCACTGGTTCAAACAAACAATTTTTAAATCTCATATTTAAACAATTAATTACTAAGTCTCAAATTCAAAGAAGTAATTATCAAACTAAACAAACAATTACTAATTACTAATTCAACTTACATTAGAGTAAACTATTTACATCATATTCCTCAAGCGTTATTCTCTCTCGAATCTTGCTCACGTGTCTCTATGTCGTACTTCAATAGAACTTCATATACATCAAAGCAGTAATAAAATCAACATTATAAATCATGAACTCAAACACATAATTTATAATTATCAACTTCATATACATCAAAGCAATAATAAAATCATCATTTAGCTTATAAATCACAAACTCAAACAAGAAATTATCAACTTCACATACATCAAAATAGTAATAAAATCATCATTCAGCTTATGAATCACTAACTCGAACAAGCAATTATAAACTTCACATACATCAGAGCAATAATACAATCGGCATTTAGCTTATAAATCACGAACTCAAACAAATAATTACCATATCACAAATTCAAACAAACAATTATCATATCACGAGTTTAACACAAATTTACAAATGCATTTCACATTGAAGTAAACTATCTACTGCATCATATTCGTCGACCGTCGTTCTTTCTCGAATCTTGTTCAAGTGTCTCTACTCTGTACTTCACTAAAACTTCATATACACGTCACAACAACCGTAAAATCATCATTCAACTTATAAATCACGAAATCAAACAAGCAATTATTATATCACAAATTTAAATAAATAATTACAAATACAATTCACGTTAGAGTAAACCATCTACATCATACCTCCTTGAGCGTTGTTCTTTCTCGAATCTTGCTGAGGCGCCTCTACTTTGTACTTCAACAAAACTTCATACACATCGTAACAACATTAAAATTATCATTCAACTTATATAATCACGAACTCGAACAACCAATTACCATAATCACGAACTCAAACAAGCAATTACCATATCACAAATTCAAACAAACAATTATCATATCAAGAATTTAACACAAATAATTACAAATACAATTTACGCTGGAGTAAACTATATCACAAACTCAAACAAGAAATTATCATATCACAAATTCAAACAAATAATTATTATACCTAATTTTATACTAGTTAAAATATATGTATAAGTCCTAAAAAGAAATAAGTAAGATCTATTTTCTTCCTTTATATTATTAAAGTTAATTTTTCATGTCTCTACTTGTTAATGTATGAAAAAACATGCAAGTTTTTATTATTAGGTTCTTAATAAGTTTTGAAGTTGTGATATATTTTCATTTAATAAGTGTGTACAATCACAAAATTTAAAGTGAACTAGTCTATATCTCGAATAAAATTTATTTTCTTGTTTGTATGGTTAAGACTAGTTGTTGGATCTTGAAAAAAATGAAGAAAATTTGTTACGTCTAGACTATGTTCTATTTCATTTTGAAAAAAATATTTATTTTTTATTGAATTGAATTTTATTCTGATAGTCAATTATTTTTTTTACATTGATGTTGAAGATGAATCTCAAAGTCAATAGTTGGAGTCCTTATCATCGTAATACACATATCAAACATGCAAATTAAACAACCAAACAATACTAAATCTTATAACTTTATTTCAGTGCTTAAATTGTTGAAAGAAAATGACTCACACAGATGAAACTTGGGAGGATCATAACTATAAAGGCAAATATGATTATCGTGATAAAAGTGAAAATTATGGATCCTTAAACACACAACATGAGCAGCAACAATCAAATACTTATTTGTTTATATCAAGTTCCGATTCCTCGCAGCTTTTTTTTTCTGGTTATATTATATTAGCTAAATAGAGTTGGTAGTACAAGTAGGCGGCTCATGGCTAGCCGGAGAAAGTTCTGGCCTAACGTCATTAGTACAGATATTAGTAGTACATACATAGCTAGTACAACTAGAGATAGGGGCATCTTGATAGTGCCCTACAAAAGAAGTTCCATCCTTATCTTCTTGGTACTGGTCCCGAACAAACAAAGGCGGAACTTTCCATTCCTTCCAAAAACAGTTACTTCCTAACTTAGTGCCCTCCTTTGCTAGCAAGTCCGCCACACCGTTTGTTTCCCGTTGTTCATGGAGGACCTGCGGGCTCCCCGTTTGCTTCAGAAGATCTCTGCAAAAATGTAGGTAGTTAGATTCATCATACGCAGTTACATTATCCTCGCAGCTCTTATATGACTAGAGTTGGGAAGAACTTAATACAAACAGAGAATTGTCTAATTGTCAATGCTCAAATTGAGTGCTTAAAAATCTATAATTTTAAATTTTATACCGATTATCACATTAATGTCTTTATATCCACGATCGTCGAAAATTTCACTAATATAAGCCATTTTCTCTCAACAATTTAAGCATCTAAAATGGATAAAGTTATATGATTAATATTTCTTGATTGTTTAATATGTGTTTGATATGCAGATTAGAAAAAAATGGGCTATCAACTATTAACTTTGAGATCCAATCTGATCCATTCTTAACATTATGCGAGCACAACATAATACCAAACTATCAAACTCTAAAATTATCGTAGAAATTCATAAAAAGAAAACATGATATATATTACTTTCAAATTGAGAAAGCTACAAGTTCACACTGCTACCGAAGTAAGTCATTTAAATACTTACAAAAAGCTAATTAAACTTCAAGAAAAAACTTTATAAAACATAACTAACATTACCACAACTAGCTTATCTATTAATTTTGTTTCTCCAAAAAACTCACGATTTTCAATTTCTCTCCCGTAAAAGAAAATATTTGTGCTATTTTTATATCAACGATATAAGGGGATTTGAAAAGTCTGAATAAACTTAACTTTAACTATTCTGTCGAGCAATTAATCACAATTAAAAAGATCTTAAATATTGATAAATAACAAATCACATTTCTTAGGATTGAAGATACTCACCAAGTTCATCTAAGTTAAAGTTAAACGAAGTCCTTTCGAATCTACGGATTGAGGTGAGTTTTCATAGACAAAGGAAAAGATTTGAAGTCTATAATGGCTCTGATACCGAGAGAGAACGGAGCTTGAAAGAATAAGGAGAGAAACAACTTTTCAACGCTGGTGGGTCAATGAATATGGAGGAAAACCCTGCCTTATAAAGCCCTAAAAAATCATTCTACAACTTAGTAATAAACTCATTGTTTAGCGGCGGTGTTAGAAACAAACTCTAATATTTGAGTTGAAATAAAAATGTATTAGATCGTTTTGATTATTGCTTTTGAGCCTTAAATGGAATTTGATTGGGCTGCTGATTTTAGCTCAACTTAAGGGCTAAATTTGGTTTCCTTTTGGGCACTTTTGGACACAATTTTGGATCTCTTCAAAACTAAATTTTAGCCCTTAATATTTCTATTCTTAGACTTTAACTTGGGCCTCCAAATAGCTATTACATTTTAACAATTCATTTCTCTTAGACTTGAACTCTTCTTCCCCAAAAGAACGCCTTTCAATCGGCTATTGTCGTGTAATCGATAAGTCACGAGTTCAACCAAGCAATTATTAGGTCATGATATCAACCGAGCATTACTAATGATGTTATCATTAGAATAGATTATCTACATCGTATCACTTACAATTTCATTCTTTCTCTAATTCTGCTGGGTGTCCCCCTTTTTTTTTTACTTTAGCAAAACTTCAGATACATTAAAACAATAATTAAACTATCACTCACTGAGCGAAACTTAACAAATCTTATTCATGCTTTCATGAAAGATGAAGGGTCGTGACCTATAGATCGCGAGTTCGAACAAGTACTTACTAGCTCACGAATTTAAACAAGCAATTATTAGATGCCAAATTCAAGCAAGTAATTACAAGGTCACAAATTCAAATAAAGTAATAACAAAGTTATATCACTAGACGAATGGAAATGGCAAATCTTATTCAGGATTTTATGTGAGCAATTACTTGCTAACAAACCCGAAAAGACAATTACTGAGTCACAAATTCAAGCACAATAATTATCAAGATCATGAGTTCAAGCAATTTACTAATACAATTTATATTAGGGTAAACTATCTACATCACTCCCGTTCGAGTATCCCCTTTTTTCGAATCCTAATAAATTTCTTAAATATATATAATTTTACAAAGATCCACTGATTCAAAAACTCAACAATAACAGTAACTGATTATTTTTTAATATAATCCTTCCATATAATATAAACAATCTATTTTACATCGTGCATAATTTTTCTGTGCAAAATTTAAGGTGAAGAATTATAAAATATAAACTTATCAATTAAATTTTACCTTTTTATAAAAAAATAATCACATTTGAAATTCTATTTTTTGAAAAATTGAAATTATTTCTAAAATTAATTAAAAATTTGGGCAAGTTTATGTCATTGGGTCTATCGTGTTTCTCGTTTTCCTTTTCCACCTTCACTGTACCAATAATAAACATTTCTCAATCATGTCTTGAAAAAGCCTTTGATAGGCTGGAATGATCCTTCATTAGGCAAGCCCTGATTTTTTTCAATTTTTCCCCTGGGCTCTTCAAACTTATCATGTCCTGCATCTCCATCTCATTTATTTCCATCCTTGTCAATGGGGGATACACATCTAGTTTCAAGCCTTCCAAGGAAATAAGACAGGGGGATCCCCTATCTTTTTACATTTTCATTCTTTGTATGGAGCTTCTATCTAGAAGGATTAATCATAAAGTGGGCACTCTTCAGTGGAATCCCATTCAGATTAATCGTAGAGGCCCAAAAATCTCCCATCTTTTCTTCATAGATGACCTTACCCTATTTGCTAAAGCTAACATTCTCAATTATACTACCATTGCTATAACTCTTGCCATCTTCAACACTCACTCCGTACAAAAAATTAATCTAGCCAAATCTAAGGTGCTTTTCTCCTCCAACTGCCACACCTCTACTAAGGATCATCTCTCATCTACTCTTGGCATTAAGGCTAACAACTCTTTTGGGAAGTACTTGCGCTTTCCCATTTTCCATGGCCTTCCTAAACTCAATGACTTCCAGTTCATTCTTAATAATGTAAGTACCAAATTAGTTGATTGGAAGGTTAAAATCCAAAACATGGCCGGTAGGACCACTTTTGCCAAGGCTAGTCTGGGAAGTATCCCCAACCATGTCATGTAGTATATCCTTCTTCAGATTCATAACCTTATTGATAAGGCCCAAAGAAACTTCATCCGGGGCACTACTAACTCCAAAAAAAAAGAATGTACATGGTTAGATGGGACACTATCACCCAACCCAAACACTTGGGTGATCTGGGGATGCAAAAAACTACTATCAAGAATGAAACTTTGATTTGCAGTTTAGCCTGGATACTGCATTCTAATCCCTCTACCTTATGGGATAGAGTTCTTACCCAAAGAGCACACCTAACACCGGAAGACACATTTCCTCCCATTCTAGAATCTGGAGGAATGTTCATAGAGCCTGGAACCTCTGTCATGATCTTTTTCAATGATTTGTTTATAATGGCCACAAAGTTAATATTTAGAGAGATAGATGGGTCCCTAATCACCCTTCTTTATGCTCCATTATTCAAGGACCACTTCCCAAACCCTGTCCCTCCTTGGAACTTTCTTCCTTTTGTCAAAATGGAGTCTGAAATCTTGATTCCCTCCCTTTTGACATTCCCAACACAATTAAATTCAACATCCAAAACTTTTTCATGCCTAACTGTAAAAGTCAATATGACACTCCTCTCTGACTTTCCACCGGCAACAGAGTCTTCTCTTGCAAAATTATCTACTATCACATATTTTATCAAAGGCAGCACTCAAGTCATAGCTACCCTCAGCTAGGTTGGATTTGGAAACTCCAGATTCCTAATAAAATCAAGTTCTTTCTTTGGCTCCTCCACCATGACAACCTTCCCACCAATTCTACTTTGGCCTATAGAGGTTTAACATCCTTCCTTACTGTCATAATTGCAACCATCAGCTGGGAGATGTTTCTCACCTCTTCTCAATTGTCTTCATGTTGTTTCCTTCTGACAACACCTCATTCAAGGTTATAAAGGAGACAAAGCCATTCCCCCCAACTTTTCCACTCTTCTACATGGAATAACACTTGGAAGTTGTTTAAGGATTTTAGTTATGACAACCTTCTAGACTGGGCAACCTTACTTCCATTTATTCATTGGACCATCTGGAAGAATAGGAATTCTAATGTGTTTAATAACAATTCCTTAGCCCACCCCCCCCCACCCGTGTTTCAAAACTGCCTACTCAGAGGCAGTCGAATTCTTTCATCTATAAACTCACCCAAACCCTAAGTTAATTAGCACTATAGAAGTCAACTAGATTTCCCCCAGGCACTTCTATAGCTCAACACAGATGGGTCTAGTTTTGGAAATCCTGGTAGGGGTGGCATAGGAGGTGTTATGAGGAACTCTAATGGTGACTGGATCTTGGGCTTCTCTCAGAGTTTTTTGCATGCCACTAATAATTTTATGGAACTTGTTTTTTGCATGCCACTAACAATTTTATAGAACTTCTAGCTCTTAAAAAAGGCCTGCAGCTAGTTTTGGAGTATAATCTCAACCCCATTGTTATAAACATTGACTCTGAAGACGTGATGCATATGCTTAAAAATGTAAATTCACTCTTTAACATTTACATTCATGATTGCAGGTTGATGCTAAAAAGGCTAGGCAGACCCCCTGTCCAACATAGCTATAGGGAACAGAACAAAGTAGTGAATTTTCTGGCAGAGGAAGATGCAAAAAATGACTTTTTGGAAAACTGCAAGATTTTTGTTGCTCCTTTCCCCCCACCCCCCACCCCCTTGTAACCCATACAATATGGGATGATATGCAAAGAAAAAGTTTATGTAGGATAATTTCTAACCTGCAAATGCTTGGGCTATGCAATCTTGAAAAACATAATATTACTATTCAAAAAACTATCCATATTCAGCAACTATGTGCATGCCTCCCTCTTCTAATCTAATTTTTTTTCATCAATCAACCCATTCCAAGTCTCTTCTCTTTCTCTTTTTAGTACTTTTTCATAAGAGGTTCAGAATTTAAAGTTATGAATTTCAAATTTTAAATTCTATTCTGAGTTAGTTTAATATTATAATTTAAAAACAAAAACACTAGGTGGTTATTACCATCTGTTCTAGTCTTGGTGGATGGTAACTATTGATAGTGGCAGGTGAAAGACATTCAGTGGAATAAGTCGAAATGCACGTAAGATGGCACAACACACAGTTATAATAATAATAATAATAATAATAATAATAATAATAATAATAATAATAATAATAATAATAATAACAATAATAATAATAATAGTCCCTTCGATTCAATTTTTTGACGTATTTTTCTTTTTAATTCATTTTTTTCTTTTTTAGCAACTTTCTAATTTCAATTTCTCATATGACATGTTTAAAGATATTTTAGTACATTTGACATGTTTATCACAAAATTCATAAATCTTATTAATTTACTTAAACTTAGTGTCAAATCATCAATTTGAAATGAAGGGAGTAATAACTTAATGACAAACATAAGATATAGATCAAAGTAATTAAGTTCTCTCCAACTCATAGTATCTTTCTCATTTACTTAGTTGTTCGATGTATCTTGTTATTTTGTTGCCGTTGTTTTTTTTCTTTTAATTTTTTTTTTATTACATCTTTTTTTAGTCAATGTATATCCAAAAAGACATCTCTATCCTGCAAAGATAGGACTAAGATCTTTCTACGTCGTAACCTCCTTTAGTTACTTAAGAGATTACACCACATATGTTACTGTTAATTTAATTATTATTTTTTGCTATGTATATCATTTGGCTATTAACCTCCTTTGTCTCTTGAATTATCAAAATTTAGAATCAAAATACAATGCCCGTTAGATATAATTTAAGTTGAATCTAATTGTCTTTGTCAAAGAGTATTAGATTCAGTTGAACTCGTTACTTTTATTCTTCGTCGGTCTACACATGGTTAAGTTGAATCTATTATATCTGTCAAATGTATTTGATTCAATTGATCCCATTACATTTATTCTTCTTCCTCCTACTTATACTTTGAGTTGAGTCTATTGTCTTTGTCAAAAGTATAAGATTCAGTTGAATTCGTTACTTTCATTCTCCATCTACCAACACATAGTTTGAGTTGATTTGTCTGTCACCGTCAAAAGTAGTCTGTCTATGTCAAAAGTATTAGATTCATTTGAACTTGTTAACTTTTATTCTTCATACGCCTACTTAAAGTTTAAGTTTTTTTGGCTGTCTTTGTCAAAAGTTTTAGATTCGGTTGAACTCGTACTTTTTTATTCTTCATCCACTTTTTCATAGTTTGAGTTGAATCTGTTGTCTCTATCAAATGTATTAGGTCCAGTTGAATTCATTACTTTTATTCTCTGTCTGCCTACACATGAATCTTTTTGTCAAAAGTATTATATTCGGTTGAACGTTATTTTCATTCATCGTCCTCCTACTTATAGTTTTCATTGAATTTGTTGTCTCTATCAAAAGTATTAAATTCATCTGAATTCGTTATTTTTATTCTCCATTCGCCTACAAATAGTTTGAGTTGATTCTTCTGCCTCTCCAGATTTATAAATTCAGTTGAATTCATTATTTTTATTATTTGTCCGCCTACACATTGTTTGAGTTGGTTTTGTTGTCATATGTTGTCGTATTAGATTCAGTTGAACTCACTATTTTTATTCTCTGTTTGCCTGCACATAGTTTGAGTTGATTCTGTTGCCTCTAACAACTGTATAGATTCAGTTGAACTCATTACTTTTGTTCTTCGTCCACCTACACATTGTTTGAGTTGATCTTGTTGTCGTATATTGTCGAATTAGATTCAGTTGAACTCATTAATTTTATTCTCTATCCACCCACACATTATTTGAGTTGATTTTGCTATCGTATATTGTCGTATTAGATTCATTTGAATTTGTTACTTCTATTCTTTGTGCACCTCCACATAGTTTGAGTTGATTTTGCTATTGTATGTTGTCGTATTAGATTCAGTTGCATCTGTTACTTCTATTCTTCGTCCACCTCCATATAATTTGAGTTGAATTTGTTGAAATTGCTCTAAATTTGCCTCAACTTTTTTTCAACTGGTTGCTCAGTTCCACCAGCGAGCAATATAGATGAATTATTGCGTATTTTGCAGCCGAGATTTCAAAAATATAGTGAAATGCAAGAAGCTATTATGAATTTATGATAGAAATGAATAGGCTGGAGAGACTATTATTGTTACCTGAAAGCGAATATGTGTTGAATCCTTGGAACAGTGCAGGAAGAGTAAAAACACAAGATTTTAACGTGGAAACACCCTTGATCAAGGAAGGGAAAAACCACGCCTTGCCCTCAAAAGCACTTCAAAATACACTATAATCAAACTCTTGATTACATCCTTCACTGAACCTAACTCTAGGTTTCTTTCGCTTGTAATAACTCTATTACAAGCTCATCTTAACAACTCTGCCAAGGACTCTGTACATTGATTAACTCTAATCTGTATCAAGCTTAAGCAACTCTACCTAAGCACTTCTCTTATCAAAGAAAAACATTACTCTTATAACATGAGTAGTTCAATCACAAATCAGATCTCACTCAAGAACAATTTCTATTTAAGCATATATAATCAGCTAAGAACTTGAGCAGTGTTGAAAAATTAGATTTTTGTTGCCTCTCTTCACTCTTTGTAATTGCAAAAAACCATTTGATGAAGAAGAATATTTTTGTTTTATAGATGAGTGATGATTAGGGCTGAAAAAAGATTGGTCCAGGTTCCCCATTCAGTACGAGCAACACCTGAAAGTTTGTTACACAAGAAGAAAAAATATGTGCAAACAGGCGTGCCAGATCTGTTGTACCATGTACATCCAGGGATCTGGTCCCTTGCAACTTGCTGCTCATTATCAAAACTATATACAGCAATTTTCCCCTTTTTTTATGATGACAAACCAACCATACAACTTTGAACATCAATACACATCCATCATATTTAATCAGTGTGATTACCACTCTGGAGATGAATGTTCCCCCTATTATTATGCTTCCACCATCATGCAATACAAGGACCTAGTCTCTTGTTGTCATTTGTGGTCAAAACTTCTGAGCACTTGTTTGATTCCCCTGTCACTGTTGTTATTTATGGCACATGTTTTGCTCTCCTCGTCATTGTGCCTTACCATATCAGTAACATGAGCACACACACCCTTGATCCTCATATATGAAATGAGTATTCCTTTTTTTAGCATCATTGAAAAGGATTAATAGTAAACCAAGAGTAAAGATAAGTACAAGCTAATTAACTCATGGTCGTTGGGGCGACACTAACATGAAGAATAGCTTTAAAATAAAGCAAAAATAATTAGCTTTAACATTCACTAATTAGGATAAATACCATAACAATATACCAAAAAAAATTATAAAAGTATTGTTTGCAAATGCCACAATAGAAACTGACTCAGGAAGTTGACACACTAGGACTCAGGTAGAAGGTGCTTTAGGGGAGAGAGATTTTAGCAACATGTCCATTCCAGCAGCCCCAGCAGCATGAGCATCCAGTAATTATTTGGTGAGATTTCTTACTTCAACATCAGTCCTTGGATTTCACCAGTCAACTCTGCAATTTTGGCCTTGAGTTTTTCATTTTCTGGTGTAAGTTTTTCAGTGGTACCAGGTCCCTTAGAGACCTTCTTTATTTTGATAGCAATATGCTTCTTTTTGCTTATAGCAGGACTACTAGACTTTGGAACAGAGGACCTGGTCCTCTCAGCAACATGAACTTCTTGTATTTTCTTCTTAGTTAACATTACAATATCAGTGTCAGTATCCTCATCTTACCCAACCCCCACTTCTTCATCATTTATCTCCTTAACTGTGACAGCTTTCTTGAGTCTTATTCTTTTGGTGGTAGACGACTTACTTTCCTTCATGGCATCTACTAGTAATTTTTGTTCAGATCCCCTAGTGGAATAAGATCTAGTGCCTTTTACAACAGTGTCAATCATTTTCTCCTTTACTTTAATGTCCTTAAGTTTCTTCATTTTCTAAATCAGACATTGTTCATCATCATCCTTTTCATTTTCCTAATTTGGGGGTAATACAAACTCTCTATCCTCTTTCAACTCATTTTTTTCTCCTGTTATTTGATCTTCCCCACTAGAAGAACATTCCTTAGGATCATTTCAAAGTAAAAGTAAATTTTCAGCTACCAAATTTATTCTGATGAGAGAATCAGATTTCTTTACAAGAATCTTTTCATCAATCAGATTAGCAAATATAGAGTTTGACTCAAAAAGGGTAGGAGAACTAGGTCCTTGTAAATTATCTGAAATTTCAGTACCTTTTAATTCCTCAGAGGGAACCTGGATTTGAGGGGCATTGGAGGACTCTAATTTTTCTGAGGAATGAGGTCCTTCAGATTGAAGAATCTTTTGCTCTATTGAAGATCCATAACCTTTGTTTAAGTTATCTATTTGGACAGAACATTCACCGGGGCTTAGAGTTTCAGCTGGAATAGTTTCACTTAAGGTCTCAAGAATCTCATGGGAAGGACTGACGAGTGACACTCTTTGTGTCTCTTGATAATGATCAGAGGGTATCTTTCATGGGGATTGAAGAAGAGGAAATTTCAGACATTTTGAGATTTTTTTTAGATGAAAAAAGGAGGGACCAGTTTTGAGTTAATTGAGAAGAGAATGAATTAAGTGGAATTGAATTTATAATTTAAAAGATCATTGTTTGACATATAAGAGATACCTTTTTAAAATGATGCATCTGATGACAACGGTTGTAACTCTTCGTATTTAAACCAAATTGATAGTTTTTGTTCATATGGGATTGAACAAGTGACCCTTTTAAAATAGAAATTTTATAAAAAAATTAAGGCACATTATTTTGGTACTCACCTGAGTGATAGGACCAGGTCCCTCTCTTTCTTGAGTGAATTTTAAGCTTGTGATTGCTTCAACTATTTTTTCCCAAAGCTGACCCCATGGGTGTATACCTGCAAAGGTATGGTACTGAGTTAGATTAACATGCACTTACTTTATCATAGATACCTGTCTCCTTGACATAGCCAATTTTGAGGAGTGACACTGACTCAGATGTTAGGTCGGGGCATTTTGATCAAGCTCAGTCTCAATTTTCTCTTTTAAAACAGGTTTGAGGGCCAAGCTCTAGATTTTTTCTTCACTCATACTGCCTCAAGTTTTTTCTTTTAGGATGAATTCCTTTGAACCCAGGTCCCTTGTAATCATCTCTTACAAAGTGAGACATTTCCACGTTGAAGTGTCTTGAGAGTGAGAATTTAATCAGATCTTTAAAAATTTAGTATACAACACAACTATTAACAGACATTTCCTGACTGCAATCCCCTTTCTCATACTCATGATCACAAGTTGGATTTTGGAATCCACTTAAGTTTTAGTTTTCAAAAAGAGGACAATGGTGTGATCAAAACTTTCTTGGCCCATTTAGGTAGAGAATTGTTCCTCATATTTTTCAGAGGTTTGAACCCCTTATGTTGTGTACTCTCCTGATGAACATATCTGAAATTATTAATTCTAGCTCTTATCCATCTCTGACAACTTGCCTTAATGTGCTCATTCTTTTCATAATAAGTACACATAGGAATGAAAACCTTATTTCTACCACCATTGACAGTCTTTCCTTGCCCCCCAGCAAGTTGGAATTCTCCTTGATAGCCCAGTCTTTTGCCATCGTTAACACCCTGATTAAATAGTTTAGGAAGGATCTGTGAAGAAGCATTCCATTTAACAGACTTGTTCAACTCTTCTCTTAAGTGGACCAGGTCCCTTTTTAACTTTTCATTCCTGTAAAGTGCAGTAAAGTGTTTTTGGGAATCTTCCAATCTTTCCTTAAGATTAACTTGAATCCTTAAAGATACTTTCATTCCTTTTCCATCTACATCATTTATTTTCTTTAGATTACTTATCAAACTTAGATTTTTAGATTTCATCTCAGTAGTTAGTTCACATACAGAGTCTATCAACACACTTGCAAGCCTTTTTATTTTCCTAGCCATGTAATTATCGAGATTCTCCATAATATCAGATAGTGTTACCTTTTTTTCATCCTCTGTGTCTTCCATGAATGTAAATAAGGAATCACAGATAACTGGACTTTCTTTCACTACGAGCGTAGAAATATCTCCTATCTTTTCATCTTCACCTGAATCACTGGAATAGTCTCCCCATCCTGTTAAAGCTTGCTTTACTGCATAACCAGATGCACCCTTCCTTCTTGATTTTTTAGGGACCTGGTCCCTTAACCTTCCTTTGTCACCTGCAGCTTTAAGGTAATCCTTATAGTCCATTTTGTGTATTGGACAATCCTTAATGAAATTCTCAGGACTTCCACATTTGTGACACACCTCAACATTACTTCCCTTCTTACTACTGCTTCCTCTTCCTTGAAACTGACCACTCTTCTTCATGTCTCTAACAATCCTGCTTTCCATATAGGCAACTTCAATGTCTTCATCATCAGAATCATGTTTAGAAGCCTTTAAAGCTAGGGATTTTTATCTTTTTACATCCTACTTCTCCATCCTTTGTTGCTTTTTGAGCTCGTGGGTTTTCAAATTTTCAATCAATTCATCCACAGTGAGGGTCTTCAGGTTCTTTGCTTCAGCTATGGCATCTACCTTGCTTTTTTAGGACTTAGGAAGAACACCAAGAATTTTTCTCTCTTGTTTGTACAAAGGAATCACTTCTCTTAGGCAGTGAAGCTCATTTATGATAAAAGTTAATCTTGTATGCATATCTTGGATTGTTTCTCCTTTTTTCGTTGTGAAGGTCTCATACTGAGTAGTCAGCATGTCTAATTTTGAATCTTTCACATCACAAGTACCTTCATGAGCGGTCCTCAAAAAATTCCAGATCTCCTTAGCACTTTCACAAGCAGAAATTTTGTTGTATTCATCATGCCCTATACCATAAACCAACGGCTTCTTGGCTTTGTAATTTTTTTCAATCCTTTTTTTATCTTGATCATTGAACTCTTTCCCTCTTATGACAACCATTCTTGTAACTTCTCCTTCTTTGACTTCTCTAACAGGAACATGAGGATCATCAAGAATTATGTCCATCAGCTTACTATCTTCAGCCTTAATGAAGTCAAACATCCTGGTTTTCGACCACCCATAGTACTGCTCATTAAATCTAGGTGGCCTAGTGGTAGATTTCCCTTCTTCCTAATTAGGTGGAGCAACCATGATAACCAAATCACTCTAGGTGTAAACCTTTTAGAGTGCTCTAGCTCAAATACCAATTGTTGAAACCCTGGGGGTTTCACCACACAGTGGAGGCCAGGTCCCTTAAAGTCAATCATAGACAAAAACTAGTAAAATAACCAGGAATCAAAGGACAGTGCAGGAAGAGTAAAAACACAAAATTTTAACATGAAAACCCCCTTTGTTCAAGGAAGGAAAAAACCATGGCTTGCCCCCACAAGTACTTAAAAATCCACTATGATCAAACTCTTGATTACAGCCTTCACTGAACCTAACTCTAGGTTCCTTTCGCTTGTAATAACTCTATTACAAACCCATCTTGACAACTCTGTCAAGGAACCTCTACATTGATTAACTCTAATCAGTATCAAGCTTAAGACAACTCTTCCTAAGCACTTCCCTCATCAAAGAAAAACACTCCTCTTATAGCATGTGTAATTCAATTACAAATCAGATCTCACTCAAGCACAATTCCTATTTAAGCACACATAATCTGCTAAGAACTTGAGCAGTGCTGAAAAATTGAGTTTTTGTTGCCTCTTTACTCCTTGTAATTACAAAAATAGTTTGATAAAGAAGCATTTTTTTCTTTTATAGATGAGTGATGATTAGGACCAAAAAAAAATTGGTCCAGGTGTCCCATTTAGTACAAGCAACACCTGCAAGTTTGTTACACAAGAAGACAAAACTTGTGCAGACACGCATGCCAGCTATGTTGTACCATTCACATCAAGGGACCTGGTTCCTTGCAGTTAGCTGCTCATCATCAAAACAATATATAGAAATACGGATAGACCGAACCCTTAATTTCACTGCCAGTGCCACAGCTTTTTGCACCTCCGTTAAGTTCACTTTTAAGTCTTGTGATAATATGTACATATATAATGAATTTTTTTTATTACTTTGAAGCTAGTTAAGAATCTAATGTCAATTTTCAATGCACATATTTTACTTGCTCACACACCAATAAATACACACATATCTTGATTTTTTTCATGTAAAGAAAAATAAATCTTAATTTTATTTATAACGAAAAGAGCAAGAAAAACTCACACAAAAATGGAGTTGTGATTTCAACTTTATGGATTTTGAATTTTTAAATAATGACTCCAGTTGTCAATAATTGGATACTATTTGTACATTTTTAGTAAACTGCTAAATTCAAATACACTCTTTGAACAACACCTAGATCATGCGTCTCCTATTAAAGACTTAATGCATGACAAAAAAGAGCACAATTCATATCATATCTGACTTAAGAAGATGAATGGTGTCCTTCATATCATTAAAATATACTTGAAGGACTCAAAAAATTCATATCAAATTTGATTGAACAAAAATAGAACTTTATCAAAAAAAATGCATAGAAATTCATTACTCAATTACACTAAAAAGGCAAAACATACTTTGCAAAATCATTTCTATAATACCCCGAGACTCTAACCAATAGTGAAACCATGACTCAAGCTCATTATAAGTAAATTATAGTTCTTTGGTTATTTTCTGATCAAGGGTGATGTGTATTAAGGCCTCAAAGATGTCCTAGCGATTAGGTGAATCAAAACATTCCTTACCGATTGAATTATTGGGAAGGATATTGCCATATTCAAATTCAAATGAGTATATCTCTTGTTATACTACAAATTATTGAGATCATGACCTACCAAAAGATAGATAATGGAAGTAACTTTCCAACTATACCAATTTCACCAAAATCCGGTATCGGATCAAGGAGTTATGCCTTTTTTACTCCAGCATGTCTGGCTGGAAAACTAAGTGACGACATTTTGTGATAAGCTGTCACAAATGTGATGACTTATCACCAATGTCGCCAGCCTTAGGCAGATTTCCACTTCCAGTGACGACATTTTGTGATAAGTTATCACCAGTGTGATGACTTATCACCAATGTCGGAAATGACGACTTGTCACGAATGTCGTCAGTTATTTTTTTCAGCAATTAAAGGACGTTTTTGCAAGGGTATTTTGGTCTTATCCATCTTTTGGAGGCCCCTATATATATGAGAATTTCCATCTAAACCCTAATTTCTTCATTCTCACTTCCAATTCTCTTAAGAAATATATCTAGGGTTTTTATTTAAGGACATTAATCTTCCAAAAATCATCCATAAATCTTCAAGATTTCTTTAAGAATCAAGTTCCTCATAGTGTGGGCTTCGAGAATCATTTATTACAAGTGCGTATATAGTCTCAAGCACTAGAATTCATCAAATTTCAAAGATTAAGGTATGTGGGGTTTTAAAAAAGATCAATTCTTTTGTTCTTGTGCCCAAAGCTTTGATTTCTATCATGGATTTATATGATTTTGCAAGTGGGTTTATACCCAAATTACGTCATCATGAGATTATGAGAATATAAATTGTTCAAGCTTTGTTATACATAATTATTTTGCTATTCCCAAGTTATGACTTGATATTTAATATTGTGAATTTCATATTTCTACCATGAGTTGATATTTCAAGTGCTTTCAAGATATGTGTCAAGCTTTAAGATTTCTAATGAAAAACTGGATTATTGAGTATATTGATTCATGAGATTGAGTTGTTACAATGAGTCTTGATATTTCCTCAAAGTTATTGATGTTGTCATGATTTAATGAATTGATACATTTTGATATTGAGAAAGATTGATTTTATTTGAGTCGAGTTAGGAATTCGCAAATTTATTATAATTTGAAAAATGAGAAAGAGATTTGATTTGGTCTTCATGATAGACCCTTGTGATGTTTGTGGTGTATTTCCTAACGCGTTCTGAGCTTGTGTCTGGGAGTAGTAATTAGCACCGAGCGGGAAATGTGGTATTTACCCAAAACTACGTACCACTGTAGGATTGATATCTATAATTGTGGGCCAGAGGCCGAGTATGAGATTGTGATCACTAAGTTTAGGTTGTACTCCCTGGCAAGAGTACGACGCTCCCGCCAATGTGGGATTCTCTCCTTAGGAGGGAAAAACGTTGGACTCCATGTAGCTCACATGGTTTATGTCGGTTATAAGAACCTCCCATGTCCATAAGAGTTGAGTTTCTTGAATTACCGAGTCTTGAGTTGAAGAGTTGAATTGTTTATGTTGATTTATGAGGTTTTTATCATATGATTTATTTACTATGAGATCATGAAAAGTATGTTTCAATCTAACTCAATCCAAGTGAGCCATCATTGTACATATGTATATTTTTATGAAATTGATGATGATATTTGCATTGTTGCATGCACCCTCACATACTTAGTACATTCCAAAGTGTTGACCCACATATTTTCCTATGGGCTATATTTTCTCGTAATGTAGGTTCAGGTACTCAGCCGCAGCCGCGTTAGCGATATTTGAGTGCCTTAACTACGTTCCCTCAATGGTGAGTCCTCATGGTTCGAGGATCGTGTCTATGTTTTTGGTGATATCGTTTTGTTGTTATGGCTTTCAGTACTGTTTGAGTCAGTTGGGGGGTTGTCCCAATGACTCCTTGATTTTGATGTACAAATGCGTTATCAGACTAGAGGGTTGGTATGTATAGACATTCAATATATTTGGGTTGTACAGTCTAGTATTCTCCAGTATTTCTTTTAAACCCGATGTGGTATATCTCTTTGTTTTGCATGACTATTGTTGAATTGAATTCCTTGAGGTAGTGTCTGGCTCCGAGGGTTAGCTTGGGGATACATGTATCCCTAAGCACCGTATGGCGTCTCGGAATGAAATTTCGGGGCGTTAAAATTTCCCCTAATCGATCGTGGTGAAGTCATCAACAGATTCACAAAATCATACACCTTACGCTAGGATTGATATGAGAATGAGTTGAGTTTTACGGAAAAGATGAGACTGGATTTTTTTACTCTAAGGAAATTGAATTATGTTGCTAAGAAGAGGGTGGGGAGGAATTTGATGTTACAAATTTGGTGATTTTATGGGAGGTTCTCGGTCACTTGATGCGTTTCTGTCCTAGAAGGGATGAAAAATGAAAGAACTTGTGTGCACTGTCTATGGAGTGGAGTGTACTATCATGCCTTTCTTTTTTTTTTAGAAAAAAAAGAACCTTAAAAGAAAGAGACAAAAATCTTATTACTTAGAACATAACGCCTAGACTGTAACGCTTAGAGCATAACACTTAAAATGTAACGCCTATATATATACTCTTCACATATATTATGAAGATTTAACTAATCAAATCTTTGTAATCCATTTTGGATTCTACTTTCTCTCACCCTATACCGAAATCAACTTGATGAAATGAAAGACAAAAAATATTAAGTTTTGTCTTATATATATCTACTGTCACTAATAGAAATTGCAAACTAAGTTTTTTGTTTTAGATATAACACAAAACTTAGTATTCTTTGCTTTTCATTGCTTCAAGTTGAATTCGATATAGAGTGAGAGAAAGTAGAATCTAAAATGGATTACAAAAATTCGATTAGTCAACTCTTCACAATATATGTGAAGAGTATATATATAGGCATTATATTTTAGGTATTATACTTTAAGTATTACAGTCTAGTCGTTATATTTCAGGTATTACGATTTTTGTCTCTTTCTTTTTTAGGTTCTTTTTAAAAAAAAAAAAAAAAAAAGGTATGATAGTACACTCTACTCATAGATCATGCACATCAATTCTTCTTTCATTTTTCATTTCTTTTGGGTCAGAAACACGTCAAGTGACGGAGCACCTCCCTTAAAGTCATCAAATTTGTAACATCAAATTCCTCTCTGTCCTCTTCTCAGCAACATAATTCAATTTCCTTAGATCAAAAAAAACCCAACCTCATCTTTCTCTTAATACTCACCTCACTCTCATATCAATCCTAGGGTAAGGTGTATGATTTGGTGAATCTATTGCTGACTTCACCACGGTCGACTAGGTGAAAAGGTTTTGCAAAGTATATTTTGCTTTTTTAGTAAAATTGAGTAATGGATTTCTGTGCATTTTTTTTTTTTTGATAAAGTTTTATTTTTGTTCTATCAGATTAGATCTGATCTTTTTAAGTTCTTCGAGTATAGTTTAATGATATGAAGGACACCATGCATCAACTTAAATCAGATATGATATGAATTGTCCTCTTTTTTATTATGCATTGAGTCTTTAATCGAAGATGCATGATCTAGATGTTGTCCAAAGAGTGTATTTGAATTTAGAAGTTCACTAATATGTGCAAATATTAAATGTAGTACCCAATTATTGACAACTAAAGTCATTATTTTAAAATTCAAAACCTATAAAGTTGAAATCACGACTCCATTTTTGTGCAATTTTTTCTTGCTCTTTTCAATAGAACTACTACTAGGTAGCATTATATTAAGCTAATTATTTTATTTTTTACCTCTATATTCTTTAAAAGAAAATTATTTAAGTGTATGGGTGGTTAAAAGTTACTAACAAATGGTCAATAAATTGTTAATTCCACCCAATTTTTACTCATTTAATTTCATGGATTGTCTCCCCAATTGAAAGGTCTTTAACTTTTGTTATGTATTAAACTTGTGTCTAGTGAGGCATAAGTTCTTTAAGGACATTGAGCATTAGTACAATAACAACAACATACTCAATATATTCCCACCAAGTGGGATCTGGGGAGGGTAAGTATATGCAGTTGATACCACTACCTCAGATGTGAGATAGAGAGGTTGTTTCTGATAGACCCCCCACTCAAAATAAAACAATCTAGACAAGGAATAGTAAAAGAACAAGATACAATAGAAATAAATATATCCAATAATACCATAAACAAGATACACCAAGCAATACGACATCTTAAACTCATACTAACCTTCTACCCTAATTTGCCTCCTTTACCACTTCCTATCTAGGTTCATGTCCTCGATAAGCTGGAGTTGCTCCATGTCATGTCTAATCATCTCTCTCCAATATTTCTTCGATTTATCTCTACCTCACTTGAAACGATCCCCACACCTCCTACTGGTAATTTGTGTCCCTCCTCCTCATATGACCAAACCATCTCAACCTTGTTTCCCTCATCTTGGCTTTCACCGAAGCCACTCTCACCTTATATCGAATAACCTCATTTCTAATCCAATCTTTTCTAGTACACCCACACATCAGCTGAAGCATTCTCATCTCCACTACCTTCATCTTCTGGATGTGGGCTTTCTTAATAGGCCAACACTCTCTCCCATATAATAAAACTGGTTTAACTATTACTCTGTAAAACTTGCCTTTAAGTTTAGGAGGTACCTTCTTGTCACACAAGATTCTGGAGGCGAGCCTCCATTTCATCCACCCTACCCCAATCGATAAGTGACATTTTTGTCAATCACTCCATCCTCCTAAATCATAGACTCTATATACTTGAAACTATATCTCTTATTGATAGAATGAGTATCAAGCTTAACAACCACATTGGGATCATGATACACCTCGCTATACTTATACTCCATATATTTCATCTTGGACCTACTCAACCTAAATCCTTTAAACTCAAAGGTTTGGCTCCAAACCTCTAATTTAGCATTAGTTCCACTATATGTCTCATCAATCAAGACCATATCATTCGCAAAAAGTAAACAGTAAGGAACCTCACCTTGAATTTTCCACAGCAAAACATCCATCACCAAGAAAAAAAGGAATAAACTAAGCATCTATCCTTGGTGTAACCCCATCAAGGCCGGAAAGCATTCTGAGTCCCCTCCCCTAGTCCTAATTCGAGTCTTCGATCCATCGTACATATACATAATCGCCCTAACATACACCATAGGTACACCTCTAACCTCCAAACACTTCCAAAGAACCTCCCTAGGAACTCTATCATAAGTCTTCTCTAAGTCGATAGACACTATGTGAAAATCCTTCTTTCTTTCCCTGTACTACTCCATCAGTCTCCTAGCGAGATAGATGGCTTAAATAGTCAAGAGTTTTAACAAAAATCCAAACTGATTTTCAGAAATAGTAACATTCCTCCACAACCTCAACTCTATCACCCTCTCCCAAACCTTCATAGTGTGACTCAATAGCTTGATAACCCTATAATTATTGTAATTCTAAATATCACCCTTATTCTTATACAGTAGAATTATCGTAGTTTACCTCCAAGCACCAGGTATCCTTGCCGTCTTAAAAATTATGTTAAACAACCGAGTCAACCACTTCATACCTGCCCATTCTGTGCACTTTAAAAATCTAAGGAAATCTCATCTGGCCCCGTTGCTCTATCTCTACTCATCTCATGAATAGCCCCTTTAACCTTCTCAACCTTAATACGCCCATAATAACCATAATTGTGAAACCTTTTGGAATGCTCCAAATCCCTAAACACAATGCTAGTATCCCTTCCTTTGTTCACGAACTCACGGAAGTAAGACCGTCATCTCTCTTTAATACGACCCTCATCCACCAAAACTTTGTCGTCCATATCCTTAATACACTTCACCTGATCAAGGTCCCAAGCCTTTCTCTCCCTAACCTTGGGTAGCCTGTACAACTTTTTATCCCCACCTTTACTATCTAACATTGTGTATAAACTCTCAAAAGCAGTATTCTTAGCCATCAGAACCTCTAACTTCACCTTTCTCCTAGCAATCTTATACTCCGTATTCTTTCGTTTATCCTTTTCATCCTTACTCTCATCCAACTTTGCATACGTTATATTCTTAGCCTCCACCTTCTCCTTTACCTCTTCATTCCACCACCTGTCACCTTGGTGCTTGTCGTACGGCCTCTTGAGACACCCAACACTTCTCTAGTTGACTCCTTGATACAACTGGCAATCTTATCCCATATACTATGAGCATCCCCTTCACTCCCCCAAGCCTTTCTCGTCATTATCTTATCTCTTATATCCAGTTCACTATGGAAAGTCAGACTGGCCTATCTAATTCTCGGATGATCCTCCAAACCTCTTCTCCTTCGCTCTTTTATGATCTCCAAGTCTATCACCAAAAGCCTATGTTAGGTCGAAAGACTCTCAGTCGGTAAGATCTTACAGTCTTTACAAATACTCCTATCTCTTTTTCCAAAGAATAAGGAGTCAATTTGGGTCTTGGCCACCGAATTATGGAAGGTACCAAGTGAACCTCCTTCTTGGGAAAGTTCAAATTAACTACCAACCACTAATCCAAACGCCCGAGCAAAATTCAAAAGTGTCACTCCTTCATCATTCCTTATACCAAAACCCACAGCCACCATGTACATCATCATAACCCATTGAAGAAGACCCTATGTGCTCATTGAAATCCCCTCCGATGAAAAGCTTCTCATTACTAGGGACATCCCTCACCATCTCGTCCAAAGCTTCCCAAAACCTCTTTTCTTCCTTATCCAAGCCTATATGCGGGGTATATGCACTAATAATATTCTAATAAGACTCTCCAATAACTAGCTTAATTGACACCATTATATTATTGACCCTCTTAACCTCTACCACTTGCTTTCTGAGCTCATCATCTACTAGGATACCTACACCATTCTTGTTCCTTGGGCATCCTGAGTACTACAACTTATAACCATCTACTACCCTCACCTTAGGACCTACCTATTTGGTTTCTTGGAGACAAGCTATATTAATTTGCCTTTTTCTAAGAATTTTCACTAGCACTAATGACTTCTCTGATAAAGAACCTATTTTCCACGATCCTACTCTCAACCTACAACCACCTTTAGCCTTTTTACCTTTTATGCTCCCTACCCCTACCCCGCCCCTAGTCCCCGACCCCGACCCAAGTTCCGCCCAAAGACATGGTCCTAAGTCAACACCATCTACCACAACCACCAGAGACTGCACCAACCAATAGCACTAAGAGCACACAGCCTAGACAACAATGCAAACCAAAAACGTTACTATCAAGCCCACACTACAAAACTACTAAGAACAACAAAAATGACTAAAACACAAGTAGAATTAACAAGTAAATCACTACTATGTAATATAGAAATAAATATGTAAATTGTCACCCACAAACAAGATAGTCAGCCAAGGCGCGAAGATAAAAGGGATTGAAGTACAAATAGTACACAAGACAGATAGTAGCAACCACTAGAATCAACAAAGCTATACACACGACTAGATGAGATGAAGTGAGTGCACCTAATTGAAGCTGGGTCAGTTTACTTAGTCGAGTCACCGGATTTCGATAATTTGCAACAGAAATTGGTCGCCAAAATCTTGACGTCACCGTTTGAGAAGAGGTGCCGGATCTAAACTTGTAGTACCTGCAAAGGGATAGAAAGAAAAGAGAAGTGAGTTGTGGTCAGTGCGAGAAGTGAGGAAAAAACAATGATCAGTTTCACCGGAAACTAATGGGTTGCTAGGCCGCAGAGATGGGCCGATGAGAAGTCGCTAAAGTTTAGTGGTCAGCGCAAGAAGTGAGAAAAAAACGACAATCCACTTAGCCGAAAACTGACATCACTCTCCATAAACTGATGGGGTCGTTGGGCCGCAGAGATGGGGTTGAATCTTGGATGGACAGAAGAATTAACCGGAGAAAATTCAGCGGGTAACCAGTGGGAGTCGACCACGACGGCGATTAACCAGATGGACAATGGTGGGAGTCGACCATGACAATGGCCATTTGTTTCAAATCCAAAGTTGAGCATTAGTACAATTTTAAGAAAATCACTTAAGATTCTAAAAAAATAGTATTCAAGCTCATGTTTTACAGTAGATTTCTACTCTTAATGGAAGAGCAATTAATTCTTATAAGTAATGACAATATTTAATGTGAGTTTAATGGAGTTATATTAGTCAATTTGCACCCCCTTATTAATTTCTCCTTAAGAGTTATGCAAAAGACAAACATGTCAAGTAATATGAGATAAAGGGAGTAATATATAATAGCTTGTGGATTATGTGAAAATATAAACTTATGCTCCTCGGAAAAGCAACTTGGTTTGAGTGGCAAAAATTAAATGCCAACAAAAATAATAGAAAAATCTTATTTAGAGGTCTCGAGTACAAGTTTCTAAAAAAGATCTTGTTAAAAGCATTGTTCTAGTCTCCTAGAAATGGACCTTACTGTGCTCAAATTCTTGACGAAAGTGACCCTAAAATGTGCAAATTCAAATTTAATCGAATCCCAAAATAAACGATGATGGTTCGGGTAGAAAAAGAAAATAATTGATAGTTAGAATGTGAAGCTCGCGAAAAAGTAATAGTTCAGGTGCTTTTTTGACCATTGTGTTCTTCAAGCCAAGTATTGAGCTTGTCAACTCTCATTGCTTTAGGGTGTGTTTGGTATGAATGTAAAATATTATCCACGGATTTATTATTTCAAGATCATTTATACATAATCTTGCAAAAAGCTCTAGAAGTGGGATGAGTTGGGTTGTGGGGCCTTGAGGGTGACGGGGTGGGATGGTCAAGGGTAGAGGTGTCAAAATGAATCCAAATTGGGCTAACCCGTCCAATATTTAATGAGTTGGGTTCAAGATAATTTACTATGGGTAAAATTTCAACCTATTAAGTCTCAACCCATTTTTAAATTGGGTTCAAATGAGCCTAATCAATCTCCACTTCAATCCGTTTGATAAAAAAATAATTTTCTTAATAAAAGTAAGAAAAAAAGCGATAATATGTCCTCCCGCTCTCAAAATGACCCACCACACCTCGCCCCCACCTCACCCCAACCCCATTACACCCCTAGCTTACCCCACTCACCCCGCCTCTATTAAATATATTATTTTTATTTCTTAAAAAGTTTTTTATAAATTTTATTTTGCCACCATCTCACCTCATCCCCATTCCCCTCCCTACCCAGACCCCCCACCCCCACCTCCACCCCTAAAAATTGATTCTTTTAATTTTTTTTGAAAAAAAAAATGAAATCTTTTCTTACCCCACGATCAAAATCCTACGCTCTCCCCTTCCCCGCATCCCTTACTACTCTCAAAAAAGATATTTCTTTTAGAAATATTTTTTAAAAATAAATAAATAATTTTTTTGTAAAAAAAAATTACCCAACCCCTTGCACCCTCCCATACGACAATACCTCATCCCCTAAAAATATAGTTTTTAAAAAAATTAAATTTATTTTTTTAGAATAAAAAACTTTTACCTCAAAAACCATTCTTCCCTACCCCCCACATCCGACACCCTATAGCGCTCCCAATTTTGGTTTTTAAAAAATTACTTAATTTTAAAAAAAAAAAAAAAAATCCTACCCACCCCACCCCGATGGCATACCCCATTCTCAAAAAGTTATTTTTAAAAAAAATCAATTGTTTTTTAAAAAAATATCTTACCTCTACCCCATCCTAACCCCCGACCTCCTACCGCACACCCCTCCCCAAAAAATAAATTTTTATTTTAAAAAGATTAATTATTTTTTTTTAGACTAAGCAGGTAAAAATCCAATCCGGTCTTTACCCATTTCAACCCAAAGTGAATTTGGGCGGGTCATGACCCAACCCAATATCCAATTCAACTCATTTAATATTTTCAATCTCAACCCAACCCGTCCATTTGACACCCCTAGTCAAGGGGTAGGGGTTGGTGGTGTTAAATAGAGGACATAATAAACATAGAGTGTCACTTGTAGAACTTGTTTTTCCTACTTCCGTTAAGAAAATTATTTTTCTCATTTTTAAGAAACTTATTTTACCAGTTAGGTTCCTCCGACTAACTTTTTTGGAAAGAATGTAGTTGATTGAGGAGGCGGAGAGTAGTGTTAGTATTGTCATGTGGTTCGTTATATATTGAAGTGTCAGTAGTGATCGAGTAAAGATGGTGATCTTTTTCTTTTATTTTTCAGGAAAGTTGGAAAATGTGTAGGATTCGAAAAATCTTCAATTTTTGGTGTATATTAATATACCCTCTTAAACTATCTATCTATAGCAAAGGAGCTTCGGGATACTAGAAATGGACTCACCTTTGCAAGCTAAATATGAAGAACTCGTCACTTGCTTCATCTTCGAGAAAATTAATGGCCCAAAACAAGAGTATACGAAATTCAGCATTGAAGAGAGCTTCTAACGGCGCCATTTGAGGATGATGTTAGGGAAGTCACAATTAGAAAACCCTACTTTAGGGCATTTTTATAGTTGGGCAAGACCCATTGGTGGATCGGGTCTTGACCCTTCAGATTCCTTTTTATTTCATTTTTTGCCTTTTATTTTTTGGGCTCACTTGAGTCATTTTGTACAGACATTGCTTTTTATTTACTAAAATGGGTCAGGCCCAAAGTTAATTTAAAAAAAAAAAAAACTATCTCAAAAAAATTTCTTGTTATCTTTGCTTCTGATGATGTTCAAACCCTCTCCTCGAAAAGAAGAAAGTGTACACAGCTGTCGTAATATAGTTTATTCAACTATGAGTCAAGTTGAATTTAATAGGGAACAATTTTGAAACATAGTAATTTAATTTAAACTTGTAATGATCTAATGTAGAGCTAAACCACAACTAATTATTGTGAATCAATTGTTCTTAGCCTTGAATAATAGTTGAGAAAACACTTTATTACCTACTAGCCGTCATTCTGATTCTTGTCCTCCCCGTTTTCTTATCTAGGACTAGCATCATGTTCTCGGTGACCTATAGTTGTGTCATATCATGTCGAATCACTTCTTCTTAATTCTTCCTTGGTTGATCCTTACCTCTCTTCAGACCTATCACCGTCAATCTCTCACACCTCCTCACAAGGACTTGTGCGCTCTTCCTCTTCACATGCCCTAACCATCTCAACGTCATTCTCGCATCTTGTCCTCCATGAAAACTATTTTTACATTATCCCGCATATCTTCATTCTTAATCTTATCTTTTCTAGTATATATCAACACATTCCTCTAAGCATTTTTATTTTTGCTATCTTCATCTTTTGAGTCTGAGAATTTCTGGTTGATCATTACTCCATCTCGTGTAATATAGTCGGTTTAACTATCACTTTATTAAATATATCTTTAAATCTCTATGACACATTCAAGCAATCAAAGTAAGATAATAAATTAGCTAGATCTCTTGAAATAATTGAATAAAGGGTTTTGGAAAGACAAAATGTCAAAAATGTGACGAGAGATGACAAGTGTTATAACATCATCTTGAATTAGTTAATTTCAAATTAGTTGTCATATTCCGCTTCTAAATAGAGGGGGGGGAAAGGGCAGTCTGGTACACTAAAGCTATCACTATGCGTGATTGATACGGGAACGACTATGGAACACACAAAGCAGCCATGAACACAAGACAACAAGAAACACAAGCTACGGCAGTAACACCACAAACTGAGAATAAGAAACAAGAACACGCAATGCAATAAAGTAAAGGGATAGACAAGATGACATAAAATGTTACGAAGAATGAAGAACCAAACCGTGTATCAGACGATAAGACCCTTAACTCGCAACAACAAATACCAATCTTCTTACGAGGACCTCTAAGGGAATCAACTCCGTTTACAACCACCGTTTCTAAGCAAATATTGATAATGACTTTTCCAATTCCTACACTAAAGATGTCTATTCCAAGCCCTAAACTACACTTTCAAAGAGAGAAGACTTTCAATGTTCTTCAAATATCCATCATACACTAAAGAGGAAATGACCTAATAGAAGACTATTTATAGGCTAGCTTATTACATAACAAAATGGCCAAAATGCCCTTAATGAGAGGGGCGGCCTTGGTATGTAAATTAAGGGCTGACTTGGAGTATTTTGGAGTATTTAAATCTCTTCAAAAAACTTTAACACTTGTGCTCTCGAATAGTCATCAAGGAAAACCTCCAAGCAACCCTCTACACACAGAATTGCTTTCTTGAATGTCCAAAATGGGTCCTCCATGCATGCTCTTGGGTCCTCGAGGTGACCAAAGCTTGAGTCTTTAAGTGTTGGCCTCCAATAATGTCATCAAAAGCTATGATAGCAGTTTGGCTCGTATCATCCTCCCCTTCTTGAAAGGATTCGACCTAGAATCCATACCTTGCAAAATCAAAGGAGGGACAAGGAAACACAACTTCCTCATGGCATGAGGGTTAGGATCAGCATAAACAATTATTTCATCATGCCAAGATTGCACAAACTTGAAATATAACCAAGGATCCTTTGAATTGAATATTAAAAACTCAACAAAAAATGCACAAAGGATTTGGTTATGGAAATTACCAAAAGGTAAGGAAACTACAAAGGTCCTAATGGCGTCACATGATCCAAAAGGTAGAATTACCTCCATCTTATGAGCCATAAGACACAATTGTTTCACTACCTCTCTTCAAGAGACCACACTAAGGGTGGTTCTTCAATTGGTTCTAAAGTCCACAAGACCCATATAGCATTATCACTCAAACAAGTAGACCAACCAACAAGTTCCCTACCTCTATATAAAATAAATCCAAGATTAGCATGGATATAATCATAAGCAAAGAGGTAGTATATAAAGGAATCAAGTGCAAAGGTATATACGTCCGAAGATAAAGTTTTTAAGCACATATATATTCTTCCTTTCGAGCACATAGACAAATTTGCATCCACAAGTTGGGATTCACTCAACTTAAGCACAAGTCTGTCAAACAAGGATTCATATTTAGAAGCATTACCCCAGGGAGTCAATGACACCTTTGCCCTCGGATTTTCAAGAACGACTACACATTCCTTACCCTTAAGAGTACTCTTATCTTTCAAAAAGATATTTCCATTCCTTAGGAGGAATGTTGTCACACCATAGTGGGTTGGAATATAGGCTATAGCCTTCAAGACAAACTATATCATCATTCTCACCACTAGGTTCATTAGGAGTGATTATATCATCTTCAAACAAGACATTATACCTAAAGAGAGCATGATCTATCCCGCGGGCAGATTTGGAACAAGCAAGCTCACTCTAAGAAAGTGCATTATCAAGTTTCAAAGATGCTTCAAGCACATGAATTTCCCTATGAGCCAAGCACACATTAGACTCTTTACCACAAGACAAGCTCACGGGTTCACTCCTATTCTTTTGACCAACATTTTTAAATTCGTCACACACTTGAGATTCATTAATCACATCACACATAACCTCAAGCGGTGGATAATTTTCACACACAAGTTGATCAACACAAGTTTCATAAGATGATGTACTTTCACTCAACACAATGGCTTCAACACTAAGTGGGCACAAATTGATATTACAAAAAGTGTCGATTCGGCAATCAATAAGATCAACTAGTGTATCCACACTCACAACATGTACATAATCAACAAGTGGCAAAGAATCAATGAACTTACAAGTAGGTAAGCTACTACTCACACTCAATGGGCTACTAGCCACACAATCATCATTCACATGCACAAAAGTGTAAGAGTTAGCTATTTTACCTTGAAGTTCTTGAGTAGATTCTTCTTTGTCATGGTGTGAAGGTTCCCCACATGCTTCGGCAACAACTTCTCTTCGGCCTTATGCTCCTCTGTTTTCCATGTTGGTACCTACACAAATGTCCTTAGAAATAGAAGGACAAACATAGTTAGCACGGTTTGGTGGAAATCTCCTCACTTCAATCCACACAATCTCTTATTTTTTCACTCTCGGATTGCCACGTTGCACACTCTTACTCCTCTTAATATTTTATCTCTCTTTTTCATTCGGATTGGAGTAAGTGAGCACTTCTCTTTGAAACTTGGGTAGCATGGACATAACGAGGCGACTTCCCCATCGGTTTCTTACCACATTAGGCCAATTTTGCACATTTGGAACTTTATGGTGTGCAAACCAATCGGCACCCAAGCTTACTTGACTGTATGTTAAGGGAAAAATATCGCACCACACCTCCTCGTGGTATTCAAATTGGGAGAATACAACATTCACCTTCTCGGTAATCTTAAACTCGTCCAAGGAATATGGAACAAGTAAGGGTTCTCGAAACAGCCCCAAATAATCAACCATGGATGGAAAGCGTAGTTTCTTAGTACCTATCATCTATCCTTTCCGGAGTGGACATTCCTTCTTGGATCAACATTGTAAGGCATATGAGTACCCTTCGGCTTTAGAGATGCATGCCCTCTTCTTCTCATGGGACAACCTCCACTATAGCTAGAATAACCATTCGCACCACTTCGATCTTGATAAGAAGTACTACAAGGTGAAGAGTATGAAATTTCACACTCCACCCGTGCACTCTCACCATAGCTCTCATAAGCCTTGTAAATGAATGGGCTATACCTAACACCAATTCTAGGTTCGGCTTGGGAAGTGCAAGACTCCCCACATGTCCCAACTTCATCATAAAAAAACATCACAAGGCGCATCATTATTTCCATATTCACCATAAGCACTAGGTACTACATTCACCTTATTTTCTCCTTCAAAACCATAACCCTCAAATCTGCCCATGTCTTGATTATGGCTATTTTCGTAGCCCCCATAATCTCCAACAACTTCGTAGCCATAAAATCCTCCACTACAATCATAGTCTCCCATGTCGTAGTCACAATAAACCGCGGTTATCGAAGACATGTTTCCCTTATAACACCTTGTACCTACAAAATGAACAAACAAGATTAGTGGTAAAAGCTCCTCACCAATACTCGTATGCACTCACCTTTGTGATCTACACAATTGGAGCAACAAATATTGAAAGTTGCTTATACACTGGTAGTCGATAAGTATGTCAATCCTACTTAGCGGCCGTAATAGATTCTTGTTTGATCGACTCAAGACACAAAACAAAAAAAATCAGCTTATGGACTTGAAATAAAAAGTTACGCCGAATTAAAAACGAGAAAAGCAAACAAAAAATGAAGACACGATGAAAATGGATTCAAAACTAATTTACAACTAAGTAGGTGATTACTAGTCGTTAATTAGCAATAGAATAAAAAACAAGAAATCAAAGAAAGAAACTTAGAATCTAAATTTAAACTTCAAAGTATTTGAAAGCTTGATGATGTGGCAACTTTGATGATGTGGCAGTTTTGACGTTGGGAATTTTATTTTTCCTGTTGGCAATTTGAGTTGGTCAATTTTAATGTGGAAGAGTGGAAATTGACTTTGGAGGGAAAAAGAACAAGACTTGGAGCCTTTTTCAAACTCCGAAGTCTTTTGACTTTCCTTTCACCTTTTTGTCAAGACAACTTTTAAAGTCTTTGTCTCTCTTTCCTCTTTTGTAAGCCTTGGAAGATGCCCCTTTCTCCTTTTTGGCAACAAGACTTTTTGAAATACTTTTGTCTACTTTCTTCTTTGGTGTTGTCTTAAAAATATTTTCAAGACAAACAAAAGATCACACCTTATTTCCACTTTGTTCAAGATCAAACAACACATTTGGAGTGTTCTTGGTTTAACAATTTATGAAGATAGTGAAGAACATCAAGAACACTCAAAGTGCGTCTTAGGCAAATGACCTCCAAATTGAATGATTTTTAAATTTTTCAAACACACATGATCTCCCAAACAACAATACACAATTTCAAGACCAATTCGCAACCACCACAACAACAACACACGGCTCAAGCTCAAGTCCTTAACAACAACAACAACCACCTTCCAACATTCAAGAACCACTCGGATTTAGCTCAAAGTCTAGACGTAGACTCTATTAGTGTTAGAGATGAAGGGACTAACACTAGAAACAACAAAACACACAAAAAAACACAACAAAACTAAGCCTCGAATCTCAGCCCAAACACAAAAATGGGATAGATTACATTTTTTTAGTTTTTCCAACACTTTTTTTGTGATTTTTCAAGATAACAAACCCAAGATTGATCCAACGAACACAAGACAACAAGAAAGCTACAACAGTAACACCCCAAACCGAGAATAAGAAACAAGAACACACGATGCAATAAAGTAAAGGGATAGATAAGATGACATAAAAAGTTACGAAGAATGAAGAACCAAACCGTGTATCAAATGATAATACCCTTAAGCTTGCAACAACAAACACCAATCTTCTTACGGTGACCGCTAAGGGAATCAACTCCGCTTACAACCACCGTTTTTAAGCAAATGTCAATAATGGTTTTTCCAAGCCCTACACTAAAGATGGTTATTCCAAGCCCTAAAGTACACTTTCAAAGAGAGAAGACTTTCAATGTTCTTCAAATATCCATCATAAACTAAAGATCAAATGACCTAATAGAAGACTGTTTATAGGATAGCTTATTACATAACAAAATGGCCAAAATACACTTAATGAAAGGGGCGGCCTTGGTGTGTAAATTAGGGGCTGACTTGGAGTGTTTTGGAGTGTTTAAAGCTCTTCAAAATACTTCAACACTTTTGCTCTCGAATAGTCATCAAGGAAAGCCTTCAACCAACCCTCTACACATGAAATTGCTCTCTTGAATGTCTAAAACGGGTCCTCCATGCGTGCTTTTTGTCCTCGAGGTGACCGAAGCTTGAGTCTTTAAGTGTTGGCCTCCAATGATGTCATCAAAAGCTATGATGGTCGTTTGGCTCGTATCAGTGATGTCCAGGGAAGGGCCCACCACAAGGGTGTATTGTACGCAGTCTTACCTTGCATTTCTGCTAGAAGTTGTTTCCAATGCTGAATAAACTAAGTAATATTTTAAAATATATATTTCATCATATTAATATGATGAAAAAATTATAAAATATATTTTTCCATTGCATTAACATAAAAATATATGAATTGAAAAAAATCCATCCAAGTGATTATTTAACAAACCTTTCGAAACTTATTTATATTGAGAAGTATGTTATAAAAAATAATATATATCTTTTAAAATTGTAGTAGTATTTGACTCATTATTTTTACAAAAATTTTATCAGATAAAGAATATTGCATGTTTATCAAAAAATTACAATTTCTGAAATTTAAACTGCAGTTCAAACACTATTATTACTGACGATTAATAGTTCACACAAAATAAAAAATAGCACACTTTACCTTTTATTATCTCAAATTAAATTTAGTATAATGTGAGAGAAAATAAAATTCAAAATAAATTATAAAGATTCAAAATCATATTTTATTCAATATATTCAACTCTTTTCTCCTTCAAGGCATTACGTTTCTTGTATCTCTTTTTCAGGTTATATTTTATATTGCTTTTCTAGTGAATTAAATGATGAATTTTGTGTTTGTTGATAAAGTTTTTATTTTTAGTTCTATAAAATTCACGTGATGTATAGATAAAGAGAAAGAGAAGAAACTTAAGATCTAGATAGTGATGGATTCAGAATTCTGAGTTTGTGGGTGCTCAATTTTTTTATAAACAGGTATAGTTACTATTGATTATATAGTATAAGTGCACAATTATTTGATGATGGCAATGAAAATTTTTTGACTAAAATTATTCATATTTGTATTATAAACATCGTGAATCTTTGACGAAAAACACAGTCGTCGAAGAAAAAAAATTGTTGGTTAAGTTCATATCCATGGGTAAAAAAGATTAAAAAAATATTGAGGGGTCGAACTTTGGAGTCTTTAATTCGTTATTTATGAAGTCAGCATTGAGATTTGGGTCAAATAGTGGCAACAAAAGAACTATTTATGAAGCCCGCATTGAGATTGGATCAAACAGTGGCAATAAAAGAACTATTTATGAAGTCAACATTGGAACTTGGATCAAACAGTGACAATAAAAGAACTATTTATGAAGCCAGTATTGGGATTTGGGTCAAACAATGGCAACTACAAAACAATTTATGATATCAACATTGGGATTTGAATCAAACAGTAGCAATAAAAAACTATTTATGAAGTCAGCATTGAAATTTGGATCAAACAGTGGCAACAAAAGAACTAAAAATTATGTCAAAAAGGAACTTCAATGGGTTTGAACTCCCGTCAGATTTAATGTATGTGTGTGCTTTCTAATTTATTATATCCTTTTTCTTCATTTTCTAATATAATAACTAGTTTAACCGCACGTGTAAACTTTGATTAATTACATATTTTTTACGTACTTAAAATTTTTTAAATTTTGATGTTTTTGTTAAATTTTTCTTATTCAGACGCTTTTATATTTATTTCTAAATTTTTAAAATCTTCTTAAAATCAAATTTAGTTGATTTACAATTTTAAGCTAATGGAAAAAGTGTTAGTTGTCATGAATTCTGATGACTTATATTTATTTTGTTTATATTAGAGGTATTGATCAGTTTTGAAATTATCTATGGGATAAATTATCTCGTGTAAATAAAAAAAAAAATAATTTTATGGAATAATTTTTTCTCTCTCGTCTTGTTTATACCAAACGATCCTTTAAAAACTCAAGTTCATTGTATTTATCGAAGACACTTAAAGATGAAAAAATCTTTCACTTAGATATCTCTACTAAAACTTTTATTATTTAAACATCTATAACAGGATTTGATTGTGGTATTTTAACACTTTTTGTTGACTCGGTTAACTGCGTAAAGAGTACACAATGCACTTGTCAATGACACATCAAAATATCAAATCAAATAAAGACGCGTGGATGTAAATTATATTATTTATATTATTTAATCACCTATAACAACTGTTGATTGTGTTATTTTAATACTTTTTATTGGCTTGATTAACTGCGTAAAGAGTACGCAATGCTCTTGTCAATGACACGTCAAAACAACATATCAAATAAAGATGCGTGGATGTAAATTGTTACTAAGGTCCGACAATGTCATTTTGACTCTTTTTTTTTTGCGACTCGACCAGATATTTAAAGAGTGAAACTGTCGTCATGACTTGTTAAGACAATAAATTAAGTGAAGACCTGTAGTAAAAAATAAATTATAACGAAAAAAATAAAAAATTCCTAAACCCTACCATTTCAATCCATCCTTCTCGCATCTAACGAGACTCCATATTTTTTTATCAAAAAATATAAAGTTTTTAATAAAAAGAAATTTCTCAAACTTTTTAAAATCTTTCAGATTTGTCATATTATTAATACTAGTTTAATCGGGTGTGCCTCGCACGTGTAACTTTTGATTAATTATATATTTTTTACGTACTTAAAACTTTTCAAATTTTGATATTTTTGTAAAATTTTCTTATTCGAACGTTTTTATATTTATTTCTAAATTTTTAAAATTTTCTTAAAATCAAATTTAGTTAATTTAGAATTTCTAAGCTAATGGAAAGAGTGTTAGTTGTCATGAATTCTATTTTTTTTGTGTTTATATTAGACGTATTGATCAGTTTTGAAATTATCTATGGGATAAATTATCTCATGTAAATAAAGAAATAATTTATTTTTTGGAATAAGTTTTTTATCTCGTCTTTTCATACCAAACTATCCTCTAAAAATTCAAGTTCATTGTATTCATCGAAGACACTTAAAATTGGAAACATCTTTCACTTAGATATCTCTACTAAAGCTTTTATTATTTAAACATCTGTAACAAGATTCGATTGTGTTATTTTATCACTTTTCGTTGACTCGGTTAACTGCGTAAAGATTACGCAATGCACTTGTCAATGATACGTCAAAATAGGAAATCAAATAAAGACGCGTGGATGTAAATTATATTATTTTTATTATTTAAACACTTGTAACAAGGGCCGATTGTGCTGTCACACCCCTTTTTTAACTCCCAAAAAAGTTAGATTTTAAGATCTTGAAAGGGTTTTTATTATTAAGTGACAAAAGATGAAAATTGTTTCGAAAATGATTCATTTTTTTATAATCAACTCAGAGTCGCCACTTGGTATAATCGGGTGTGCCAAGTCACCTTTGAAAATCCTTTTTCAAAACTGTTTTTGACTCTTTTAAACTGATCCGCGAACACAGATTCCGATTAAGGAATTCTGTTGACCGAGGGGAAGGTGTTAGGCACCCCTCGATCCCGTGGTTCAACCACGGTCGTTTGATAGAGCGTACCGACTAAATTTGACACTAAGAATGTATAAACCAACGAACAACAACAACGAAACAAACAAACCAAATCAAAATAAGTCCAAAACAATAATGTTCAGTCCAATTTATTACAAACCGAAATAGAAAAATACTGAAATAACCTACACTAGTCCTAAACTATGCTCTACCCGATGCCTCGGGCCTTGATCACGAACATCCTTCGTGTACAAAAATTTTCGGGGCATTCCCCGGTGAATAAATACAAATGTCCTCGGGACATTCCCCAACTAAATAAATACATTTTTTTTTCAAATACAAGAAAAACCGAATCATTCAACTACCATTTCAGCATTCAACAATCCACAGGTCCTAATTTTTGTCCACCCAACCTAATATTTGCCTATTCATTCTCTACTTAAGATATAATACTATCGAGTTCAATACAATGAACAATTATTCCAAAAAAAAAAAACATCAATGAATTAAACACAAACCAAGCATATTCACTTTTTGTCAATTTTTAATCCTTTCCCCAAGTTGATGATTAAATACTCTATCCATTAGCCAATAAATTTCACCTAATTCAACGTGTACGTCAATTCGAATAACTAATTCAACAACATCAAACCATATATTCAATCAACCAAACAAACATCAATCACCACGTAGTTCACCAACAGATTTGCAAAATCAAAATGAGATAAAGAGTAAAAATGGGACCTCAATCGAGCTTTTAGTATGCTGAATTACAGACCGAAGGATGGAGCTTCGCCACCGGACCTCGACCGAAGAACCTCAACTACGACCCAACGCGACCCCAAACAGTTTCGCACCACTCGACGTCGCAAAAAGAAAATCTAAACCGAATTTGAATATTTTTTTCACCGGAATCTGGAACGGAGGAGAACGATGTTGTTTTTGGTAACCACGGGTCAATTCCGGCGATGATTTCGCCGGGATAATAGACCAACGCCCTTTTTCACTCTCTCCGTTCAAACCTATCTCTCCGTCGTTCACCCTCTCTGATTTTCTCTAATCTCTCTCGATCTCTCCCTCTCACTGTGTTTGTGTTTGTGTTTGTGTTTGTGATCTTTCCCAAAATCGGTGAGGAGTGTGTGTGTATAGTGTGCAGAAGAGGAAAATGGATAATTGTTTTTCTTCCCACTGTATGTGCGTGAATATATATATATATATATATATATATATATATATATATGGAAAGAAAATGGTGCCCCCCTCTTGGTTATTGTGGGCCCCTTTTGAATATACTCCCACTTCCTGGAAAGTTCCCTGAGTGCAAAAAAATACGTGAATGGGATGGGGTGAGGGGGTACGGGTAGGTGGGTATTGGGGTGGTGATGTGGATAAAAGTTTGTTAGGGAGATGTGTTAATTAGTTATCACAAGAATATTTGGATTAGGTTGGTTGGGGATTTATTATTTTTATATTTTTGTGGGATATAATTATACGGGTGAGGGTACGTGGTAAGGCGAGAGTAAAAATGATAAAAACGTTTTTGGGGAGGGATAAAATTACGTGTCTACATATGCTATTTTAATACTTTTTGTTGACTTGATTAACTGCGTAAAGAGTACGCAATGCCCTTGTCAATGACACGTCAAAACAACAAATCAAATAAAGACGCGTGGATGTAAATTGTTACTAAGGTTCGACAATGTTATTTTGACTATTTTTGGGTGACTCGACCAGATATTTCAAGAGTGAAATTGTCGTCATGACACGTTAAGACAATAAATTAAGCGAAGACCTGTAGTAAAAAATAAATTATGACGAAAAAAAAACTCCTAAACCCTACCAATTCAGTCCATCCTTCTCGCATCTAACGAGACTCCATATATTTTTCGTCGAAAAATATGAAACTTTTAGAAAAAAAGGAATTTGTCAGACTTATTAAAATCTTTCAGATTTGTCACATTATTAGTACTAGTTTAATCGCGCGTGCCTCGCACGTGCAACTTTTGATTAATTACATATTTTTTACGCACTTAGAACTTTTCAAATTTTGATATTTTTGTTAAATTCTTCTTATTCAGACACTTTTATATTTATTTCTTAATTTTTAAAATCTCCTTAAAATAAAATTTAGTTGATTTAGAATTTCTAAGCTAATGGAAAGAGTGTTAGTTGTCATGAATTCTATTTATTTTGTGTTTATATTAGAGGTATTGATCAGTTTTGAAATTATCTATGGGATAAATTATCTCGTGTAAATAAAGAAATAATTTATTTTTTGGAATAATTTTTTTATCTCGTCTTTTCATACCAAACGATCCTTTAAAAATTCAAGTTCATTGTATTTATCGGAGACACTTAAAATTGGAAACATCTTTCACTTAGATATCTCTACTAAAGTTTTTATTATTTAAACATCTGTAACAAGATTTGATTGTGTTATTTTATCACTTTTTGTTGACTCAGTTAACTGCGTAAAGAGTACGAATGCATTTGTCAATGACACGTCAAAATAGGAAATCAAATAAAGACGCGTGGATGTAAATTATATTATTTAAACACTTGTAACAAGGGCCGATTGTGCTATTTTAATACTTTTTGTTGACTTGATTAACTGCGTAAAGAGCACGCAATGCCCTTGTCAATGACACGTGAAAACAACAAATCAAATAAAGACGCGTGGATGTAAATTGTATTAAGGTCCGACAATGTTATTTTGACTATTTTTGGGCGACTCGACCAGATATTTAAAAAGTGAAACTGTCGTCATGACACGTTAAGACAATAAATTAAGTGAAGACCTGTAGTAAAAAATAAATTATGACGAAAAAAATTCCTAAACCCTACAATTCAGTCCATCCTTCTCGCATCTAACGAGACTCCATATATTTTTCGTCAAAAAATATAAAGCTTTTAGAAAAAAGGAATTTTTCAAACTTTTTAAAATCTTTCAGATTTGTCACATTATTAGTACTAGTTTAACCGTGTGTGCCTCGCAAGTGTAACTTTTGATTAATTACATGTTTTTACGTACTTAAATTTTTTAAAATTTTGATATTTTTGTTAAATTTTTCTTATTCAGACGTTTTTATATTTATTTCTAAATTTTTAAAATCTCCTTAAAATCAAATTTAGTTGATTTAGAATTTAAAACTAATGGAAAAAGTGTTAGTTGTCACGAATTCTGATGACTTCTAATAAAAAAAATTATTATAAATATTTAATTAATTTAAAACTAATGAAAAAGTATTAATTGTCATTAATTGTGATGACTTCTAATAAGGAAAGATTTTAATAAATATTTAATTAATTTTCAGCTCTTAAATATGAAAAATTGTAAAAAAACGATTTTGTCTAAAGGAGACACTTTTAATGAAGGACAAAAGGTTCAAACAACATTTCTCTAAGGGTTTTCACACTTTTAATATATATATATATATATTTGAGAGAGAGAGAGAGAGATTATACCTATTTTGAGCCAAAATCAATGGGTGTTCGAGCATCCATTTTTTACCTGTGGGTTCGCCTCTGAGTCTAGAAAGAGAGAAGAATTGAATATAAAGAGATATTGTGTTGATTTTTTACTTGTGGATGTAGTATAGCCATTTTTTTAAAGAAAAAAATTAATCTATAGTCTTTTTATAGATAAATTATTTTTTTAACGTATATATGTTATTCCTAAACTGTCACATGATATCATAAAAGAGATTTTTGTTTTTAAAAAGGAAATAAAGTAAAAATTTCTATTTATAACTTCCTTCTTCTATCACCGGATAATAATAATTTAATAATTTTACTTTAAAATTTTGAAGCTCATACTTTTAAGATAGTATAGATTCATTTTCCTTTGTCTTGAACTCTTCTTCCTCAATAAAATACCTTTGAATCTGCTATTGTCGTGTAATCAATAAATCACGAGTTCAAGCAATATTGATTAGGTCCTGAATTCGAGCAAGCAATCACAAGGTTATGAATTCGAACAAGTAATTACTAAGCAATAAATTCAAATAAATAATTACCAATGTTGTTAGCAACAAAAAAAAAAGTTTTTTTATGCCACATCATCTACAATATCGCCCTTTCTCTAATCCTGCCGAAGTTTGTTTGTCTGTAATAATAAAATCATCATTTAACTTATAAATCGCAAACTCAAACAAGTAATTATCAACTTCACATAAATCAGAACAATAACAAAATTATTATTTAACTTATAAATCGTAAACTCAGACAAGCAATTATCATTTATATAAATCACGAACTCAAACAAACAATTATCAACTTCATATACAGTTGAGCAATATACAATCATCATTTAGCTTATAAATCACGAACTCAAACAAAACAATTACGGCATCACAAATTCAAACAAACAATTATCGTATCACGAGTTTAACACAAATAATTACAAATACAATTCATGTTTAAGTAAACTATCTACATCATATTCCTCGAGTGTTGTTCTTTCTCGAATCTTGCTAAAGCATCTCCACTTTCTACTTCAACAGTACTTCATACACATCACAATAACATTAAAATCACCAATCCGCTTATAAATTACGAACTCGAACAAGTAATTATCATACCACAGATTCAAACGTCACGAGTTTAAATAAATAATTACAAATACAATTCACACTGGAGTAAAATAAATCACGAACTCGAACAAGCAATTATCACACAAATTCAAACAAACAATTATCACATCACGAGTTTAAACACACAAATAATTACAAATAAAATTCACGTTGGAGTAAACTAAATCACAAACTCGAACAAGCAATTATCACACGAATTCAAACAAACAATTATCACATCACGAATTTAAACACACAAATAATTACAAATACAATTCACGCTGGAGTAAACTAAATCACGAACTCGAACAAGCAATTATCATATCACGAATTCAAACAAACAATTATCACATCACGAGTTTAAACACACAAATAATTACAAATGCAATTTACGTTGGAGTGAACTAAATCACGAACTCGAACAAAAAATTATCACACGAATTCAAACAAACAATTATCCCATCACGAGTTTAAACACACAAATAATTACAAATAAAATTCACGTTGGAGTAAACTAAATCACAAACTCGAACAAGCAATTATCACACGAATTCAAACAAACAATTATCACATCACGAGTTTAAACACACAAATAATTACAAATACAATTCACGTTGGAGTAAACTAAATCACAAACTCGAACAAGCAATTATCATATCACGAATTCAAACAAACAATTATCACATCACGAGTTTGAACACACAGATAATTACAAATACAATTTACGTTGGAGTGAACTAAATCACGAACTCGAACAAAAAATTATCACACGAATTCAAACAAACAATTATCCCATCACGAGTTTAAACACACAAATAATTACAAATACAATTCACGTTGGAGTAAACTAAATCACGAACTCAAACAAGCAATTATCACACAAATCCAAACAAACAATTATCACACACGAGTTTAAACACATAAATAATTACAAATACAATTCACGATGGAGTGAACTAAATCACAAACTCGAACAAGCAATTATCACACGAATTCAAACAAACAATTATCACATCACGAGTTTAAACACACAAATAATTACTAATACAATTTACACAAGAATAAACTAAATCACGAACTCGGACAAGCAATTATCACATCACAAACTCAAACAAACAATTTTCACTTCACAAACTTAAACAAATAATTACAAATACAATCCACACTGAACTAAATCACGAACTTGAACAAGCAATTATCACATCACAAACTCAAACAAACAATTTTCACTTCACAAACTTAAACAAATAATTACAAATACAATCCACACTGAACTAAATCACGAACTCGAACAAGCAATTATCATTTCACAAACTCAAACAAACAATTTTCACTTCACAAACTTAAACAAATAATTACAAAGACAATCCACACTGAACTAATTACGAACTCGAATAAGCAATTATTATATTGTGAATTCAAACAAACAATCATCACATCACGAGTTTAAACACACAAATAATTACAAATACAATTCTCAAATTCAAACAAACAATTACCATATCACGAATTCAAACAAATAATTTTTACATCATAAATTTAACATAAATAATTACAAATATAATTCACGTTGAATAAACTATCTATATCACACCTCTTCGAGTGCGCTCGTTTTTTTTTTTCCAAAGATATCCCCACAGCCGGTAATCGTGAGACTAATCCTCTGTTCCTTCGATCAGCACACTAAACGGTAAAAAACTAGCCACAAAATTTACTCCATTCGCCAGAAATGAAAATCGAACCCGAGTGCGCTCCTTTTTCGAATCCTACTCATATATCTCTATCCTTATTATCCATTAGTCAAAAAAATGTCTATATCTGACATAACATTGACACAAATTCCCAAAATTCACGGTATTGTACTAGTATAAATTTACCAGTTCACTTAGCAAAGCAAAGCAAAAAAAAAAAAAATTAAAAAATAACCCTACCTTCTTTGCTCTGTTTTTTTTTCGATTTTTGTGTTGATTTTTTGGAGTGAATTTTAATGGATGACTATCGGAAATCGGTCGGAGAACGGCCAGTGGTCGGTGAACGGCCGGTGGTCGGAGAACGGAGAAGGGAAGAGCAGCAGCATTTGCATCCTCTGCTGCCGCCGCCGCCGTTGCCGTTGAGTTTTGCAGAGCATCAGAGTCTTACGTACTTTACTCAACAAGCTATTCGAGGTTTGTTCCGTTTTTCTCGATTTTCGCGCCTTTTTTATTTTTATTTTTTTTAATGGAAGGAAGGATTTTTTTTTGGTTAATCGTGATGAGAATGTAGCTGTTTTGATGTTTAATGGACCATTCTGAAGTGATATATAAGGATTTTTTTGGTGTTTTGTGTTGATTTTTGGAGATGTTGTGATTAATCTTGATGAGAATGTAGTTGTTTTGCTGTTCAATGGACAATTCTGAAGTGATATATAATGTTTTTTTTTGGTGTTTTGTGTTGATTTTTGGAGATGTTGTGATTAATCCTGGTGAGATTGTAGTTGATTTTTCCTAAAGAAAGGATTTTTGGGTTAATCGTGATGAGAATGTAATTGTTTTGCTGTTCAATGGACAATTCTGAAGTGATATATAGGGGATTTTTTGTGTTTTGTGTTGATTTTTGGAGATGTTGTGATTAATCTTGATAAGAATGTAGTTAATTTTTACTAAAGAAAGGATTTTTTTGGGTTAATCGTGATGAGAATGTAGTTGTTTTGCTGTTCAATGGACAATTCTGAAGTGATATATAGGGAATTTTTTGTGTTTTGTTTGGAGATGTTGTGATTAATCTTGATAAGAATGTAGTTAATTTTTACTAAAGAAAGGATTTTTTTGGGTTAATCGTGATGAGAATAAAGTTGTTTTGCTGTTCAATGGACAATTCTGAAGTGATATATAGGGGATTTTTTGTGTTTTGTGTTGATTTTTGGAGATGTTGTGATTAACCTTGATAAGAATGTAGTTAATTTTTACTAAAGAAAGGATTTTTTGGGGTTAATCGTGATGAGAATGTAGTTGTTTTGCTGTTTAATTGAGAATTCTGAAGTGATATATGGGGGCTTTTTTGGGTTTTGTTTGCGTTTTGTGTTGATTTTTTGGAGATGTTGTGATTAATCGTGATGATAATGTAGTTCTTTTGCTGTTTAATGGATAGTTCTGAAGTGATATATAAGGGCTTTTTTGGGGTTTTGTGTTGATTTTTGGAGATGTTGTGGTTAATCTTGATGAGAATGTAGTTAATTGAGGAGGTGGAGGGTAGTTTTAGCATTATTTTGCTGATGAATGAACATTTTTTACTAAACAAAGGTTTTTTTTGGGTTTTGTGTTGGTCTATGTGAAGTGAATTTGGAGAGATTTGTGGTTAATCTGGGTGAGAATGTTTGTTCCCTTTTTTGGATTTTTTTTTGGCTGTTGAATGAATTATTTGTGGCAAAGAAAAGATTTTTGGGTTTTGTTTGTGTTGATTTTGGAGGTGGAGAGTAATGTTAGCTTTATGGATGGAAGGGATTTTTGTGTTTTATTTGTTCGATTTTTCTTTTTTTTCCTTTTTTGGCTGTTGAATGAGTGACTTGTAATAAAGAAAGGATTTTTTGGTTTTTTTTTGTTGCTCTATGTGAAGTACATTTGTAGTTAATCTTGAGGAGTATGTAGTTAATTTTGCTGTCCAATGGATGATTTTGTTGTAATAAGAAGGCATTTTTGGGATTGTTGTGGTTCAGAATGATTTGTAGTAAATAAAGGATTTTGATTTTATTTGTGTGGATTGAGGAGGTGGAGAGTAATGTTAGCATTATTGATGGAAGGGGTTTTTGGGTTTTATTTTTTTTGTTTTTCGGATTCTTTTTTGGCTGTGGAATGAATGATATGTGGTAAAGAAAGGATTTTCTTTGGTTTTTGTTTGTGTTGATTGAGGAGGCGAGGGATTTTTCTTTGGTTTTTGTTTTTGTTGATTGAGGAGGCGGAGGGATTTTTTTTGGGTTTTTTTGTTTTCTTTTGTTGGTCTATGTGAAATCTTGATGAGAATGTAGTTAGTTTTTCTGTTCAATGGATAATTTTGTTGTGAAACATGGAATTTTGGGTTTTGTTGTGGTTAATTGGAGGAGAATGTAGTTGGTTTTGCTGTTCAATGGATAATTTTGTTGTGATACAAGGGAATTTTGGGTTTTGTTGTGGTTAATCTGGAGGAAAATGTAGTTGGTTTTGCTGTTCAATGGATAGTTTTGTTGTGATACAAGGGAATTTTGGGTTTCGTTGTGGTTAATCTGGAGGAACATGTAGTTAGTTTTGCTGTTCAGTGGATAATTCTGTTGTGATACAAGGGGTTTTTTGGGTTTTGTTGTGGTTAATCTGGAGGAGAATGTAGTCAATGTTGCTTTTCTATGGATAATTTTGTTGTGATAGAAGGGTTTTTTTGGGTTTTGTTGTGGTTAATCTTGATGAGAATGTAGTTAATTGAGGAGGCGGGGAGTAGTGTTGGCATTAATTTTGCTGTTTGTTGAACAATATTTACTAACGAAAGGATTTTTTTGGGTTTTGTGTTGGTCTATGTAAGTACATTTGTGGTTAATCTTGAGGAGAATGTAGTTGACTGAGGAGGAGAATGGTGGTAGTTTTATTTTTCTGTTCAATGGGACAATTTGTAATAAAGAAAGGATTTTGGGGTTTGTTTGTGTTTTGTTGTTTTTAATCTGGAGGAGAATGCAGTTGATTGAGGAGGCGGAGAGTAGTGCTAGCATTATTTTGCTGGTCAATGGACGAAGGAATAGAAGGGATTTTGGGTTTTGTTTGTGTTTTGTGTTAGATTATGTGGATTACTTTCGGTAGAAGTTGTGGTTAATCTTGATGAGAATGTAGTTGATCGAGGAAGCGGTTAGTAGTATATGCATTAATTTTCAGTTCAATGTGGTAATTCTATAGTGATAAAAGGGATTTGTGTTTTCTGTTAGCTTATCTGGATTACATTGGGGAGGCAAGGTGGTTAATCTCGATGAGATTGTATTTAATTGAGGAGTCTGAGGGTAATAGTAGCATTAAATTTTCTGTTCAATCGTACAATCCTATAGAAGGGCTTTTGGGTTTTGTTTGTGTTTTATGTTAGACTATGTGGAGTACTTTCGTTCGAAATTGTGGTTAATCTTGACGAGAATGTAGTTCCCTGAACGGGGTGTGTGAGTGATGTTTATAATTTTCAGATAGATAGTATATAGTATTATCTTGTGGTTGCATTGTTCCCTGTAGTAGCTAGCAGCTAGCAGTGTTTGTTTATTTTGAGCATTGTATTAGCTTATATGCTTTTACGTTTTTGTGTTTGTTATAATGTTATCTGTCCTGAGCCGGGGGTCTATTGGAAACAACATCTCTACTTCACCTGAGGTAGTGGTATGGTCCGCGTCACTTTACCCTCCCTAGACCCCACTATGTGGGATTACATTGGGTATGTTGTTGTTGTTTGCTTGACGAGAATGTAGTTAATCGAGGAGGCGGAGAGTAGTATTAGCATTAGTTTTTCTGTTCAATGAGGCAAACCAATAGTGGTAGAAGAGATTTTGTGTTTTCTGTTAGCTTATCTTGATTACATTTGGGAGACTCTGGTTAATCTCGATGAGATTGTCTTTAAATGAGGAGGCCGAGAGTAATATTAGCATTAGATTTTTTGTTCTATCAGACAATCCTATTGAAGGGATTTTGGGTTTTGTTTGTGTTTTGAGTTGGCGTCTATGGAGTACATTTGGAGACAGTTGTGGTTAATCTGGAGGAGAATGTAGTTGATTGAGGAGTCGTGGAATAGTGTTAGCATTATTTTGTTGTTCAATAAACAATCTGTACTAAAGAAAGGTTTTTGGATTTTGTGTTGGTCTACATGAAGTGCATTTGGAGACAGTTGTGGTTCATCTTGATGAGAATGTAGTTGACTGAGGAGGCGGAGAGTAGTGTTAGCATTATTTTTATTGTTCAATGGGATAATTCTATAGCGAATGAAGATATTTTCAGTTTTATTTGTGTTGTGTTAGCTTTTGTGGAGTACATTCGGGAGACCTTGTGGTTAATGTTGATAAGAATGTAGTTGATCAAGGAGGCGGAGAATAGTGCTAGTATTAATTTTCTGTTCAATGGACAATTCTGTAGTGATAGAAGGAAATTTGGGTTTGATGTAGATCAAAGTGACACTACTTCAAGGAGGTCTTTCACAAGGAGTCAAGCTAAGGACCTTCAAGCATTGCAAGCTTTATGGGTGAAAATGGAATATTCGGAAGACTCCAACATGGAAGACTAGAAGATATATTAAATGCTCTACCATTTTAATTAGCTCGTAATTTTAGCGAAGGATAATTTGGTCTTTCTTTACTACTTTTAACCTTAGTATAAATAGTAGAATATTAGGGTTACATAATGAGTTTTTGACATTTGAAAATTGTGCCGCCGGTGGGGGAATGGGAACCTTTGGCGAATTTCAACATCGTGTCCTAGGATTTGCAAGTAAGATTTCTATCTTATTGAGGATTCTAATAAATTAGATGCACTTTATTCCCAATTAAGTTATGTTTTGGTTGGTTTCTCCACTACATCTTTCGATTGTTTTATATAGTTGTGTCTATCTCTCTTTAATTCCTATCTTATCTTTTTATTTTCTTGTTTTAAATTAGGGGTTTATTTGTGTTTTTGTGTTTGCTTATGTGGAGTACTTTCGGGAGATGTTGGGGTTAATCTTGATGATAATGTGGGTTTATTTGTGTTTTTGTGTTTGCTTATGTGGAGTACTTTCGGGAGATGTTGGGGTTAATCTTGATGATAATGTAGTTAATTGAGGAGGAGGAAAGTAATATTAGCATTAATTTATCTGTTCAATGGACAATCCTATAGCGATACAAGGGATTTTGGGTTTTATTTGTGTTAGCTTATGTGGAGTCCATTTCGGAGATGTTGTGGTTAATCTCGATGAGAATGTAGTTAATTGTGGAGGTGGAGAGTAGTATTAGCATTAATTTTTTTATTCAATGGGACAGTCATATAGCGATAGAAGGGATTTTGTGTTTTATCTGTGTTAGCTTTTGTGGAGTACATTTGGGAGACTTGACGTTAATCTCTATGAGAATATATTTAATTGTGGAGGCGGAGAGTAGTATTAGCATTGGTTTTCTGTTTAATGGGACAATCCTATAGCGATAGAAGGGATTTAGGGTTTTATTTGTGATTGTGTTAGATTATGTAGAGTACTTTCGGGGGACTTTGTGGTTAATCTCGATGAGAGTGTAGTTAATAGTGTAGGTGGAGAGTAGTATTAGCATTAATTTTCTGTTCAATGGGACAATCATATAGCAATAGAAGGGATTTTGGGTTTTATTTGTGTTTTGTGTTAGCTTAAGTGCATTTGGGAAACACTGTGGTTAATCTCGATGAGAATGTAGTTAATTGTGGAGGCCGAGAGTAGTATTAGCATTAATTTTTCTGTTCAATGGGACAGCCCTATAGCGATAGAAGGGATTTTGTGTTTTATTTGTGCTAGCTTCTGTGGAGTACATTCGGGAGACTTGACGTTAATCTCTATGAGAATATAGTTAATTGTGGAGGGGAAGAGTAGTATTAGCGTTGGTTTTCTTTCTAATGGGGCAATCCTGTAGCAATAGAAGGGATTTAGGGTTTTGTTTGTTTTTGTGTTAGATTATGTAGAGTACTTTCGGGGGACTTTGTGGTTAATCTCGATGAGAGTGTAGTTAATAGTGTAGGTGGAGAGTAGTATTAGCATTAATTTTTCTGTTCAATGGGATAATCATATAGCAATAGAAGGGATTTTGGGTTTTATTTGTGTTTTGTGTTAGCTTAAGTGCATTTGGGAGACACCGTGGTTATTACGATGAGAATGTAGTTGTGGAGGCAGAGAGTAGTATTAGTATTCATTTTTCTGTTCAATGGGACAATCCTATAGCGATAGAAGGTATTTTGGGTTTTATTTGGGTTAAGCTTATTTGGAGTGCACTCAGGAGACTTGTGGTTAATATAATGTTACCAGTTTCAATAAAAAGACTTGTGGTTAATCTAGATGAGAATGTAGTTAATTGAGGAGGCGGAGAGTAGTATTAGGATTATTTTTATGTTCACTTGGGCAATCATATAGCGATAGAAGGGGTTTAGGTTTTTATTTGTGTTTTGTGTTAGATTGTTGAGTACTTTCCGGAGCTTGTGGTTTTTCTGGATGAGAATATCGTTAACTGCGGAGGCGGAGAGTAGTATTAGTATTAATTTTTCTGTTCAATGGGATAATTCAGTAGCGATGAAGGGATTATGGGTTTTATTTGTGTGTTGTGTTCGCTTATGTGGAGTACTTCCGGGACATGTTGTGGTTAATCTTGTTCATTAGAAAGGCATGTATTTTCATTTTTATTTAGGATCTTTGTTATTTACTTTTGTGGCATGAGAATGTGGTTAACTGAGGAGGCGGTGAGTAGCATTAGCATTATTTTTCTGTTCAATCGGACAATTCTGTAGCGATGGAAGGGATTTTGGGTTTTATTTGTGTTTTGTGTTAGCTTATGTGGAGTAAATTTGGGAGACGACGTGGTTAATCTGGGTGAGAATGTAGTTAATTGAGGAGGCGGAGAGTAGTGTTAGCATTAATTTTCTGCTCAGTGGGACAATTCTGTAGCGATAGAAGGGATTTTGGATTTTATTTGTATTTTTTGTTTAGCTTATATGAAGTACATTCAGGAGACATTATGGATAATCTCGATGATAATGCAGTTAATTGTGGAGGCAGAGGGTAGTGGTATGTTATATTCAAGTGGATTACTTATTGAATTAAGAGGGTGATTTTCAGGGAAAGCTGGTAAATGTGTGGGATCCAGGAAATCTATCATTGAAAATGCAATGAGAAAAATCAGAGACGGAGCTAGTATTTCTGCTCGTTTTGTTTCTCTGTTTGATGAACAATTCTGTAGATAGGAAGGGATTTTTGGTTTTCTTTGTGTTTTGTGTTTGCCTGTGTGAAGTACATCTGGACACATTTTGGTTAATTTCAAATGTAATTAATTGAGATGGCAGAGAGTAGTGTTGGTGTCGTGTGGTTTGTTATATTTTAGTGTGAATATTGATCGAGTAAAGAGGGTGATCTTTTTCTTCAGGAAAGTTGGTAAATGTGCGGAATTCAGAAAATCCTACATTGATAGTTCAATAGAAGGATTAAATCTTTAAGTATTTCATCAAAAAATATTTTTTTCGTGGCAATTTTATTTTGGACAGTTAGTTAGCAGAAAACAATATCTGTTTCGAAAGGTTACGACTTTTTGAAACAATAAAACCTTTCCAGATTAATTTTTTGAATGTTTTTAACTTTGTTCCATTGTCAAAGCAGCTGCTTTTAGATGGCTGGTAAAATGCTTGTTATATCCTAAGGAGAGAATTATTTATTATCCCAAAAAATAGGATCACACTATTCAAAAAGTGTTTCCAAAAGCACCTGCCTTCTTTCCTTCTGTAATCCTGTTTCTTCTTTACGTATCTCTTACTGTATGATTCACTTAAATATTTGTCTTTTCCTTGATGATGTTCATTTAAGAGAAAGATTGACCTTGTCCTGGAATTGTCGAGATAAATTTCTATTTTTTGCTTTTTTGTTGCTCCTGACTTCTCTCTCGACTTCATGGTGCCTGCATTGTCCAAATTATTGTTGGTTGTACATTGTATTACAGACTAAGATGTTGCTCTTTGCGATGTTTAAGTTTCAGCTGGCTACATGGCACCTCATTTCGAAAACGAGCTTGATCATATCCAACAGCAACCCGCCAATTCGCGTGAGGCTATTTGGAGACAAGTTGAAAAGGAGCGTATTAGAGAGGAGATTATGGCAGAAGAGATTGCTCGAAGACGCATGTTGGAGCTTGAAGTAAGAAGAGAGATCATGATGGAAAGAGAATTAGCAAAGCAGAGTGGAGGAGGATTTTCTCCTTTTTCTTCGACTGTAACGAGTTTCTCTCCCGCACTTCCGTTCTTGAAGCAACAGACTGGTGTAGGTTCTGTAGAGGAAAGGCTTGCAAAGTCACTTGAGAACAGGATGGGAAGGGGGATATCACTCTCTAGATTGGGTGCGCGAAATGAAATTGGGAAGCTTGAAGTACTACCATTTGAGGAGAGGATTCCAGAGATTCCTTTTCAGCGGGACTTGGAACCAAAAATTTCTGCTTTGAAGCCTGTAACCCATAATGCAGAGCCAATGATTTTTGAATTAGAGTCCCCTAACCAAGAGAAAGACAAGACCATCCTTCTGGTTAGTATATTCTTCCTGTTCATCCTGCATACGTCTGTATTCCATTTTGCTATCCTGAATGAAGGGTGTGTCTGATTTTCTTTAACCATCGCCTTGTGTTGTTAGATGTGTATATTCTGTTTGAGGTAATTACTCCTTTCTGGAGTCTAGTTTCAGCAATCAGCATTGATGCAATATCTTTCCTGCTTTCTTGTGCGGCCTGCCACTTGTATGCTATTTCACTTGTGATGTAACATATGTACTTGCATAAATGCGAATTGAAGTACTGTGTGCTGATTAGTTCAGATGCTATACTGAAATTAGTGAGAACTGTTTAAAGAGTTGAAGTTTTTCTAATCTTTTGTTTCTTCTCTCTCTTTGGTGAAGTGAGTATTTAGATAGCATTGTTTTTCTGGATTCAATTCAAAATAATTGCTAAAATCAGTCGATGCATAAATCCATCTTTATGCTTTATACCGGTTCGTAACTAACACTAGGGATCTCCTTTCCAATGCATATCCTACCGATTGCAGCTAATCCTAGGACTGCATTCATATACTTGCAACGCAATTTCTTAGGTTCTTTCTCTCATTGTCTTTTGGTATTTCTGTGTGTGTGTCTTTGTTTTTCCCTTTTTCTTGCCGTCTTCGCCTTTATTGAATGGTAGAGTTTTTAACTGGACCCTTGGTAACTCCCAAGCATGTCATATCTCATCTAGCAAGAAGAATGAGGAAGTAGATCGACTCTATTTCATCTGATAGTGGTAAAAAAAATTGCACAGTAATGTCCGTGTTATATCTGTAATTACTTTAAAGTACAAATGTTTCTTTTCAATTTTTTCCAGTGCCTTTTGATAACTACTAAGGTTACTAAGTAGAACAACAACGACGACGACATCCCCAATGTAGTCCCACAAAGTAGGGTCTGGGGAAGGTAGAGTGTACCTAGACCTTACCCCTACACAGATAGCTGATTGAAACAGAACAATAACTACTACAAAATAATAAGATGATCGAAGTATAAGAAACAACAGGTGGTAATAGAAATCGAAGGACAAGAAACTACAGGAGCAATACTACGACTACTAGTATGGATGGATACCAAACAACACACTCCTACCTAGTAGTTTCCTACCCTAATCCGTGTCCTCCACAACCTCTGACCTAAGGGCGTCCTCGGTAAGCTGAAACTGCACCATGTCCTATCTCATCACCTCTACCCAATACGAAAGTAGGAGAAGCTAGGTAGATATTGCAGTATGCTTGAGACCATAATATGAGCTGTAGATTGATCTTGTTTTCTGCGCTTTGAGTTGTTCCACATAGTTTTTGGCTGAAGTGATCAAAACTGGGAAATGATTCGCAAGATGAGGCTTTTTTGCGTATAATTGCTATTTCTTTATTGAATATAATAATAAATGATAACAAATGGGTGAAACAAGTATTGCGCATATCTCTTTGAAGTTGGTTTGTTGTAGTAGTGTTGCTCTCATCACTTATCTGGATTTTATGAAATTAATTGTCAATAGGCTTTCAGTACCTTTCACCACTAATCTGGTTGAATTTTGAAGCATTGTTTGTTCACAAACTTCTCTTGAGCTTTTGGTTGCAGGCTAAGCCTAACACAAGTCTCTCCGGAGCAAAACGCAAAGCTGACACACCACCAGTGGAGATCTCCAGCAAGCCTCCATCAATCGTTGAAAAAAAGAAAAATGCTAAAGAGGACTGGAGTTGTGCTCTTTGCCAGGTAAGCGCTACTAGTGAGCGTGGTCTGAATGATCACCTCCAAGGCAAGAAGCACAAGTCAAAGGAAGCTGCTTTGCGAGCTTCGAGGGATGGGAAGAACTACAGTATTGGTCTTTTTCCAAAGAAACCTAAATCCATCAACATTTCAGAAGCCAACGACAATCTTAGCATGGTGGAAATGGTAAAACCCAAAGTTGAATTTTTGCCTTGCAACAAATCAGGTGAGGGATCATCTCTGGTTATTCTGGAGAAAGAAGGTGCAAAGGACAACGTCGCACCAGCTTTGCTTCACATTGCTGATGACTTGAAAAAAAGTGCAAATGCTTCTCCAAAAAAGAAGACTAAGAAGAGGTACCAATTTTGGTGTGCCACATGCAAAGTAGGGGCTTTGTCGGAGATTTCGTTGGAGGCACATAGGGTAGGGAAGAAGCACAAGGCTCGCCTCCTTCAGCTGAGCAGCATTGCTAATGCAGCTCCTAACGTTGAGAACACTCAACCTGTCAATGAAGCAGTAGAAGTTGTCGAAGAAACTGAAGTGATCGATGATGAGGGTGCCATTGTTGATAGAATTAACCCCAAAGAACAGGAGGAAGTGTCCACCGGCGATGAGTGAGTTCAGTCATTTTCAGTATCATATCATGATTAGACGTAGCGGTGGGGATATATTGTGAAGTAAACTGTAATAGCTTGTCTACCATTTTGTGATTTCAACTCTTAAAACTTAATCTTAGACTCTTGTCTAGACAATTGTGTGTTTTCATTCTAGGGGTTCGTTTTTCAGTTTTTGCAAAATTGAAAAGCTTCGGAGTGAAGGGTCAAAAACACACCCAAACTCCCAAAGTATCCCCGTTAGTTTCATACTTGAACTATCAGGTGTGTGTTCATCGCAACACACCTGAACTATATTCACTTTTCCCGCCTAGACGTTGGTGATATTTCATGGAGGAAAAGTGAACGTTAATGGTTAAGGTATGTTTTGATAAACGGCTGGTGTTAGTTGAGGTATGTTAAACTCAAAAAATGGGGATACGTTAGGTGTGTTTTTGACCTTGAACTCAAAAGGCTTTTTGAAATGGTGTTTGATAGAAGTTTTCTCATTCGAAGGTAAACCCCGTGTTTATTATCTCTTCGAGTGCTTCCAGCGCACAAGGTAAATGTATTCATGTGCAATAGCTCGCAAATTACACAGGGAAGATAACGTCTAATTGCATGTGACCTAGTGCAAGCCTTGCACCTTACTTTAATGTTTGTCTAGTTGGAGATTTGTCTTTCTTGACAAATATCGACAGATATGATTTGGTGTAAATATCGAGTGAAAGTTTGCAAACTCTCCCCAAGTATAATTTATGTGAATCTCGAGAGGATAGTGTATTTGCAAATCTTACCACTTATCTTGTGATGGTGAGAAGGTTATCTTTGATAGACCCTCGGCTCTAAGATAGATGATAACAGACGGCATCAGAAAAAGATACTCCCTCTGTCTCAATTTATATAACTCACTTTCTTTTTTAGTCAATCCCAAAACAAATAACGCATTTCTATATTTAGCAACAATCGAATTTTAAAATACCCTTTTTGATATTCATATCGCACCATTTAAGCTCGTCTCAATACAACAGCATAATAAGTATAATCACACAAGTACGGCTGAGAGAAAAAAGGATGTTCGAAGATCTTACCCCTCCACCTCTGACAGCAGAGAGAGAGACCGTCTGCGATAGACCCTCTTGTCTCCCTCTAATGTAGAAAAATCAACAAACAAAGAGCATAATGCAAATTTCTCCAAGAAAAACACCAAAGAACATATTCTACTTTATGTAGAGAACCAATTATGCCAACTATATTTTCCTCATTGCCAATCAATATAGCATTTGTACCATTATCACTAACATATACCTGAGTTTTCTTTATACAAAAAGGCAAAAAACACACCTACATATTGAAAGGAAAAAAAATACCTCTATTGGTAAATTTCCTTTTATAATCGAGAAATCCTCGAGGGTCAGTAGAGACCTCTTTCGATAAGCTACAACTTCAGAAACGCTCGCTCGCCCTAGATCAAAAGTTTTCGAGTGATATTTTATTGAAAACCGAAGGATGGATCGATCAAACCCTCAAAGCGACAGGGTCTTGCCACGATATCTTGCGCTTCTCAACACGTGAAGTTCCTTCTCCCACATTTCTGCATAGCGACAACTTTAAGTCTTTGTGCTGATCATCGTTTGTGTTTTGAATTAATCCTCTCTTTGGCTCCTCAAAGTTCAATGGTTCAAAATTTGCTTGCGGCGGCTCCTCTTCCCCTACCTGCAAAATTAGGTGTCAATGCCGAGTGTTTAAACGTATTCCTCGCAAAATGTATTATAACACATACTCCCTCTGTCCCAGAAAGAACGATACTATTACTATATTCGGAAACTTGTTCATTTCAAGCTTTCCATTTTATTGTCAATGACAACGATAGAAATGTCATAGCATATATAAATACACAAGTTTAAACTTGGGATTTCTTGTTTAGATACTTACTGAGATTTCATTCAAATCGATGACCGGAGCTCGACTAGGCAATACAACATCTTTCCCGCCATGACCAGTTTCCTGATTCAAATCAAAGACGGGTGTGGTGCTCCTCGAAATAGAGCTGTTCCCAGCGAATGACCTGTCATTCTGATTCATATCAAACGGTGGAGCTGCTTTTCGGAGTAGCACTTCCTTGCCACTATGTACTCTTGGTGTATGCTTCAAACTTGAAACTGTACTATGCAGAAAAGCGTTATGCACAAGAATATCGGGAGGGGTCTTCTGCCGAGAAGCTTCGTTTGCAGCTTGAATCCTTGCTTTCTGTTTCGGTACAGGAAGAGGGGGCAGTTTGTATTGCTTTGCCTCCTTTTTGCTGAGAAATCGATCTTTCATCCCGTCTTTACAGTAAAACTCTGAGTTTGGCAACGCTGCGCGTTCTTGCTGTTCCGGATGACTTGATGACTTCATCTGCATTAGGTACTTGTGTCTTTGGCGCAAGAAACTGCAAATATGCGGAATCCATTTGGAGTAAATACGACAGCGAAAATACGATAAGACTAAACAAAACTCAGAGATGAAGTCAAAAACTTACCGAACTTCAGCAAGTAATCTTTGTTTCCTCATTTTCGCATCCTCCAATTTGTCCCTCATGTCATTAGTTTCCTGTAAATAATAATTAATAAGTTACGGTTTTATCGACTGAACATTCACAATCACACTTTTTATGCAACTTGACGAAGCGGAAATCAAACAAACTCCTATTGTATTATAAACTGAACCAACAGAATAAACTGGTGAACAAACAAATGAAGGGAAAGCTCGAAATGTTTTCTTAACCACCATGACGTCCGGGCCAACTTACATACGTGCACCTCAACTAAATCCACGGGTACTTGCTAGCCTCCCACCGGCACAAGTACCATACAACTCGACTAATTCACGATACTTGCTACCTCCCACCAGCACAAGTCTCAAACTTATTCTTAACTAGTAGATAACTTCTATACGGATCTTTTTGTACCATTGTACCCTATTACTAATACTACTATATCGCAAACTAATTTCACACAACTAAGGAAAACACAAGAACCAACATAAAACAACTATTGAATAAACAAGTCCATGGAACATCCCCAATAGTAGAGAACTAAAAAGACCACAAAAACAAATCAAAACCAAGAACCAGTTCCTTAACAACAAAAACACCAATAGACACAAATCAAGAAACTGATCTACACAAACGCCCCGAATAACACAACAAACAACATTTATCAAGGAAAAGCATAGATTTTCAAAACAACCTCAAAAAAAAAAAAAAAACTTTATACATTATGGAGTTCTTGAAAATCCTGAAATAGAGTCTAATGTTTCAATCTAGCCTTAGTATCCTCATACATCACATAAGGCGATGATTCTAAAGCAACCCTTTTCATCTTCTTAGACATATCAATCAAATCACACTGAAAACTTCCGCGCACCTCAACTAATTCCATGGGGTACTTTCTATCTCCCATCGGGACAAGTATCGTGTAACTCAACTAATTCCACGGGCAGCTGCTAACTCCCACCAGCACAAGTATCGTGTAACTCAACTAATTCCACGGGGCACCTGCTAACTCCCACCCACACAAGTACCGTTTAATTCAACTAATTCCACGGATACCTGCTACCTCCCACCAGCACAAGTATCGTTTAACTCAACTAATTCCACGAGTACTTGCTACCTCTTAAAAACACAAGTCTAAAACTTATCCTCAACTAGTAACTATCATCTATATGGATCTTTTCCTTCCATTTTGCCCTATTATTAATACTCACTTCATCACAAATATAGACACCCTCACCTCTGAGGTAGAGATACAAACTACGTACACTCTACCCTCGCCAAGATACACCGGATATGTTATTGTTGTTGTATCACAAATATAGCAATAAGTATCAAGTAGGAATCAAAACCAAAGGCCAAGGGAAACAAATCAAACCAAGAACCACTTCCTCAACAACACAAAACACAAAACCAATCTAACAACAGAAAACACCAACAGACACAAATCAAGAAACTGAAAGACCCCAAATCACACAACAACAACAACAACAAAACATTTATCAAGAAAAAGCATAGATCTTCAAAACAACCTCAAAAAAAAAACACAAACTTTATACCTTATGGAGTTCTTGAAAGTCCTGAAATAGTGTCTGATGTTTCAATCTAGCCTTAGTATCTTCATACATCACATAAGGTGACAATTCTAAAGCACCCCTTTTCATCTTCTTAGACATATCAATCAAATCAAACCCAAAAACAATACTTAAAATCACAATAAAGATCCAATCTTTGAAGCAAATAAACAAGAATCAAGAAAAGGGTATGGTGTTAAAAGAGAGAAAAAGAGAAAAAAGGGAAGAGAAAAGAGGCGTGTGAAAGGAAAAGGATGGAACAATAATACAAAAACACAAATAGGGTAAGCAAGAAAAGGGGTGGAAGGTGGGATGTATGGGGGGTGGGGGTGGGGGTGATGGAGAGTTTGATGATGTTCTGACCAAGACAAATCCACATAAACCGGTAAACAAGAAAAAAGAAAAAGGAAAAAAAAAGACAGTATAGTACATGTAATATATACAAAAAAACACATTGTGTTTTCTTGTTTGTTGTTCTTTTAAGACAGTGATGAAGATGGAAGTTTGGGGGGGTTGGGGGGGTGAGGGGGTTGTTGTAGCAGAAAAAGGGTATATGTGGAAAAATTTGTGTTGTTTTTCCATTCTTGATTTGTCTGGGGGGTTGGGGGGGGGGGGGGTTGTAGCAGAAAAGGGTATTTATGGAAAAAAAAATTGTGTGTTTTACTTTGTGTTGGAGGGACTTTGAAGACAATTGTGTTTGTTTTTCCATTCTTGATTTTGTTTCTTTTAATTTGCTATGTGAATAAATTTTGGTCCAGCTGGGCCATTAGAGAGAGTTTGATGGTGTGTGTCTCTTTATTGATTTTGTTGGGGGGGTTGGAGTTGGGGGGTGGGGTGGTTCGGGGGTGGGGGGTGGAATTTCTTGTTTCTTGAATCATCTTCCTACTCATTTTCTTTTGTGCTCTCTGTAAGTATCATCATGCATGTATATGTAGGGATAGAAGAAAAATGAGGTAATCTATGAGGTGGACTTCTTGTTGGATTTTGGGGGGTGGGGCGTGGGGGTGGGGGTGTATTTTTTCCACTTGAGAGAGAAGTGATGAGGCCATGGATTTTGCTGAAAAAGAGCATGAGATAGAGAGAGAGAAGATGCTTCTTTTCTTTTTTCTTTGTGATTAGTATGGTAGGTGTTATTGGTTGGAAGAAATTGACAAGAATGGTCCTTTATATTTGGGATATGCTTAAAACAGTGCCTTGTATATTTTCTTATATATAGTTTTGACCCTTTAAATTGATCAAAAATAAATATATGTGTGACATCTCTATTTTGGACTTAAGATGTATATTCTCACTTTTGCATGTATTTTATTGTGTTGTATCATTGAACTTGCACTCAGGCGGGAATGATAGTATCTTGTACCTGAATCGATGGCTCACTTTTTCTAATTAATGGAGAAGAGGACCGAAACGTGTCACTGAATGACTCTACTGAGACGAAGATGGGTTGTCAAGAACGTAGAGGAGGTAGGATGGCCAGTTGGTCAGATCTAGTATGGATCATACATGGACCGTAGTTGGAGTCGTCGGCTCTTGTTCTATTTTTAGTCCTACTCAGCTTGATGCTTTTAGACTGTAATTTGTTTTAATATCACTAGTCGATTGTTAATTTTATCTTATGACTGGTCGATTATTATTATTATTATGTCGTATATAAATAGCGTACAACATGGTACTTCCTCTTGAATATGCCATGACAATTCATTATCACCAAGGCAAATGAAACAGAGTGAGAGTGAGAGTTGATCTCTGATGCAACCTTATCTCGATTATGAAATCGGTATTTATGGGTGAACATATGTGTGACATCTCCTATTTTGACTTGAAGATGACTTATGTATATATTCTCACTTTTGTATGTATCTTCTATGTTAGCGTCGTTGAACTTGCACTCCGTCTTCTATTTTTAGTCTTAATTAACTTGAAGTTTTTGGATTCAATGGTTTGTCTCCATATCACTAGTCAATTGTTAATTTTGTCTTGTGACTTGCCGATTATTATTATGTCGTATATAATGCCATGACAATTCATTATCACCGAGGCAAATGAAACTGAGGGAGAGTTGATCTCTGTTGCAGCCTTATCTCGACTAGAAAGTGTTTCGAGTCTCCTCCAATTGTCCTCACTTGAGTCTTGGATTCATCATACATATTTTTAATCACTTTATTGTATGTCACAAGTACACCTCTATACTCCAAGTATCTCCATGAGACCTTCCCCCAAACTTTGTCGTGTGTCTTTTGTAGGTCAAGGAACACCATATATAATTCTATTTTCCTCTCCTATACCGCTCCAATAGTCCCCCGAAAAGGATTCGAATTAGTTATATAAACAGAGATATCCCTCCTTATTCTCATCTCGGTCAGCCTTTTTCCAACTTTCATAGTTGTGCTTAGTAGTTTGATACCTCCTATTTGTTATAAAACGGGACAATTGTACTCCATATTAATTCTCAGAGCATTCTAATCTTTCAGAAAATAACATTAAACAACTTGTTTTTTTCTAAATCTACTTTGCTTGCGATTTTTTAAAATACTATAGGAATCTCGTCTGGCCCGATCACTCTTCTCCCGTGAAGTGCACATTCTTTAATTAAGAGTTTATGAAAATATGTTTATTTTCTTCCACCAGTACTTTATCATCCTCGTCCTTAATGCACTCCACTAGTCTAGGGTTGAATATTTAAGAAATGATATTAACAAACTTACAACAACAATAACATGCTCAGAGTATTTTCACAAAGTGAGATTTCAGGGGTAAATTGTACACAGTCCATATCACTACCTCAGATGAAGTAGAGAAGCTGTTTTCAGTAGACCCCCGACTCAAGACAAATATCAATATAACAAACAAACAAAAAATAAAAGTACACAATAAAAAAAAATATCATACCGCTAGATAATAAAAGAAATAAGACATCCACTAGGTAATATTGACAAACTTAGGAGATCAAAATTATTCATAAAATATTTAAGGGACTACTTTAATTTATCTCAAAAATAAGGGAGTATTTTTGTTATTCTCATTTTTATTTATTGTGTACCTTGTTTTTAGGCTTTGATAATGATGGAACTTTTCTAGCATATTAAATATTATTAAATTATATTATTAATAGTGTCTTGTTTTTTTTTTTACTATTATGCCCTCACTTTCTTGAAGTGAATCATTTTGACTTTGGTTCAAGATTCATCACCAAACTCAAATGGGCAACCATGAATGTGAAGCTTTTATTTTAAATCTTGTCAGCCATTAATATTTATTTGTGTGCCATATGGTCCCTACCCATATAAATGGATAAGGTTAATTTTGGCATATTTGATTTACTTTATTAGTGAGTTAAAAATTATTTGTATGTTATGTTTTAGAATGTAGAATATTTTTTGTTAATTAATTATATATATATATATATATATATATATATATATATACTTATTCTAGAGTCTATATGTATGAAATAATGCATAAATTTGCTCATAATTCAATTTTAATATTATATAATAATGCTAATTAAATATTATATTATCTTAATACATGATTTTATGATGATAATTATCTTGTACCATCAACCGAATATGAGCATCCATTATTACTTAGTCTGTTTTCAATTTAGATTTCATATTTTTAAAAATTTAATATTTAGAAAGGATTTGTTTTCGACTTTATCGTTTGCTTCATGTCATACTTCCTTATTTAGAAGTAATTTATATATTTTACTATACTCTTAATGAGTTGACGTATGACTATATATATAAAAATTCTTATAGCTATCATTATACTAGAAACTTACCTTATATAAAAGAATTAAACAGTTTATATCATAATTTGCATTGTATATAACTTTTTGGCAAAAAAGATTCAAATTTGAGTCATTTAATAAATTTGTTTAATGTGAATTTAGATTAATTAGACCAATACGTTTTGAATATCTAACTTTTTTGAAAGTTTTATTTTCTTTAACAATATGCTTTGGTCATATTTGCCCCTTTACTTCTCAATCTTTTAGTCTTTTATTGAGTTTACTCAATGCGAGTTCAATTAATTAGGATAATAGAACTTTTACTAAAGGATTCTTCATTTATTATATATATATATATATGCATAAAAATGTTTCGGCTTTGTGTATATAATAACATTTTCGGTAAAAAAAAATATTGATAGACCCTCTTACTCGCTAGCTAGCTAGTGTAAAATCCGTATTGATCAAATTAGTAAATTTTGAATACTGAATAGTTAAATCGAAAAAAAAATAATATCGGGAGACAAAAAGAAATAAGGGACTCTACTATATAGAGTGGTTGTAAAAATTGTTTTTCTTTTTTTAACATAAGAAATTATGAGTGATGGAGTCAGGATTTTTCACTAAAATGATTTAAAATATGACTAAATAAAAATACAAATTAGTTGAAGAGAATTTAACGTCTACTATATATACATATATTAGCCTCATATAAATAGTATAATTTTTTATCGAAAAAGTTCAGATGAACCCCTAACTTCAAACTGGTTCCGCCCATGAAAACTACTGGTGTAAGTTATAGTGGAGTAAGAAGGTACTTTAATCGGATTCTAATGTGGATAACGGACACCGAATGAAAAACATAAAAAAAGGATACTTTTTTCAATTGATAAATGTATGTTTATCCACAGATTTAAGGCAGAAAAGTTGATAGTTTTATTGAAAGTTTTGGTTGTCTACTTCTTTAATTTAGCAATATTGTTCTCTGTCATATTATTGTCCCCTTTTACTTCTCATCAACTTTTTTTTCCTTTTTGTTGCATCATTCTATATATCAACTATAAAGTAGAAAGGTGTTGTGAATTTTTGTAGGAGTGAGGTCAGAGGCGGAGTCAAAATTTCTGCTAAGAAGATTTAAAATTTGAAGAAAAAATTCATCGAAGAGGATTTAACATCTATGATATATACATATAAATCATTTTAATCATGTATTAATAGTATGATTTTTCATCAAAGAAGGCTTGAACGAATGCCCTATTACTAGGCTGACTCCGGCTCTGACCGAGGTGGTCATAAATTGGCTTTATGTGTGCATGCGTGTGAAGAAAGAAGAGAGAAAGGAAAAAAAAAAAGAATGAAAACCTTTATTCAAGCTACCTATATATTACTTTTACTTTTATAATGGTACTTTATAAAAATTACATATTGTGCAATTTTAAGGTTATTACTTTCTGCACATATGTATTCAGTTTTTATTTTAAAAATAAGATTGTGCAATTTTATAATTGTTACAGCTATCTGCACATGTACACATGCATAGCTGGTAATTTATATATTTAGTTCTGCTTTAAAAATAAGATTGTGCAATTTTATAACTGTCACTGGCTGCACATACACACCATAGTTGATAATCCGTAACCCGTATATTCAGCTTTCACTATAAAAACTCACTTTCTGCACATATACATATGCATAGTTGGTCACTCGTACATTCAGCTTCAGCATTGAAAATAAGATTGTGCGATTTTAGAGTTGTCACTGTCTGTACATATACACAGGCATAGTTGGTAACTCGCACATTCAGGATTCAGCTTCCGCTTTGAAAATAAGATTGTGCGATTTTAGAGTTGTCACTGTCTGCACATGTATACATGCATAGTTGGTAATTCGTACATTCAGTTTTCGCTTTAAAAATAAAATCGTGCGATTTTATAGTTGTTACTGATTGTACATACACACCTGCGTAGTTGGTAACTCGAATATTCAGCTTCCACTTTAAAAAAAAGATTATGGAATTTTATAATTGTCACTGGCTATACATATACACATGCATAGTTGGTAACTTGTATATTCAGCTTTCGACTTAAGAACAAGATTATGCAATTTTATAACTGTAAGTGTCTGCACATATACACATGTCTGTACATTCGACGTCCGATTTAAAATCAAGGTTGTGCAATTTTATAGTTGTAATTGTATGCACGTATATACATACATAATTGGTAACCCGTACATTCAGTTTTCGCTTTAAAAATAAGATTGTGCAATTTCATAATTGTCACTTTTTGCTAATCTACACATGCATAGTTGATAACCCGTACATTCAGCTTCCGCTTTAAAAATAAGATTGTGCAATTTTATAGTTGTAACTGTCTGCACATATACACATACATAGTTGATAACTTATACATCCATCTTCCGTATTAAAAATAAGATTGTGCAATTTGATAGTTGTCATTGTTTGCACATATCCAGATGCATAGTTGATAATTCATACATTCAGCTTCTGCTTTAAAAATAAGATTGTGCAATTTTATAGTCATCAAGATTGTGCAATTTTATAGTCGTCACTATCTGCACATATCCACACACATAGTTGATAACTCGTACATTCTGCTTCCGTTTTGAAAACAAGATTGTGCAGCGTGCAATTTTATAGTCGTCACTATCTGCACATATCCACATACATAGTTGATAACTCGTACATTCAACTTCCGTTTTGAAAACAAAATTGTGCAGCTTTATAATCGTCACTCTCTGCACGTATGCACATACATAGTTGATAACTCGTACATTCAACTTTCACTTTAAAAACAAGATTGTGCAATTTTATAGTTGTCACTGTCTGCACATATACACATGCATAGTTGGTATCCGTTCATTCAACTTCTGCTTTAAAAATAAGATTGTGCAATTTTATAGTTATCACTATTTGCACATATACTGATATACACATGCATAGCTGGTAACCCGTACATTTCACTTCCACTTAAAATCAAGATTGTAAAATTTTGTAGTTGTCAATGTTTGCACGTATACACAGGCATAGTTGATAACTCATAAATTCAACTTTCGCTTTATAAACAAGAATGTGCAATTTTATAGTTGTCACTATCTGCACTAGGGGTGGCAAAACTAGCCCAAATTCATTTGACCCACCCAACCCGTCCATGTTTTGAAGGATTGGGCTAGAGTGATTTTGAAGATAGACTGATTTGGGTCAGCCCAAGTAAACCCATCGTAAAGCATCAACCAAATGGGCTCACAATGATGCCCAACTTTGACCCATAAAGATGTTTAAACCTAGTATTTATAGTCTCATTTTTAATTTTTTTAATTTTTTTTAGTTGCTTCAATCATATTTTTTTTTTCGTCTTGAAAAAATTATTGTAATAAATATTTTTTTAATGAAAAAGTATTTGTCTTACACCATTCCCCTCTCCCTCCCCCTGCCCCCCCCCCCCCCCCCCTCCACAACTATTTTTTTTTTTGATTTTTTCTTTTAAAAAATAACTTTTTTACCCCATACACCGCCCCTTATCAAACCCCCCCACCCTCCCAACCCCCCTTTAAAAAATTATTTTTTAATTTATTTTTTGAGAAAATGGTCTATTACCCCCAACCTTTAGTCGAAATTCCAACTACACACTTATACTTTGCGGGGGTTCTATGACCCCCTGAACTATTTTAAAGTGGAATATTTACACCCCTGAACGCTGATATGGCAAGAGAGTGTGTTTCACTCTCTTTAACAATGAGTTTGTAACTGAACTCACATAACGAATTCAAAAATGAAAAGTTTCGTTCCTGAAGCAAATGTGTAAATCCGTGCAAATTTTCGTTCCTGAAGCAATTTTTTCTTCTAAACTTTGAGTTTAATAGTGAACTTTGAATTTATTATTTAACAAAGGTTTGAGATTGAAGAAAATCAAATGAAGAGAAAGGAAAAAAAGAAAAGAACAAAAGAATGGAGAATCATGATTGTGGAAGAACATGAATAAAAATAAATGGAAAAAAATAATGAAATGAAAAAGAAAATTTAAAAAGAATACAAAGGAAAAAATATAATAAGTAAAAGTAACTAATTTTTTATATTTAAAAAAATAATATTACGTGGCATGACGTGGCAGCGAGTGCAACTCACTACCTGAAATAATGTCTGGGCATGAACTTTTAGGGGTGTAAATATTTTATTTTAAAATAGTTCAGAGGGGTCATATGACCCCGCAAAATATAGGTGTGTAGTTGGAATTTGGGTTAAAGGTTGGGGGGCTTTTGACCATCTTCTCCTTATTTTTTTTAAAAAAATAATTATTTTCTTATATCCCCCCCTCCCCGTCCAAAAAAAGATATTTAATTTTTTTCTTATCCCACCCACTCCAGCCTCAACCTTTTTTTTTTTTAATCTGCATACAAGAGGTTTAAAAATAAATTACATAGAAATTATTATGAATAAAAACACAAAGTCAAATTTAAAAGATAACACAGTCCTTATGTCTAGTTAATTAAGGAGGGAACTAATATCAAGAAGAGCACTATAGTTAATTTTGTTGGTGTGGTGGTTTTAAATGGTGGATCAAAATTAAACATTTGAAATACGGGGTAGGTTGTGCTGTGAATGATTTTATTGCTTTTTTTTTTAGTTTTCTTTATTTTTACTTGAAAATAATAATTCTAATAATATAAATATAGATATAAAAAAAATATATATGAAATATAAGATAATATTAAATATTTAAATAATCAATAAAATAATTTTTTATTATGAAATGATAGTTTTTTATTGTAAGAATTCAAATAGGTTAATTCTCAAGACGACACTTGTTTTAATTTTAGGCTATAAACTATTCTTCTTTATTATATACAATTTTTAATTATTTAAAATTAGATAATTTTTTAATGAAGTATAAAAAGTTTGTAAGGAAAATTTAAATAAAGAGACCATAAAATTAACAAAAAAAAATTAACTACCCACTCTATTTCCTGTAGGCTTTAACAATTCAATCACCACACAAAATTACTTTTTTAATAAAAAAAATATTTATAAATTTTTTTTTAAAAAAATTAGATTCCTATATGATTTGTATTAGAACATAAGAGGACTCCCGTGTTATAATGAAAAAAAGACTCAACATACTTTTTTTATTTCACCAAAAAGATGTATACTCCTACATGAATATTAGAACTCCTAGGAAATAAATAAAACTTTTATTGTCTTCCTTTTATTTCCTTTTAAGAAATAAAGTTGTTGCTACTCTAATTTTGCTGGAAATCATTCATATTTTTCTTTTTTTCCCTCCTATACTATACTCTTACTAACATTAATTTTTCTCATATAATTTTAGCCATAATTTTATGGCTCCTAAAGTTAAATTAGATTAAATTAATTCGATAATTTAAAATTAAAATTAAAATATTTAAAAATATATGAAAAGAACTATAATTTAGATACATCTTAAAATGATGGTATTGCTTTACTCTTAAAAAAAACTCTTTTTAGAGTTATATGGTATAGGAAGCCTAAACCTTAATTTTAATGACGGCTTTATTGTGACATAATCGAAGGGACTCGCATTGCATAGATGACATTTGTAATCTAAGAACCTCAAAAAAGAAAAAGAAAGTTTTTTACATATAGAACACCTTATATGAACATTACCCTTTCCGGGTAATGTTTTTGAAGCTTGTTCGTTACGTAGTTTCTGTACACTCCTTTCAACTCGTTAACACAGTTTTTGTGCATTCCTTTCAACTCATTTTTGTTCCTTAATTTGCTTCGGTTTCTCCAATTCTTTAGCCTACATTTATCTTGATTTAAGTTTTAACTATCTAACTAACTTTATGCCTTAATCTAATTTCTTCATAACCTTCTATCTAGAGTCATGTCCTTGTTAAACTGAAATTGCATCATGTCTGTTCCATACAACATAATCAATCTGACCATCATTTTCTAGAACTAACCTTTAGCATTCTTAAATAAAAACTCCTACATGAAAAAAAGTTTCCAACGCTCAAAATAGACCTTGATAATCACATAATCTTCTAGCATGTATTATAGTGCTTAGGCAAGACAAAAACACTAAGGAAAAAACATGTTGCAAGACGATATAAAAATATCAAGAATCCATGGTGCTTCTATGTTTGAGCAAAGCACTGAAAATAAAATTGGTAATTTGACCAAAAAATATAACAACTCATTAGTTACATATTCAAAAGAAGCACAAAAAATCAATAAATTTTCATAAACGATAAATTTCCGAAAATGATTTAAGAGATTAAGTCATAAAACCCAAACTAAATAGCTTTGATCGATTAAACCCATTAATAATTCAATCTGTATGAGTTTTTTAATAATTAAACGGTAGGATAATATAGTGTATCAACTCTTGACATGTAGTATTCAAAAAGTAAGACTAAAATAAAATTTAACGGAAATATTGAAACACTGATCCAACTTATCCGAACTACAAACTCATTCTTTTTATTTTCCACTGAGGTCTGTCAGAAGAGCCACAACCTCCTCGTAGTTTGGTACTCCGTATAATTGAGTCTGTTGGGTTAGAATCCCCACCTAGATTCTCTAGACTTCGAAGCAGGCATAACAAAATTTGTGGACTTTAGCAAAAGTAAAGTTTTCATTATTTATTTGCTCTGTCAATTATGCGACCCTTAATTAATCTATGTCGTTTTTGTGATATGGAAGAGGGTTTAAGTAATGGTGGTGTGCTTTGACATGGAATGTCATACCAAGTTTGTATTTATTTACAACTCTAATTATGGTAATTATTATGCTATCAAATAAAAAATAGTTAAATAATCAAATGACAAATATTTAAGAAAAATAGTAAATGGCCTTTTTTTTTTATATAAAACAAACTTTATTTACAATTCTAATTATGGTAATTATCAATGCTACCAAATAAAAAAAATATCAATTTTCAGTACTCCTGATTTAGAATGTCTTACCATATATTAAAGTCCTGATCCCATATATTTTAGGATTCAATTTTATAAAGATAATTAAATTATAAATTATAAATTGAGAAAAAGAAAGGTGAAAAGACGATTTTATCTATTGCAGATATTTTTAATGAAGGGCAAAAAGTTCAAATCACTTTTCTAAGGCCTTTACACTTTTAATATATTATACATTATAGATATAGATTATAGATATAGATTATAGATAGATATAGATATAGAATATAGATAATTAAACTCACCCAAAATTTTAACCCATAGCCGCTTTTAAATAAGTAAAAATTACATATCTAACAACATGTTTACTAGTATTTACTAAAAATCCCAACTTTATTCAAAATCTCATAAAATGCCAACATTTGACCATTGAGGATACAAGTTAATTAACTTAGATACATACTACGGATACATATTTTAATTAAACTAACTAGCAAGTTTTAAGGGAAGTAACGGATCACTTAGCATTAAAACAATAATTAATCTAACTAATTATGGTAAAAATAAAATCCCATAATTTATGGCAATAAGTTTGTTATTCCACCTTTCTAATAAAAAATCTTTCACATAATTTGTTTTGAAATAGCAAATACTTCATACCGCGTGTTCCAAAGATTCAGACGATCAATTTTTTTCTGATTTGTTAATTTTGTTTGTTTATTTGAAATAAATGTTTCAGTGTTGTTACGTCATTTCGGTGTTTGGGTTAATGAAATCAACTATGTGGGCTATAGGAGCGATGAAACCATGATAAGTGAACATGTAACTTACAAAAAACTGATTTCGACAATTGTCGAAGAACTGAAAATAGACGAAACCAGAAAAAAATTGAGGCTCGTTACATTGTTGAAGAAAATGCTTGTCCGTTGTTGACTCGTTAGATTGACTGCATAAGTTAGATGATATCTTGAATTGAAAAATCATGCAAAACAACTTGTTTCTGCCAATTTTGATTATTTGTTGCAGTATTGTTGTCGGGTTTTTTATTTTGTTCTTATGTTGTACTAGATACATAATAACAAAAAATGTATTGTCATATATTAATATGTATCTTATTCAATTATTGATCTTTCAAATACCTTTGCTTTTCCTATAAACATTGTTAAAATAGATTTTCATTACTATATGCATTTCAGATTGTGTGATATCTATGATGATGTATTACAGTCTATTACAGGAGATTGTTACATTGACTGTCCAAATTAGAATAATTGTTTAAGCTAAAGATCACGCAATGTTAACTTGTTTCTGTCAAATTTTGATGATTTTCTGACAGTAAAGATATTTGGGATGTTTTAGCTGAATGTATTTTGTATTAGATATATATACAATAACAAAACATGTATCTTTCTTTATGAATATGTATCTTGTTTATTGTTGCTCTTTCAGTTACCTGCATTTTTTCTTTAATCACATTAGATACATAAAGAATTTAATTTGTATCTCTTTCAGTTTTAATCATCACAGTTGCCTGCTCTAACATATATTCCATTTGATTTCATTTTGAACAATATGTACTATTTGTATGTATCTATTACAAGGAAACATATTTTAATATATAATGACAGTAACCAACAAATTTTTACATTTTTATGTATCTATAACCGTTTTTTGTTAATCGGAATACATATTTGACTCTAACTTGCATAGCAAAATAAAGCAAAACTTATATTATTAATTCTTAATAATATTGACAAATTATATTTTATAATTGATACAAATTTTGTAAACTTGTATCTATAAATTTATGGGAGATACATCCTATAAGAATGTATCTCTTTTCAATCATTTACTATGACAGAACTACTAATAAACTATTTAATAGCATTGTCAATTCAATATATCTCAGTTTTTATCTGATGTGTCACAACAAAATACATAATGAAACCACATATAACTAATTAATAAAGGAACAAAAAAGCTATTTATTTTGGTAACTGTCTTTCTTAAAAATAAATAAATAATAATAATATCATCAGTTAAAATGTCGAATCAAATAGATAAAAAATCCACCAACAAGTTGAGAAACTATTCATCATTATTCATCAGTCAACTACATTGTCATTCCTCCTTTGGAAAGAAGTTGCAAGTACGCCTATTGTGACCTTCATAGCCATATCTCCCGCAATAATTACTGCTCAATGTCATTATTTCACTTGATTTCTTGTGCCTGTTTTTCTCTGGCCTTCCAGGTAGGCATTTGTATTTTGGTGGTAACACAACTTCGTCCATAACTTCTTGTGGCACAATCCACTCTTTCTTATCGGGCATTGAAAACATCGATTCTTCTTCATACGTCTTCCTTAATGTTCCAGGATGGTAAAACTCAGAGCAATAAGGCTTCATATCAACTACATGTTTGCTTCTTAAATTGCATAAACTTACAAATCTAAGAGGATGAGGTGGAATTTTCTTTATAACGTAACTCAGTTCCTAAAAAAAAAATAAAAAAAAATAAGTTGAGATGCAACAAATCTACATTAAGACAATACAAAGACAATACAATATATACAAAAACTCTAAGAACATCATAATTAAGATACAAAATAATATAAAATGCATGTTTAAGCTTAAAAACATGTATCTTAGAAGAAAAAAGAATGTATTTTTTATAATACGTCTTTCAATAAAATTTAAACAACACTAAATACATGTCAAAGCATTAACAGTAACTCACAGATACAAGTTAACACAACATGTATCTATATAGTTATAAACTTGTATCTTTTGTAATACGACTTTATATAAAATTTAGACAACACTTGATACATTTCAAAGCACTAACAGTAACTCACAGATACTAGTTAACACAACATGTATCTATAAACTTATAAACTTGTATCTTTTGTAATACAACTTTCAATAAAATTTAAACAATACTAAGTACATTTCAAAGCATTAACAGTAACTCACAGATACTAGTTAACACAACATGTATCTATGAACTTATAAACTTGTATCTTTTGTAATACGACTTTCAATAAAATTAAAACAACACTAGATACATATCAAAACATTAACAGTAACTCACATATACAAGTTAACACAACATGTATCTATGTACTTATAAACTTGTATCTTTTGTTATATTAATTTCAATAACACATAAAAAAACACAAGATACATATAAAATTGACAACAAAGAATCAGATAAACAATGAATTTCTAAACGTATCATCCATGTCTAAATATGTATCTCGGTCTAATATTTATTAGATCTAAACATGCCAATAACTTTGAAAGAACAGACCTCCTTAAAACATTGAAAGTTCATTGTTTCTCATCAAATCAAAGTTCCAATGTAAATCGCAGTCTGGCTGTATAACTCATTAGGAGAAATCTCTTTAGTATTAACAGCTACCCCTATTCTTGACATGCCCTCCGCTAACTCATACTGCAAAAAAAATGGTGCAAAAAGAAGGTTATCATCACTTTCACTTTATCCTTTTACATTATTTAAGTTTTTTTTTTTTTTTTTTTTTCCAGTTTTCACTTGAAAAAGAAGGAGATTGCTGTAAATGACCATCACTCTCCCAAGTATAGAAGTAGGAAGGAGCAACTATGGTAAACCCACCAGAACAGTTTCAAGATTATAGATTGCCCTGTGGAAATCAAATTGCAATTGGATTGCTGCACGAAACTGCAAGTTCATAAAAATTGATAAATGACGTGTGCGCATAAACAAAAATTAGATAAACAATGTTTTTCAGGATTCTACCGAACTACTGGACCTAAATGATTTTGCAGCTTATTCGTATATTCAAAACAATAGCAAAAGGAGAAGTAATAACAAAAAAACTGAAAAAATCACTTTGTAAACCCAATCACAAAATTATTTTTTGAAAAAAAAAAACGTAAAATAAGAATAGAAGAAATTGAAGTTGATTTTAGGAAAGAAATTTACCTTAATTTAGAGGTTTGAATTAGAAAGAGTAATTGGATAGAAATTACTGCTTGAATTAAAGCATATAAAGATGAGAAAATGAGTTAATTTTTGGTAAAGTTAAGGGTTAAAGAAAAAGAGGTTTTAATTTGTATCTCAACTTTACCCAAAAATTATAAATGTTGGGATTTAAGTAATATTTCAGAAGTGGAAGGATTTTTAGTAGTTTAGAAACATAAGTTGTTTATTTAGGTAATTATTCCTTAAAATAAATCCGACCCGACCCGACCCGACCCGATGTATAGAAAATTGAAGAGACCGGAGACGCGCCTCTATTCACGCGTTCTTTCTTCCATCTTCACGCTCTCAGTTCACTCAGAAAAAACCCTAACAAATTCATCTGTTCCATTCGTGTTTCTTCTCCATCTACCATAGAGAATCAAGTAAAGATTTCGCATGTACCTTTCGTTTAATTGTTTTTTTTTTTCCTTAATTTTGTTTGTTGTTGTTGTTTGAATCGAAAGTTGTATAGAATCAATTTTGAGTCTGATTGTAGGTGTTGTTGTCGATTTTTTTTTATGCTTATATGTTGTTTATTCCTTAATGAGATGAGTAAGTCCCCATATAATGTACCCTTGTGGTTCGGGTCTTCCAGGACCCTGTGCATAGCGGGAGTTTAGTATGTTCTTTACTTATTAGAAGAATTGATTGGTCGTTCATAAATGTTACCTTTTCTTCTTTTCCTTTTTGATAATTGCGAATATGAATAATTTTGTTGTGTTTTTCAGTTTCGAAAAAAATATGAGTAATTTCTTATTTGGCTGAGGATTGAAGACAAGATCGCCTTAAGCACTAGTCATGTTGGTGTACTTACATTAGGTGCTTGCGACCACCGTTTGAAGTATGTTTAGAGATTCATATGTTAGTAGAACATTTAGAGAACTTCGAATGTCAAAATGATTAGGGTAGAAGGTTAGTAGGTAGTACTGCATTGTCTCGCTGTCTGTACTAGTAGGTTAGCAGGTAGTACTAGTAGTCGTAGTATTGGCCATTTAGTTTCTTGTTCTGAGAAAAAAATAAGCAAGTAGCAAGAACACTGAATATTTGAAATGAAATTCTCGGTAGCAGTTTTTCGCTAGTTCCAGAAACGTACTACATTTTTCTTGATTTGGTCCTTTTGATCGGCGTATTATTCTGTACTGTTTTATCTTTCTACAGATTCGCAAAAGGAAGGATTCGGAGTAGAAGAGATGGGTGGCGAATCGAATTACGAGATTCATCAAAACGCTTACATCAAGTTAATACTTCATGCCCTTAAACACAAGACTTCCTCCGTCAATGGTGCTCTTCTCGGCCGCATCTCCGGCAACGGCGACAACGTTGAAATTATTGAATGTGTTCCTTTGTTCCATTCTCAGATTGGTCTACTTCCACCACTCGAAATTTCGCTTATCATGGTAATTTAGTAGTAATACTTATGATGATGAAAATGAGCATTGTGGTTTCAATTTAGTAGTAATTTTTGATAAACATGAATCGTTGCGATACTGAAATTGAGCATTGGGGTTTAATTTAGTAGTAATTAATGAAGTACATTAATCATTGTGATAATGAAATTGAGCATTGGGTTTGATTTTATTAGTATTCAAGTACACTAATCGTTGTGATAATGAAATTGAACCTAGTGTAAATAGATACAATATGAAAGTTTTAGGAGGATATACTCGATCCAGCCAATTACAGGTAGATCTGTATGACCAACATTAATTTGTAATGGAGTAAGAATGATAACTAACAAGCTATTTATTACATGGTAAACTACAAATATTTACGTTTGATTTAAATCCAATATTTGTAAATATGTGGGTTCATATCCACTGTATCTATAGGACATTAGATTCGAACCAAGTATAAATCAGTGTTTTTTCTACTTGTAGTTTTAGTTATTTGGAGGTCTCATCTTGTTTGAATTTTATTTGGATAGATTGAAGAGTACTATGCTGACAAAGGTTTGAGTATTGTGGGTTATTTTCACGCAAATGAAAGATTTGATGATTTCGAGGTCGGAAATGTGGCCAAGAATATTGCAGATCATATCTACAAATATTTCCCTCAAGCTGCTTTACTTCTGGTACCTTTTTTCTTTACTCAGCATAGTTCTAATTCAAATGTTCTAATCTTTAAATTGTAAGCTAACACAGTGCTTGAGCTCGACGTGTCTTGTATTTTACAGTTGGATAACAAGAAGCTTGAAGCTTTATTGAAGGAGGGGAAAGACAGGAGTCCTGTAATGCAGGTATGCACCTTTCATTTTAATGAGCTATTGGTTTTCGAACTAAAGTACATTTTTTATTCTTCACATTTTTACCCCTTCCAGTAAATTATTGATGTCAAATTTCTCAATATTTTATGCCAGTCAAATTTGAAGTTTTGGTGCATTAAGCTTTAGTGACTACATGACCAGCTCCCTTTCTATGGTTTATACTTCCTTGAGAATAATTCCAGCTGTCATATGGTTTCTCTTACATATCTGTCCCGTTTTCGCCTTGTGATGAAGTTGGTTGGAGTAATGTGGTTGCTTTTGTCTCTTTTGTTTCTATCTAAATGTGTGAGGTTATTAATTCTTTCCATGTACTTGACAACTTTGTGTTGTTATTTGACTTTATAAAACTCTGCCCTTTTGTTTTGATAACTATGGGAGTCAAGGAATCAAGTTCACATCTAAGTCTGTATGTGCACAATAACCTTCATGTTCTATTTCCGCTGTATGTACCAAAGTTTGGTCACGTACCACATAAATATCATTAGGATGTTCAACAAGTGTAAGAACTAGAAAAATTGTATGTCGTTGTTCCTGATGTTTTTCAGCACTAGCAGTAACTGAACATCAACTTCTCAAATTCTTCTATGATTGCTTGTACCAGTCCCAAGTAGATCCAGTTCATGTTTCTTTAAGTTTGTCATCTGAGATATCACATCATTAAACTGAGATTTGTCATTAGCGTATAAAACGCAAACTTTCTCCCAAACTGAATAACATGTTTGGAATAAGACAAAACAAGGGTGTCAACTTGAAATCAATAGATTGGCAGAGGAGACTATATAGTTCAGCATCAACTTTCTCCCACTGTGCTTTGGCCTTTTCATCTCCCTCACTAGCCTTTTTGATACCCAAGATTAATTGTTGATTTTAATCTCTTAACTGTGGTGGCTTTGATGCCAACTATAAGGTAATTTATATATTGTCATACTAGAGATTAGGAAACTTTACTCTCATGACAGACCTTTTGTGTGCAACATTTTCAACATGGTTTGCAGAAAATTTTTCATTCAACACATTTAAGCAGCATTGACCATCACTCAGAAAAGCATCAGCAGCAACACGTGAATCGTAGGTAAATCTTAACAAAACCATCATTAGTCCAAAGTAATAGCCAGATTTTCCAAAAAGTGAAATAGAAACTAGTTTCTGTCTCATAGATGGTACAAAAATAGCATTTTCCAAATGCATGCTAGAATTATTCTTGAAAGGTAAAATAACAGTCCCTATGAACTCTATTTTTGCTTCGAGTCCATTGTTGACAACACTGGCATCATCCTCTTTTGGCTCCTGTCTGCTTACAAAGTCCTGCTAGTCATTGGTTTCATGAACAGTTGCACCATTATCCCACCACTAGGAATTTAAAGGAAGATTCACAAGATTAGTTTCAAAGCGGAGAAAAGCCAAAAGGATACCTTGTTTATTTTCATAAGACGATCAGCTTTCTTATGACCTACTTGTCTGCAATTCTAGCTCTTAGGGCTGGCAATTTCAGCCCATATTGAAGAAATTAGTCCATTTAATCCATATATAATAAGTTGGATCACTCATATTTTAAGTGGGTAAATCTGAGCTTAGCTTATTTTAAAAGTTCATAAACTAGAAGGACTAAATGGGTAAAATATGCATCCATATAGAGACCCAATTAGGACTTAATCTAAAGAGTATTAACATATTGATACTAAAAAGATATTTTGGGGGTGCAGGGTGGGGTGGGGGGTGCGTTTGGGGAGGGGGGGAGGGAAGGTGTCAGGTTAGGGGTGTGTGGATGCTGTGGGGGTAAGAATTTTTTTTTTTTTTTTTTTTTTTTAAATTTGGGGTGGGGGTGGATAGGAGGGTGAGGTAGTGGGGTAAAAAAGTCAAGTTGAAATGCATATAGAAGTTCTAAAACTTTTTTGGCTTTAGGAGTTAAATTGGGTTGGAACCATTTTTATCCAATCCATATTTACCCATATAATATATGGATGGATAGCAATCCAATTAATTTAAGCTCAATCCATATTCAATCCAATCCGCCCATTTGTCACCCCTACTGGCACTTGATTTCATTCTTAATCACAACTTAAGGCCTTATAGGATTATGAGACTTACCTTGGTTACCACAAAGCTTATTAATATGACCACTATAACCCCTTCGATGGAAATTTACCTTGTTCGAAAAAAAACCCTGGATGGCCAAATTGACCATGTTTCTATTTGTAACATTTGTGTCCATCTTTTCTTTTATAAGAGGGATAATCAGCTGATCTAGATGAACTATCAAGGGTCACTGCTTCTTCACCTTTCTCTTGCGGACCCTCCCTCTACCACACAAATAATGATAAGCTTATCAACAATCTATTTTTCCTTTTGTGCATTATATGTTATCTTAAGAGGTAGAGGTTGTTCGAAGAAGTATTGGGAGAGGTGATAGAATGGACATGGCACATCATGAGCTTACCAAGGACATGACCTTAGATAGGAGGAATTGGAGCTCGAGGATTAGGGTAGAAGGTTAGTTGATAGTTGAGCATTTCATGCTTTCCTACTGATTAGTTTGGTGGTCGTACTTGGACTTCTTTGTTACTATATTAGCACTATCCTCAGTCTCTTTTTATTCAGTTTTGCTTGTTAATTGTGCTTGTTGTGTGTGTGCTTCGATTATCACATTATTTTGTTCACATTACTATTCTTTCCTCTTCATTTTACATTCTTTTGTTAGTGCTGCTACCCTCATTTCTACGTTTCCTTTTCCTACCTGGTTGTATATCAGAAACAATCTCTCTATCTCTAAGAGGTAGGAGTATATTTTGCATGCACTCTACCCTCTCCAAACCCCACTTGTGGATGGATATGTTGGGTTTGTTGTTGTTAAGTTGGTCAAATTGACCTAGAAGGACCTTAGGGATTCAAATTTAAAAGAAGTAATTTGCTGGTATAATTCATGATTTTATTTTACATACATTATAAAGTAATACAAATTCGGGGAAGAATGGGATGGTTAAACGTTTTTTCATTTATTCCACCAAATAAAAGAATACTTTTTTGATTTTTTTTTTCTTGGAGAGTTTTTTGGATTTTGATGAATTGTAAATGAACAAGAAACATTGGTGGCGGTTACAAGTTACAACTCAATTATTCAACTTAGTAAGAACGTTAACTAATTTCATGATGTGGTCACGGATACTACCTATGAAGTCGTACTTTATGGTAGAAAGGGAATTAATTAGACTACCTATCTCAACTTTTGAAATTCTAGGAATTTTCGTCCAATAGCACTCAAGAAATCTTTCGCGTTTCTTATCTTTTGTCGCACCATTAATGTGATCAGAAATGGTTCTTTTCATAATCAAAAGGCTTAATTTGTTGGCCTCTCTGCCTTATGGTTGTGCATTGTGGAGGAATATCATGAAGGGATGGGATGATTTTCGGGAAAGTATCTCATTCAAGGTCGGAGATGGTAGGAGAGTAAAGTTTTGAGGTCATAGGTGGTGTGGGACATGATTTTTGAATTCCCCAGTTTGTACGGTATATCTTGTCAGATAGACTTGATACTTCAACATATTAAGGAAAGACAACGTGGTGATTTTGTAGGACTTGAAATTTAGAAGGGAATTTCGTGATTAGGAAGTGACTAAGCTCCAAAAATTATTTAGCTCTATTGCACAGACATGTCAATCAGGTTAGTAACCCCAGTGTTTGGTGGTGGGGCTTGGAAAATATCGTAGTGTTCTTTGTGAAGTCTTTTCATGAGAAGCTTTTTTGGTTAGGGATGAGTATATTTTTCCATATAACGTTGTATGGTTATAACTCTATTTTTAGATTTTGACTTAGTTTTAGGCGAATTCTCATACGCCTATCCATACCTTGATCCATATTCCCGAATCTTAAAAAATTTAGATCATGAAGGATCCGGCCACTAGATCTGCACCCGTATCGGACACCCGCAATCGAGTCTAAGCAACTTAGAGTGTGACTTTGTATGTAGTGTTCATGATCACATTATGAAATTTGTTAATGTTGCTACCGAATTGACTAATAGGTATAACGATCATATTGTTATCAAAAACTCTAAGGTCCGTTGGAGCTTTAAGCGCAAATAAAGTGTGGTCTTACATGAAAAAGTCGTTAAGGGAGAAAAATATAAATATAAATTAAATTGTTATTCTGATAATAATAATTATAAGCATGAATGAAAAATATATGAACAAAGAAATTGAAAAAAATACGATAAAGTGAAATATCAATTGTTTAGTGTTGTCTCTCCAAAAGAGGCTCTTGTCAAGGAAAGATATGTTTTAGAACCTTGATGACGACACTAAACTACACATTAAGCGAAGGGAAACGCTCAATGTGTTTTGTGCCTCAGTTTAGGGCTTAAGCACGCCTTTGACAACACTGAATCATTACTATGATTTTCTTGTTCATCAATCTGTAAGGTCCCTTCCTGTGCAGTTTGACTAGCTTATGACAACATTAATGTGGAAATGGTTAAGTAGAGTGTTGATTAACTTATCAGTTATCACTATTTGTGTGTTAAAGGAAGGGAGGGTTCAAAAGTTAAAGGCATAGTGAACATTGTTAGTTAGTCTAGATTAGTTGATTATCCTTTTTATAAAAGAAAAGGTTGACCCAAGTTTTATTAAGGTAAAAAGCTCAAATGTGTCATTGAGCTCTATTAGAAATGGCTCAATCGTGTCACTCGATAATAGTTGTGCATATTTATGCCATCGTTGTGATATAATTTCAACATTCTTGCCACTTACCAGTAACGACTTAAATAGTTGGTTCTAAAGTACCAATATTTGGTTTAACGATGCTGGATTGGTCTCATGTCGTCCAATGAAACAGGTCAGATCACTAACCGGTCCCACTTATTTAAATCCCCAATTAGTTTTAACCTGCTCCATATTAGAGCACGATCCAGTTTCTCATTACCCTAATCCATTCTCCTTAATTCCCTTAGTCGATTAGTCCTAAATCCCTAAACCCCTACTTAGTTCTTTTGGTATTTGATCGGGATGAAAACTATTGTCAAAAGAGGCTTCATAGCTCGTTTTTTAAGGGTAAAAGAATAGCTCATCAAGGTTAGTACTCTATTTAAATACGAACATAGCTATTTAATGTGGTAGGTATTGAATCTGTTAATGTGAGGTTTATAACATTGAGGGTTTCTTGGTTTGTCTATGTAATGGTGTAAAAACATAGTTTAATATGTAAAGTTTCAGTCTTTTTATGGTTTTGTTCCTTTCATTTGTGGACCCGAAACGTGTTATCATTCTTTTATTTACTAATTTTGTATTGCCTATGTATGTAGCTGATTTGATCCCTCATTTTTTTCCTTTTTTCTTTTATGTTGCATGTGAACTTTATTGAAACATGATTGACAAAGTGGAAGTGTTTTTCCACTATTGGGTGAATGAATCTTTTCTCCTTAGTTATTTTATAGTAAAAAGTTGACGCTTTTTTGGCATGGGCTTAACTCAGACTTGCTTTCTTATGAAGAAGACATGTGAAGTGTTCAAAAAGAGCTAAGTTTATTGAAGTTAAACAACTGGTAGTTGTTAGACCCTCAAGTAGGTACTATATTATTGATGGAGAGATGATGGTATTAGCGCTTTGCAGAGCTTTATTTGCCATAAGTTTAGAATTGTACTTGTCTCTTGTACGTGAGACAGATTTGGCTGTCCTTACTCAACATTGTGCATCATATTGAAACATATCATGTGGATGTTGAGGTATCATCTGTTAATGTGAACATGTTATTGGGGATTATGATTTTGATGTTGATGCTCCATCTGATGTTGAGTATGAAGGACTTGAGGTTATTAATAAACAAAAGGAGGATGATAGTAAGTTATTGTTGGAGAATTATAAGGAGTTGGAGAAGGGCGTGATATTTTTTGATATTGTGGGAAGCTAGAAGGATAATGAACTACTATGCAACGGCTAATGCAACTTAACCCACTAGGACTAGGTATATTTGTGAACGTGGATGACGTTTTAGATGTTCTATCTCGCAGGATAAAGAGAGTACTAGGTTTAGTATCAAAACCTTGAAGTCGGGATATAATTGTGGTCTCTGTTACAGAAACCCACAGCCTGATTCTAAAGATATTAGCACAATACTTTTAGGGGTCGTTTGGTAGAGTGTATTTGAAGAATTAATACATGTATTAGTTTGATGTATTAATAGTTCCTTGTTTGGTACAACTTTCCACCCTATGTATAACTAATGCAAGCACTAGTTATACACTCTATTGTGTATTGACGTGTATTATTAATACACACCATTTCCTATGTATTAGTTATACAAAAGGATTCAACACATGCATTAGCTTCATTAATGACATAAATACCCCTCAAATCCCTTTATAATATTTCCGTATTCCTTTTCTATCTCTATCTGTGGAATATCACGGCTATTTGAAATGGCTGAGTTCAACTAAAAAGCAAATTAAACCCCATCTCTGTGTGTGTTGGTGAAGAGTTCACATAGTGACACTATTGTCTTGTTCTAATTATTTAGCCTGTGTTTAAATCTGTAAATGAGAGGAGATGTATGTTGAACCCAAAAGGAGGTTCCAGTTCAAGAAAAACTCGAAGATTGTCTTGTTCTAATTATTTAGCCTATGTTTAAATCTGTAAATGAGAGGAGATTTATATTCATGCTTGGATTGCAAACAAGTAGGTCGCAATAAAGCCGGTTGTCCGAAATAGAAACCAGATAACCTTTTTTCTGGACCAGACCATCACACTGCCATCAAGGGCTTAACTTGATTGTGCCATGGTATTAGAGCCCTATTTATAGATATATTCTATGCAATCATTTTCCATATAGGACACTAAGTACATTAATATTCTAATGTAGTTGAAGCTGTAACACTAAATGAACTGAAGCTCTTCCTTGGGGCTCTTGTAAAGGTGTGGAAGGCAATTTCATTTGATAACTAAGAGATCAAAAATGTTTATTATATCTTCCCCCCAAAAAAAGAGATCGAAAATCAGATGTTCTCTTTATATTTCCATCAAAGATGGGTTCATTTTATAACTCCGTTGTTGAGGAGAACAACTTGTTGAAGTAATTCATGGTTACAGAGATGAACATAATCATACTTGCAGCGTTGACATCACCCGGTTCGTGATTTCCAGCAAGAAAGAGAAGGAAAGTGGAGAACCCATTTGGGGTGGCAAAACCAGGGCAAGTATAATGAATTAAATGAGATAAGTCATTTAGTTATGTCTCACTGATGGGTTCGATGAACTTGACCCAGAGATAGATATTTATCTGGTGGTTAGACCGACCATATTCCCACTGAGTTTAAGATGTTGGGCTTGTTTGGTCGAGTTAAAAGGGATTACAAGCATATAATGCCAGTCGAAGCATTTCCTACAAAATTGTTGATTGATGAGTTAACTAGTGTTGTTTAAATATCTCGGCTGTGTTTCTGATAATTGCTTTTGAGTATTGCATTGCTGTTAAAAAGAGGATAAAGGAAAAAAGAAGACAAGGAGATGAATCAATCATTGATGTTATAGTTTTGTTCTTTAACAAGTTAGTTATTCACGTCACTATAGTATAGTAGTTTCCTTTACTTGTAGCTCGTTTTCTTTATTCAGCTTTACACTAAGGAAGTATCTAGGTGCTGGAAACTAGCGGGAGCGGATGCAGCAAGAAGCTCTCTGAAAATTAAAGAGCCATCTGCAAATATTGTCCTTCTGGATTATGTCTCGTCAGGGAAATGGAAGGACATTGTTGATTTCGATGACCATCTGGATGACATTAACAGGTAACCGCTACATACATACATACTGTTTGTTCTCTGCTTAAATCCACATTTTTCTTCTCTGTAAGTTACTTACTCCTGCTAATTGGTAGGGACTGGCTGAACCCAGAGCTCTTCAAGTGAGAGAATGTCCGCGGAGGATGACAGTTATCCTGTTGCCATGTGATATTTGTTATTTTTATCCCTCTTGACGTAGTTCGTTCTGAGTTTATGAAAGGGAAGAAGAATCTCTAATGGGTTCTGAATTTGCAAGACGGATGAAGATTACCAAACGACAGGGTTCATATTCTCGCCGCAAAAGTATGCATTTATTTCCAACAGGTCAAACTTAATTCTTGAGCAAGGCAACTCACTTAATTTTGGTATGAAATGGAACAATAAGTTTAATTTGGGGACTCAAAATCATTTAGTTTATGCAATTACTGTTCAAATTTAATGATATGGTTTCTGAAATTTGAACCAAAGTGTGTAATCTGAACACTATTGAAAATTGAAGTGGGACTTTATTTGAGTGTCTAAATGAGACTTTTTTTTATCATAGTAAAGGGTTGTTAGCCCATACAATTGTTTGTCAGTTAATGCCATACTGAAGAACAACAGCCTGTTTGGCAATATTATGGGAGGTCAAACCCAGTGTATTTCCACATAGTGGGGTCTGGGGAGGGTTGAGTGTACGCAGTCTATACCACTACCTCTGAAGAAGTAGAGAGGCTGTTTCCGATAGACCCTCGGCTCAAGATAAAAGGCAATATACAAAAACTTCAAAAGCATAGAGCACGATAAAATAACATAGGTACTATATTCACAAAAAAATTGTATATTGCCAAACAAAGGACGCCAAAGTCCACCTAAATACTGCCTACGACTCATCCACACCCTTATCCCTCTATCCTAATGCTTTTCCTCCATATCTTCCTATCAAGATTGTGCAATTTTGTAATTGTCACTGTCTGCACATATACACATACAATAGTTGGTAATTCATACATTCAACTTCCGCTTTAAAATTAAGATTGTGCAATTTTGTAATTGTCGCTGTCTGCACATATACACATGCATAGTTGATAACCCGTACATTCCACTTCCGCTTAAAATCAAGATTGCAAAATTTTATAATTGTCACTGTCTGCACATATACACATGCGTAGTTGATAACCCGTACATTCAGCTTTCGCTTTTAAAAACACATACATACATATACAATAAACGTCACATATATACACTATACAATTAAAATCAAATAATATAACGTGCAATTATCAAAATGTTGCATTATGAAGTGTATCAAACTCATTAATTTTCTAGTCATATAATACTATACTTTATTCAAAATATATACTTAAAAGTCGTATAACCATTTAAACATACAAGTATTATGAACTATGAGTTACAATTTTTTTTCTCTATTTTATTATTTTCAAATCAAACTACATCACACAATGAGACGATAAAGACATATAAAGTAGGAAATCGTGAAAAAATTCACTTTTTTTGAAAAGATAGTGTATGATTCGGATACAAATCCATTTTATTGAGTTGAGAGGAAGTCGAAAGTATTACGATAGATAGAGATCTAGAAGATACAAATGTATTGACTAAAGATTGACTTAATATCGCGAGTTGGATCAAGATGAGCTAAATAATAAATTATAGCTCAAAGTTTGACCAAGTTTTTGTTGTTTCTTTAATTGCCTAATATATTTTCTTCTTTATTATAATTATATATCTATATCTATATCTATATCTATATCTATCTATAATCTATAATCTATAATCTATAATCTATCTATAATCTATATCTATATCTATATCTATATCTATATCTATATCTATATCTATATCTATATCTATATCTATATCTATATCTATATCTATATCTATATCTATATCTATATCTATATTTATAATATATTAAAAGTGTGAAGGCCCTTAGAAAAATGATTTGAACTTTTTGCCCTTCATTAAAAGACTCTGCAATAGACAAAATTGTTTTTTCACTTATTTTTTTTAATTATTATTTATTTTTATAATATTTAAAATTAAGGACTCCTAAAATATTTTGGTGCGAGAGTAATATATTTTAAAAATTGAAGAGTGCTAAATTATTTGGTAATAAATATTAGGAGAATTAATATTTAAGGAGTTCTGAAATATATGGTAAGAAGAACTGTTTTCTCAAATTAAAAATCCAAACCAAATAATATTCTTTTTACAAAACTTTGTTATTCAACGTTAAAAACTAGATTTACAATTGAATACTATCCAATACTCATCATATTATAAGAAGAGAAATAGTCATCCCATCGATTAATGAACACTTGTTATTGTAGTTTTAAGAAAATATGCCAAAACCACAATAATTTATTCTTTTTATATTCAAAGATTATAGTTAACGTGATATACACGTGCAAAACACGTACACTCAACTAGTAACATATAAAAAAAGTAAAGATATTTTCTCATGGGCTAATAGTTAGTCCAAACCAATACAACTTTTAGATGAACTGAAGTGAATTAAAATGAACTCAAATTGATAAATAAATAAATAGTTGCCTTGACAATTCTAGATATGTAGAAAAATTATTTTTGGTAAAATGAGTTTCAGTACACAAATTTCAAATGAGTCAATTCTAACTCTAAATTTGCAAAACTCCCATAATTTTCATGGGAGCTATAAAAATTAAAATTACTTTTTTGGTCTCTCAACTTCTTCAAGATTGCAATTTTCATTTGAATTTTCTCAATTTATTTTGGTAATTCTTTGCCACCCAAAAATGACTGAAAAAGAATAAATGCTCTTTTAGGTTGAAATAATGGAACTTCATGGCCAGCTCCTCTAATTGTTGCAAATGTAAGTCCATCATACACCTCTGTCCATCCTCCCACCTACAATATAATATAATGTGACAATCAGAGACAAATTAAAGATTTAGGGTTTGTTGTGGATGATAGAAGTAATTTTGGAGCTTATCATAGGCGAATTCAAGATTTAGGATCTGTTTATTATGACTTGACTCTAATCAGAGACGAATTAAAGATTTAGGGTTTGCTGTGGATGACAGAAGTAATTTTGGCGCTTATCATAGGCGAATTCAAGATTTAGGGTTTGTTTATTATGACTTGACACTAATCAGAGACGAATTAAAGATTTAGGGTTTGCTTTGGATGACAGAAGTAATTTTGGTGCTTATCATAGGCGAATTCAAGATTTAGGGTTTGTTTATTATGACTTGGCACTAATCAGAGACGAATTAAAGATTTAGGGTTTGTTGTGGATGACAGAAGTAATTTTGGCGCTTATCATAGGCGAATTCAAGATTTAGGGTTTGTTTATTATGACTTGACACTAATCAGAGACGAATTAAAGATTTAGGGTTTGCTGTGGATGACAGAAGTAATTTTGGCGCTTATCATAGGCGAATTCAAGATTTACGGTTTTTTTATTATGACTTGGCACTAATCAGAGATGAATTAAAGATTTAGGGTTTGCTGTGGATGACAGAAGTAATTTTGGCGCTTATCATAGGCGAATTCAAGATTTACGGTTTGTTTATTATGACTTGGCACTAATCAGAGACAAATTAAAGATTTAGGGTTTGTTGTGGATGACAGAAGTAATTTTGGCATTTATCAGAGGTGAATTTAAGATTTAGAGTTTGTTTATTATGACTTGGCACTAATCAGAGACAAATTAAAGATTTAGGGTTTGTTGTGGATGACAGAAGTAATTTTGGCATTTATCAGAGGTGAATTTAAGATTTAGAGTTTGTTTATTATGATAGAAGTTGTCTTGGCACTAATCAGAGACAAATTTAAGATTTCGAGTTTGTTTCATAATACAGAAGTAATCTTAGCGTTTGTTAGAGGCAAATTCAAAATTTAGGATTGCTTTAGATGACAGATGTAATTTTGGCACTTATCAAAGGCCAATTCAAAATTTAGGGTTTGTTTATTATGATAGAAGTCGTCTTGGCACTAATCAGAGACGAATTCAAGGATTAGGGTTTGCTTTGGATGACAGAAGTAATTTTGGCATTTATCAGAGGTGAATGTAAGATTTAGAGTTTGTTTATTATGATAGAAGTCGTCTTGGCACGAATCAGAGACAAATTTAAGATTTCGAGTTTGTTTCATAATCCAGAAGTAATCTTAGCGTTTGTTAGAGGCAAATTCAAGATTCAGGGTTGCTTCGGATGACAGATGTAATTTTGGCGCATATCAGAGGCGAATTCAAGTTTTAGAGTTTGTTTATTATGATAGAAGTCGTCTTGGCACAAATCATAAACGAATTTAAGATTCTGAATTTGTTTCAAATTACAGAAGTAATCTTAGCATTTGTTAGTGACAAATTCAAGATTTAGAGTTTGTATGACAAAGTCATCTTGACGTTAATCATAGATGAAATCAATTTTTAGAATATATTACGTATGATAAAAGTAATCTTGACGTCTATCAATTTAAATAAATAATATGATATTTAAATTAAACTCTAGATAGTTCTAAGAAAAATGACTTTCGCCAATAAGTACTAAAGGTCATTTTTCTCCATTCGATAGGAAAAAAAAATATTTTATGTCAATCAAACGTCAGAAAATTAAATGACTTTTTCATGAAACATATACTTATGAAAAAATGACTTTTGCCGATATTAGCGGATTCAAGATAAGTGTGATCTTATTATACGTATTCACTATATAAGTTTAGTTAAACCCACAGAATAAGTGTGATAGCGGATTCAAGATAAGTGTGATCTTATTTTATGATAAGTGTCAATTCTTCCTGATGAGCTAGCTTAATTTTACGATTCAAATGGACTCTGCAATTATTAAAATACTCAATATATACACACACACACCCCACCACCACCACCACCAACAAACTCCGTATATTCCCACATAGTGGGGTCGGGGGAGGGTAGAATGTACGCAGTCCATACCATTACCTCCGAAGAAGTAAAAAGGTTGTTTCCGATAGACTCCCGACTCAAGACAAAATGACAGTAAACAAAGTCGTCATAAAACATGAAACAAGATATATATATATTTATTTATTTATTTATTTATTTATTTTTATGTTACCTGTTTTCCAGAATACCAAGGATACCATGGAGTTTTAATCTTGAGATTAAGATGACTTAGAGAAAATCTTGTGGCAGTTACTGGTACTACTGAATCTGTGTCCCCACTGCATTTAAATTCAAAAAACATAATTAAATAATTATATTTTATTGAAAAAATAACATAAACATACACCTTAACTTATCATATTTATACAAATTCTCATCCTTACAAAAATCTTAACTAATTATGTATTTTCGTTGGACGTATCGGGGAGCTAATTTTGTATCTCGACGGACCCTAAATCGAAAAGAATGTATAGGGAGCTAATTATGTCTCTTTACAAGGAAAAAGTGTATCTTCGTTGGATTTATCGGGAGCTAATATGTAGACAAAATCGAGATTTTAAGTAATTATGCAGAATATTAAGATTTTCTATAATTAATCTCCAAACTGTCGGAATTCGATTTGACCTCGTTGTTGTGGTATAACACATTTATAAAACTATATACGATATAATTAGTAGGAGAAATTAATTAATTAATTAATTAGTTTTACCTGAACACCCATATTTTAAGACCAGCAGCAATTAATTTCTTGTATATTGCTAGTATTGAATCATCAGAGTCCTTCCAATTCTTTAACAATATATCACTGTAAAAAGAAAAATAAAGTTGTCAAAAAAGTCCAATTAAGGAAATCAATATACATGACCTAAGGACAGTTCGGCTCACTAAAACTCCTGTTATGTACGTAATTCGAGGAACAGTCGGACCACAATTTGTGGGACATTTAACATATGGGGGCTAATATTGGATAAAATCAATAAAAAAGGCAATTCGGTGCACTAAAGCTTTCACTATATGTAGGGTTCGAGAAAGGGCCCGACCACATGAATCTATGGTACGCAACCTTACCTTGCATTTCTGTCAGAGGCTGTTCGGGGAAGGACCGTACCACAAGAATCTATTGTACGCATCCTTACCTTGCATTTCTGTCAGAGGTTGTTCACTGAAGGGCCCGACCATAAGGATCTATTGTACGCAACCTTAAAAGTTAGATGAGTTCGGTAGAACTCAATAGCTTTAGTCTAGATCTTATATTTACTTCAAAAAATTCATTTAGTAAATATAAATAACCTATTCAGAATCAAATAAGCAAAAAAAGGTCTGATTCAAAATTCATAAACTTACAAAAACAACAACATACCCGGCGTATTCCCATAACGTGGGATCTGGGAAGGGTAAAGTGTACGCAGTCCATACCACTACCTCAGGTGAAGTAGAGAGGCTATTTCCGATAGACACCCGGCGCAGTCCTTACCACTACGTCAGATGAAGTAGAGAGACTGTTTCCAATTGACCCTTGACTCAGGACAGATAACAGTATAACAAACAAAAAACATAAAAGCAAACAATAAACTCTTTGCACATATATTCCGAAATCATAAAGTTAAAATTCTGAATCCGCCGTTATCGCAAAATGTACACAGACCATACCACTACCTCAGATGAAGTAGAGATGCTATTTCCAATAGACCCCCGACTCGGGACAGATAACACTATAACAATAAAAAAAAACATAAAAGCAAACAACAAACTCTTTGCACATATATTCCGAATCCATAAACTTACAATAACAACAACAACTACCCAATGTATTCTCACAAAATGCGATTTGGGGAGCGTAAAGTGTACACAAGTCATATCACTACCTCAGAGAGGTTGTTTCCAATAGACCCTCGACTCAGGACAGATAACAGTATAACAAACAAAAAACATAAAAACAAGCAACAAACTCTTTGCACATATATTCCAAATTCATAAACTTAAAATTCTGAATCAGCTTTTATCGCAAAATATAAAGCATATAGAAGTACAAGATTACCTGCAAGCAGTCCATTTGTATGAAATCCCAGTGACATTAGCATGCATAGCTCTTTGCACATCATGTCTATTATAATATTCTTCTGCATAATTCTCAGTACAAGGATCATATCCAGATAATTTCCTATGTATAATTGTATTCTTGAATCTAAAATAATTATTATTATTATTCAAATTTGTTTCATTTTGCATAGTTTTGCAAGATGGTGTGTAAATACTGTATTGATCAATGTGACCAAATTCATGGTTCACTGCATAACTCACTGATTCATCACATTTTTTTGAGGATTTTTCAGATGTGAAATTGCAAAAATTCATGATTTTCTTGTATGTTTTGTCTGATATCATTGAGTGGCTCCACCAATATGTCACAGTGCCAATTCCATCATATTTGTTATCAATAACTGCATTTCCAACCTGTGTATTATTTCAATTTTCATTAGTATATGAGTACTATATAGTATAATTTCTTGCTATGTTGCTCGGACTTTTCGAAAATATTGATGAGTGTATGTCAGATACTCCAAAAGTAGTACATACATATATGGAGCATCCGATACAGGCGCGACAATATCTTTGAAGAGTCGTTCAAACAATTATATGGATTTCTGGGGAGGGTAAAGTGTACGCAGTGCATAGCACTATCTTCGAAGAAGTAAAAAGGCTGATTCCGATAGATCCCAGGTTCGAGACTCAATTTTCATGACTATGTAGTGTAATATTTGGCTATGTTGCTCGGATTCTTTAAAAATATCGAGGGGATGTGTGTGTGACACTCCCAAAGTAATGGAGTTTTGAAGTATCTGATACGGATGCAATAATATTTCATCCCACATAGTGGGGTCTGAGAGGATAAAGTGTATGCAATTCATACCGCTACCTCCGAACAGAGAGGCTGTTTCCAATAGACCCCCAGCTCAAGACTCAATCTTCATGAGTATGTATGGAGTATAATTTCTGGCTACGTTGCTCGGACTCTTCAAAAATGTCGATGGTATATGTATGTATAATACACCGAAAGTAGTGGAGTTTTGAAGTATCTGATATGGATATAACAATATTTCTGGAGAGTCATCCGAGCAACATGGATTTTTGGTCCCTCAGTTATCGGTGAATTCTAAATTTCTGGTTATGTTGCTTGGATTCTATAAAAATGTCGACAGGTGTGTGTATGATACTCCAAAAGTAGTATATATATGGAGTATATGATACAGGTGAGGCAACATTTTTGAAGAGTCGTTTAACCAATATAAATTTTTGGGGAGGGTAAAGTGTACGTAGTCCATACCACTACCTCCGAAGAAGTAGAGGGATTGTTTCCGATAGACCCCCGCTCAAGACTCAATTTTCAAGAGTGCGTAGTATGATTTCTGGCTATGTTGCTCGAACTTTTCAAAAATATCGATGGATGTATGTCACATCCTCTAGTACATATATGGAGAATCCGATACAGGTTCAGCAATATTTTTGAAGAGTTATCTAAGCAATATAGATTTCTGGGGAGGGTAAAGTGTACACATTCCATACCACCATCTCCGAAGAAGTAGAGAGGTTGTCTCCGATAGACCTCCTGGTCAGGATTCAATTTTCATGAGTATGTATGTAGTATAATTTTTGGCTATGTTGCTCGGATTCTTTTAAATGTCCACGGGTGTGTGTATGATACTCCAAAAGTAGTGGAGTTTTGGAGTATCTGATACAGATGCAATAATATTTTTGAAGAATCGTCCGAGCAACATTGTTTTTTAGTCCCTCAATTATCGATGAATTCTAAATTTTCTCGTTGTAGTAGTTAGTTAAGTACATCTAACCTTCAATTAATTCACTACTAAGAAAGAGTACTTTCGTTGAAAATGTTTCAGATAGACTTTCCATCGGAAATACCTTAAAGAACGAGTTAATTTTTGACGTGATGGCCGTTGAAAATTCACGTTTTTACTGTAAGAATTAAACTGCATGATTTTGATCCCTTTATATAGAAAATATATGATGCTTAGACTATTTACAAAAAAATATAGTATTATACTCGACTACGAAGAAATAATACGAATTCAACATAACGTATACATAGGTTATTAAATAATTTAACACTAAATAATTCGTTAAATTTGTGAAGATTCAAAAGTAGATGGATCAAAATGTAGATACCAATTAATTGAAGGTTAGATGTACTTAACTAGAAATTTCAAGGACAAAAATTAGAATCTATCAATACACGAGGGACTAAAAGTGCAAATTTCACTTACTTTAAAGAATATTAGTATTAATTTTTATAAAATTAGATGAATTACTTACTATAAATCCTTTGAGATTTATGATAGAATGTGAAAATTTCTTGTTATAATTGAAAATTGCTTCTGCTAATTGAGGAACATAATGCCCTACAAATCCAAAAAAAATATTAGCAAAATTAATTATGGAATTAAAATTATTATTTTATTTTTTTTCATTAGAATACCTGCATAACTCTCGCCAGCAATATAAAAATCTCTATATTTATATTGAGGAAATCTTGACATCCATCTAGTGAGGAATATTAGTGCATCCTGAGCTGTGCCAAAAAAATAAATAGCTCTAAAAGTTAAAGCTAATATGCCAATGATAAAATATTTAATAACGTATTTTAGACTCCTAAAATTTAAGGCCTCAAAAAATTTTAGTTGTTAATTTTATTTTCTCTTGATAATATTGAATATAGTAATGAATAAAAAAAACTATCACAATTCAATAGAAATATTTTGAAACTTTGAATTAAACTACTTAAATCTTTATAATAATAAATAATATATTCACAGTAACATCTAAGGTAATGTATAGAAAATACATGGTTAATGTATTATTAACTTGAATCAATTCTTATTAGTATAAATAATAATATTACTATGTGAAATATAATACTACACTAAAAATAACAATCGTGAAATTTTTTTTATTAATATTTTGTTTATTATGTATATGTAGGGGTGGCAAACGGGCGGATTGGATTGAATTTGGATGGGTTAAATATGGATCAAGCAAAAATGATTTGGATTGCAATCCGCCCATATAAATATGGGTAAATATGGATTTGGTCAAATATGGATTGGGTAAAAATGGTTCCAACCCACTTTATCTCCTAAAATAAAAAACTTAAAATTTCTATATCATATCAATTTGACTTTTTTTCTGTTTTAAGTTTTTTCTTTTTAGATTTTTTCTCTCTCTCTTCTATATATAACCTCTAGTTTTCTTTTATCTTTTCATTTTTTTTTTCTCTTCTATTTCTATCCTTTGCTTCTCTTTTTTTTTTCTTTTCCTTTTTAGTCTCTTTTTTTTTCTAGTTTTTTTTTTTTTTACTTCTTTCTCTTTTTTGGGGGGGGGGTTTATTTTTATTTTATATTTTTTTTATTTTCGAAGAACATGATTAAGTCGAACAGAAATTATGAATGATGACTGAGATATCATAACCATTCAGAATATTTATATTCATCATCATTTTTTTTTCTTTTTTCTTTTCTCCTTTTTCAGTATTTTTATTTTTCTCTCTCTTTTCTCTCTAACTTCTACCTCTTTTTTTTTTCTTTATTATTATTATTATTATTATTTTTTTTATGATAACGAAAATACTATAAGCGCATATTGATTTATATTCGCCCAACATTTATAATTTTTGTAAGTACACTCAAGTGGACTCCATCTAATGAACAGATACAGAGATAGTATCTAGAAAGATCTTGAAATTACATTCGTCAAACCAAATATCTTTAGCAGTCGCAAGAAGTACACAAATTAAGGTTTCTGCGTACTTCATGCCTTGCCTGACCTTGAGCTCCTCGCTTCGTGCCTTACTTCTGCTCTAACGAGAACTCTAAGATGAGAGAGTTAGAAGTCGGATTTGAAGCTGGACTTTGCCATAAATCGAAGGCTATGTGGATCCTCAGCCATATATGAAATGGAATAAAGATGGACCGAGATTACTTAATACAATTGTATATTTGTATTTATTTTTTAGACTTCAAGCTAATATTTGTATTTTATAGTTTGCACCGTCATATATATTTTATATAATTCACACTTATATTTTATATATATTGATACAAATTATATTTTACTGATACAAATTGAACAATAAAAATAAAAATAATAAAATTATGCAAATACAATTGCTAAATTATACAAATATAAATGTTACATTTGTATCAAATGATACATGTTTATACAACTTGAACCATACATATACTAATGATACTTGTTTATATACAAATATAAATGATAAATTTGATATACAAATACTAATGACACATTTGCATTGAATGATATATTGTATATTTATATATTTCAATCTCAAGAAAATCTAATTAATTCATATACTTATTTGTATATAAATATAAATGATAAATTGTACATATTGACAACTAAACTATTCAAATATAAATAATAAATTTATTTAAAATAAATAGTATGATACAAATAAATTTAAAGTAAAAAAAATAATATAAAATATAAAATGCAATGACAAAAAAAAAGATGAGGAAAAGAATATAAAAAAAGAAGAAAAATGACAAAAATGATGAACCAAGAATGAAAAAGGTGGAAATGGAAATACAAAAAAAAAAAAAACAGAATGCGAAGAAAAAATAAATAAAATTGAAAAATAAAAAAAATTGATGAAAAATAAGAAAGAAAAAAAGTGTATGAAACGAGTAAAAAATAAGTGGAAAAAAATAAAAAAAAATGAAAAAGAAAAAAAGGTAAATTAAAGGAAACAAAAAGAGAAATAAAAGATAGAAAAAAAATAATAAAGGGGAGAGACTATATATAGAGTATATTTAATTGATAAGAGATGCTATGAATTGTATAGGCTAAATGAGATAATTAGAAGCTTATATTTATTAACCCATATAGGTCTCAAGCGAATACGAATGATGAAATAAGAATGAGAAAGGAGAAAATGAAAAAAAAAAAAATAGATGAAAAGATTAGAAAGAAAAAAAGAAATTATAAGAAACGAGTAAAAAATGAAAAAAAAAAAAGTAAATTAAAGGGAAAAAGAAAGAAAAAACAAAAAAAGAAGAAGAAAAGAAACTAGAAAAGAAGAAAAAAAAATGAAATTTAAAGCATAGGTGGGTGATCTCTGTGTTTAAATGGGTACCTATATTTTACCCATTTTATTCATATTTGTATGAGCTTTTAAAACGAGTTGAAGTCCATTTGAAACATGAGTGATCCAATTCACTAAATATGGGTTAAATGAACTCTTTTCACAAATATGAGCTGAAATTGTCACATCTATGTATATGTATGTTTGTAAGGTTTCAGATTAAAATATAACTTTAGATCACTAATTTTTTTGAGACTTTCTTGGTCTAGTAGGCTTAATAGTTCAAGGGCAAATATGAGTCCATAATTTGGATGACAAGAGTAAAATACCCTTTTTATTTTTTTTTCAATATCAAACAATCCTCCACAAAATTTTGGATTGTAATCTAATAATTTTTCATTAAATTCAATTTGCACAAAAAAATACTTAAATTTACAAGACATGTAAAAAGAGGACTATTGACTAAATATTGAGGTGTATGCACAGTAAATTTACGTCATCTAATATTTTCTAACAATACTTCATATTTGTGCATAAGAAATTTTTGGTAGATTGAAATTAATATTTTCTCAAAAAACTTTATATTTGTGCATAAGAAATTTTTGGTAGATTATCTATATCGATATCTATAATCTATAATCTATAATCTATAATATATTAAAAGTCTGAAGATCCTTAGAAAAGTGAATCGAATATTTTTTTCTTTATTAAAACATTCTGCAATAGACAAAATCGTCTTTTCACTTTTTTTTCTTTCATTATTATATTATTAAATCAAGCATTCCTAAAATATATTAGAAAACCCTGATAAAATAAATATATGGAAAGATTAAGAATCCTAAACTACATAAAATATATGAATCCTAAAATATTTATGAATCCTAAAATATATAAAAATAAATTAACAGTCCTAAAATTGTAAAGAATCACATTAAATTCTTTTTTTTTTTTTTACCTTTTTCAACATTTTCTTTTGATTGCAAATTTTAAGCTTCTATATTTGATGCCTTTTTTTTGTTTGTTTGTTTAAATTTACCTTCAAAATAAGTTCGTTTTTTTTATTGTTGCTGTAAATTAGGCTTACCAAAATTGAACATCCTTGAACTTTTAAGATGATTTTTTCATAACCTTTTATTATTTGTATTTGCCTTCATAAATAAATATTGATTCCTTAATATGTTTGTGCAGATGAAGAAAGATTTATGTGAAACATACCGACAAAACTTCGTATCGATTACAAGTGAATTTAAGGTATGTTTTTCTATTCTAAATTTTATTTTTTATTCATATAAGTTCTTTTATCAAAATCATACTTACATTTAAAAAACTATTGAGATAAAAATAAAGTGAAAATTGTGATTTCTCATAATACCAAATAAATCATAGTGTCAAACAAGTATTAGACAAAGTCATTAGTTGGCTAGAAGATAAAATATAATTGTAATTAGAGATTTCATGCATTAGTAAATCAAATTTATAATAATTTGAATTGCTCATTTTACGTTTTAGTATCGTCATCAAGACTCTAAAGTATATTTTTCCTTTTAAAGTATAACATTAAATAATTGATATTTCAATATATCATAGTTTTTTTATTTTTTGTCCATATCTTTATTTTATAATTTATAATTATTTGTCTTGAATGAGAAAATGCATGAAATGAAATGTGATTTTACGTGCCTTGACGTGAGCAGTATGAAAAGAGAGAAATATGATAATTTTTTTGAAGGATAAGCTTTTCTTTTTTAAGAAATTAGCCTTACGTAACTTTAAATGGATCCAATTTATAAAAGCAAGATTTTTAAAGACGGATCAAGTATATTGTTCGATATAAATGATAGAAATTTATTCTTTTATATACACTTACTATTATCTTCATACACACGTGCAAAATATGTACAATTGACTAGTAACTTTAAAAGTTTCGTGAACTGCAAGAGATATAAAAAGAGGACTATTTACTTAGACAATTAACTTAAATATTTGTCCATCCACCCTTTAAACTAAAAATAGCCGATTGATATATAATATAAGTATAGAGAAAATGCATTATTTTCATTCTAAACTATAAACGAAATTATTGAGACACATTCCAACTTAAAGGGGCTCCGATTACCTGGGCTAATTAAAATCATATTTTAGATAACTTTAAAGCCTATGTGGTATATACGTGACACACTGCGTGAATCAACATACTGAAGGTCTACGTAGACACACACGTAGGCACTTAAGGATTGTCAAAAATAAAATTTTAATTAGTCCAGAGATAATAGGACCCCCTTTAAGTTGGGTGTGCCTCAACAATTTTGTTTATAAATAGTTTTAAACAATGAATCTAATTGATTGTTTATGTAAGAAACCCCGCTTCTTCTTATATATACTGGCAATATAAATTTTCTTGACTATCATTGTTCATTATAATTTACGAAAAAGGTTCAAAAATATCCCTGAACTATCTGAAATAGCTCAAAAATGCCCCTCGTTAGATTTTTGGCTCAAAAATACCCTTCTGTTAAATATTTGGCTCAAAAATACCCCTCCCTCTAACGAAATTCGGAAAAGGATCAAAAATACCCCTGAACTATCTAAAATGACTCAAAAATACCCCTCTGTTAAATATTTGGCTAAAAAATACCCCTCCCTTTAACGAAATTCCACTAAGCATGCCACCTAGATAAAAAAAATAAAAATACGTGACTATGCCACATTACCTCCCACATGTAAAATGTTAGTATTTTTTAATTATATGACATTTCTTTCTTCTTTATTTTTATTTTTATTTTTTTGCAAAGCAGTGAAACGGAAAAATAAAAAAAAACAATCTTTTGCTAATTACTTCATTAGTGTTTTAAAAGTTCTAGATTTCACCTTTTCATTAGTGCTTTAAAAGTTCTAAATTTCCATCTTGTTATTGTCTTTTGGGATGAGGGACAGCTTGATCTTGATCTAATGTTGACTCGGAGAAGGAGCTAGAATTTTAACTTTTAAGCTAGCAAATGTTGATGTACTAATAATTGAGTTGAATTTACTACATGCAAATTCTTTTTCAAAATAAATGAATTTAACACTTGTTTAATCATTCGAAATGAATTCATTTTTCTAAATTCAATTTTGATGAATAATCTTATTATTTTTAGAACAAGTTTGAAAAGAAGTAAAATGATACTTAATATTGATAAATTATTATTTAATTATGTCGTTAATTAACTTTTTGAAGATGTGCGCCACATTCAAAGATTCATTAATTTTATATTAGAGGAGGTATTTATTAAATCATTTTAACATAAGCATTCTGAGTAAAAGCTAGCAAAGCCAAACACATCTTTTGAGTAACTAATTTGAAGTTTAGTTTGAAATTTGTTACTTTTACGAGTAAATCTTAATTTTAACTTTTATAATGGCCTAATAATTAATGGGTTTATCAGTTTAATAAGACTCTTTTGTTGGGTTTCACACTTTTAAACCTATTAACACGAAAAAACTTATTTTTTAGATGATCAAAGGAATTTGATAATAGCGATGTTACATTTAATAATTTTTTTTCAAAAAAAATATTATGTAACCACCGTTTGTCTACTTTGATTAAAAATGAAAAAGCCGTGTAAGTTTTGTCCGTTTCACTGACGTTTTTAAATAAAAATAAAAATAAAGAAGAAAGAAATGTCATATAATTAAAAAATACTAACATTTTACATGTGAATGGTAATGTGACATAGTCACGTATTTTTTTTTATCTAGGTGGCATGCTTGGTGGAATTTCGTTAAGGGGAGGGGTATTTTTAAGCCAAATATTTAACAGAGGGGTATTTTTGAGCCATTTCAGATAGTTCATGGGTATTTCTGAATTCCGTTAGAGTGAGTGGTATTTTTGAGCCAAATATTTAACGGAGTGGTATTTTTGAGCCAAAAATCTAACGAGAGACATTTTTGAGCTATTTCAAATAGTTCAGGGATATTTTTGAGCTTTTTCCGTATAATTTAACATGTTGTAACATATTGCTCATCTTCTTTTTTAAGTTTATTGATCTCAATTATCATTTGATAGTGTACAAATCCATTTAAAATTATTCGTGTATATAAGTTAAACCATAAATATAAATAAATAAGTATATATGTACCTGTTCTTTTATCTCCAGAATCTTCAAGATCAGAGCTTGTATTTGTATAAGAAAATCCAACACCAGCGGGAGATTCCAAGAAGAGTATATTTGCCACTGCATTTATTAACAATTTTTGCAAATTATATTGTTTCATTTTTTATTGGTATATTTTTTTTTAAAAAAAATTATATTAAATTTATATTGTTTAAACAAATAAAAAGTAAAAATAATGTTACCTTTATTCCAAGAATATTTGTTTAAATAAAGAGAAGAACCATTTTTATTGATTCTAAATGGACCTATTTCTTCTGATGCTCCATATGCAACTGATGAACAACCTGGACCTGCATATAGAATTTTTTTTATTTTATATATATATATATATAAAATTAACCTAAATAGCCGTTCACCGATTTATTTAAATTAAATATCAGGTGAAATATATAGTTCAACATATTAATTATCAAAAAAAAAAAAAAAAGTTATGAAATTTATCGCTCAATAGCCTATAACTAATCGTAACAAAGATATTTTTTGTTGTTCAGCAATAGAAGTTGTCTGTCGTTTTTCTTTTTATTTATATAAGGGTTCGATTAAATTTTTGGTTCGCGCATTGCACAAGTACGTTGCCTGAGGACTGGTAGTGGCTGGTATGGACTGCATACATTTTACTCTTTCCAGATTTCACTTGGTGGGAATACACTGGATACATTATAGTTGTTGTTATTGCATTGCACGAGTCATTTCTGAAGGCGACCTTGTCAATAATTTTTTAAAAATTCTCAGAGGTTTAAATACGATACAACTGATTAAGAATAGACGAATCTCAATCATCTCGCCATGAATTATCTTAATTTTTTTTTTTTCTAGTTAGTTGTATTTGAACATGATTGTATATATTTGGATAGAAAGATGTAGAAAACACATGAATTTCATAATTTCTATACACACAATCAATTAATGAAACAATCCTCCATAACTCATTATATTCACCTACCCATCCCTTACTATCATTTATTATTATTACTACTTTTTATTTCTCTTTATTTTAAATTTTTCCAACAGTTAGCTTCATGTTATTAATTCACAAGACAATGACCCTTCACTATTTCTTTCCGCTCGGTGTTTGGTATTCGCATTGAAGTTTTGATTAATTCGGATTGCGTACTACATGCATGTACTGGCGGAATCAGATTTTTTATTGAGGGGGTTTAGAAGTAAACAATATGAACTAGCTGAAGAGAGTTCAACATCAACGGTATATACATAAAAAATATTCTTAACCATTTAAAAATTATAGTATAATTTTTAATCGAATAATAAACCCGCTGGATGAAAGGTGGCTTCGCCCCTGACTGTATGGTCTATTCTAGGGTTAACGCTCCCAGTAGAATTTTCTTTTTACTCAGGGTTTAAACTCGAGATCTTTGATTAAGGGTGGAATAATTCCACCGCTGCACCACAACTCATGTTCGTGCCTTCACTTCTTTTTTTTTTTTTTTTTTTCTTTTTTCTTAAAAGAAACCTTTTTCTTTTTATTTATGGTTCAATAGTGATAGCTCACATAAAATTCACCAAAAAATTAAAATTTTAAATTTTCTACTTAATTTCCCTATCATCATGATGACCAACATTATTAATTTCTCTTATTGGTAGGTTTCTGAATACGCATGCTTCTCAACACTCAAGCTATAAATTGTTACCATATTACAATTTTATTTTAGATATTCATATTAAAGATCAACTAATTTAAATTTATATATATTACATAATAGGTATGGAAAAAATATGAATATTCCCCCTGAACTTTGGTAAATGATACAGATATATCCCTCGTTATATTTCAGGTATAATATACCCTCGCCGTTAATGAAAAGATATAAATATACCCTTTTCACTTACGGAGGGACATGTGTTGATTTCCTATTTGCTAGCCTTTTTTAATTAAATTTAGTTAAATTAATTCCAAATCCGACCCAAATTAATAAATGTAGCAAATGTCGGGTCTGGTTTTAATTTGGGTCGGATTTTGGATTAATTTAACTGAATTTAATTTAAAAAAGGCTAGCGAATAGGAAATCAACACGTGTCCCTCAGTTAGCCAAAAGGGTATTCGTACCTTTTCATTAATAGCGAGGGTATATTTGTACCTAAAATATAACGAGGGGTATATCTATACCATTTATTAAGTTCAGGGGTATATTCATACCTTTTTCGTAATAGGTATTTAGAGGAAACGTTCCTAGCTGGATTTTCTTTATATTCAAATTCGAACACAAAACCGTTAACTAATATGCAAGCATTAGTAACAATGTCGGATCCAGAATTTAGGGATCGTGGGTGCTCGAAAGGTTCGAACACATACATTGAGTTTCAAAACATTAAGGTTCTGCCTGAAAACTAAAACACCCAACTATTATCTTGACTTACTGGATGCTTTTCTAAAAATTTTATCAGATTTTATATAATTTTTTATATAATTATACTTAATCTGTCTCGAATTTAATGTATCAAAGCCCTAAAAATTTGGCTATAGATTCCCTCCTCATTAGTTAAACACATGATTTATAGGTCACATCTTATAGTATTACACCTAAGAAAGTAATTTTTGATCATTTTATTTACACAATATGATTCTTCAGAAAAAATGTTATCTCCTTCTTTTCAATTTTTATTTTTATGATATATTTTTCTTTTAGTCAATTCTATAAAGAATAACATATTTTTAAATTTGTAAACAATTCACTTTACACTTCTAATTTTCACCATTAATTTTTATAACCAGATACATATTATGATATGTTTTAAGGGAACAAGTTTTAGAAATTCTACCGCTACACAAATATTATGATCATGACATATCTTATATTTCCACTGTTTCATTTTAGAGTTACTACATAAAAATGACCCTAAACTTGACACCAAATTATAACTTTGATCTTAAACTTTGACAGTGCACAAATATGACCTTTAACTATTCAAAACTGCACAAATATGACCTCCAATCCTACGTGGCAAAATGCGTGTTCAACACTCAAAACTGGACGCATCCAGCTTAAAATCTAAGGGCATAATACATAAACATGACTTTAAACTTTGACAGTGCACAAATATGACCTTTAACTATTCAAAACTGTACAAATATGACTTTTAACTATTCAAAACTGCACAAATATGACTTTTAAATGACTCTTCACTATTATTTTTCATTATTTTAGGCTCAAAGATGAAAATGACATCTAATTTCTTTTGTCATTGCGGAAAAAGAGCAATATTGAAGATTTATTAATTAGGCGGGTCAGCCTCGTACGAAAAAATCGAGCGGGTATGTATATATATTATAAAGCAGAGAAAGAATTAAAGTTATATAATATATCTAAATATTATTTATTTAAATATTAAATTAAAGATGAAACTATACTAATAATTTTAAAAAATATAGTTTTAATAAAACGTTATTAAATTAATGTTATTAAGTATAGTAGTAGTAGTATATTAAATTAACGTTATCAAATTAACGTAATTAAAATGTTATTAAATTAACGTTATTAAAACATTATCAAATTAACAAGGGGCAGACCTACGTGGTTGTCATGGGGTTCACCCGAACCCCCTCGGTAAAAAAATTACGTTGTATATATATAAGATAGAAAATGTATATTTATGTACATATATTAATATTGAACCACATGAAACAAGACACTTAGATAGCCCAGTGGTGTTATTTGCTCTTCTTGGGTTCTTCCTTTAGCCTACTGTGCGGGTTCGATCCCTGCTAGTGGCTGTTTTTTATTTTTTAATTAAAAAAAGCTAGGTGCTGCTGCTATAGAAATAAATAAAATAATAATAATAATAATAATTTTTTTAAATTAAAAAAAAGGTTAGGTGTTGCTACTATAGAATTAAATAAATAAATAAAAAAATAATAATAAAAAAATAATAATAATAATAAAAACAACATTGTTTTAACACAAAAAGCAAAACTTTGACAGTGTACAAATATGATCTTTAACTATTCAAAACTGCACAAATATGACCTCTCTCCAAGTCAGCCCTTTTAACGACGTGACACCGTGTGATTAGATTACCTTTCCACGTAGGCGCGAGTGAGACTCACGCATGGAGTTGCAAAATCGGAGGTCATATTTGTTCAGGTTTTGAATAGTTAAAGGTCCTATTTGTGCACTATCAAAGTTTAAGGTCAAAATTATAATTTGGTGTCAAGTTTATGATCATTTTTATGTATTAACTCTTCATTTTACTTAACCTTCTTTGACTTGATACGCCTCTTAAGAATTCAATAATTGAAGATGTATTTTAAAAGTATGTCAACCCTTTACAAATTCAAACTATATGTACATAAAATATTGGCATAGAGGGTGATTTTATTTTCTCTTACTTTATTGTATAAGAAAGAGATAAGCATCTTGTATTCTCGGAATTATGATCAAAGTTGCTACGATACACTTTAACTTCACAGGAGTCGTATTATCTTCCTGAACTTAATTTTAGCATATTTGTCACTTTTTTGTGATGACGTGGAGCCTTTATTACATAAAATAGGATCCACGTCGAAGGTGACATGTCGGCTAAAAAGATTGACAAAAAAATATCACGTCAGCTAAAAAAATTGATAAAAATATACTAAAATTTAGTTCAAAAAAATAATAACACCTCTATAAAATTAGAGCATATCGTAACAAATTTCATCATAGCTCGAAATACTAAATGCATAAGAAAAGTTTGGTGAATGCTAGAAAATGGAAAGAAAAGTACAAAAATAGAGGGAAAGGAGTTCTACTTTTTTGTTAAATTTGGAATGTTGTACTTTGTTTGTTTGTATCATAAAATTGTAGAAAAAAATACAAAAAAGCATAGTCCAAAAATGCAGCTTTTTGTACGCATACAAACAAGGAATAAACTTAGAACAAAAAAGGAATAAAAAGAGTATAATGATATCACGAGCACTTATGCATGATCTTTCATTTTCTTAACATTACTTTCTATTTGGTGATATTCGTATTAGAGTTTCGATTGATTCAGATATAAATTGTGTAAAATATATTAAATAAGAAATGAAAAAGAGATAAATATAATCTTAATAATACGTAAATATTCTTCGTCATATTTTGAATACATATATGTTCGCCCCTCATACTAACGGTTAATCATCTTGGATAAAAAATTAAAACAAAAAAAGAATAAGTATATTTTCGAACTATGATAAGTGGTACGTATATGTCCTCCATCATGCTTTGGATATACATATGCCCTTATCGTTAATGAAATGATACGTATATGTCCCTCACACTAACAGTAGGGGTATATATGTATCCAAAGTATAACGAAAGATATATACGTACTATTTATTATAGTTCAAAAATATATTTATTCATTTTTTATTTTAATATTTTATTTCAAATAATTAACCTAAATCCACTGTACTTTTATCATAGGGGCATAATAGACAACTGATGTATGTAGTATTGTGGTGGACCTACAAGATGATTAGGTAGTTATGGAAGGATTTATCGAGCCGCGGGTCTATCGGGAACAATCTTTATACTTTATTTGAGGTAATAGTATGAATCACGTAGACTTTACGTTTTTATCCTTCCCAGACCTACTTTGTGGGAATATACCCGTGGGTCTATCGGGAACAACTTTTGTACTTTATAACCTGAGGTAGTGGTATGGATCGCGCAGACTTTATGTCTTTATACTCTTGACCTACTTTGTGGAAATATACTGAGTATGTTGTTAATTAAAGGCAAATTCAAAATTCACATTAATTGAATTTCAAAAGCAATGTAATCGAATATATATATTTATATACGTATATGGTTTAAAAATATTTTTCCTTTACCTATTAAGTATTAATCCATGTATTTATTTCATATATTATAATTTCCATTATGTTTGAACCTTACTCATAAGCACATGTATCATGTGCTGTCCTTATTTCATTATCATTTAACAATAATTATTGCTTGAATTTTTGATTAAATATCAGTATTTTGCATGGATAATAAGATACTAATTAATGGTTTGCTATTAAGAAAATCAAGAAATTCTTATTTAATTTTCTTAAAATACATAAAATAACTCAAATTTAACTCAGAAAAAGTTGTCCAACTTTCCTTAATTTATGCAACTGAAAGAGTTCATATGCAACAAACATTTATTATTATTTTTCAAAATAGTATTTCCTCCTTTTTAATTTATTTTTCTTATTTTTAATGTTAACCTGTTTTAAAAAGAATGATTTTTTTTTTTTAGTTAATTCTTTAATTGAACATTCCACGCATGACATGTTTAAAATTATAAGATTAAAGAATATTTTGATATACTCTACGCATCTTTTAGTTTAAAATCATAAGATCCAAACTTAGTATAATATCAAAATTAGATAAATAAATTAAAACAGAGAGAGTATAACTTCTTTCCTCCCTAAATTCAAAATTTTAACTCAAAGTATTAAAGATAGAGAAGATGTTAAGATTTTACCAATGCTTAATCCATTATGTTTAGGAAGGATGAATGATAGAGATAGATTCAGAATTTAAATTTTATATCATTGTATTTTTAAAATTATGGGGTCATTGCGAATTCAGAATTTAAAGCTTATGAGTTCGTACGTAATTCTTATATCTTTTAATTATCGAATTCTAATTTAAACAACATAGTCTCACAAGGTGAGGTCCGAGCGCGAGATAAAATATATGCAGGCCTCATCCTGCCTACGAAGGTCGAGAAACTGTTTTCAAAAGACATCCGGAAACACAATCTTAATTCTTGAACACGTTTGGAGAAATTTCTAATAATTATAGAATTCAGAATTTAAAGCTTATGAGTTTGTAATTCTAAGGGGAGTCCGGTGCACTAAAGCTCCCGCGCTATGCGCAGGGTCCTGGGAAGAGCCCCACCGCAAGGGAGTATTGTATGCAGTCTTACCTTGCATTTCTGCCAGAGTTCGTAATTCTAATTTTTTTTAAAATTATTGAATTCTAATTTAAACAACATAGTCCCACAAGGTGAGGTTCAGGAGCGAATAAAATGTATGCAGACCTTATCCCTGTTTTCGAAAAGACCCCAGAAAAACACAAGGGTTAAATCTTGAACACGCTTAACGAAATTTCTGATAATTTGAAAAGAAAATTAGAGTATACTAACTAACCTCCATTGAGCCAAAGAACAAGAGGTTTTCTCTGAGGATGATTAGTAGCTTCTGTTAACCAATAAAACAAAGCTCTTCCATGGCTTTCATTGACACTAACATAGCCAGAAAATTGTGAAAATGTAACCATAGGTTGTCCTGGAAGTGATGTTATCTTATCAAATTCTTGTTCTTTTGTTGTTGTTAGAGCAACAACATGAGTACTAATGGTTAAAAAAAAAATAGTAGTTATTAATAGTAGAAATTGGTTCAAGAAAAATGGATGATGATTTGGTTTAGTTTGGGATGATGATGCCAATGCCATTGTACTTATTAGTTATTGCTCTATCTTTGAATAATATGTATGTTACCTAAAGAAGGTACGTAGGAGTATATATATACATTAGACTAGATGAAGGTTACTACTCCCTCCGCATCATTTTATGTGTCGTTATTTGGCCAGACACGAAGTTTAAGAAATAAATAACAATTTCGTAAAGTTTACAAAATAATGCCTTTTAAAGTTAATTTAATATTTACTTTTTAGTTGTCTTTTCCGATTAAGTGGGGCCCAATAAGGACAAAATGGGAATGATGTCATTAGATTGTTGTTAAATAGGGAAAAATGACATTCTTTTTTTAGACGAATCAAAAAGGAAATAATGACACACAAAATAGAACGGAGGGAAAATATAAGTTTTTGATTGTTTTGGTTTGTTTAGAGGACGGGATTGTGGGAATTAATGAGGGGAGGTATAGATGTGCTAATAATGAGTTAGATCCACCCAATAGGCCGTCGGGGTATCGCTCGAGAAGTTTCACCCAAAATCTTTCTTGAAGCTCGGGCTCGCTCACCTTTGAACGGTGGGCTAACACCCATCGAAAGTTACAAAACACTCACAATTTGTCCGATTGACTTTGAAAATGGCTTCATCGACCCTGTCAAAACTCAGTGTCCGACCAAATTATGACACATAAAATAGGACGAAGGGAGTATAAGTTTTTGTTTGTTTGGTTTGGTTTGATTTGTTTAGAGGATGGGGTTGTAGGAATTAATGAGGAGAGGTAAAGATGTGCTAATAATGGGTTAGATTCATTCACTAGGCCCACCGGGGATCGTCCGAGATGTTTTACCCAAAATCTTGCTTGAAGTCTGGGCTTACCTTCGAGTCGTCAGCTACACGTACTGAAAATCATAAAAAGTTTATAATTTTCGCCGTTTCCCCCGTTTGACTTTGAAAATGGCTTCACTGGTCCCACCAAAGCAACCATATCTACTCAATAGGTCGTTGGGGAATCAACCGAGAAGTTTCATCGAAAATCTTGCTTGAAGACCGAGCCTACCCTCGAATCGTCGGTTAACACGCATCGAAAGTTGTAAAAAATGCATAATTTTTGTCGTTTCGCCCGCTTGACTTTGAAAATGCCTCCATCGGCCCCGTCAAAGCAACCAGATCCACTCAATAGGCTGCCAAGGATCGCCCGAGAAGTTTCGCCCAAATTCTTGTCCAGAGGGTGGAGCACTAGGACCAGAGTCCGGAGGTTGGTTTACGCTCGGATTACTCCTTTTATGATGGTGGTGTTTGGTTCAGTTTGTACAATGTACGTGACTCGACTAATTTTGTCGAGTACTTATTATCTATCACCGGGCACCAGATAGACGTGACATATCTTAAAAGTAAAAAATATAGTAAACATCGTAAAGGCATGTAGCAGGAGTTGCAAACTAAACGATACACAATTTCATTCGAAAGATATAACGTTAAAAGTTGTATTAACGTACGAATAAATTTGTATATATCTCGATTAATTTCACAGAATATTTATTATATTTTCAATAGTATAGGTACATAGTAACTCTTGCTTACTAAATCTTTGACAAATGGGACAAAATCATTTTTTGTCTCCGCTAAAATTTAAACCTCATGATTCTTCCAATTTCATTGACCATTAAATCAAACTTTACAAACAATTTAAAGGATTTTAACCTATAAAATGTTTAATTTTTTTTTTATAGTTGCAAATTAATTAATTTATTTTCTAATCGGTTGGGGTAAGATGCAATGATAGGGTGTGTGGGGTGTATGACTTTAGTATTGATGTCATAACATTTGTTGTTATTGTTAGAAAATGTGTACCCCATTAAATATTTAAGTTGGGGCCTCCCTTTGTCTCTTTTCATCTTTTCAATTAAATAAGAGATGTGACTTTCTTCTATCGGAAATAGTCTTTCTATCTTTGAGCTATTGATACAATCTGTGATAAAATTTATTCGTACTTGATGTATACATTAAACTAATGTACGTCATCACAGTTAAGTGGTTAAATAAAGTTAAAAATATGTTAATAAATCATGGTTAACTAACTAACCTGACCTCTAAATTCAATCACATGACATGCATGCATGCATGTATTGACTTGATGTATACATTGGGTGCGGATATATAAGTCGAAATTATTCTGTGGGCATAAATTACCAAATATGAACAATTGATATACTCAGGGGCGGAGTTACATGTAAGTTAGGGGGTTTATCCGAATCCCCTTTAATGAAAACTTATACTATATATATATGGTTAAAATTATTTCTATGTATATATAGTAGATGTCGAACCTCCTTCGATTAGATCGTATGTTCACTTGTGAACCCCCTTGCTGAAAATCCTGGCTCCGCCACTGGATATACTCAATGTAATCCCACGAAAAGAATTTGAAAAGGATAGACTACGTACAAATCATAAAAATTTACCCGCACTCAATGTATACATCAAGCCAATAATTCATTATTCAGATTTAACGATTCATTACCAAACATTCCCTATTTTTAAACTTTTAAATAGTAGCGGTTGTGCGAATGTATTAACCCCTGTTGTAACAAATTATGACATAAGCTCGATCACTTGGGTAAAACTCAAGTGGTCATCCCATAGAAGCGTGATGAAGTCGCTAGCCTAGGTCATGAGTCTTACTGATCGCTCATTATTCGATTATTAAATTTTGAAATTTAAATTCGTAAAATTTAAATTTTGAATTGAACTATATATATATATATATATACATACTCATTATTTACACCCACATGCATCTCTGGCTTTATAGGGAATAGTGGTCCAATGTAGTAGGAAAATAAAAGGGCAATAGGTTAAATGAGAAGAATTTAATAGAAAGATGTGTGGGGTTTTTGGATTATATTCTATATGAACATATAGTACAAGAGAAAAAGTTTATGCATATAGAGACCAAGATTGCATTTTTATACATTTCATAAATATTAAAAAAGTAATTCGATCGATGTATTAAAGTTTCTGTTAAGCGCGGAATCCGATAGTGATTATAGATTAAGAATTAAGAGTTGTGGTTGTTCAAAAAGTTCAAACACATATGATATTGACACCCAGAGTTTTAAGGTTCCACAAGAAAATCAAAGCATCCAGCTATTTGTTATATCAATTTTTATATATTTCTTATATTGTTATAGTTATTCTGTGTCGGGTTTAATGGGTGCTAGAGCATCAATATTTTCAACCTCGGTCCGCCCCTGGAGTTCGAAAGAAGGCCGAATTGTAAGATTCTATTGTACGTAGTTTTACCTTACATTTCTATCACAGATATTTTCATGATTTTGTACTCATAACCTCTTGATCACATTATCGCAACTTTATCGATTACTCCAAAGCTCCCATTCACATTTCATAAATATTAAAAAATAAAAATCATTATAATTTTTGCTCTTCTTGGTAGTTGAAAAATCATGAAGATTTTCATCATTATCTATTTCTATGGTACATGTAGATTTTTTATTATTAATTTTTTTTTCTTGGGTTTATCTATGAATACTATATATATATAACATGTCCAAATCTTGAAAATAATGACAAATTAACAAAGGCATTGCTGAATTATGTGATTAGACAAACTGAATAAGAAATTATGGCAGTCAAAGTTTCTATTCATGAATATGACTATTGTCTAGCTAATATAATATAATATAATATAATATAATATAATATAATATAATATAATATAATATAATATAATATAATATAATATAATATAATATAATATAATATAATATAATATAATATTATAAAATTATATTATAAAATGAAAATTATCAATTTTCTACTAACGTCTCTTCGAAATTTGACTCCTACGAATTTGTGTTGAAATCTTTCTACGAATCGATAAATTACTCTTTATTCATATAAATATAATGTATACAACTCTGATTACTGATTGAATGATTTAGTTGATTCTGATTATCAGATAATTATATAATAATCCATGTGGTGTGTCAATAATTTCAAGATATAATAACAATAATAATAATAATAATAATAATAATAATAATAATAATAATAAAAGTAAATCTTACTCTTAACTTATTATTATATTTACATAAATCTCCACTCTTACAAAGTAATTACAAAAATCTCAACTAATTATGTATCTTCATTGGATGTATCGGAAGCTAATTATGTATCTTGACAGACCAAAAATCGAAATTTTTTTATCAGAAACTAATTACGTATCTTTGGGAAAAAATGTATCTTTGTTGGATGTATCGAGAGCTTATTACATATCCTGACAGACTCAAAATCGAGATTTTCAGTAATTATGCAAAATATCAGAATTTTCTGTAACTAAGCTCCTAACTGTCGGAATTTATGTTATTTGCCCTATTATTATTGCTACAGTTTTATTTTTCTTTTAGTTATATTTGCTTATTAGTCAATTGTTACCAAAAATTGATGTGATAATTGGCCATTCTCTTTTGTCCTAAGTTGTGTTTTATGCAACAACTAATATATATGGTTGAAGCTTATGAATTCAATATTTTAATTTCTTTTCAAGTTATTGATGCTAAATTTAGATCAAAATTACTAAGTTCGACTGAATCTGTAAACTATACTGTAATCACATTCATATTATGTAACAACTAGTCAATAAGCTAGGGATAATTAAGTTTATTTGGTCAAATATTGGGAGCATAGGACAATAATAACCATTTAAGATATGATATGAAACAAATTAAATGTAATTATTTTTTGTCAAAACTAGAGGTCATACATAGGACAATAATAACGATATAATTAAGATATGATATGAATAAAACAAATTAAATGTGGCTATCTTTTGTCAAAATTATTAGGGGCATAATATTAAGAGCAATAATACCGATATAAACTATGAAATGAAATGAACATTACTATCACTAGTTCATCGTTAATTAGAAATTTCGAGATTGAGTCCTGACTATGAAATCTCCTTCGATGGAAAGCGTCAAACCCTTAAAGTGGAACTTTCCGGCTAAAATCCAAATTAGACGAACGTCAAATCAAATATTAGACACCGAATAAAAAATATGTCGGCATGATATATATATTTATACAAGAACAAACAAGTACAAATTAAAATTATTAGTTTGGTATATGAATAGGATTCATCAATTAAATATAGTGTTAAATGCATGTCGTTGAATTGTAGCTTTTGCCACTTGCATGTGTGCATTAATCTATCATAGGTCTCACAACCCTAAACTTGTCACCTGCTATCGGTCGTGGAGTCAGAAATTTTAATTAAAGATCTTCGAAAATGCAAAATTATTGCATTTTTGAATCCGAACGTGTAACTTGATGAAGTCTCTATCGACGTAAATTGTACTAAAACTTCTCCTACACATTGATGTGATTCAATAATTTATATATATTGTATATGAGATGTATATATATACACACTTCATGAATTCTGATGTTTTTGTTGATCTGTACTGAATAACGAGCTAATGAATTTCAGAATTTTGTAGCATTGGTCTCGATTGAATTCTTCATCTTTTTAAACAATGCCTATACCATCAACTCATTCTGAAAAGAGTATTTCAGAATTCGATGATAAGATTTTGATACTCAACAACCTCTGTTAAAAAAATCACAAAATTTTTAAATATTTCATTACATAACTTATTAATACGATATAATTTTTCGATGAATGAGATTCAGTTCAACCCTTCGATACATTAGCCCTACCCTAGTTGTCACATGCATCTCATCTAACCCTTTGCCTCTTTCATCCAAACCTTTCAAAAAAAGAAAAAAAAATGCAAACGAATTAGAGCAAAACATCTAGTATTTTTGAACTATGACCAAATTTGTTACGATATATTTTAACTTTACGGGGGTCCTATTACCTTCTGAACTCAATTTTAGCATAGTTTTGTCACCCTTTTATGCTGACGTGATACCTTTTATCAACCTTTTTGGCTGATGTAGCACCTTTGATGTGAGTTTCATTTTATTTAATAAAAGTGGCACGACAACACAAAAGAGTAACAAAAATATGCTAAAATTGAGTTTAGGAGGTTAATAGGACCCTTGTGAAGTTAAAATGTCGCAGCAACTATGACCAGAGTTTGAGGGGATACTGAATGCTTATCTCAATAAATTAATATAACTTGCAATAAACAAAAAAAAAGAAAATACCCTGTTTCCACCCTGAATTATAAACGAAATTGATGAGACGCACTCGAACTTTAGGAGGGTCCTATTACCCCTTTGGACTAATTACAATCGTATTTTTGACAACCTTAGTGCCTACGTGGCACATACGAGTGCCTACGTGGACCTTCAATGTGTTGATTCACTGATGTGTCACGTAGGTACTAAGGTTGTAAAAAATGTCACACCCCTTTTTTTACGTACTCCAAAATATTATGTTTTAGCGCGAAAGGGTTTTATTATTTAAGTGAGAAGAAATAAAAATTTGTTTTGGAAAAGAATTATTTGCATTTTTTATTCAGAGTCGCCACTTGGCATAATCCGGTGTGCCAAGTCACCTTTGAAAAATCCTTTTCGAAACCATTTGACTCTTAAACCGGTTTGCGAACAAAGATTCCGACTAAGGAATTTTGTTGACCGAGGGGAAGGTGTTAGGCACCCCTCGATCCTGTGGTTCGACCACGGTCGCTTGGTGGAGTGTATCGACTATTTTGGCATTATGAAATGTATAAACCACACAAAAGAGCACAAAATAATCAAACAATAAACAAAATAAAACAGTCCAAAAATGTAAAAGTCCAGTCCAATTATACAGTCCGAAAAATAGAAAAAATACAAAACTATAAATCCTAGTCTAAACTAAATCTAGACTAAGCTCCAATGCCTTACCCGACGCCGCGGGCCTTCATCACGATTATTTTCCGCCAACATGATACGTCGGGGCATTCCCCGGTGAAATCAATACAAATTCTTCGGGGCATTCCCCGGATAAATTATACAATTGATTCAAAAAGTGATAAAATCAAATCATTCAATCAAATTTCAACCATTCAATCAACCCACAATCTCTAGATTTGCCTACCCGACCTACGTTTTGCCTATTCCGATCGATGTATCGTGTTACTACCAAAATCAAATTAACGTTCCTTTCAAGTTATACGAACAATGAAATCAAACTAACCTAAATCGCCAATTATGTCAAGTTTTCAATTCTCACCCACAAATCTATTTTTAACCACAATAATTACAACATGCTTCGATTATTAAAATCACGTCTCAAAATCCGCAACCAACATCAAACACAACACAAATAACGAAGATTCACACAACAAATAAATCATCCACACCCACAACATCACGAAAAATAAATTAAAGATTCGGTTAGAAGAAATGAACCTCGATGAAATTGATCCTTGTCGATAATAAAGAAATCCGAAGACCAAAATACTCGACCGGAGAACCTCACAACGAGTGAACCAAACTCGATATTGAATTCACCCGGACAGATCAGAAAACCACAAAAAACCCTCACGATGAATAATCCATAAATCCGAATAAACGAGACTGAATTTGTAAAAATCGAGAAGACCCGTACACGAAATTAGTGACGGAGTGACAGGAAATGGGTCGGATGTTGACGCCTGTCGTCGGCGTCACCGTTTCCGGTGACTGCCGTTGACGGAGAAGGAGATCGGAGCAGCGGAGCTGGTCGGATGTTGACGCCTGTCGTCGGCGTCACTGTTTTCGATGACTGCCGCCGACGGAGAAGGAGATCGGAGCAGCGGCGACAGCTATGGCCGCTCCGTCGGTTGTCACTGATGCTGGTGGCTGATGGCGTGGCGGATCTAGAAGGCGGGGAACGGAGGCGGTGCCGGCGCTAGTTTGCTGGTCGGTGGTTTGACTGCGTTGTTGCCGGCGAGGGAGAACTCGCGGATGCCGATCTCTTTTTTTTTTCTTTTAGAGAGAGAGAGAGTAGAGTCTAGAGAGAGGGAGAGAGTGAGGGAGCTCGGCGGCGCCGGCGCCGGCGCTATTGTCGCCGGCGAAGAGAGGGTGAAAGCTTAGAGAGAAGATGAAGCTGATCCTTTTTTCTATATGCTCAGGTCCTTTTTTTGGTTACTGTTCCCCTTTATTTTGTGTGTATCTGTGTATATATATTGTGTTTTGGGTATTGGGGTAGGGTAGGTGGGGTAGGGTATAGGGTGGTGTGGATTATTTTGATTGGGTAGGTTGTTAGGATAAGATAGAATTAGTTAGGATAAGATTTGTTATCTTATTATTTATTTATTTTTTGTATTTTGTGCGGGTATAATAACATGGTGAGGGTACGCGGTAGGATAAAAATAACAATGGGTAAAAACGACATCGGGGAAGGACAAAATTAGGTGTCTACATCATGCCCCCTTTGAATGTAAACACGCAGTGTTTTCAGACAAAGAAGTAGACAACGAGATAGAATTTTGTCCCGACCATTATTAAAAAAAAGAAACAGGAGAACGAAGGACTACCGGGTCTTGAATTAGGACAGCCTACCCACCCAAGTTATGAAGGGATCAAGTGATAAGTATCTCCAAGGATTGGACGAAGATGGACTATACCGAGTTGGAGAGTCGAGTGAGGTTCCGTCGAGGTTCCGGTCCGCGGCTCTGTTATTACATCAAAATGAAAATTACAAGGTAAAACATAAATGAAATTACAAAAATCCTATCTATACAACTTCTGTTGGTTCTTGACTCGACTTTCATCACCCTATTCTTCAGGCGGGCTCCTGACTTACAATTTCTTCCAACTTGTTGCTTGACTTTCCATTGCTTCGCTTTGTTGCTTGACTTTTCGTTTCTTCACCCTATTCTCCAGGCGGGCTCCTGACTTGCTATTTCATCACCCTGTTCTTCAGGCGGGCTCCTGACTTGCTATTTCATCACCCTGTTCTTCAGGCGGGCTCCTGAAACCCAACATTAAAACTAGAACAAAAATTATCCCAAAAAAAAATTATAGTAAAATAGTATTTCACTTTTGAAAGCGTTGTCCCATTTTTCAGGAGGGTCTTGAGCAGAAAGTAAAATCCCATTTTTCAGGAGGGTCCTGCGCATAAAAAAAATCCCATTTTTCAGGAGGGTCCTGAACATAAAGTAAAATTCCATTGTTCAGGAGGGTCCTGAACAGAAAGTAACATCCCATTATTAAGGAGGGTCCTGAACATAAAGTAAAATCCCATTTTTCAGGAGGGTCCTGAACAGAAAGTAAAGTCCCATTTTTCAGGAGGGTCCTAAACATAAAGTAAAGTCCCATTCTTCAGGAGGGTCCTGAACAGAAACTAACATCCCATTTTTCAGGAGGGTCCTGAACATAAAGTAAAATCTCATTTTTCAGGAGGGTCCTGAATAGCAAGTAAAGTCCCATTTTTCAGGAGGGTCCTGAACATAAATAAAGTCCCATTTTTCAGGAGGGTCCTAAACATAAAGTAAAATCCCTTTTTTCAGGAGAGTCCTGAACATAAAGTAAAATCTCGTTTTTCAGGAGGGTCCTGAACAGAAAGTAAAATCCCATTTTTCAGGAGGGTCCTGAATTGAAAGTAAATTCCCATTTTCCAAGAGGGTCCTGAATTGAAAGTAAATTTCTATTTTCCAGGAGGGTCCTGAACATGAAGTAAAATCCCATTTTTCAGGAGGGTCCTGAACATAAAGTAAATTCCCATTTTTCAGGAGGGTCCTAAACATAAAGTAAATTCTCATTTTTCAGGAGGGTCCTGAATTGAAAGTAAATTCTCATTTTCCAGAAGAGTCCTGAACTGAAAGTAAAATCCCATTTGTCAGGAGGGTCCTGAATTGAAAGTAAATTCCCATTTTCCAGGAGGGGCCTGAACATGAAGTAAAATCCAATTTTTCAGGAGGGTCCTGGACTGAAAGTAAAATCACATTTTTCAGGAGGGTCCTGAACAGAAAGTAAAATACCATTTATAAGGAGGGTCCTGAACATAAAGTAAAATCCCATTTTCCAGGAGGGTCCTGAACTGAAAGTAAAATCCCATTTTTCAGGAGGGTCCTGAACAGAAAGTAAAATCCCATTTTTCAGGAGGGTCATGAACAGAAAGTAAAATCCCATTTTTCAGGAGAGTCCTGAACATAAAGTAAATTTCTATTTTTCAGGAGGGTCCTGAACATAAAGTAAATTCCCATTTTCAGGAGGGTCCTGAACATAAAGTAAAATCCCATTTTTCAGGAGGGTCCTGAACATAAAGTAAATTCTCATTTTTCAGGAGGGTCCTGAATTGGAAGTAAATTCCCATTTTTCAGGAGGGTCCTGAGCATAAAATAAAATCCAATTTTTCAGGAGGGTCCAGAAAATGAAGTAAATTCCTATTTTTCAGGAGGGTCCTGAACATAAAGTAAAATCCCATTTTTCAGGAGGGTCCTGAACAGAAAATAAAATCCAGTTTTCCAGGAGTGTCCTGAACAGAAAGTAAGATCCCATTTATCAGGAGGGTCCTAAACAGAAAGTAAATTCCAATTTTTCAGAAGAGTCTTGAACAGAAAGTAAATTCCCTTTTTTCAGGAGGGTCCTGAACATAAAGCAAAATCTCATTTTTCAGGAGAGTCCTAAATTGAAAGTAACTTCCCATTTTCCAGGAGGGTCTTGAACATGAAGTAAATTCCTATTTTTCAGGAGGGTCCTGAACATAAAGTAAAATCCCATTTTTCAGGAGGGTCCTGAACAGAAAGTAAAATCCCATTTTTCAGGAGGGTCCTGAACAACAAGTAAGATCCCATTTTTCAGGAGGGTCCTGAAAAGGAAAGTAAATTCCCATTTTTCAGGAGGGTCTTGAACATAAAGTAAAATCCCATTTTTCAGGATAGTCTGAACATAAAGTAAATTCCCATTTTTCAGGAGGGTCCTGAACATAAAGTAAATTCCCATTTCTCAGGAGGGTCCTGAACATAAAGTAAATTCCCATTTTTCAGGAGGGTCCTGAACATAAAGTAAATTCCCATTTTTCAGGAGAGTCCTGAACATAAAGTAAAATCCCATTTTTCAGGAGGGTCCTGAGCATAAAATAAAATCCCATTTTTCAGGAGGAGCCTGAACATAAAGTAAAATCCCATTTTTCAGGAGGGTCCTGAACATAAAGTAAATTCCCATTTTTCAGGAGGGTCCTGAACATAAAGAAAAATCTCATTTTTCAGGAGGGTCCTGAGCATAAAATAAAATCCCATTTTTCAGGAGGGTCCTGAACATAAAGTAAATTCCCATTTTTCAGGAGGGTCCTGAACAGAAAGTAAAATCCCATTTTTCAGAAGGGTCCTGAGCATAAAATAAAATCCCATTTTTCTGGAAGGTCCTGAACATAAAGTAAAATCACATTTTTCAGGAGAGTCCTGAACATAAAGTAAAATCCCATTTTTCAGGAGGGTCCTGAGCATAAAGTAAAATCCCATTTTTCAGAAGGGTCCTGAACATAAAGTAAATTCCCATTTTTCAGGAGGGTCCTGAACATAAAGTCAAATCCCATTTTTCAGGAGGATCCTGAACAGAAAGTAAAATCCCATTTTCCAGAAGGGTCCTGAACTGAAAGCAAGATCCCATTTTTCAGGAGGATCTTGAACAGAAAGTAAATTCCCATTTTTCAGGAGGGTCCTGAACATAAAGTAAAATCCCATTTTTCATGAGAGTCCTGAATTGAAAGTAAATTCCCATTTTCCAGGAGGGTCCTGAACATGAAGTAAATTCTATTTTTCAGGAGGGTCCTGAACATGAAGTAAAATCCCATTTTTCAGGAGGTTCCTGAACATAAATTGAAATCCCATTTTTCAGGAGGGTCCTGAACAGAAAGTAAAATCCCATTTTCCAAGAGGGTCCTGAACAGAAAGTAAAATCCCATTTTTCAGGAGAGTCCTGAACAAAAAGTAAATTCCCATTTTTCAGGAAGGTCCTGAACATAAAGTAAAATCCCATTTTTCAGGAGAGTCCTGAACATTATGTAAAATCCCATTTTTCAGGAAGGTCCTTAGCATAAAATAAAATCCCATTTTTCAGGAGGGTCCTGAACTAAAAGTAAATTCCCATTTTTCAGGAGGGTCCTGAACAGAAAGTAAAATCCCATTTTCCAGGAGGGTTCCTGACAAGAAAGTAAAATTCTATTTTTCAGGAGGGTCCTGAACAGAAAGTAAAATCCCATTTTTCAGGAGGGTCCTGAGCATAAAATAAAATCTCATTTTTCAGGAGGGTCCTGAACATAAAGTAAAATCCCATTTTTCAGGAGGTTCCTGAACATAAAGTAAATTCCCATTTTTCAGGAGGGTCCTGAACATAAAGTAAAATCCCATTTTTCAGGAGGGTCCTGAGCATAAAATAAAATCTCATTTTTCCGGAGGGTCCTGAACATAATGTAAATTCCCATTTTTTAGGAGGGTCCTGAACATAAAGTAAAATCCCATTTTTCAGGAGGGTCCTAAGCATAAAATAAAATCCCATTTTTCAGGAGGGTCCTGAACATAAAGTAAATTCTCATTTTTCAGGAGTGTCCTGAACATAAAGTAAATTCCCATTTTTCAGGAGGGTCTTAAACATAAAGTAAAATCCCATATTTCAGGAGGTTCCTGAACAGAAAGTAAAATCCCATTTTCCAGGAGGGTCCTGAACTGAAATCAAGATCCCATTTTTCAGGAAGGTCTTGAACAGAAAGTAAATTCCCATTTTTCAGGAGGGTCCTGAACATAAAGTAAAATCCCATTTTTCAGGAGAGTCCTGAATTGAAAGTAAATTCCCATTTTCCAAGAGGGCCCTGAACATGAAGTAAATTCCTATTTTCTAGGAGGGTCCTGAACATGAAGTAAAATCCCATTTTTCAGGAGGGTCCTGAACATAAAGTAAAATTCCATTTTTCAGGAGGGTCCTGAACAAAAAGTAAAATCCCATTTTCCAGGAGGGTCCTGAACAGAAAGTAAGATCCCATTTTTCAGGAGGGTCCTGAACAGAAAGTAAATTCCCATTTTTCAGGAAGGTCCTGAACATAGAGTAAAATCCCATTTTTCAGGAGAGTCCTGAAAATAAAGTAAAATCCCATTTTTCAGGTGGGTCCTGAGCATAAAATAAAATCCCATTTTTCAGGAGGGTCCTGAACTAAAAGTAAATTCCTATTTTTCAAGAGGGTCCTGAACATAAAGTAAAATCCCATTTTTCAGGAGGGTCCTGAACAGAAAGTAAAATCCTATTTTCCAGGAGGGTCCTGAACAGATAGTAAGATCCCATTTTTCAGGAGGGTCCTGAACAGAAATGAAATTCCCATTTTTCAGAGGGTCTTGAACATAAAGTAAAATCCCATTTTTCAGGAGTGTCCTGAATTGAAAGTAAATTCCCATTTTCCAGGAGGGTCCTGAACATGAAGTAAATTCCCATTTTTCAGGAGGGTCCTGAACATAAAGTAAAATCCCATTTTTCAGGAGGGTCCTGAGCATAAAATAAAATCCCATTTTTCAGGAGGGTCCTGAACATAAAGTAAATTCCCATTTTTCAGAAGGGTCCTGAACAGAAAGTAAGATCCCATTGTTCAGGACGGTCCTGAACAGAAAGTAAATTCCCATTTTTCAGGAGGGTCCTGAACATAAAGTAAAATCCCATTTTTCAGGAGAGTCCTGAATTGAATGTAAATTCCCATTTTCCAGGAGGGGCTTGAACATGAAGTAAATTCCTGTTTTTCAGGAGGGTCCTGAACAATAAGTAAAATTCCATTTTTCAAGAGGGTCCTGAGCATAAATTAAATTCCCATTTTTCAGAAGGGTCCTGAACAGAATGTTAAATCCCATTTTTCAGGAGGGTCCTGAGCATAAAATAAAATCCCATTTATCAGGAGGGTCCTGATCATAAAGTAAAATCTCATTTTTTAGGAGGGTCCTGAGCATAATATAAAATCCCATTATTCCGAAGGGTCCTGAACATTAAGTAAATTCCCATTTTTTAGGAGGGTCCTGAACATAAAGTAAAATCCCATTTTTCAGGAGGGTCCTGAGCATAAAATAAAACCCATTTTTCAGGAGGGTCCTGAACATAAAGTAAATTCCCATTTTTCAGGAGCGTCCTGATCAGAAAGTAAAATCCCATTTTTCAGGAGGGTCCTGAACAGAAAGTAAATCATTGAACAGAAAGTAAAATCCCATTTTTCAGAAGGGTCCTGAACAGAAAGTAGAATCTCATTTTTCAGGAGGGTCCTGAACAGAAAGTAAAATCTCATTTTTCAGGAGGGTCCTGAACATAAAGCAAAATCCCATTTTTCAGGAGGGTCCTGAACATAAAGTAAAATCTCATTTTTCAGGAGGGTCCTGAATTGAAAGTAAATTCCCATTTTCCAGGAGGGTCCTGAACATGAAGTAAATTCCTATTTTTCAGGAGGGTCCTGAACATAAAGTAAAATCCCATTTTTCAGGAGGGTCCTGAACATAAAGTAAAATCTTATTTTTCATGAGGGTCCTGAACAGAAAGTAAAATCCCATTTCCCAGGAGGGTCTGAGTAGAAAGTAAGATCCCATTTTTCAGGAGGGTCCTAAACAGAAAGTAAATTCCCATTTTTCAGGAGGGTTCTGAACATAAAGTAAAATCCCATTTTTCAGGAGGGTCCTGAACATAAAGTAAAATTCCATTTTTCAGGAGGGTACTGAGCATAAAATAAAATCCCATTTTTCAGGAGGGTCCTGAACATAAAGTAAATTCCCATTTTTCAGGAGGGTCCTGAACATAAAGTAAAATCCCATTTTTCAGGAGGGTCCTGAGCATAAAATAAAATCTCATTTTTCAGGAGGGTTCTGAACATAAAGTAAATTCCCATTTTTCTGGAGGGTCCTGAACTTAAACTAATTTCCCATTTTTCAGGAGGGTCCTCAACATAAAGTAAATTCCCATTTTTCAGGAGGGTCCTGAACATAAAGTAAATTTCCATTTTTCAGGAGGGTCCTGAACAGAAAGTATAATCCCATTTTTCAGAAGGGTCCTGAACAGAAAGTAAATCACTGAACAGAAAGTAAAATCCCATTTTTCAGGAGGGTCTTGAACAGAAATTAAATTCCCATGGATGTGCATTTCCAATGGTAGTTGAATCAAGTGAAACGAATTTGCCCCTATTTCAATCAAAGAAAAATTGGTTAGTTAAAAACTTAGTGGTGGCTTGCAGCTCTTGGCTTCTCAGGTATCTGCCCCAGTACTCGTTCCTTTCATCTTTGTCCCAAATTGCTAACACTTGCCCTGTCTTACCGCATCATATACCCGGATCTAGATTAAGGGAGGTTAGTTCTGACTCGAACAATGGGCTTCCATTTTACCATGCCTCTGAGGTGCACTCTTTTCCCAAATCTGAATGCTTCCACGAATCTAATAGCCTGTCGGTTGATAGACTTCCTTTGCTTCGCGTTGAATTACGATCATATTTCTTTCTTGTGCTGTTCCTTGGCTTTTTCTCATATAATTGGAAAGACTGGTAGTAAATTTTTGAAATCCTTTCTCGTTTGTGTTGACACAGACTTGACTTAAAATGCAAAGAAATGATGGTGACTTTTGTTTTGATAAATAACATAAGAAAAGACAAAAACATGAATATGTAAATAAAAGAAAAGGGCAATGTCCCATATTCAAAATGAAAACTTATCTGAATACGACAACCAACTCCAATGAGTATGACATGCATTTTGGATTGAGCTGTCTGATCTTCCTATCCAAACTCCCCATTTGTTGTTGAGTTCGTGTCTTTTGCCACTGAGCCGCTTCTTCAAATCCATTGGACTCATACATCACATTCGACTGACGACATCTAAAAAAAGACTTTCGCCAACAAATCTCTTTCTTTTCACTTTCCGCCTTTCTCTTAAACTCTCCATCGCCCTACGGTGCCCGTGAGGATTTTCACCAATAAGACTCTCTCATTTTTATTTCTCTCAACTCACCATCGCCTTATGGTGCCTGCAAAGGTTTTCACCAATAAGACTCTCTCATTTTCATTTCTTTCAACTCACCATCGCCTTATGGTGCCTGCAAAGGTTTTCACCAATAAGACTCTCTCATTTTCATTTCTTTCCTGATTTCTTATGCTGAGGGAGACAAGCGGTACTTCGCAATGTGTCGTCATATCCATTGCATGCTTAGCCTTATCACTGTCGAAAATTGATTTGAAGGACTTTCTTTGGTTGTAACTTGGCTTTTGGTCAAGGTTAGAAAAGATGGTAAGAGGCTCAAACGATACTTGAAGTGGGGGTGGGACTTACAACTTTTGGAGTCGACTCAAACAATGCATTAACTCATGCCCCAGTTTTGTTGACTGGGTGAATCTTAAATCTTTATTTGGTTGGACCGAGCCCGAAATAGGGCAGCCTACGTATCTCACTCCTGAGAGAGGAGAATCAGGTCGCACGTAGTTCCATCTGCTTGTCCTTTGCTTTGCTTTGATTTTTTTTTCGAACTCTTTCCTTTATTCTTATTTTCTTGACATTTATCTTTGACTCTATTTTGATTCCAAAAGAGGGATATGAAAGAAAAATAAACGAGGCTCAAACGGGTAAACAAAGGATGACACAATGTTTGGATAGAAGAAAAAAATGCCTTCATCATATCAATCTTAAAAAATGCAAGTACTAAACATGCAATAAACTCAACAAAGGATCAAATATCATACATAGTATCTTTTGACCGCGTCAGAATTGATAGCCATTTCTGCCATTTTGCCTTCAATATCTGTCAAATATAAGGCTCCATTGGGCAACATTTTCTTCACAACGAAGGGACCTTGCCAGTTAGGGGAGAACTTGCCTTTCGCTTCAACCTGGTGAGGAAGGATACGTCTCAATACCAACTGACCAACTTCAAAATACCTGGGACGGACCTTTTTGTTATACGCACGAGTCATCCTCCTCTGATACAACTGGCCATGACACACAAACGTTAGCCTTTTTTCCTCGATCAAACTCAAATGCTCCAGTCGGGTTTTTACCTATTCGTCATCATCAATCTCTGTTTCTACAATGACTCGAAGAGAGGGAATTTTAACTTCTGCAGGGATGACTGCTTCTGTCCCATACACTAATAAATATGGAGTTGCCCCTGTTGAAGTGCGAACAGTGGTACGATAACCTAGCAATGCAAACGACAACCTTTCATGCGACTGTCTAGAACCTTGTACCATTTTTTGCAGTATCTTTTTTATATTTTTATTGGCGGCTTCTACAGCACCATTGGCCTTTGGGCGATATGGAGTAGAATTTCGATGTGCGATCTTAAACTGTTGACACACTTCTTGCATCAAATGACTATTGAGATTGGCAGCATTGTCTGTAATGATCATCTTAGGAATTCCAAATCTACAAATGATATTGGCATGAACAAAATCTACCACAACCTTCTTTGTCACTGACTTGAAAGTTACTGCTTTCACTCACTTTGTGAAGTAGTCAATGGCTACCAAAATGAATCTATGTCCATTTGATGCCTTCGGCTCAATCGGTCCAATCACATCCATTCCCCAAGCCACGAACGGCCATAGAGCGGCCATTGCATGCAACTCAACAGGAAGAGAACGTATCAGATCACCGTGCACCTGACATTGATGACACTTTTGAACAAATTGAATAGAATCCCTCTCCATAGTAAGCCAGTAATAACCTGCTCGAAGAATCTTCTTTGACAAGACATGACCGTTCATATGTGACCCACATACTCCAGAGTGTATTTCAACCATGATTGCCGAGGCTTCTTTTGCATCTACACACCTTAAAAGTCTCAGATCTGAGGTCCTCTTATACAAGATTCCCCCACTTAAGAAAAATTCACTAGCCAAACGCCTAATAGTCATCTTTTGATCGTTGGTGGCATATGCTGGGTATTCTCCATCAAGCTCTTCTTCAACCGCATTACAGTAAGCATGCTGATCACGACTCTGTATATGCACTGGATCGATATAGGCTTTGTCAGGATGTTGGAGCATTGAAGATAGAGTGGATAAAGCATCAGCAATTTCATTATGAATCCTTGGAATATGCCTAAATTTTACTAACACAAATCGTCGACATAGCTCCTGCAAGCATTATCGATACGGGATGAGTTTCAAATCTCGCGTCTCCCAATCGCCTTGAATTTGATGGACGAGCAAATCCGAATCTCCCAACACCAATAATTCTTGGACTCCCATATCAACAGCTAACCTCAAACCAAGGATGCAGGCTTCATACTCTGCCATATTGTTAGTACAGTAGAATCGAAGTTGTGCTGTTACCGGGAAATATTGTCCCGATTTAGAGATAAGAACTGTACCTATTCCGAATCCTTTCATTTTGACAGCTCCATCGAAGAATAACCTCCAACCTGGATAAGCATCTATAACGACTTCATCGACACACGACACTTCTTAGTCAGGAAAATATGTCTTTAATGGCTCGTACTCTTCATCGATGGGATTCTCAGCAAGATGATCTGCCAAGGCTTGGGCTTTCATGGCGGTTCGAGTCACATATACGATGTCAAACTCGGTAAGAAATATTTGCCACTTTGCCAATCGACCTGTCGGCATAGGCTTCTGAAAGATATACTTCAAATGATCCATGCGGGAGATGAGATAAGTAGTATAGGATGAAAGATAGTGCTTCAACTTCTGTGCTATCCAAGTTAGGGCACAACACGTCCTTTCAAGAAGAGTATACCTGGCCTCATATGCGATGAACTTCTTGCTAAGATAATAAATAGCCTGCTCCTTTTTGCCTGTGACATCATGTTGACCCAGGACACAACCGAAAGAATTGTCCATGACTGATAAATATAAGATCAAAGGCCTACCAGGCTCCGGGGGTACCAGCACGGGCGGATTTGACAAATATCTTTTGAATCGATCGAACATTTCCTGACATTCTTCAGTCCATTTTACCGCAACACTCTTTTTCAACAACTTGAATATGGGCTCACAAGTGGTTGTGAGTTGAGCAATAAACCTGCTAATGTAGTTCAGTCTACCAAGCAAACTCATCACCTCCGTTCTATTCTTGGGCGGGGGTAAATCCTGAATGGCTTTGATTTTTTAGGGATCCAATTCAATTCCCCGACAGCTGACTACAAACCCCAACAACTTTCCAGATAGAACTCCAAATACATATTTTGCCGGGTTGAGTTTGAGATTATACCTGCGAAGCCTCTCAAAGAACTTTCTTAAATCTATAACATGGTCGGCTTGACTTTTTGACTTAATAATCACATCATCCACGTAGACCTCAATCTCCTTATGCATCATGTCATGAAACATAGTGGTCATGGCTCTCATGTATGTTGCTCCAGCATTCTTCAAACCGAACGGCATCACTCGATAACAATAAGTTCCCCATGGTGTGATAAAAGATGTCTTCTCTGCGTCGTCATCATCCAGAATGATCTGGTGATACCCGGCATAACAATCCACAAAAGAGGCAACCTCGTGTTTAGCACAGTTGTCTAACAAAATGTGGATGTTGGGCAGTGGAAAATCATCTTTCGGACTTGCTCTGTTCAAATCACGGTAATCAACACACACTCAAATTTTGCCATCTTTCTTTGGTACGGGAACAATATTGGATAACCACATGGGATAACGAGACACTCGAATTACTTTGGCTTCAAGTTGTTTCATGATTTCCTCTTTGATTTTAATACTCACATCGGTTTTAAACTTCCTCAACTTCTGTTTGACAGGGGGGAACGCGGGATCAATTGGCAACTTGTGAGCCACTAATTCAGTGCTTAAACCGGGCATATCATCATAAGAACATGCAAAAACATCCTTATAATCAATTAATACTTGAATCATTCCCTCTTTTAGCTGTGGCAAAGCATGTACACTGATTTTAGTTTCCCTAACATCTTCTTGATCCCCTAGATTTATTGGCTCAGTTTCATTCAAATTAGGATTCGGTTTGTCTTCAAACTGTTCCAACTCTTTGCTTATTTCTTCTAGTGCTCCTTCTTCATTATATTTCCCATCCCGCTTCATTACATCTTGATTAGTTTGGATTTTAAGATCAGGCTGAAAATCCCGCATGCATGTCATGTCATTAGAATCAGCATAAAGAGAACTGTGTAAGAAAAGAAAAATAAAATATATTAGACACAAAACAAAAGGGACATTGCATTTCATTAAATAAAAGATAGAAGGTTTTAAACACAGATGCCAACATAACATAAACAAACTAAAATCCAAATTACAACCCTGAAATAACTCGGATAAACAGAAAAAAAAACAAAATAAACTACCAAAACTCCCTCCTGACGGGGAGAGGAGTAACTTCCCAATTATTGAGCCGGATAGTTAGACCTATGAATTGCACGTCCGCCATACTGGTACCTTCTCCTGCTTCGACCATATCAACTTCCATACAAAGGTTCTGGAAGTCATCAACCAATTCAACCTCAAATTCCACATGCTTCGTGACACCGCTCTTAACAAATGATTCACTGAGTAGTGGCATTGGGCGAGGGAGTGACTATATTTCCTTTTTCCTTCCCTTGGCTTTCTTCAGATCTTTAGCTGTAGGCTCAAATCCCAGACCAAACGTGCCCACGTTCTCACTCGGACATATGAGATGAACTATACCGTGCAGAGACGCTCCTAAACCCTTTCCTGGCTCAAATCCGTATTTCTAAAGTTCACTCACCATCATGATAGAAACAGAAGACAATTGCGGTCCCGGTATAGCCTGTCATTCAAGGATACGATTCACTGGCACTGTAGCAAAAATTTGATAGACGAATGTCTCTTCTACGTTATTTTCTTCAATAAGAGACAAGGGAGAATCTTCGTAGGACGACAAATCTCCTTCACCATGAATAACTACTTCTTGCCTGTCATGCTCAAACTTAATCATCTGGTGCAGCGTAGATGCAACTGTCTTGGCCTTGTGGATCCACGGCCTTCCCAACAACAGATTGTAAGAGGATTCTACATTCAATACTTGAAACTCTATGGTGAACTCAACAAGCCCTATGGTCAACACTAGTTCTATTTCGCCAATGGAATTTGATTTTGCACCATCGAAAGCCCTGACATATACATTGTTGGGCCTGATCCTCTCAGCACCAATATTCAGCTTTTACAAAGTAGAAATAGGGCAAATATTTGCACCTGAACCTCCATCAATCATAACATGAGTGACATAGAAATCTTCACACTTCACTGTAATGTAAAGGCCCCGGTTATGCCCTGTACCTTCAATAGGCAATTCATCGTCAGAAAAGCTGATCCGATTGACCTCAAAGATTTTTCCAACCATTTTCTCAAGCTGGTTGATTGTAATCTCCCTTGGAACATATGCTTCATTTAATACCTTCAGTAAAACATCACGATGCTCCTTGGAGTGCAACAACAAAGATAAAAGGGAAATTTGAGCAGGGGTTTTCTTCAGCTGGTCTAATATTGAATACTCTGGCAATTTCATCTTTTTCAAAAATTCTTCGGATTCTTCTTCGGTGATAGGATTTTTGATAGATGACGGTCCACTCACCGTTGGCTTGGACTTTCTTAAGCTTTCAGGCACGAAACATCTTCCTGACCTAGTCAAACCCCCTACCTCATCTACATCTTCCACTACTTCTTTCCCATGATAGGTCATCACGGTCCGTCCATAATTCCAGGGAATCCTTTTCGTATCAACTATCGGAGGTTAGGTCACCGGTTTGAGGACAATAGGCGCTGCCAGTGCTCCTTTCACCGTTAAAATGGGCTGACTCAGAGCTCCCACCACCGTCAACTTAGGTTTATCCTGACTTGAATCAACATACCTTCTGGCGCCTTGTACTGTGATCAGGGGCTTCTTTGCGCTTTCTTGGGCTTTATCTTCTCTCATTCCTTCCTGGCTCAATGACATTGCTTTCAAAGACTCCGCTACATTCACCGATTTCTCCTCAATGGTCTGTATCTTGACAATAGGCTTATAAACCCTCGAAGACTCGTTCCCATCATATATCAATTCTAACATATTGGCTTCAGCATGGGTTGGCAGTGGATTCTGGTTAATGTTTGGACCCTCCGGGCCCTGTACCAGCATCTGATTTGTGTCAATTAAATCTTGGACAGCTCTCTTTAAATGCCAGCATTTCTCGATATCATGGTCTGGCATATTAGAATAGTACGCACACCTTAAAGAATAATCGAGATTCCTTGGTGGTGGATTTGAAAGCCTTCCTTGAATTGGGCTTAAAACCTTCAACTTTCTCAACCTATCAAACAAGCTAGCATATGACTCCCCAAGAGGTGTGAATTGATTTTTGACCGCCTTCTCCTTCTTATACTCGGGCCTAGGTTGAAAACTGGGTCTGGAAGGGTTTTGGTAATTTGGTGGAGCGAAGGGGCAATTTTGTGGAGTTTGCGCGCGCCACTGCGGGTAAGAAGGGGTTTGGGCATATGGCTGCGCGCTATATACTGGGTAAGGAGGTGGTGGAATAGAATATAAAGGGTTTTGTGGAGGGTAGTAATGGTGGGGAAGAATATATGGAACTTGGGCGTAGACTTGGGCTTGGGATTGGGGATAGGGGCGAGGTGGTCTTTTGGGATAGGAATGGGTTCCGGCTACAACAGTCGCCACGTCCTCTTTTTTTTTTTTACCTCCAAATGCGCCAGATCCACCTTGAATCGCTTGTGTGGTGGCTTTTAATGCGGCAAAACTCACTATTCGTCCGGTCTTGATTCTGTCCTCTATCATCTCCCCCATTTTGAGGACTTCCATAAAAGACTTTCCCATTGTCGGAAGTAAATGTTGAAAATAGGTCTCATCCTGCGCCTGAATGAAAACTTCTACCAACTTACTTTCTTTCATTGGAGGCTTTACCCTAGCGGCCTGTTCACGCCACCTTATCGCGTATTCCCTAAAACCTTCAGTGCTCTTTTTCTTCATGTTGACCAAAGATTTTTCGTCCGGAATCAAGTCGATGTTGTACTGAAAATTTTGAACAAATTCAGAAGCCAAATCATCCCAACTGTTCCATTTATCGATATCCCGATCGATAAACCATTCTGAAGCCAGATCTGAAAGACTCTCGCCAAAGAAGGCCATGAGTAGTTCTTCCTTTCCTCCTGCAGCCCTCAACTGGTTGCAATAACGTCTCAAGTGTGCAACAGGATCATCGTGCCCCGCGTACTTCTCTAACTTAGGCATCTTAAAACTGGGGGGCAAGTTGATGTCTGGGAACATGCACAGGTCTTTATAGGAAACACTTCTATAATCTCCGATTCCTTGCAAATTCCTCATAGCTTGCTCTAAACTCTTCAGTTTCCGGGCTATGACATCCTGTTCCTCCGCTGCGGCAGGTTTCTCCGTATCAAATGGAAATGCAGGCAACTGAGTGTACCCATACGGTTCATTCAATTGCAAAGTAGGCTCCGTAGCATAACACTGACCATCTGAAACCTTCAGTACTGGCTCACTGGAAGACCGAGGAAGCCTCATTGTGGGACGCACAGCATATATGGGAGTTTCATGTGGTGGCGGGGCCACGAATACCGGTGTGATCGGTGGCGCTGGCTGAGCAGCTGGTCTTGATTGGGGAGCTGCCAAGGGCACACCAGAATTGCCAGGATAATAATGTCGCGGAGTGAATCCTGGCGCGTGCTCAGGTGACTCAGTAGGAGCAGAGAATTGTGCCTGAGAGAGCGGTGGGCAATTAGAGATATTCCCAAGACCTTCAGGGAGCGGAGGAGGAGGCATTCCGCTGGCCCATGCCCGGTACAAATCTATCAATTGTTGCCTGAGCCTTACTACCTCATCATTGTGTTCTGAACTTTCTTCCCTGTGATCCTGATCCGGGTCAATGAGCGAATTTTCAATCTCCCTGCTAGCCATGGCAAGCTTTGCTTTGGATCTAGTGAAGTATGGGTGACTAGCCAGAGTGCTGCAAACCTACCACTATTATCTGAAAGAACATGCTCATCAAAGAAGACATCCGTTAGGATTAGGGCACACAATAAGCATTGGAGTCACATTGGTAAAATGGTCCTAAATCCATGTTCATTTCTACCAGCTTTTGAGAGTAGCGAGGTCATTTCAACATCATCCCGATTTTATCTACACCCTTTTTTTTATTATTATTTTTTATTTTATTTTTTTATATCCACCTCTATTCTTTCCACTTCTCTCGTTATCTACCTTTATTTTATTATTCTTTATGGCTTTTTTTTTTAAAAAAAGAGGAAAAATAATGAAAAACAACGAAACAAAATGATTAGATCGAACCCAAAAGTAGGTTGCCTACGTATCATGTTGTACATGAATCAGATCTTGCGTAGTTCGGGCAGTTTTGCCAAAATGGCCAATTAAACTTTTTTTTCTTTCTTGAAACAAAGTGTCAAAAGAATTGATGAAAATCTTTTTTTTTTTTTTAGGTTTAAATCTCTATACAAAATGAAATCTGTGATTACCAAAGAAGAATCTTTTTGGGTTTTCGATTTAGAATTTCATAGGAAAATGAAACTTGAAACTATTAAAAAAAATCTTTTTGTAGTTTTCTTTTAGAGATGTACATGAGACACCTACTCTAAATGAAGAGTGAAATTTTTTTATTTTTTTTTTGAATTTTTGAAATAAGATCCCCGAACCTAAAATAGGTTGCCTACGTATCTCACTCCCGAGAGAGGAGAATCAGGGGTGCGTAGTTCGTCCAGATTGGACACTTAACGATTAACTAATAAATTGACCCTAACTTAAAAGACAACCAAAAACAAACGAGTGAAAACTTTTTGGATTTTCAACTAGACATTTCAACTAATACTGACACCATCAATTATAAAAAAATCTTTTTGGTATTTCGTTTTTGACAAATACGTAGAAAAAACTTTTTTTTTTTTTGAATTGACGGTACTTTGAGAAGACAAAATGCAAAAATGTAAAAAAAATCTTTTTGAGTTTTTGGATCGTGAAGAACAAAAGCCATAAAGAATTCTAAAATAAACTACGACACTCCTTTTGATTCATTCTTTTCGACTCACTTTTTTTTTTTTTTTCACACTTTACTTCTAACACATGTTTTCCCCAAATCGGTCCGTCAAATGACCACGTTACTCTCAAAGATGCAATATTTAGCACGTAGGGATGCTTTAAAGGTGAGTCTCCTACAAAGGACCGTGTGGGCCCCGCTAGGTCTCAATATGATGCACATAAGAATGACCTAAAGGCTGACCTACGTTGTGGTTTACTAACAAGGCTGTTCGGGGGAGCATATGGTCGATAGTGGCTGCTTTGCTTTCCACCTACTCCATACATCCAACGGCTCCCCCCCTAAAATAAAGGTGACTCAACTAGAGTTCGTGCGCACGACGTGCGCTCCGAGACTTGTTGCAGAAAGAAGGCCGGGGGGATGGACTCATGATGACAGATATAAAGCGGTAACACATAGGATAAATACTATAAACAAAGAGCACGAAAACACACAAAAGTAAAAACAATAACAAAACAATAATCACAAACAATGCTTATACACTCGTAATGCCAAACAAAGCCGATACGACTCAAAAATAAGCTCGAATTCTAAAACGTCCCCAGCAGAGTCGCCAGAGCTGTCACACCCCTTTTTTTATGTACTCCAAAATATTATGTTTTAGCGCGAAAGGGTTTTATTATTTAAGTGACAAGAAATGAAAATTTGTTTCGGAAAAGAATTATTTGCATTTTTTATTCAGAGTCGCCACTTGGCATAATCCGGTGTGCCAAGTCACCTTTGAAAAATTCTTTTCGAAACCATTTGACTCTTAAACCGGTTTGCGAACAAAGATTCCGACTAAGGAATTCTGTTGACCGAGGGGAAGGTGTTAGGCACCCCTCGATCCCGTGGTTCGACCACGGTCGCTTGGTGTAGTGTATCGACTATTTTGGCATTATGAAATGTATAAACCACACAAAAGAGCACAAAATAATCAAACAATAAACAAAACAAAACAGTCCAAAAATGTAAAAGTCCAGCCCAATTATACAGTCCGAAAAATAGAAAAAATACAAAAATATAAATCCTAGTCTAAACTAAATCTAGACTAAGCTTCAATGCCTTACCCGACCCCGCGGGCCTTCATCACGATTATTTTCCGCCAACATGATACGTCGGGGCATTCTCCGGTGAAATCAATACAAATTCTTCGGGGCATTCCCCGGAGAAATTATACAATTGATTCAAAAAGTGATAAAATCAAATCATTCAATCAAATTTCAACCATTCAATCAACCCACAATCTCTAGATTTGCCTACCCGACCTACGTTTTGCCTATTCCGATCGATATATCGTGTTACTACCAAAATCAAATTAACGTTCCATTCAAGTTATATGAACAGTGAAATCAAACTAACCTAAATCGCCAATTATGTCAAGTTTTCAATTCTCACCCACAAACCTATTTTTAACCACAATAATTACAACATGCTTCGATTATTAAAATCACGTCTCAAAATCCGCAACCAACATCAAACACAACACAAATAACGAAGATTCACACAACAAATAAATCATCCACACCCACAACATCACGAAAAATAAATTAAAGATTCGGTTAGAAGAAATGGACCTCGATGAAATTGATCCTTGTCGATAATAAAGAAATCCGAAGACCAAAATACTCGACCGGAGAACCTCACAACGAGCGAACCAAACTCGATATTGAATTCACCCGGACAGATCGGAAAACCACGACAAAACCCTCATGATGAATAATCCACAAATCCGAATAAACGAGACTGAATTTGTAAAAATCGAGAAGACCCGTACACGAAATTAGTGACGGAGTGACGGGAAATGGGTCGGATGTTGACGCCTGTCGTCGGCGTCACTGTTTCCGGTGACTGCTGCCGATGGAGAAGGAGATCGGAGCAGCGGAGCTGGTCGGATGTTGACGCATGTCGTCGGCGTCACTGTTTCCGGTGACTGCCACCGACGGAGAAGGAGATCGGAGCAGCGACGACAACTATGGCCGCTCCGTCGGTTGTCACTGATGCTGGTGGCTGATGGCGTGGCGGATCTAGAAGGCGGGGAACGGAGGTGGTGCCGGCGCTAGTTCGCTGGTCGGTGGTTTGACTGCGTTGTCGCCGGCGAGGGAGAACTCGCGGATGCCGATCTCCTTTTTTCTTTTTTTTTAGAGAGAGAGAGAGAAAGAGAATAGAGTCTAGAGAGAGAGAGAGAGTGAGGGAGCTCGGCGGCGCCGGCGGCAGCGCTATTGTCGCCGGCGAAGAGAGGGTGAAAGCTTAGAGAGAAGATGGAGCTGATCCTTTTTTCTATATGCTCAAGTCCTTTTTTTGGTTACTGTTCCCCTTTATTTTGTGTGTATCTGTGTATATATATTGTGTTTTGGGTATTGGGGTAGGGTAGGTGGGGTAGGGTATAGGGTGGTGTGGTTTATTTTGATTGGGTAGGTTGTTAGGATAAGATAGAATTAGTTAGGATAAGATTTGTTATCTTATTATTTATTTATTTTTTGTATTTTGTGCGGGTATAATAACATGGGTGAGGGTACGCGGTAGGATAAAAATAACAATGGGTAAAAACGACATTGGGGAGGGACGAAATTAGATGTCTACAAAAAATATGATTTTAATTACTCTAGGAGGTAAATTCGGATGTATTTTAGCAATTTCATGTATAATTCAGGATGAAAACTGAGAATTTTCCCGACAAAGAATACATTGACTGTAAAAGGCTTTAGGTCCCATATATAGCAAAAACAATGAAAAGCCAAAAAAAATCAATCAAGACCTAAAAATAATACTATATACTATAAATTATTTGCTTTGAATTTTGGTCTTTAAATATACAGTATTATACTAAGATTAATGAAATCTTGCCCTAGATTTCTGATTTTTTTTTTCCTGCAGCTTTTAAATACACACATTAATATAGTGACAAATAATTGTTATCTCGTTTAAACATAAAAGATTTATTGCTAATTTTATTTAACGAAAAATTAACAGATAACTTCTATCGCGATTCGTTGCTAATCTTATTTAACGATAAATTAATGATGAATTAACAGATAACTTTTATCGCGCCCAAACATAAAAAAAAAATCATTGCTAATCTTATTTAACGATGAATTATCAAAAAATCATGTTAGCTACGAAATTTCGATGAATATCCTTTGAAAAATTCCATTCTTTTTTAATAGTGACACCCTTCAATGAAAAAAATTACTACTAATATATAAGTTATTAAAACCTATTCTATCTCATATCCTTTAAAATTAACATATACATTTGATAAAATATAAATAAATTACATATATTTTCCATTTTTTTTTTCCTTTAAGAAAAAAACAAAGTGAAATTGTTGTCTTTGAATTTATGTTTCTCCACAGGATTCTCATGTGCATCTAAGAGTATGTTCTGACTTGAAACTTGAAAGTGAAATATCAATTTATTTTGTTTCTTTCACAAACTTCTTGCAATTTAATTTATTTTATACATACTAGTTGGACTTTCTAGGAAACTCCTTTGTTTTTGGAGTAAAGTATCCAGTAATTCCTGAATTATGATCAAATTTATTACGACACACTCCAACTTTAATGGGTCCTATTACCCTCTTGAACTAAATTTTAACGTATTTTTTTTTCTGTCTCTTTAGCTGATGTTGCACCCTTTGTCAACCTTTTCAGCTTACGTGAGTCCATTTTATGTAATAAAGATGTCACGACAACATAAAAAGGTGATAAAAATATACTAAAATTGAGTTTGGAGAGATAATAGGCCCCCTGTGAAGTTGGAGTATGTCGTAGCGAATTTGGTCATAGTTCGAGGGGATACTGGATGCTTATCTGTTGTTTTTGTATGGGTAAGTTTAGCTTATTTATTACTCCCTCCAATGGATAGGTGTATACTAATATATAGATGATATTATAAGTAGAAAAAAGAAGGTCAAACGGATCGTCAGATTTCTAAATTTGGCACAATCTTTTACTTTAGTATCTAAAGTGAACGTTGTTCATTTTAAACACCTAAATTAGTCTCCAACTGGTTTAAGTGTTTAAAATGAACAACATCCGCTTTAGGTGTCAAAATGAAAGTTCGCGCCAAGTTTAGATCAGGTCCAACGGTGTGTTTGACCGAAAAAGAATAACCAATACTTGGAGCGTGAAACTTGTAAAAAAATGATAATTCAGATGTGTTTTGACTAATAAGTATCTTTCAAAAGATATAATTGATATTTCATAAAATACACGCTCTTTCTCTCACACTTAAAACAAGGGGTTTAAACTAAGACAAACAACATAAATCCCGATAGTTTGAAGTTTAGTTATTAAATTTTTTGACATTTTACATAATTATTGAAAATTTCAATTTTGAGTATGTCGAGATCTATTATTAGATCCTGATACTTCCAACGAAAATATATTTTTTTCTTTGTAAAAATATATAATTAACTTCCGATATAATTTTTTTAATTTTGGGTCTGTCGAGATACTATTAATTGTACTATACGTAGACCTACATATATATTACATCCCTATGAAAGATAAGACTATAGCCATTAAATCAAAATATCACTTCCATACAACTATATGGCACCCTACTCTTTGACCATTACATACTTCATAATCATTATATTGACTACTATGTCATCCTTTTCTATGACCCATTCTGTCGTAATTTATGTGATACTTTTTGACTTTCGAGATATATATAAGCTTATTTTTTATTGTAATTTTTTCATATATATTTTTAATATTTTAAATTATCAATTATTGTGACTTATAATACTTTTTACGTAGGTTTCAAATATATAAATTTTATTTTTAAAAAATATAAATGTAAGATTTCATGTCCAAATTTACAATCAAAATTAAATTATTTGACTCTCGAGAAGTAAAAAGTGCCACATAAATTGGGACAAAAGAAGTAGTATTTTTTATGGAGTTTATAAATTTTGGAAATAATTTTAGATATACGAGACTGAAGTTGTGTGAAGTGTGACCTTGTTAAGGTCAAATATTGGACTCAAACTCGCTTTTTCGCGAGTTTCATCCTCCAACTATCAATTATTTTTATTTTTATTTATTTTTCTTATATGAATTATCACTATCTATGTATTAAGCACAACTCAACTATCAGTTGTTCTGTTTTCCTATTTAAACTATCATTATCGCTCGTGAAGAAAAATGGAACAACCAATAGTTGAGGTTTGTATATTTAAATACATAAATTGTGATAGTTCGGGTAAAAAAAGGAAAACAACAACTAATAGTTGAGTGAGCAACTATATAGATTAATTCTTTGATTGGACCTAATCGAAAATCGAAAAAATGTATCGGGAGCTAATTATGTATCTTTATAAAGAAAAAAATGTATCTTTATTGGATGTATCGGGAGCTAATTATGTATCTCGACAGTCCAAAATTAGAATTTTCAGTAATTATGTAAAATAATGGAATTTTCTGTAATTAAGCTCCAAACTGTCGGGTTTGATGTTGTTCATCCTAGTTTGTAATATGGAACTGGTTGCTAATTAAAAAGATAATTGTTCAGGCCCATTGGGCTACATCAGTGGGATCCAAACAAAAACCCAAATTCAAATGAATTGGGCCTTAGTGTGGACATGATAATGATCAGATTCAGAAGCCCAAATTGTTTTAAGCCCATTTGACTAGATAATGACTACAATGGATTCAAAATTAAACACCCAAAATTGAATCGAACCGATCGATGAATATCCCTACTTGTTATCGGTGCTGGAATCATAATTTTCATGACTAAGAGGGTTCAAAATATAAAGAGATAATAAACGTACGAAGTAGTCAAGGAGATTCAACGTCTATTTTATGTACCTAGAAATAATGTTGACCTTATATATAATGCAAATGTTTTACGAAGATAGTTCGGATAAATCCCTTGCAATATCCTAGCTCCGCCCATGCATATTCTAGATAGAAGCCCTGATACAGATTCGACCGAATCTAATAGCTTTTACTCAGATTCATCCAATATATAAGAACATTAAGTTTAAAATTCAACTATTAATACTTAAAATCCCCGTTCTAAAATTCATACTACAACAACATACAAGTGAAATTCCACAAGTGTTGTTTGGGGAGAATATAGCGTACGCAGACTTTACCACTACCTCGTGGCGGTAGAGCAATTCCAAGCACAAAGGAGAAGCAACAGTGACGAAATAATGGCAACTACCACAAGAAATAGTGCAAAATCAAGAAAAAATAAACAAGAACTATAAATAATGCGTTAATCGAAAAACAATAAACAACAGACTATGATAGATATCATAAACAAGGACTACGATACTACAACTAGCACAACAACAAACACTTACAAATCAATTCCTCGAAAGCACGACAACACTCCCATCCTACAAGTCTAACCCCTCGTTCTAAAATTCATAAAATTATAATCGACTCAACTTTTAATATTATGTATTGGAACTACAATGCTACGACTAGTACAACGACAATTACTTACAATTCCAACCCCGCCCTCAAAAGAACGAAAACATTTCTATCCTACAAGTCTAACCCCTCGTTCTAAAATTCATAAAATTAAAATCTTGACTCAGCTTTTAATATTATGAGGGACTACGATGCTATGACTAGCAGGGCCGGAGCTAGTTAATAATAAGGGGAAATCCCTTTCGGCAGAAAATTAGTCTATTTATACAAGCTTAAAATTATTTTTCATGTATATATAGCAGACGTTGAACCCCTTCGACTAGTTCTTTTATTCACATTTTTTTTTATTTTGAACCCTCTTAGTTAAGATGTTGGCTCCGCCACTAATGACTAATGCAACGACAAATACTTACAAATCTAACCCCATGAAAGCACGACAACACTCTTACTCTACAAGCAGGGACTACGATACTACGACTAGTACAACGACAAACACTTACAAGTCTAACCCCTCGAAAGCACAACAACACTCTTACTCTACAAGCAGGGAGTACGATACTACGACTAGTACAACGACAAACAATTACAAGTCTAACCTCTCGAAAGCACGACAACACTCTTACCCTACAAGCAGGGACTACGATACTACGACAAATACAAAGGCAAATACTTACAAGTCTAACCCCTCGAAAGCACGACAACACTCTTACCCTACAAACATGTACTACGATACTACGACTAGTACAACTATAAATACTTTCAAGTCTAACCCCTCGAAAGCATGACAACATTCCTACCCCATAAGTAGGGACTACGATACTATGACCAACACAACGACAAACACTTACAAGTCTAACCCCTCAAAAGCACGACAACACCCCTACCCTACAAGCAGGAACTACGATACTACGACTAGTACAACGACAAACACTTACAAGTCTAACCTCTCGAAAGCACGACAACACTCCTACCCCACAAGCAGGGACTACGATACTACGACTAACACAACGACAAATACTTACAAGTCTAACCCCTCGAAAGCACGACAACACTCTTACCCTACAAACATGTACTACGATACTACGACTAGTACAACGGCAAATACTTACAAGTCTAATCCCTCGAAAGCACGACAACACTCCTACCCTACAAGCAGGGATTACGATACTACGACTAGTACAACGACAAACACTTACAAGTGTAACCCCTCGAAAATACGGTAACACTCCTACCCTACAAGCAGGGACTACGATACTACGACTAGTACAACTATAAATACTTACAAGTCTAACCCCTCGAAAGCATGACAACATTCCTACCCCACAAGCAGGGACTACGATACTATGACCAACACAACGACAAACACTTACAAGTCTAACCCCTCAAAAGCACGACAACACCCCTACCCTACAAGCAGGAACTACGATACTACGACTAGTACAACGACAAACACTTACAAGTCTAACCCCTCGAAAGCACCACAACACTCCTACCCTACAAGCAAGGACTACGATACTACGACTAATACAACGACAAATACTTACAAGTCTAACCTCTCGAAAGCACGACAACACTCTTACCCTACAAACATGTACTACGACTAGTACAACGACAAATACTTACAAGTCCAATCCCTCGAAAGCACGACAACACTCCTACCCTACAAGCAGGGATTACGATACTACGACTAGTACAACGACAAATACTTACAAGTGTAACCCCTCAAAAGCACGATAACACTCCTACCCTATAAGCAAGGATTACGATACTACGATTAGTACAACTATAAATACTTACAAGTCTAACCCCTCGAAAGCATGACAACATTCCTACCCCACAAGCAGGGACAACGATACTATGACCAACACAACGACAAACACTTACAAGTCTAACCCCTCGAAAGCACGACAACACCCCTACCCTACAAGCAGGAACTACGATAGTACGACCAACACAACGACAAACACTTACAAGTCTAACCTCTCGAAAGCAAGACAACACTCCTACCCCACAAGCAGGGACTACGATACTACGACCAGCACAACGACAAATACTTACAAGTCTAACCCCTCGAAAGCACGACAACACTCTTACCCTACAAACATGTACTACGATACTACGACTAGTACAACGGCAAATACTTACAAGTCTAATCCCTCGAAAGCACGACAACACTCCTACCCTACAAGCAGGGATTACGATACTACGACTAGTACAACGACAAACACTTACAAGTGTAACCCCTCAAAAATACGGTAACACTCCTACCCTACAAGCAGGGACTACGACTAGTACAACGACAAATACTTACAAGTCTAATCCCTCGAAAGCACGACAACACTCCTACCCTACAAGCAGGGATTACGATACTACGACTAGTACAACGACAAACACTTACAAGTGTAACCCCTCGAAAGCACGATAACACTCCTACCCTACAAGCAAGGATTACGATACTACGATTAGTACAACTATAAATACTTACAAGTCTAACCCCTCGAAAGCATGACAACATTCCTACCCCACAAGCAGGGACTACGATACTATGACCAACACAACGACAAACACTTATAAGTCTAACCCCTCTAAAGCACGACAACACTCTTACCCTACAAGCAGGAACTACGATACTACGACCAGCACAACGACAAATACTTACAAGTCTAACCCCTCGAAAGCACGATAACACTCTTATCCTACAAGCAGGAACTACGATACTACGACCAGCACAACGACAAACACTTACAAGTCTAATCCCTCTAAAACACGACAACAGTCCTACCCTACAAGCTGGGGCTACGATACTACGACTAGTATACCGATAAATACTTACAAGTCTAATCCTTCGAACGCACGACAATACTCCTACCCCACAAGCAGGAACTATGATACTACGACTAGTACAGCAACAAATACTTACAAGTCTAATCCCTCGAAAGCACGACAACACTCCTACCCTACAAGCAGGGACTACGATACTACGACTAGTACAACGACAACACTCCTACCCTACAAGCAGGGACTACGATACTACAATTAGTACAACGACAAATACTTACAAGTCTAATCCCTCGAAAGCACTACAATCGTCCTACCCTACAAGCAGGGACTACGATATTACGACTAGTACAACAACAACCGTCCTACCCTACAAGCAGAAACTACGATACTACGACAAGTACAACGATAAATACTTACAAGTCTAACCCCTCGAAAGCGCGACAACACTCCTACCCTACAAATCTAACCCCTCATTTTAAAATTCATAAAATTAAAATCCTGACTCCACATTTAATATATTATGTATTGGGAAAATAATAGTATGGTCCATAGCTTGCAGACATAGGTAATATAGCAGAGATACCGACCTAACACTATACTGCAAAAGAAGTCACGTATACATATTGGTATTTGTATAGTTTCATTTCATTAAAATACACAACTGCAATTTCAGTCATTAATTTTAATTATTTAAAAATTAATTAAATTGTCACATTGGGTTGCGTACCATCTAAAATTTTGCCATCTCATACCATGCAAAAAAATTTAAAAAATAAAGTAATAATAATATTTATAGTATTTCCTTTTGAAAATGTATTAAAAGTTTTCATGGTGTTTTGAGTAAACTTCTTATAATATCATAACAAAGAGCAACAAAAGGTATGAAATTAATTACTAGTCACTCATGTTATGATGTTCTAAATTTTGAATTTTTTTCGTTTCGTTATCTGACTTATGTTTTTCATATAGTATTCAGACAAAATGATTTCATGAAATTAGAATTTTTATTACTTAACTTTCAATTTACGCGTATATTATCTATTTTGGACTTAAGTTTTTCACTTTTCTCTTCCATTTCGGTGTGGATTCATGTAAGTTGTGTCACGTACAACTCGTCTTCTAAAGCTTGCTAATCTAGTAGCCTCCCGTCCTCCACCGGTGAGAGTCATATACTGTGCTTTTTTGCTAGTCGAGGTCTGAAATTTAGGTTCTTTCGTGTAGAGACAGATTCATAATTTAAATTTGAAGTATTTAACCTTTAAAAGTTCTTCACGCTAATTTACATTGTACTTTAAAATTATCATTTCAAAATTCAATATTTACTGAATTCTTAGTAATAACTAATAATCACATCTACATTAATATTTCGTCTCATTAAATAAAATTAGCGATGAATTTTTATTGTTTAGCGATAGAAATTGTTCCTGGCCAATTAATTTTTTTTTATTTTTTTTTTAATTTTGTAGTATATTAATATTGGGGTCAAGAATGTATGAAACATCACAATATCACAAGAGGATTTTCACACCAAAAAATTGTTCTCAACAAATTGATTCATCATTTGGAAATGTTTTATTATATGGTGCTGGATCTGATATTATCAAAAATGAGCTTGGTGCTTATGGAGAAAAAATATTAGGTTCAAGTTCTGCCTATGTTCAAAGCAATGTAAGAATTCTTTTTTTTTTTGTTATATGTAATTAAAATTATAATTTATAACTTGTTTGATCAAGCTGCTGAAATCAACTTTATTTTAAAAGTATAGTTAAATATGATCTTTATATGATATGCAGTGGCGGACTCAAAATTTAGGAGTCGTAGGTGTTCGGAAAGTTTATTGGCACCCAGAGCTTTAACGTTCCGCATGAAAAATAAAGCACCCAACTAGCTTTTTGGTTTCACGAATGTTTTTTTTTCCATCCTATTCCAATTTTTATACATTTCTTATATAATTATACTTATTCTGCGTCGGATTTAACGGGTGTTGGCGCACCAATTTTTTTAACCTAGGTCCGCCCCTGGCGATGTGGATTGTTTAGATATGTTTGGTTGCTATAGCAAATTGTTGTTATGGAGAATATATAATATAATATAGTAATATAAAAGTCGGTTCAAAAAAAAAAAAACTTGATTGTTATCATGAAATGTTGTTATAAAAGATGATTGTTATATAAAGAAATACTTTTATTAGTAATTTGTATTTGATGGATATTTTCAAAAAGTATTTTTACATGTCAAATTATGAAAAAAGAAATTACTACTAATTTTAATTTTTAGCCTTTCAAAAAATTGACTAAACAGACTATATAACACTTTTTCCAATAGTAAATTTTAGAATGTGGATGTTGTTTATTTAATTTTGGAGGAAATTATTGGCTGAATTTTTTTATTTTTAATTTTTTTACTAATAGATTGGCAGATACATTTCCAATCCACAATACTATTTTCAAGTGAATGAAGATTATGTGAAGAATAAATTGAAGGTGATTTTGTTTCCATTTCTTCACAAGGTAAATTCAACAATATTTTACATATTAGTTCATTTTTTGAGTGTTTAAATTTATATATATTTGGAGCGTAAAAGATATTTACACAATTAGTCCATATATATCTTGTATATATGTAGGAAAAATAACATTAATATACACCTTAGTCATATTTACACAAATTTCCATCCTTATAAAGTAATTTTTAGTTATAAAAATTCTAACTAATTTTTATCTTCGTTGGATATATCGAGAACTAATTATGTATCTCGATAGATTCAAAAAAGAATAAAAATCGAAAACTAATTATGTATCTTTATAAAAGGAAAAAATATATCTTCGTTGGATGTATTATGTGTCTTGACCGATCCAAAATCGAAAAAAAATGTATCGGGAGCGAATTATATATCTCAACTGACCCAAAATTGAAATTTTTAGTAGTTATGCAAAATATCAGAATATTTTTTGTAACCAAACTTCAAACTGTCAGAATTTGTGTTGTTTGTGCTATCTATGTAACTATAGACTGTGATGTCAATTACCACTATACTATTTATTAATTAACCTGAGGTGTTTGTAGAAATCCATAAACATCAAATCTTGAATCTGTCGTCTTTGTATAAATAATAAGTAATAAAAAATCTTAATATATAATTAATATTTTTCTAATAAATATGTTTTTAGGGACATTGGATGAGAGCTGCAGATATTTCTGGAGGAGAATTTTCATTTAAACCTCCAATTTATGATATAAATGCACCTGATTTATATATCCCTATGATGGCTTTTGGTACTTATTTGGTTCTTGCTGGCTACTTCTTGGGCATTACCACCAAGTAAGTTTCTTAAAAAATGTTTATATTATCAGTGTATTTTAATTTGAAAAAAATGTATTGTTTCTATCTTGAACTATAAACGAAATTACTGAGACACACTTCGGGGATAATAGGACCCCCCTTTAAGTTTGGGTGTGTCTCATCAATTTCATTTATAGTTCAGGGTGAAAACAGTGCATTTACTATTTTAATTTATTGGTCCCGCTTGTGGTGTCAAATCATTACGCTATAAGAAGAAAGATTCGAATATCAATCTCATCGAGATCATTGATCTCATATCAAATTTCAGGAGCAGACCAATATATAGCCAATGTTTTAGTGCTCCGATGTCGGTTAAATTCGATATAGATTAGGTATAATTATATTAAAAAAATATATAAAATTTGGTATAACATTTAGAAAAACACCAGCTGTAAGCCAAGAAGATGGATGAGTGCTTTAGTTTTCAGGCGGAACCTTAAAACTTTGAACGTCAATATGTGTGTTCGAACCTTCCGAACACCCACGATCCACAAATCCTTGGTCGAGTGCTTTAGTTTTCAGGTGGAACCTTAAGAATTTGAGCGTCAATATGTGTGTTTGAACCTTCCGAACACCCACGATCCACGAATCCTGGGTCGAGTGCTTTAGTTTTCAGGCGGAACTTTAAAACTTTGGACGTAAGTATGTGCGTTCGAACCTTCCGAACACCCACGATCCACAAATCCTGGGTCGAGTGCTTTAGTTTTCAGGCGGAACCTTAAAACTTTGGACGTCAATGTGTGCGTTCGAACCTTCCGAACACCCACGATCCACAGATCCTGGGTCCGCCACTGCTAAATTCCATCAACTGAATCTCACGTGCATCTAAAATACTTTTTACTATGACCAATATAATGTAGTATGTAAATCAAAATTTCTTGATCCGCAGGAGGATTTATTCAATCACGGAGTTTGGGCTATCGTAGGTGATAAGCATCAAGTGTTAGAAATTACTTTTAGATGTTGAAATTGATTTTTATAAATTATAAGCACTTCCAACATTTACCAAATGTGTAAATTACTCAAAATAATATTTATAAGCTAATTCGACTAGCTTATAACTATGTTTAGTTAAACGCCCCTCTAAGTGACCTTATAGCACAAATGTTCTTTTATATTATCAGTAATTTGACCAGCTTAATTATAACTAAGTTTAGCTAAACGCCACCCTAAGTGACCTTATAGCATAAAAGTTCTTTTATATTATCAGTAATTTGACCCGTGGCGGAGTCAGAATTTTCATTGAGGGGTTCAGAAGTAAATATACGGACTAGTCGAAGGAGGTTCAACATCTACTATATATACGTAAAAATATTTTTGACCATGTAATGACTCCGCCACTGAATTTAACCAACTTATAACTAAGTTTAGCTATACGCCCCTCTAAGTGACCTTATATCGTAAAAGTTCGTTTACATTATCAGTGCATAAAACTTAAACTCGATGTATTATTCATTGTAGGTTTAGTCCAGAAGCACTAGGCGTGCAATTCACAACAGGTTTGCTTTGCTGGCTTCTGCAAGTACTCTTACTTGAAGTAACATTACACTCATTAGGAAGTGGAGAAGTTCCACTTCTTGATATTGTTGCTTATGGTGGCTACATTTTTGTGAATGCATCAATCATTTTGATATGTAGGATCATTTGGGATTATGTATTTTGTTTAGTTACATTTTTTGAATGTTTTTGTATGGGGGTTTTCTTGATAAAGACCATGAAGAGGATCCTAATTGGTGAAGTTAGAAGCTTTGAGAAGCATTCAACAAAGAGGAATTACCTTTTGATTTTGATGGCTTTGTCACAAATTCCTTTGCTTTTTTGGTTGGGAAATGTTGGTGTTGGAGCTAAGTGAGTTAGAGAGTACTTCTCAATAATACAATTCAATTGATCAATGATGAATTTTGATGTGTTTTATTTTTAGTTTCTCATTTATATCTGGTATCTGTATTAAGGCTCGATTAACCTCGAATTTACACTGAGAACTTTCACATTGGACAGTAAAGTGTAGACACGTAATTTTGTCCTTTTCTGAAAATTTTTTAATCATTTTTTATTTTTTTTATTTTTTTTAAATTTTTATTTTTATTTTTATTTTTATTTTTATTTTTATTTTTATTTTTATTTTTATTTTTATTTTTATTTTATTCACCTTACCATACTTTTGTTTAATTGATAATTTCTCCCCCAAAAAAAAAAAATTGAAAATAATTAAATTCATAGCATCTTTGTCACCTCACTATGTCACCTCAACACCTCACTTTCCATTTTTCATTGGATATATGCAAAAGGCACACGTCCTACTCATTTTTTCACACGTCACGCTCATATTTCCACATGCCACACTAACTTTTCCACATGCCACACATTTATTCCCACAAGCCACCAATTATATGCTTCCACATAGGATAATAAAGAAAGAAAAATCAAATAAAAAATATAAAAGAAAAATTCTAAAAGGGGGAGCTCATTCTTTCATCATCATCTTCTCCACAATAACAACAATCACCAAATCATCTTCCTGACAAGAACAAAAAAAAAAACCGAGGGAGAGAGAGAAAGAGAGAATTGCGCGAAAAGAAATCGATTGAGAAAAAGGGTCTGAAGAATGGGAATCCGGCGTAAACAGTGCCGGTGAACAGTAATAGCGTGAACAGTAACGAAGTGAACAGTGTCGGTGAACAATGTCGGTGAAAAGTGACGGAGAACGGGTCATTATTTCTCAGTGTTGAGTTGGATTGTTGGTGTTAAAGTTCGGCTCGAGGTTTTCGGGTGCGGACTCTCTTTATTCGAATAACATTGAGTTTGAAAGCTTCAAATTGAGGTCCAATTCTACTCTCTTTCTCTTTTTATTTCATTGTTTATTATATTTGGTGTTATTTTGACTCGTGGTTGGTTTGCTTGATTATGGTTGGTGAAATGGTATCTCGTTTGAGAATTGAAATTGGTTGTTTGGGGATGGAATCGAGAAATTGATAAAAAGTTGAATTTAGATTAACTTTGATTTATTGTTGTTTTGTTTAATTCGTAATGAGCATGAATATTTTTGGAATGTGATAGAATTATGATATATTGAAATGGATAGGCAAATGTCGATTTGGGTATGCAAAACTTAAGAGTGATGTGTTTATTAAATGTTTTGAATGTTTAATATGAATGTGAATGTTTGGTTTCTAGTTCATCGTGTTTAATTCAAATGTATTTATTTAGCCGGGGAATGCCCCGAGACACAATGTATTTATTCACCGGAAAATGCCCCGACGTACTATGTTGGCGGAAGATGTTCGTGAGGAAGGCCCGAGGCGTCGGGTAAAGCACGGGAGCGTAGTTAGTATTAGTGTAGGTTAGATAGGATTTATTTTTGTATTTTTCTATTTTGAATTGTATAAATTGGACTGAACACTGTACTTTTGATTCGTTTTTTTTTTTTTTGTTTTGTTTGTTTGTTTGATTGTTTTACGTGTTTTGTGTGATTTGTACATTTATGGTGTCAAAATTAGTTGATACGCTCCACCAAGCGACCGTGGTCGAACCACGGGATCGAGGGGTGCCTAACACCTTCCCCTCGGTCAACAGAATTCCTTAGCCGGAATCTCTGTTCGCAAACCAGTTTAAAGAGTCAAATGGTTTTGAAAAAGATTTTCCAATGACTTGGCACACCAGATTATGCCAAGTGACGACTCTAATTTTTGAATGTAATAAAAGGTACTTTTCGAAATAAATTATCTTCATTTTGTCACTTTAATAATAAAAACCCTTTCGAACCTTAAAATAAAATCTTTTCGGAGTTAAAAAAAGGGGCATTCCCTAATAAATGCAACTACGTACTCCGATTAAATACAGATTTGTATTTGAAAGTCCCACATTAGAGGTATGACGTTCCCTAAGAAAGGCAACTGCAAACACCGATTAAATTTTTATTCATGCTGTGTCTGCGGGGTGGGGGTGGGGTGGGGAGGGTAAAATACTTCATGCCAATGTTATTTTGAGTTCATATGTAGTATTCAGGGTTTGCTTCAATTTGGTACTGCTCTGCGGCCAGCACCGAAACCGTGTTTTACCCCTACATGTCCAATCAACTGATGTGCCTTAACACATTTTAGGGAGAACCAGTAGGTCTTGGTGCGAGTGGTATTTCACCCCTTAACTACAACTCACCCGCTGATTCTTCGATATCAGTTGATTGAACCTCCACTTAGTTTCACTCAAATTTCATCGACAGGTGCCCTGTGAAAAATCACTTTTACCGCGACTCATCCATTTTTTATATTCGCATTTGGGCTCGAATAACTCTTGTTTCCCGCTGGAAACTTTCACATTAGTGGGTAAAACACTCCCTAACAAATGCAATCACATACCTCGACTAATTAATTTGGATTTTTCTACCGCTCATCCATATCTTGTACACACATTTGGGCTTGACGAACTATTGCTTCTGACTGGAAACTTTCACATCAGAGGTTAAAATGCTCCTTAACAAAGGAACCCAAATCCGAAATTTCTGGTTACAAATGAAAGAATACTTACAGTTCCAGTGCAACCTTTATTGATGAATTTTGATGTGGTTAAATTAACCTGGTCACCTTTGTCACTAAACTTTTAATTATGTATCAACAAAGTCATAAAACTAATATTTATTTCACTTAAGTCATTAAATTTTATATGTTGTATCAATTAAATCACAAAATTATTTTTTCTAATTTAAAAAGAAGAATGAGAAAGTTCTAAAACTATAAATTGAAATTAAAATTGAGGTACACTAAGAAACATAATAAAAATGCACTTATCCTAATATTTACTCAATTCCCTTACAAGATTGTAAAGGGTTTGAAAAATGATTAGTCAAATAATATACTCAAATAATTTATGATTAAGATAATCTTAAGTTTACCTAATCTCTTCCCAAATTAGAATTGGTAAAATGTCATTATATTTTACTTATCCTAATATTTACTCAATTATCTTAAAAGATTGTAAAGGTTTTGAAAAATGATTAGTCAAATAATATATTCAAATAATTTCTTATTAAGATAATCTTAAATTTACCTAATCTATTCCAAAATTAGAATTGGCAAAATGTCATTATATTTTAAGTACTAAAATGATCTTTAATATAAGAGTAAATACATAATTACATCACTGATCCTGTTCAAAATTTTCAAAAAGACACTTAAACTTTAACTTCGAACTATTACCCCACGAATCTTCTTTATTTCATCGCAAATACACTATTTTGACCCTCTACGTGTATACACGCGCCACAAGCGCGTGAAAAGGCAAAAATTAACTTTTTTGACCAATTAGAAGCTGCCACGTGTAAATAATCTATTATATAATTTATATTCTTTTTTTAAAATTAATATTTATTTATTTTTTAAAATTATTTCATAACCCCCCACCCCACCCCTGCAACCCCACTCTTCCACCATTATCTTCTTCCTCAACTTCTTCTTCATCACCATAACTCAACAACAACATCAATTATTACAACAACAACATCAATTACAACAACATCAATTAACGCAACAACAACAACATCATCATCACCATAATTTAAAAAGGAAATTTGAGGTACAATCTCCATTTTAATGGAGCTTTAAGATTCATTTTAATGGAGGGAACTGGACGGGAATGAGGGAGGGAGGTTGTCACACCCCTTTTTCGACTCCAAAAAAAAGATATGTATTTTAAGTTCGAAAGGGTTTTATTATTAAGGTGACAAAAATGAAAAATTTGTTTCGAAAAAAAAGGATTATTTACATTATTTTTTTCTTATTCAGAGTCGCCACTTGGCATAATCCGGTGTGCCAAGTCACCTTTGAAAAATCCTTTTCGAAACGGTTTGACTCTAAAAATTGATCCGTGAACAGAGATTCCGGCTAAAGAATTCTGTTGACCGAGGGGAAGGTGTTAGGCACCCCTTGATCCCGTGGTTCAACCACGGTCGCTTGGTGGAGCATATCGGCTAATTTGACATTACAAATGTACAAACCACATAAACACATAAAACAAGCAAACAAACAAATCACACAAAATTCAAAACAAACCAAAATAATGTTCAGTCCAAATTATACAATCCAAAATAAAAGAGGTGCTGAAATATAAAACCTATTCTATTCTAAACTAATCCTAAACTAAACTCCACCCGACGTTCCGGGCCTTGATCACGAGCCTCCTTTGCGTACATGCTACTTCGGGGAATTCCCCGGATAAATTAATACAAATTCTTCGGGGCATTCCCCGGCTAAATGAGTACAATTTAAACTTTTTGTGCAATAAAGTAGAAAGTACCATTCACGCACATATTCAAACACTCCAACAACTCGTTATTCCTAAATTTGCCTACCAAGCCTACGTTTGCCTACCAAGTTCAACGTATCACAATTCTATCATGTTTAACATTATCAATACATCAAAATTAATCAATATTCATTTTCCTCCATTTTTAATCCTCACCTTAATTCATTTTTAACCACGTGATTAACCCATTTCAATACACAATCCACCAATCGAGAATAACAAAAATTCATCAATCATGCTTAGCACATCACACACCCAAATGTCACCAACAGTTCACATCAACAAACAAACCACAGTATCGAATCACACGCAATCACAATCACATAAGAATTAAATAAAAGAGAAGAAAGAATTGGACCTTAAATTTGAAGCTTTCAAACTCAATGTTATTCGAATAAAGAGAGTCCTCACCCGGAAACCTCGAGCCGAACCTTAACACCAACAATTTTACTCGACAAATAATGACCCGTTCACCGTCACTTTTCACGCCGGTTACTGTTCATCGGTTACTGTTCACCGGTTTTTTTTTTTTTTTCTTTTTTCTGTGAGGAAGATTATTTTGTGATTGTTGTTATTGTGGAGAAGATGATGATCAAAGAATGAGCCCCTTTTTCCTCTTAGAATTTTTCTTTTATAATGGGCATGAATTTGTTATGATGTGGGAATTTTGGTAGGTCCCTCATATATTCTTTCTTTGTGGACAAGAAAAAGGAGGGGGGGGGGATCATATGGGTAGTTAGGGTAGGTGGAAGATTTTGATTGGGTAGGTTGTTAGGATAAGATAAATTAGTTAGAGGTATTTTTTTGTTTATTTTTGTATTTTTGTGGGATATAATTACATGGGGTTGGACACATGGTAAGGTGAACTAAAAATGAATAAAATTAGACTTCGGGAGGGACAAAATTAGGTGTCTACATCATGCCCCCTTTGAATGTAAACACGAAGTATTTTCAGATAAAGAAGTAGACAGCGAGACCAAATTTTGACGCGACCATTATTCAAAGAAAGAAACAGAAGGAACAAGGACAATCGGGTCTTGACTTAAGACATCCTTCCTACCCAAATTATGAGAGAATCAAGTCACGGGTATTTCAAAGGATTGGAAGAGAAGTGGACTATACCGAGTTGGAGAGTCGAGTGAGGTTCCATCGAGGTTTCGGTCCGCGGCTCTGTCATTACATCAAAAAATAAAAATTACAAGTTAAAACATAAATGAAATTACAAAATCCTATCTATACAACTTCTGTTGGCTCTTGACCCGACTTTTATCACCCTATTCTTCAGGCGGGATCATAATTTACAATTTCTTTCAACCTGTTGCTTGCCTTTCAATTTCCTCACCCTGTTCTCCAGGCGGGTTCCTGACTTGCTATTTCATCAACTTGTTGTCATGCTTTCAACTTCTGCACCCTGTTCTGCAGGCGGGCTCCTGACTTGCTATTTTTCAATCTGTTTAACTTTTAATTTCTTCACCCTGTTCTGCAGGCGGGCTCCTGACTTGCTATTTCATCCACTTGTTGCTATGCTTTCAATTTCTTCACCCTGTTCTGCAGGCGGGCTCCTGACTTGCTATTTCATCAACTTGTTGCTATGCTTTCAATTTCTTCACCCTGTTCTGCAGGCGGGCTCCTGACTTGCTATTTTTTAATTTGTTTAACTTTCAATTTCTTCACCTTGTTTCTTGGTTTTCTATTTATTCGCCCTGTGCTTCGGGCATGCTCCTGAAATCACATCAAAACTGAAAAGAAAATTATCCCAAATAAAGAAATGCAATTTCTATGAGTTAATTGGAATGACTCGACTAAAAGGTACATCTTTTAGGAATCAAGGGGGATGACTCGACTAAAAGGTACGTCTTATAGGAATAAAGGGGGATGACTCGACTAAAAAGGTACGTCTTATAGGAATCAAAGGGTATGACTCGACTAACAGGTACGTCTTCTAGGAATCAAAGGGGATGACTCGACTAAAAGGTACGTCTTATAGGAATCAACGGGGATGACTCGACTAAAAGGTACGTCTTATAGGAATCAAAGGAAATGACTAAAAGGTACGTCTTCTAGGGGTCAAAGGGGATGACTCGACTAAAAGGTACGTCTTATAGGAATCAAAAGGGATGACTCGACTAAAAGGTACGTCTTATAGGAATCAAAGGGGATGACTCGACTAAAAGATACGTCTTATAGGAATCAAAGGGGATGACTCGACTAAAAGGTACGTCTTATAGGAATCAAAGGGGATGACTCGACTAAAAGGTACGTCTTATAGGAATCAAAGGGGATGACTCGACTAAAATGTACGTCTTATAGGAATCAAGGGAAGTGACTCGACTAAAAGGTATGTCTTCTAGGGGTCAAAGGAAATGACTCAACTAAAAGGTACGTCTTATAGGAATCAAAGGGGATGACTCGACTAAAAGATACGTCTTATAGGAATCAAAGGGGATGACTCGACTAAAAGGTACGTCTTATAGGAATCAAAGGAAATTACTCAACTAAAAGGTACGTCTTCTAGGGGTCAAAGGGGATGACTAGACTAAAAGGTACGTCTTATAGGAATCAAAGGAGAATGACTTGACTAAAAGGTACCTTTTTTAGGAATCAAGGGGGATGACTCAACTAAAAGGTACGTCTTATAGGAATCAAAGGGAATGACTCGACTAAAAGGTGCGTCTTCTAGGGGTCAAAGGGGATGACTCGACTAAAAGGTACGTCTTCTAGGAATCAAAGGGGATGACTCGACTAAAAGGTACGTCTTATAGGAATCAATAGGAATGACTTGACTAAAAGGTACGTCTTATAGGAATCAATAGGAATGACTCGACTAAAAGGTACGTCTTATAGGAATCAAAGGGAATGACTCGACTAAAAGGTACGTCTTCTAGAGGTCAAAGGGGATGACTCGACTAAAAGGTACGTCTTCTAGGAATCAATAGGAATGACTCGACTAAAAGGTACGTCTTATAGGAATCAAAGGGGATGACTCGACTAAAAGGTACGTCTTATAGGAATCAAAGGGGATGACTCGACTAAAAGGTACGTATTCTAGGAATCAAGACTTAAGTTAGGAAGTGCATTACCTAAGAAGCAAAATTCGAATTATCCAATCAAGGAAGTGTGTTTCCTTATCAATGTTGTTTGAATTATCAAAACAATGAAGTGCGTCTCCTTACCAAAGCTGCTTGAATTACCAAAACAAGGAAATGTGTTTCCTAGAGATCTTGAATTATGAATTTTACCATGGTTTTGATTACCAAACTTGTGCAGGAACCTTGCCTCTTGCATTTTTTGAGGTGAGAAATTACGGCCTTTGATGTTTAGGCTATGAAATCCTTGATCTGAATGCAACATGTATTCCTATTACATACAAAGAAAACTTGTGAGTTTAAAAACATGGTGGCTAGTTTGTGGCTTTGGCTTTTGAGGAAATTGCTCCTGCCCCCGTCACATTTAGGTTTGCTTCCAACCATTAGCATATGTTATTGACTTGTTGTATCATTGACTCAAACTCAGCTTATTAAGAGTGACTCTGAAACAAACACAGTATTTCTGCTTTGTCGTGTTTCTCAAATAAACCCTTTGAACCTTGATATTTCCATGAGTTCCCCGACTTTTATGTTGACAAAACTTCCTGCATGCCCCTTTTTTTTGGGCTCACAATCATGTCTCTTTCATGTGCTAACTTTTCTCTTGCTTTGTACAATTAAAGAAGCTGGTAGCCAGTTTTGAAATCTTTTCTCACTTGTTTTGACACGGACTTGACTCAAAAACAAGAAACGAAAAAAAAGAATGACAATTTTTGTTTTGATAACTGACTCAAGAAAGATAAAATTAAAATAAAGAGAAGAAAGAAAAGACAATGAATGTCCCCTTTTAAAACAAACAAAAAAAATTCATCTAAAAATGACAGTCAACACTAATGATTATGCCATGCATTTCGAATTAAGCAGCTTGATCTTTTCATCCAAACTTTCTACTCATTGTTGTTGAGTTAATGGCCTTGAAATTGAGTTGCTTTCTTAGGTCAATTGCATTTAAGACCCCATTCGGCTAGTGGCGCCTTGAAGGGTTTTAGCCAACAAGTTTCTTTCATTTTCTCTCAGCTCACTATCGTCTTATGGTGCCCGTAAGGGTTTTCACCAATAAGACTCTCTCATTTTTATTTCTCTCAACTTACCATCGCCTTATGATGCCCGTAAGGGTTTTCACCAATAAGACTCTCTCATTTTTATTTCTCTCTTGATTCCCTATGCTGAGGAAGACAAATAGTTCCCAAATGCATCATCATATTCCTTGCATGCTCCGCCTTAACATCCTCAAAGATTGATCTGGAGGTCTTTCTTTGGTTGTAACTTGGCTTTTGGATAAGGTTAGAAAGAAAGGATGGCATGGGGCCCAAACGACACTTGAAGTGGGGTAGGACTTACAACTTTTGGAATCGACTCAAACAATGAGGATTAACTCATGCCCCAGTTTCTTTTGACTGGGTGACTCTAAATTGTTTATTTGGTTGGACCGAGCCCTAAGTAGGGCAGCCTACGTATCTCACCCTCGAGAGAGGAGAATCAGGTCATGCGTAGTTCTGGCAGCTTATTTTGCTTGATTCTGATTTCTTTTTTTTTTCTTTTGGAGATTTTTCTGACTCTATTTTTCTTCATACTCTTTTTTCTTTTCTTTTTTGACATATTTTTTCTCTTTTTTTTTTTGAACTTTTCTGACTATTGTTTTGCTCGACATTGTTCTTTCGAGTTTTGCTGACTATATTGATTCCAAAAGAGGTGTATGAAAGAAAATAAGACTAAAGCTCAAATGGGGTATACAAAAGATGACACGATGTTTGGATGGCAGAATGAAATGCCTTCGTCATATCAATCTTTGAAAATGCAAGTACATATCATGCAATATGAAAGTGAAAGATGAAGATCTTTTGACATTTTTTACAGCATTAACTTTGACTGAGTCTGTGCATCACTATTTCTTCTGCGTTTATATGACATACAACTCCACTTTTGTTGCACATTCCTCACATTGAATGACTCATGATTTTGTGAAGCTAATTTTCTTTCTGTTCCTCTTCATAGGATCACGTAGACACTGTTTGACCTAATTAAGACATGTCTTTCAATTGATGACCAAGTTATTCTCACGATTTTCATAATAATAGCCTTAATTTTCAAAGAAGGTTTCAACTTGATCACCAAATGCCCCAACACTCTATCTATTTCCTCAGATGCTCTTTTTTTCTAACTTTAACCCTCTGATTCAATGTTCATTCTTAAACTGGATGTTAAGATCTAGCTGTAAATTTCACTAGCATATCATATCACTAGAGTCAACATAAAATGTACTATGTAAAAACAAACAAACAAACAACACATATTTAAAACACAAAGAAAAAGGGGACACTCCATTTAATAAAAATGAAAGATAAAAGGGTTTGAACATAAACGACAAAGGGACAAAACAAGATAAATCCCGAACTACAACCCTGAAATAATTTGGAGAACCGAAAATAAAACAAAACAAACTACCAAACCCCTTCCTGGTAAGGAGAGGGGTGACTTCTCCATTGCTCAGCCTGATATCTTAGCCACTAGCTTGCATATCAACATGACTGGAGCTTCCACCACTGTCAGACATATTTTCTTCAACAAATAAGCTCTGGATCCCCATGCTTAACTCATTGCCTCCCACAGATTGTGCAGTACCGCGTGCTGGTGAAGAACTCTGTGGGATGGTCGAAGGGTCAATGTTTTGCACCACAATCAATTTATCTTGAATTATCTTTTCTATTTCTCTTTTCAAAGTGCGACAATCTTCAGTACTATGACCCTGAACATTAGAATGATATGCACCTCGCACATTAGGATCAAAGCTTCTTGAATGCGGGTCAGGAGTATACCCAAGGAGAGGAGTGATCATGCCCTACTGTACCAATCTCTGGAATAAACTGGCATAGGATTCCCCAATAGGAGTGAAATTATCTTTTTCCTTCCTTCTCTTTGTGAACTCTGGCCTCGGATGAAATTTGGATTTAGAGGTCCCTTGGTAAATTTGTGGGGGTCAAGGACGATGTTGAGGGACAGGGGCATGCCATTGTGGATAAGAAGATGGATGAGCATACAATTGTGCATTGTTCACAGGATATCGAGGAAGTGAATGGGATTTCTTGGATTTCGGAGAAAGAAACCTTGTTGCAAGTTGCAAGTGGTTATGTGGATATGATATGTAAGCTCGGTATTGAGGCTGACAGTATTGGTGGGTTGAACCTCTTAAACTCTGCTTTGGCCCTGTCATGACAATAGGTGCGTTTTCCTTCTTCTTTCCTTCAATTTTTCTTAGTTGATTGCAATGTCGTCCCGAATGTTTCACAGAATCCTTCTATCCATCAGGCTCCCCAAATTTTGATGTCTCAAAGCTGGGAGGAAGGTTAACACTTGAAGACATTCCCCAGTTTTTATATGAAACATTTTCATAGCCCATAAGTCCAGGGGAATTTTTCATATAATTTTCTAGACTCTTCACTTTCCTAACCATTTTCTCTGGCTCTTTTGGCATGCTAGGCTTCTTAGTAAGAAATTTTGGTGGTTCACTTAACTTAACTATAGGCTTAAGAGTATACCAATGATCATCAACAGTATTGAACGTGGAGTCACTAGTGGACTGGAAAATCACAATCGTTGGATTAATAGACAAAGTGGAAGCCTTAGTAGAAGGTTGAGCAACAAAAGCACAGACGGTATGTGGTGCTGTGAATATGGTAGACTTATACTGAGGAGATAAAGAAAGAGTGGTGGAAGTATTGAGGTGCATTTGACGTGGAATGGATTCTAAGGCATGTTGTGGTGCATCAACAACAGTAGAAAACTGACTTTGCGATTTTGGTGGAAGACTCAAGGTATTTGCAGGGTCAAAAGTGGGGAACGGAGGTGGAGGCAGCCCACTGGCCCAAGCTCGGTACATTTCTATCATTTGTTGTCTCAGTCTCAAATTCTCTTCCTTTAAACTCTCAATTTCCCGACTGTTTGTTTCATCCATGATGCCACTCTCTATATCCTTGTTGGACACAACTAACTCTTCCTTGGATTTGGTGTGATTTGGAGGACCAGCCAGGAAACCACAAACCAACCACCTTAAACTAACTGAACAAGAGGTAACAAATATGTTAGAGTTCAACATTTTTTTTCTTCAAAACCTCTTCTTCTTTTTTTTCTTGAAGAAAAATCACCGAACCCTAGAAGGGCGCCTACGTATCTCACCCTCGAAAGGGGAGAATCAGGTGTGCGTAGTTCGTGAAGTTTTGCCAAAATGGCCAATTAATTTTATTTTTTCTTTTTCTTGAAACTTTAAAAAGAAAAGAAAATAACAAATTATCAAAAGAATTGATGAAAATCTTTTTGCATTTTTTTAGGTTTAAACTCCCTATACAAAAATGGAATCTATGATTACCAAAGAAGAATCTTTTTGGGTTTTCGATTTAGAATTTCATAGGAAAATGAAACTTGAAACTATTAAAGAAAAAATCTTTTTGTAGTTTTTTTTTAGAGATGTATATGAAACACCTACTCTAAGTGAAGAGTGAAGAAAATCTTTTTAAATTTTTCAGATTCCTGTACAACATGAAATCTATGGTTACCAAAGAAAATATTTTTGGATTTTCGATTTTAAATTTCATACAAAAATGAAACTTGAACCTATTAAAGGAAAATATTTTTTTTTGCTTTCTTTTAAAGAAGTACATGAGACACCTACTCTAAATGAAGAGTGAAGAAAATCTTTTTTTGAATTTTTGAAATAAGATCCCCGAACCTAAAATAGGTTGCCTACGTATCTCACTCCCGAGAGAGGAGAATCAGGGGTGCGTAGATCGTCCAGATTGGACAATTAACGATTAACTAATAAATTGACCCTAACTTAAGAGACACAAACAAAAACAAACGAATAAAAACTTTTTGGATTTTCAACTAGACACCATCAATTATGGAAAAAATCTTTTTGGTGTTTTTGCTTTTGACAAATAAGTAGAAAAGGCAAACAAAAATCCTTTTTTTTTTTTTTGTAATCAGTCCGTCAAATGACCACGTTACCCTCAAATATGCAACAGTTAGCACATAGGGATGCTTTAGAGGTGAGTCTCCTACAAAGGACCGTGTGGGCCCTGCTAGATCTCAATATGATGCACATAAAAATGACCTAAAGGCTGACCTACGTTGTGGTTTACTAACAAGGCCGTTCGGGGGAGCATATGGTCGATAGTGGCTGCTTTGCTTTCCACCTACTCCATACATCCAACGGCTCCTCCCCTAAAATAAAGGTGACTCAACTAGAGTTCGTGCGCACGACGTGCGCTCCGAGACTTCTTGCGGAAAGAATTGACTCAGGTTATGCAAATGGTGTCAGATATAAAGCGGTAACTCATAGGATAAATAATGTAAACAAAGAGCACGAAAATGCACAAAAGTGAAAACACAAACAATGTTTATACACTCGTAATGTCAAACAAAGCCTATACGACTCCAAAAAAAGCTCGGATTCTGAAATAGTCCCCAACAGAGTCGCCAGAGCTGTCACACCCCTTTTTTGACTCCAAAAAAAGATATGTATTTTAAGTTCGAAAGGGTTTTATTATTAAGGTGATAAAAATAAAAAATTTGTTTAAAAAAAAGGATTATTTACATTATTTTTTTCTTATTCAGAGTCGCCACTTGGCATAATTCGGTATGCCAAGTCACCTTTGAAAAATCCTTTTCGAAACGGTTTGACTCTAAAAACTGATCCGCGAACAGAGATTCCGGCTAAGGAATTCTGTTGACTGAGGGGAAGGTGTTAGGCACCCCTTGATCCCGTGGTTCAACCACGGTCGCTTGGTGGAGCATATCGGCTAATTTGACATTACAAATGTACAAACCACATAAACACATAAAACAAGCAAACAAACAAATCACACAAAATTCAAAACAAACCAAAATAATGTTCAGTCCAAATTATACAATCCAAAATAAAAGAGGTGCTGAAATATAAAACCTATTCTATTCTAAACTAATCCTAAACTAAACTCCACCCGACGTTCCGGGCCTTGATCACGAGCCTCCTTTGCGTACATGCTACTTCGGGGCATTCCCCGGATAAATTAATACAAATCCTTCGGGGCATTCCCCGGCTAAATGAGTACAATTTAAACTTTTAGTGCAATAAAGTAGAAAGTACCATTCATGCACATATTCAAACACTCCAACAACTCATTATTCCTAAATTTGCCTACCAAGCCTACGTTTGCCTACCAAGTTCAACGTATCACAATTCTATTATGTTTAACATTATCAATACATCAAAATTAATCAATATTCATTTTCCTCCATTTTTAATCCTCACCTTAATTCATTTTTAACCACGTGATTAACCCATTTCAATACACAATCCACCAATCGAGAATAACGAAAATTCATCAATCATGCTTAGCACATCACACACCCAAATGTCACCAACAGTTCACATCAACAAACAAACCACAGTATCGAATCACACGCAATCACAATCACAATCACAATCACATAAGAATTAAATAAAAGAGAAGAAAGAATTGGACCTTAAATTTGAAGCTTTCAAACTCAATGTTATTCGAATAAAGAGAGTCCTCACCCGGAAACCTCGAGCCGAACCTTAACACCAACAATCCAACTTGACAAATAATGACCCGTTCACCGTCACTTTTCACGCCGGTTACTGTTCACCAGGTATTGTTCATCGGTTACTGTTCACGGTTACTGTTCACCTGTTGCTTTTTTTTTTTTGTTGTTGTTGTTTTTGTGAGGAAGATTATTTTGTGATTGTTGTTATTGTGGAGAAGATGATGATCAAAGAATGAGCCCCTTTTTCCTCTTAGAATTTTTCTTTTATAATGGGCATGGATTTGTTATGATGTGGGAATTTTGGTGGGTCCCTCATATATTCTTTCTTTGTGGACAAGAAAAAGGAGGGGGATCATATGGGTAGTTAGGGTAGGTGGAAGCTTTTGATTGAGTAGGTTGTTAAGATAAGATAAATTAGTTAGAGGTATTTTTTTGTTTATTTTTGTATTTTTGTGGGATATAATTACATGGGGTTGGACACATGGTAAGGTGAACTAAAAATGAATAAAATTAGACTTCGGGAGGGACAAAATTAGGTGTCTACAGAGGTGTTGGATGAGGTGGAGTCATAAATAAAAATAGAGCTTAAAACTCCATTTTAATGGAGGAAACAGGACGCAGGGGGGGAGATGTTGGACCTGGATGTGTGGGGGTGGGGGAAGAGGGGGGTGATAAATTAAATAAAAAGAAAAAAAATTATTAAAAAATAAATGAAATATGAAATTAAAAATATTTGACACGTGGCAACACCTGATTGGTGCATGCATTCACTCTCTCTATTATGACTGAGATTCAGCGAAAAATAGTGTATTTGCAATGAAATAAAGAAGAATCGTGGGGTAATAGGTCGAAGTTAAAGTTTAGATATCTTTTTGCAAAACTCGGACAAGATCAGGGGTAATTATGTATTTACTCTTAATATAATCCAAAAGGGAAAATTAATATTTGATGATAAGAATTTCATTTGACCAAAAAAAATGTCATTATATTTTACTTGTCCTAATATTTACTCAATTATCTTAAAAGATTATAAAGGTTTTGAAAAATGATTAATCAAATAATTTCTTATTAAGATAATCTTAAATTTACCTAATCTATTCCAAAATTAGAATTGGCAAAATGTCATTATATTTTAAGTACTAAAATGATCTTTAATACTATAATCCAAAAGGGAAAATTAATATTTGATAAGAATTTCACTTGACCAAAGAAATGATCTTATCCCAAAAATAAATAAATGATTTCAGTATTCAACCCCTCTATAAATATCAATGAAAAATGTGTTTTATTCAACCACTTCAAAATAGTTTTCACAAAAAAAAAATAATCTAAATTTCTTGAGAAAATGATGGCTATCACTAAGCACTTGATTTTCTTCACTCTACTTGTTTTTGTTATCTTTCCTGCTTATCAATGCAAGTATAATTAAGAAAATTCATATTTCTTTTGTTTATGCATATAATATAATAGCTGTTGAATCTTTCGTCTTTTTTGTTTTTTTTTTTACTTCTTTATATTTTGAATTTCCTCGATGAAAATTCTGACTCTTTCACGATAACCTAATTAGGGTTTAATTTGAACCTGAAATTTTTGATTGAGATCAGTGGAGGAATCATGTCCATCTCATCATAATACTTAGTCATAAATTAAATTAAATTAAATTAAATTAACTCCTATTTATTTATATATGTTGGCTTGTTTATTTTTCATAATTAATCATTTATACATATATATACATATATTTTGGTTTTAATTTCTATCTTTTATTTTAATGCAGGTGAAAAATTGAGCAACAAATATGGAAGAAAAGATAGGATACTTATTGATCTTGGAAAGTGTTTTCAATACACAATAAACAAATGGTGTTGTGATTCAACTCTAACACCTTTATTGTGTTATGATTCAATGGATAAATGCAAAAAGAATTGTCCTCATTGGCCTCCAGCTCTTAATTAATTAATTAATTAATTAATTAGTAATTAATTAACAAATTCTCTTATAAGAGTTTTGTTAAATATTTTATGAAGTTTTCATGTATGAAAGTTCCATAATATAATATAAATATTTCATTTTACAAATGTTATGTTATATTTCATCTTTTTTTTTTTTGTTCATTAATAGAGAGAGCTATGTTCTTACTAAATTTCTACAAAATATTACTTATTGAGAGGGAATTTTTTCAAATGGCGTTATAAAGAAGTAAAATATAACATGAAAAATTAGTTTCAATGAAAATCAGGTCACTATAGTGAAATGTTGTTATAGAGAGGTATGACTGTATTATACTTCTCGAATCTCAATTGTAACTGGTAATTGAATAACATGTAATAGCGAACAAATACTAATGGATAAATCTTAAAATTACGTCAGAAAAGGTAACTAGAAGAAGATGAGATACTACAATATAAAAAAAAGATCGGAAATGAGACGATAACAAAATATCCCAAACATGCCATTTATCTCAGTATTTTGGCCAATTGAGTTCATAGCCAGGGGCGACCCTAGGTTGAAAATTCTGGTGCTTCGCACCCGTTAAACCCGATATAGAATATGTATTAATTATACAAGAAATTAAATGTATAAAAAATGGTAAAAGATGGAAAAAAGCACCCGTGAAATAGTGGGGTGCTTTGATTTTCATTTGAAATCTTAAAGTTTTGGGTGTCAATATATGTATTTAAACCTCTCGAACACCCACGACTCCTAAATCTTGAGTCCGCCACTGTTCATAGCATGTTCAAAGAAATCTTATAGGATCCTGAAAGATTGCATAATAAAGTTGTGGTATAATTATAATCCAAGTGTAATCTCTTTTTTGTTTTTGGTTTTCATCCGGTATCCGATACCTGCATTGGAGCCTGACTAATTCGGATTCATAATTGCTTTTCAATCATCCATTTTTAAATACAATCAATATTGTCATTTATTCATTTTCTATAGAGAAAGTACCAAATTACCCCCCTCCCCTTCGAACTATACCCAAAAAGGTTGACACACCACAACTTAAAGGGGGTCCTCTTACCCCTGAACTAATTAAAATTGTATTTTTGACACCCTTAGTGTCTATGTGGCACACACGTGTGTCTAAGTGGACACTTCAGTGTGTTGTGCCACGTATGCACTAAGGGTGTCAAAATTATAATTTTAAATAGTTGAGGGGGTAATAGGACCTCTTTAAGTTGAGGTGTGTCATAGTCTTTTTGGGTATAATAACCAAACGATTACTTCAGGCCGGCCTTCAGATGACAACTAGTCGGTGTAGACACGTAATTTTGTCCCTCCGAAAGATTAATTTACCCAATTTTACCTTATCCTACCGTGTACCCTCATCCATGTTATTATACCCTCACAAAATACAAAAAATAACAAACTCCCTAACAAATTCTATCCTATCCTAACCCCTTTACATCTCATCCTAACAACCTACCCAAACAAAAATAGACACCTAACCCTTATCCCTCCAATTAAAAAACAACACCTCACCACCCCTCCATTTCTTGTCCACAAAGGCAAAAAAAAGGATAATACATATACACCAATAAAAAGGGCCCACAAATTTGGCCATTCTGATCAATACATGATTTTGGGGGATTTTTGTTGGGGATGCTTGAGTTTTTCATTCATTTTTTTCACAATAGAACACTCTCTAGCACACACATAAAGAAAATGGTGAGGGAGAGAAATCTACGAGAGAGAGAGATTCGAGAAATAAAAAAATAGAGAGAGTGAAACAGATCGAGAGAGAGGTACGACGAGAGTGAGGTTATTCCGGTGAAAAACTCACTGGAATTGTCACCAGAAAAAGCATCGCCAGCCAACCCCTTTCCTTACACGTCACCAGAAACACTCTCTCCCACCGGGAAATACGCACACACGGATATCAGTGAGGAAGGGGTCGAGAAAAATGGAAGGAGCTTGAGATTTTCGGCCAGAAACAGTGAAACCGGGAGAAGTTCGATCTTATCGAGCTTTTTCTGGTGAAACTTTCACCGAAATCGATATCAAGCTCGCCGAAATTGGCCTCAAGCTCTCCGATTGGTTTTCCTTCTCGTTGTTTGATCGATACCATCTCAAAATCGCCAAAAAAACTTCTTATTTTCCTTTGATATTTGGACGAAATCTGGTCGGCGTCCACTGTTTTGGTCGTCTTTGTCGTTGTCCGTTCATCGGAGCTCCGATGAGTTGTAAACGGCAACTCAGTTATGATTTTGATGGGATCGGTTACGGTTAGTTCGAAATCCGAGCGTTGGGGTTCGTTTTCAAGGTTTTTGTTTCGGTTTTAAATCTGTCCCGTTTGTATTTATCATACTGAGTTGGATTCTTGATCGGATTAAGGTTCCTTGTTCGAGGTTTTCGGTTTCGGATTTTCTATTATCAACAAAAACGAGTTCCATTGAGGTCCACTCCTTTAACCTGCTCTTTTTTTTCTGTATTTTGCTTGTTTAAATTGACTGTGACTATGTGTTTGTCTATTCTGATTGTTTGATGTTTGCTGATGTTGTTGATGTTATGATCGTGTGCTTGGTGATATGATTTCGAGGGTATGAGGAACAAATTTGTTAGTTTTAATTGTGCTATTAATAGGAAAGAATTTGGGGCGCGAATTGAAAAATTTCTAAAATGGATTAGGATTAATTTTTGATTTATTATTGTTTTGATTCATTGACGCCATCGATCGGGATAATGCCATGATAGGTCGAGTTGGATAGACAAAAGGTAGGCAAAAATTTAGAATTGGTGGATTGTTGGAATGTTTGAAATATGTGTTGGAATGGTTTTGTTTTATCGCATTTAATTCAATTATACTCATTTGGCCGGGGAATGCCCCGAGGTACTTGTATCTAATCACCGGGGAATGCCCGACGTATCATGTACGCAAAGGAGTTTCGTGATGAAGGCCCGAGGCATCAGGTAAAGCACGGGAGCGTAGTTTGAATTAGTGTAGTTTAGATAGGGTTTATTCTCGTATTTTTTTATTTTGGACTGTATAACTCGGACTGGACATTATATTTTTTATTCGTTTTGTTTTGTTTGTTGTTTGTTGTTTGTTGTTTGATTGTTTTACATGTTTTATGTGGTTTATACATTCATAGTATCTAATTAGCCGATATGTTCCACCAAGCGACCGTGGTCAAACCACGGGACCGAGGGGTGCCTAACACCTTTTCCTCGGTCAACAAAATTCCTTAGTCGGAATCTCTGTTCGCAGATCAGTTTAAAAGAGTCAAAATTGTTTTTCGAAAAAGGATTTTCAATGGTAACTTGGCACACCAGATTATGCCAAGTGGCGACTCTGAGTTTAAATATAAATAATCCTTTTCGAAACAAAATTTTCATTTTTGTCACTTTAATAAAATCTCTTTTCAAACTTAAATCCGAATAATATTTTTGTAGTACGAAAAAAGGGTGTGACAGCTCTGGCGACTCTGCCGGGGATATTTCAGAATCCGAGATTTTTTTGGAGTCATATTGGCTTTGTTTGGCATTATGAGTGTATAAGCGTTGTTTGTGATTTTTGTTTGTGTTTTCACTTTTGTGTATTTTTGTGCTCTTTGTTTACAGTATTTATCCTATGTGTTACCGTTTTTATATTTGACATCATGTGCATAACCCGAGTCATTCTTTCCGCAACAAGTCTCGGAGCGCACGTCGTGCACACGAACTCTAGTTGAGTCACCTTTATTTTAGGGGAGGAGCCGTTGGATGTATGGAGTAGGTGGAAAGCAAAGCATCCACTATCGATCATATGCTCCCCCGAACGGCCTTGTTAGTAAACCACAAACGTAGGTCAGGCTTTAGGTCATTCTTATGTGCATCATATTGAGACCTAGCGGGGCCCACACGGTCCTTTGTAGGAGACTCACCTTTAAAGCATCCCTACGTGCTAAATGTTGCATCTTTGAGAGTAACGTGGTCATTTGACGGACCGATTTGGGGAAAACATGTGTTAGAAGTAAAGTGTGAAAAAAAAAAAAGTGAGTCGAAAAGAATGAATCAAAAGGAGTGTCGTAGTTTATTTTAGAGTTCTTTATGGCTTTTGTTCTTCACGATCCAAAACTCAAAAAGATTTTTTTTACGTTTTGCATTTATCTTCTCAAAGTACCGTAAGTTCAACAAAAAAAAAATGAAAAAAAGAGGATTTTGTTTGCCTTTTCTACTTATTTGTCAAAAACAAAATACCAAAAAGATTTTTTTCATAATTGGTGGTGTCAGTCTTAGTTGAAATGTCTAGTTGAAAATCCAAAAAGTTTTCATTCGTTTGTTTTTGGTTATCTCTTAAGTTAGGGTCAATTTATTAGTTAATCGTTAAGTGTCCAATCTGGATGAACTACGCATACCTGATTCCCTTCCCTCGGGTTGGGATACGTAGGCAACCCTCGGTGGGTCCGGTAATCTTTGTGTTGGCCTTTGTCTTATTATTAGTCTAGGTCTCTTCCCCCGCAATCTAGAAGTTGTTAGCCAAGTAGACTGATTTCGCTCAGTACTTCTGTTCGACAAATTGGAGTCATGAATGTGGTCTGTCCCATCGACATATGTTTGCGTCAAAAATCCCAAGGGTTGGGAATCTTCTACTCCTGTCGAATTTTTGAGATAACGTCTTATATGTTATTACAAGATGGATTTGTCCACCAAGTCTAGAGTCCTGATGGTTGTCAAGGTGCCCAAAAAGTTGATCAAGTCGTGGGGCACGTTCAATTACTCTGAAAAGCACGAAGTGAGGAAAGTGTTAGGCAATCTTGTAGCACTCATGGATCTCACGCCTCGTCCGGATCTAATAGAAGTTGCGTTGACTTTCTGGGATCCAAATAATTTGGTGTTTAGGTTCGGAAGTTGTGAATTGACTCCTACCCTGGCAGAAGTATCTTGTTTGTTTCGGTTGACTTACATGGGTCAGCAGATGATTTTAGCCCGCAATCATACTCGTAAGAAATTCCTTCGACTCTGTAGATTAAAAGATAACAAGCATCTGGGATGTCTCAAACAATCTTGGATTTCCTTAGACTATTTGTTTGCTAGATTTGGGTCCTTAGAGGGTTTCGACTGCTTTTGGGATGAATTTTGTACTACTAAAAAAATCTGGGAACAACGTCGTCTTGAGGTTTTCTGTCTGGCTTTGTTGGGTATCTTAGTGTTCCCGTTAGATGAGAGGTGTATCAATACACGTCTACAATCAGTGGTGATAGCTTTATTCAAGAAAAAAATGAGGTCACCATTGTACCAATGATCTTAACAGAAATATATAAGGCTTTAACTGAAGTAAAAGGAGGGGTACGATTTTTTGAGGGGGGTAATCTGATATTGCAGTTGTGGATGATGGAGCACTTACATACGCCTTCATTTATTAGAGCAGATGTGATCGACCGTTTTATGAATGATCGAGTGCAAGCCATGCAAGAAAGAATGTGTTTTGACAAATTTTCTTTTCCTATTGGAGTCAATTCTTGGATCGAATTTCTCGAATCAAGAATTCCGAACAACATTCTTTGGTGCTATATGTGGTTTCGTCCTAAGAAAATCTTGATTGGATCTCAAATGCAATTCTTTCTAGTTTTGATAGGACTTAACTGCACTAGGCCTTACAGTCCAAGAAGGGTGATGCGTCAGTTGGGCAGGATGCAAGACGTCCCTCCAATAATGGACCTTCTAAAGGATGTAAAGTACTTTAAAGACCAAGCCATGGGGGAAAGCAAATATGAGCAATTATGGAATAACGTGATAAAGCTAGGTGTCAATACTCTCGAGGAAAATCCAGGATGCACTCAAAACTATGAAATCTGGCTACAATCTTTGCCCCGTGGAATTAGTAGACCCTTACCAACCCAACTTAGAGGGCGAATACGGGAAGCAATCATGGTAGAGGATGATGAGCAGGAAGATCCAGGTGCCAAGGTGGAGTTTTTGAAAGTTCAGTTGTCACGTTTGATCATAACTGTGGATGGGTGTCAGAGAAACCTTTGCGGGTGTAATATCCAAGAGGCGGGGATACGGGCAAGAAATTTGTTTCCGGGTATCAAAACGTCGTAGCAGGATATGTTGTAAAGTCTGAGTGGAAAAGTGGGGACTTCACAGATGGGTTCATCTCAGCCGCAGACGTCACGCAGAGCACCAGTTTGAAAGAACATGTCTTATATTTATGTAGTTTTGAGTATTTTATGTTTCTGTCATTGTAGGGTGGTGTCTATGTTAAGTCGGAGTCAAGTTGTTGTTTTTTTATGTTCGGGTCTTTATTGCACGCATGTCGTTAGAGGTTTAGAATGTTGTTTTGTATTTGTTGTTTAGTTTTAAAGTGGTCCTAGATTCGTTGTATGTTTTGTTGTCTTTCATCGAAATGTTAGGATGTTACGTCTTTCTTTTGTTTACTTGTTTTCGTTTCTCGTGAAAAAAAAAAGAAAAAAAAAACCTTCAATTGGGTGATGTTTATGCATAAGCCGTCCGAACTACGCAAGATCTGATTCATGTACAACATGATACGTAAGCAACCTACTTTTGGGTTCGATCTAATCATTTTGTTTCGTTGTTTTTCATTATTTTTCCTCTTTTAAAGAAAAAGAAACAAAAGCCATAAAGAATGATAAAATGAAGGTAGATAGCGAGAGAAGAAAAGAAAGAAAGGATGATGAGACAATAAAGGGAAAGAACAGAGATTGATACGAAAAAAAGAGGGTCGATAAAAATCGGGATGTTGTTGAAATGACCTCGCTACCCTCAAAAGATGGTAGAAATGAACATGAATTTAGGAAAATTTTACCAATGTAATTCCCATGCTTGTTGTGTGCCCTAATCCTAACAGATGTCGTCTTTAATGAGCATGTTCTTTCAGATAACAGTGGTAGGTTTGCAGCACTCTGGCTAGTAACCCATACTTCACTAGATCCAAAGCAAAGCTCGCCATGGCTAGCAGGGAAATTGAAAATTCGCTCATTGACCCGGATCAGAATCACAGGGAAGAAAGTTCAGAACACAATGATGAGGTAGTAAGGCTCAGGCAACAATTGATAGATTTGCACCGGGCATGGGCCAGCGGAATGCCTCCTCATCCGCTCCCTGAAGGTCTTGGGAATATCTCTAATTGCCCACCACTCTCTCAGGCGCAATTCTTTGCCCCTACTGAGTCACCTGAGCATGCTCCAGGATTCACTCCGCTACATTATTATCCTGGTAATTCTAGTGTGCCCTTGGCAGCTCCCCAATCAAGACCCGCTGCTCAGCCGGCGCCACCGATCACACCGGTATTCGTGGCTTCGCCTCCACCTGAATCTCCCGCATATGTTGTGCGTCCGACAATGGGGCTTCCTCGGTCTACCAGTGAGCCAGTATTGAAGGTTCCAGATAGTCAGTATTATGCCTCGGAGCCTACTTTGAGAATGAATGAACCGTATGGGTACACTCAGCCACCTGCATTTCCATTTGATACGGAGAAACCTGTCGTAACAGAGGAACAGGAAGTCATAGCGCGGAAGTTGAAAAGTTTAGAACATGCCATGAGGAATTTTCAGGGAATCGGAGGTTATTAGAGTGTTTCTTATAAAGATTTGTGCATGTTCCCAAACATCAACCTTCCCCTCGGTTTTAAAATGCCCAAGTTCAAAAAGTATGCGGGGCACGGTGATCCCGTGGCACACTTGAGACGTTATTGCAACCAATTGAGGGCTGCAGGAGGAAGGAAAGAGTTGCTCATGGCTTTCTTTGGCGAGAGTCCTTCTGATCTGGCTTCAGAATGGTTTATCGATCAAGATATCAACAAGTGGAACAACTGGGATGACATAGCGTCTGAATTTGTGCAACATTTTCAGTATAACATCGACCTGATTTTGGACGAAAAATCCTTGGTCAACATGAAGAAGAAAAACACTGAAGGTTTTAGGGAATACGCGATAAGGTGGCGTGAATAGGCCGCCAGGGTAAAGCCTCCAATGAAAGAAAGAAAGTTGGTAGAGGTTTTTATTCAGGCACAAGATGAAACCTATTTTCAACATTTACTTCCGGCAATAGGAAAGTCTTTTAATGAAGTCCTCAAAATGGGGGAGATGATAGAGGATGGAATCAAGATCGGCCGAATAGTGAGTTTTGTCGCATTGAAAGCCACCACACAGGCGATTCAAGGTGGATCTGGCGCATTCGGAGGTAAAAAGAAGAAAGAGGACGTGGCGACTGTCGTAGCTGGAACCCATTCCTATCCCAAAAAACTACCTCGCCCCTATCCCCAATCCCAAGCCCAAGTCTACGCCCCAAGCTCCATATATTCCTCCCCACCATTACTACCCTCCACAAAACCCTTTATATTCCATTCCACCACCCCCGTACCTAGTATATAGCGTGCAACCATATGCCCAAACCCCTTCTTACCCACAATGGCGCGTGCAAGCTCCATAAAATCGCCCATCTGCTCCACCAAATTACCAAAACCCCTTCAGACCTGGTTTTCTACCTAGGCCCGAGTATAAGAAAGAGAAGGCGGTCAAAAATCAATTCACACCTCTTGGGGAGTCATATGCTAGCTTGTTTGATAGGTTGAGAAAGTTGAAGGTCTTAAGCCCAATTCAAGAAAAGCTTTCAAATCCACTGCCGAGGAATCTCAATTATTCTTTAAGGTGTGCGTACTGTTCTGACTTGCTAGGCCATGATATCGAGAAATGCTGGCATTTGAAGAGAGCTGTCCAAGATTTAATTGACACAAATCAGATGCTGGTCCAGGCCCCGGAGGGTCTAAACATTAACCAGAATCCGCTGCCAACCCATACTAAAACCAATATGTTCGAATTGATATATGACGGGAAAAAGTCTGCAAGGTGTTATAAGCCTATTGTCAAGATACAGACCATTGAGGAGAAATCGGTGAATGTAGCAAAGTCTTTGAAAGCAATGTCATTAAGCCAGGAAGGAATGAGAGAAGATAAAGCCCAAGAAGGCACAAAGAAACCCCTGATCACAGTACAAGGCGCAAGAAGGTATGCTGATTTAAGTCAGGATAAACCTAAGTTGACAGTGGTAGGAGTTCTGAGTCAGCCTATCTTGACGGTGAAAGGAGCACTGGCAACGCCTATTGTCCTCAAACCGGTAACCCAACCTCCGATAGTTGATACGAAAAGGGTTTCCTAGAATTATGGGCGGACTGTGATGACCTATCACGGGAAAAAAGTAGTGGAAGATGTAGATGAGGTTGGGGGTTTGACTAGGTCAGGAAGATGGTTCGTGCCTGAAAGCTTAAGAAATTCCAAGCCAATGGTGAGTGAACCGCCATCTATCAAAAATCCTATCACCGAAGAAGAAGCTGAAGAATTTTTGAAAAAAATGAAATTGCCAGAGTATTCAATAATAGACCAGTTGAAGAAAAACCCTGCTCAAATTTCCCTCTTATCTTTGTTGTTGCACTCCAAGGAGCATCGTGATATTTTACTGAAGGTATTAAATGAAGCATATGTTCCTAGGGAGATTACAATAAATCAGTTTGAGAAAATGGTCGGAAAAGTCTTTGAGGTCAATCGGATCAGCTTTTCTGATGATGAATTTCTTGTTGAAGGTACAGGGTATAACCGGGGCCTTTATATTATAGTGAAGTGTGAAGATTTCTACATCACTCATGTTATGATTGATGGAGGTTCAGGTGCAAATATTTGCCCTATTTCTACTTTGCACAAGTTGAATATTGGTGCTGAGAGGATCAGGCCCAACAATATATGTGTCAGGGCTTTTGATGGTGCAAAATCAAACTCCATTGGCGAAATAGAACTAATGTTGACCATAGGGCTTGTTGAGGTCGCCATAGAGTTTCAAGTATTGAATATAGACTCCTCTTACAATCTATTGTTGGGAAGGCCGTGGATCCACAAGGCCAAGGCGATTGCATCTACACTGCACCAAATGATTAAGTTTGAGCATGACAGGTAAGAAGTGGTTATTCACGGTGAAAGAGATTTGTTCGCCGGCGAAGATTCTCCCTTGTCTCTTATTGAAACAAATAACGTAGAGGAGACATTTGTCTATCAAATTTTTGATGCAGTGCCAGTGAATCGTATCCTTGAATGACAGGTTATACCGGGACCGCAATTGTCTTCCATTTCTATCATGATGGTGAGTGAACTTTGGAAATACGAATTTGAGCCAGGAATGAGTTTGGGAGCATCTCTGCACGGTATAGTTCGTCCCATATGTCCGAGTCAGAACGTGGGCATTGGTCTGGGATTTGAGCCTACCGCTGAAGATCTGAAGAAAGCCAAGGGAAGGAAAAAGGAAACATAGTCACTCCCTCGCCCAACGTCACTACTCAGTGAATCATTTGTTAAGAGCGGTGTCATGAAGCATGTGGAATTTGAAGTTGAATTGGTTGATGACTGCCAGAACCTTTTTATTGAAGTTGATATGGTCGAAGCAGGAGAAGGTACCAGTATGGCAGACGTGCAATTCATAGGTCCAGTTGTCCGGCTCAATAATTGGGAAGTCACTCATCTCCCTGTCAGGAGGGAGTTTTGGTAGTTTATTTTGTTTTTCTTTCTGTTTATCCGAGTTATTTCAGGGTTGTAATTCAGATTTTAGTTTGTTTATGTTATGTTGGCATCTATGTTAAACCCTTTTATCTTTTTATTTAATGAAATGCAATGTCCATTTTGATTCGTGTCTAATATATTTTGTTTTTCTTTTATATACAGTTCTCTTTATGCTGATTCTAATGACATGACATGCATGCAGAATTTTCAGCCTGATCTTAAAATCCAAACTAATCAAGATGTAATGAAGCAGGATGGGGAGTATGATGATGAAGAAGCGCTAGAAGAAATAAGCAAAGAGTTGGAACAGTTGGAAGACAAACCGAATCCTAATTTGAATGAGACTGAGCCAATAAATCTAGGGGATCAAGAAGATGTTAGGGAGACTAAAATCAGTGTACATGCTTTGCCACAGCTAAAAAATGGAATTATTCAAGCATTAATTGATTATAAGGATGTTTTTGCATGGTCTTATGATGATATGCCTGGTTTAAGCTCTAAATTAGTGGCTCACAAATTGTCAACTGATCTTGCGTTCCCTCCTGTCAAACAGAAGTTGAGGAAGTTTAAAACTGATGTAAGTATTAAAATCAAAGAGGAAATCATGAAACAACTTGAAGCCAAAGTAATTCGAGTGGCTCGTTATCCCATGTGGTTATCCAATGTTATTCCCGTACCAAAGAAAGATGGCAAAATTTGAGTGTGTGTTGATTACCGTGATTTGAACAGAGCAAGTCTGAAAGATGGTTTTCTACTGCCCAATATCCATATTTTGTTAGACAACTGTGCTAAACATGAGGTTGCCTCTTTTGTGGATTGTTATGCCGGATTTCACCAGATCATTATGGATGATAAAGATGCGGAGAAGACGTTTTTTATCACACCATGGGGGACCTATTGTTATCGAGTGATGCCGTTCGATTTGAAGAATGCTGGAGCAACATACATGAGAGCCATGACCACTATGTTTCATGATATGATGCATAAGGAGATTGAGGTATACGTGGATGATGTGATTATTAAGTCAAAAAGTCGGGCCGACCATGTTAAAGATTTAAGAAAGTTCTTTGAAAGGCTTCGCAGGTATAATCTCAAACTCAACCCGGCAAAATGTGTATTTGGAGTTCTGTCTGGAAAGTTGTTGGGGTTTGTAGTCAGCCGTCGGGGAATTGAATTGGATCCCTCAAAAATCAAAGCCATTCAGGATTTGCCCTCGCCCAAGAATAGGACGGAGGTGATGAGTTTGCTTGGTAGACTGAACTACATTAGCAGGTTTATTGCTCAACTCACAACCACTTGTGAGCCCATATTCAAGTTATTGAAAAAGAGTGTTGCGGTAAAATGGACTGAAGAATGTCAGGAAGCGTTCGATCGAATCAAAAGATATTTGTCCAATCCGCCCATGCTGGTACCCCCGGAGCCTGGTAGGCCTTTGATCTTATATTTATCAGTCATGGACCATTCTTTCGGTTGTGTCCTGGGTCAACATAATGTCACAGGCAAAAAGGAGCAGGCTATTTATTAGCTTAGCAAGAAGTTCACCACATATGAGGCCAGGTATACTCTTCTTGAAAGGACGTGTTGTGCCCTAACTTGGGTAGCACAGAAGTTGAAGCATTATCTCTCATCCTATACTACTTATCTCATTTCCCTCATGGATCCTTTGAAGTATATCTTTCAGAAGCCTATGCCGACAGGTCGATTGGCAAAGTGGCAAATACTGCTTACCGAGTTTGACATTGTATATGTGACTCAAACCGCCATGAAATCCCAAGCCTTGGCAGATCATCTTGCTGAGAATCCCATCGATGAAGAGTACGAGCCATTAAAGACATATTTTCCTGACGAAGAAGTGTCGTGTGTCGATGAAGTCGTTATAGATGCTGATCCAGGTTGGAGGTTGTTCTTCGATGGAGCTGTCAATATGAAAGGAGTCGAAATAGGTGTGGTTCTTATCTCTGAATCGGGACAACATTTCCCGGTCACAGCACAACTTCGATTCTACTGTACTAACAATATGGCAGAGTATGAAGCCTGCATTCTTGGTTTGAGGTTAGCTGTTGATATGAGAGTCCAAGAATTATTGGTGTTGGGAGATTCGGATTTGCTCGTCCATCAAATTCAAGGCGATCTGGAGACGCGAGATTTGAAGCTCATCCCGTATCGACAATGCTTGCAGGAGCTATGTCAACGGTTTGTGTTAGTAAAATTTAGGCATATTCCAAGGATTCATAATGAAATTATTGATGCTTTAGCCACTCTGTCTTCAATACTCCAGCATCCTGATAAAGCCTACATCGATCCAGTGCATATACAGAGTCGTGATCAGCATACTTAATGTAATGCGGTTGAAGAAGAGCTCGATGGAGAACCCTGGTTCTTGGATATCAAGCAATACATTCAGTCAGGAGAATACCCAGCATATGCCACCACCGATCAAAAGAGGACTATTAGGCATTTGGCTAGTGGATTATTCTTAAGTGGGGGAATCTTATATAAGAGAACCCTAGATCTGGGACTTCTGATGTGTGTAGATGCAAGAGAAGCCTCGACAATCATGGTTGAAATACACTCTGGAGTATACGGGTCGCATATGAACGGTCATGTCTTATCAAAAAAAATTCTTCGAGCAGGTTATTACTGGCTTACTATGGAGAGGGATTCTATTCAATTTGTTCGAAAGTGTCATCAATGTCAGGTGCACGGTGATCTGATACGTTCTCCTCCTATTGAGTTGCATGCAATGGTCGCTCCATGGCCATTCGTGGCTTGGGGAATGGATGTGATTGGACCGATTGAGCCGAAGGAATCAAATGGACATAGATTCATTTTGGTAACCATTGACTACTTCACAAAGTGGGTAGAAGCAGTAACTTTCAAGTCAGTGACAAAGAAAGCTGTGGTAGATTTTGTTCATGCTAATATCATTTGTAGATTTGGAATTCCTAAGATGATCATTACAGATAATGCTGCCAATCTCAATAGTCATTTGATGCAAGAAGTGTGTCAACAGTTTAAGATCGCACATCGAAATTCTACTCCATATCGCCCAAAGGCCAATGGTGTTGTAGAAGCCGCCAATAAGAATATAAAAAAAATACTGCGAAAAATGGTACAAGGGTCTAGACAGTGGCATGAAAAGTTATCGTTTGCATTGCTAGGTTATCACCCCACTGTTCGCACTTCAACAGGGGCAACTCCATATTTATTGGTGTATGGGACAGAAGCAATCATCCCTGTAGAAGTTGAAATTCCCTCTCTTCAAGTCATTGTAGAAGCTGAGATTGATGATGACGAATGGGTAAAAACCCGACTGGAACATTTGAAAAAAAGACTAATATCTGTGTGTCATGGCCAGTTGTATCAGAGGAGGATGGCTCAAGCGTATAACAAAAAAGTCCGTCCCAGGAATTTTAAAGTTGGTCAGTTGGTATTGAGACGTATCCTTCCTCACCAGGTTGAAGCGAAAGGCAAGTTCTCCCCTAACTGGAAAGGTCCCTTCATTGTGAAGAAAGTGTTGTCCAATGGAGCCTTATATTTGACAGATATTGAAGGTAAAATGGCAGAAATGGCTATCAATGCTGATGTAGTCAAAAGATATTATGTATGATATTCGATCCTTTGTTGATTTTATTGCATGTTTAGTACTTGCATTATTGAAGATTGATATGATGAAGGCATTTTATTCTTCTATCCAAACATTGTGTCATCCTTTGTTTACCCGTTTGAGCTTCATTTTATTTTTCTTTCATATCCCTCTTTTGGAATCAAAATAGAGTCAAAGATAAATGTCAAGAAAATAAGAATAAAAGAAAGAGTTCAAAAATAAAAGAAAAAAAATCAAATCAAAACAAAGAACAAGCTGATAGAACTACGTGCGACCTGATTCTTCTCTCTCGGGAGTGAGATACGTAGGCTACCCTATTTTGGGCTCGGTCCAACCAAATAAAGATTTAAGATTCACCCAGTCAACAAAACTGGGGCATGAGTTAATGTGTTGCTTGAATCGATTCCAAAAGTTGTAAGTCCCACCCCCACTTCAAGTATCGTTGGAACCCCTTGTCATCCTTTTCTAACCTTATCCAAAAGCCAAGTTACAACCAAATAAAGTCCTTCAGATCAATTTTTGATAATGTTAAGGCTAAGCATGCAATGGATATGATGATACATTGTGAGGTACCACTTGTCTCCCTCAGCATAAGAAATCAGGAAAGAAATACAAAAATGAGAGAGTCTTATTGGTGAAAACCCCCGTGGGCATCATAAGGCGATGGTGAGTTGTGAGAAATAAAAATGAGAGAGTCTTATTGGTGAAAACCCTCACGGGCACCGTAAGGCGATGGCGAGTTCAAGAGAAAAGTGAAAAGTGAAAAGAAAGAGATTTGTTGGCAAAAGTCTTTTAAGATGTCGTCAATCGAATGTGATGTATGAGTCCAATGTATTTAAAGAAGCGGCTCAGCGGCAAAGGCACGAACTCAACAACAAATGGGGAGTTTGGATAGGAAGATCAGGCAGCTCAATCCAAAATGCATGTCATACTCATTGGAGTTGGTTGTCGTATTCAGATAAGTTTTCTTTTGAATATGGGACATTGCCTTTTTCTTTCATTTACATATTCATGCTTTTTGTCTTTTTATGTCATTTATCAAAATAAAAGTCACCATCATTTCATTACATTTTAAGTCAAGTCTGTGTCAAAACAAGCGAGAAAGGATTTCAAAATTTACTACCAGTCTTTCCAATTATACGAGGAAAAGCCAAGGAACAGCACAGGAAAGAAATATGATTGTAATTCAACACGAAACAAAGGAAGTCTATCAACCGATAGGATGTTGGATTCGTGGAAGCATTCAGATTTGAGAAAAGGGTGCACCTCAGAGGCATGACAAAATGGAAGCCCATTGTTCGAGTCAGAACTCACTTTCCTCAATCTGGATCCGGGTCGATGATGCGGCAAGACAGGGCAAGTGTTAGCGATTTGGAACAAAGATGAAAGGAACGAGTGTTGGGCAGATACTTGAGAAGTCAAGAGCTGCAAGCCACCACTAAGTTTTTAACTGACAAATTTTCTTTGTTGAAATAGGGGCAAATTCGCTTCACTTAATTCAGCTACCATTGGAAATGCACATCCGTGAGACTTTACTTTCAATTCAGGACCCTCTTAGAAAATGGGAATTTACTTTATGTTCAGGACCCTCCTGAAAAATGAGAATTTATTTTATGTTCAGGACCCTCCTGTAGAATGGGAATTTACTTTATGTTCAGGACCTTCCTGAAAAATGAGAATTTATTTTCTGCTCAGGACCCTCCTGGAAAATGGAAATTTACTTTCAATTCAGGACCCTCCTGAAAAATGGGAATTTACTTTATGTTCAGGACCCTCCTGAAAAATGGGAATTTACTTTCAATTCAGGACCCTCCTGAAAAATGAGATTTTTACTTTATGTTCAGGACCCTCCTGGAGAATGGGAATTTACTTTATGTTCAGGACCCTCCTGGAAAATGGGACTTTACTTTATGTTCAGGACCCTCCTGAAAAATGGGAGTTTACTTTATGTTCAGGACCCTCCTGGAAAATGGGAATTTACTTTCAATTCAGGACCCTCCTGGAAAATGGGACTTTACTTTATGTTCAGGACCCTCCTGAAAAATGGGAGTTTACTTTATGTTTAGGACCCTCCTGAAAAATAAGAGTTTACTTTATGTTCAGGACCCTCCTGAAAAATGGGAATTTACTTTCAATTCAGGACCCTCCTGGAAAATAGGAATTTGTTTTCAGTTCAGGACCCTCCTGAAAAATGGGACTTTACTTTCTGTTCAGGACCCTCCTGAAAAATGGGACCTTACTTTCAAAAAAAAAATGAAATACTACTTTACTATAATTTTGTTTGGGATAATTTTTGTTCTAGTTTTAATTTTGGGTTTCAGGAGCCTGCCTGAAGAACAGGGTGATGAAATAGCAAGTCAGGAGCCCGTCTGGATAACAGAATGAAGAAATGAAAAGTCAAGCAACAAAGTGATGGAATAGCAAGTCAGGAGCCCGCCTGGAGAATAGGGTGAAGAAACGAAAAGTCAAGCAACAAAGCGAAGCAATTGAAAGCCAAGCAACAAGTTGGAAGAAATGGCAAGTCAGGAGCCCGCCTGAAGAATAGGGTGATAAAAGTCGAGTCAAGATCCAACAGAAGCTGTATAGAAAGGATTTTGTAATTTCGTTTATGTTTTAACTTGTAATTTTCATTTTTTATGTAATGACAGAGCCGCGGACCGGAACCTCGATGGAACCTCACTCGACTCTCCAACTCGGTATAGTCCACTTCTCTTCCAATCCTTTGAAATACCCGTGACTTGATTCTCTCATAACTTGGGTAGATAGGGTGTCCGACAGGAGTCGATTGTCCTTCTTTCTTTTACTCCTCTCTTTGAATAATGATCGGGACAAAATTTGGTCTCGTTGTTTACTTCTTTGCCTGAAAACACTGCGTGTTTCCATTCAAAGGGGGCATGATGTAGACACGTAATTTTGTCCCTCCGAAAGATTAATTTACCCAATTTTACCTTATCTTACCGTGTACCCTCATCCATGTTATTATACCCTCACAAAATACAAAAAATAACAAACTCCCTAACAAATTCTATCCTATCCTAACCCCTTTACATCTCATCCTAACAACCTACCCAAACAAAAATAGACACCTAACCCTTATCCCTCCAATTAAAAAACAGCACCTCACCACCCCTCCATTTCTTGTCCACAAAGACAAAAAAAAAGGATAATACATATACACAAATAAAAAGGGCCCACAGATTTGGCCATTCTGATCAATACACGATTTTGGAGGATTTTTGTTGGGGATGCTTGAGTTTTTCATTCATTTTTTTTCTCCATAGAACACTCTCTAGCACACACATAGAGAAAATGGTGAGGGAGAGAAATCTATGAGAGAGAGAGATTCGAGAAACAAAAAAATAGAGAGAGTGAAACAGATCGAGAGAGAGGTATGGCGAGAGAGAGGTTATTCCGGTGAAAACCTCACCGGAATTGTCACCAGAAAAAGCATCGCCAGCCACCCCATTTCCTTACACGTCACCGAAAAGCACTCTCTTTCACCGGAAAACACGCGCACGCAGATATCAGTGAGGAAGGGGTCGAGAAAAATGGAAGAAGCTTGAGATTTTCGGCCAGAAATAGTGAAACCGGGAGAAGTTCGATCTTATCGAGCTTTTTCCAACGAAACTTTCACCGGAATCGATATCAAGCTCGTCGGAATCGGCCTCAAGCTCGCCGATTGGTTTTCCTTCTCGTTGTTTGATCGATACCATCTCAAAATCGCCAAAAAACCTTCTTATTTTCCTTTGATATTTGGACAAAATCTGGTCGGCGTCCACTGTTTTGGTCGTCTTTGTCGTTGTCCGTTCATCGGAGCTCCGGTGAGTTGCAAACGGCAACTCAGTTACGATTCCGATGGGATCGGTTACGGTTAGTTCGAAATCCGAGCGTTGGGGTTCTTTTTCAAGGTTTTCGTTCCGGTTTTAAATCTGTCCCGTTTGTATTTATCATACTGAGTTGGATTCTTGATCGGATTGAGGTTCCTTGTTCGAGGTTTTTGATTTCGGATTTTCTATTATCAACAAAAACGAGTTCCATTGAGGTCCACTCCTTTAACCTGCTCTTTTTTTTCTGTATTTTGCTTGTTTAAATTGACTGTGACTATGTGTTTGTCTATTCTGATTGTTTGATGTTTGCTGATGTTGTTGATGTTATGATCGTGTGCTTGGTGATATGATTTCGAGGGTATGAGGAACAAATTTGTTAGTTTTAATTGTGCTATTAATAGGAAAGAATTTGGGGCGCGAATTGAAAAATTGCTAAAATGGATTAGGATTAATTTTTGATTTATTGTTGTTTTGATTCATTGACGCCATCGATCGGGATAATGCCATGATAGGTCGAGTTGGATAGGCAAAAGGTAGGCAAAAATTTAGAATTGGTGGATTGTTGGAATGTTTGAAATATGTGTTGGAATGGTTTTGTTTTATCGCATTTAATTCAATTATACTCATTTGGCCGGGGAATGCCCCGAGGTACTTGTATCTAATCACCGGGGAATGCCTCGATGTATCATGTACGCAAAGGAGTTTCGTGACGAAGGCCCGAGGCATCGGGTAAAGCACGGGAGCGTAGTTAGGATTAGTGTAGTTTAGATAGGGTTTATTCTCGCATTTTTTTATTTTGGACTGTATAACTCGGACTGGACATTATATTTTTTATTCGTTTTGTTTTGTTTGTTGTTTGATTGTTTTACGTGTTTTATGTGGTTTATACATTCATAGTATCAAATTAGCCGATATGTTCCACCAAGCGACCGTGGTCAAACCACGGGACCGAGGGGTGCCTAACACCTTTTCCTCGGTCAACAAAATTCCTTAGTCGGAATCTCTGTTCGCAGATCAGTTTAAAAGAGTCAAAATTGCTTTTCGAAAAAGGATTTTCAACGGTGACTTGGCACACCAGATTATGCCAAGTGGCGACTCTAAGTTTAAATATAAATAATCCTTTTCGAAACAAAATTTTCATTTTTGTCACTTTAATAAAAGCCCTTTCGAAACTTAAAACCGAATAATCTTTTTGTAGTACGAAAAAGGGGTGTGACAGTCGGCTTGTCGTAAATTATCGAATAAAGTAAATCAGGTTGAATTTGGATTGACATTGAGAAGTCCGATATTAACTTACAATGAAAGAAATATTTACCGATCCGCTACAATTCTTGGTGATGAATTTTGATGTGATTAAATTAACCTCACCTTTGTCACTAAATTTTAATTATGTATCAACAGAATTATAAAACTAATTTTTATTTGTTAAAAGTCATTGAAATTTATATGTTGTATCAATTAAATCACAAAAAAAAATTCTGCCTCAAGTTTACAAGTAGCACCATTAAACTCCTATGGGAATCTTTTATTATCGAAATGGAATATTCTCTAATCTTAATTAACCAAGTAGTTAATTGATTTTCAATCATCAACTTTTAAATATTAATAATCTCCTAATGTACTCTTAATTATTAGTTTTAAATTAAAGTACAAAATTTGTAATTATTTATGGCATCTCCTAATTTTTAATGAATAAATGACAGTATATTCTCGTGCATGCATATCTCATAAAAGCATACGTAACTGATTTAGTTTTGTGCACCGTCAGTGTAGAAAATATTCTACACTATCAGGTGAACTTGACTTGCTATTGCAGGTTACCTAATTTTTTCTTTTTTAATTTTTATGTAAATAATTGGGTAATCTGCAATAGCAGGTCAAGTTAGCTGATAGTGTAGAATTTCTTATGCACGGAACTTAAACTCTTTTTAATCAACCATTTTTAAATACAATTAAATGGCGTTATTTTTTACGAAGCTTTGTAATATATTTTGTTGTGAAAATATGAGTCAATATTAATTAAAAATCTGAAATATTTTTATTTATTGTAAAATTATCAAATGACTAGTTTTGAAGATTTTATTATGCTTAACCACGATGCATATAGTACTTATCTTTTAATATAGAATATGAATAACTGGATATAGATATGAAACTAATTGAAATTAAAATTAAGATATATGGAAAGAAACATGAAAAAAATTGTACGTATCCTAATATTTACTCAATTCATCATTCTGCTGGCATCGCTGTCACACCCCTTTTTTTTCAACGCGTACTCCAAAACATTGGAATACATTTTTAAAGTTCGAAAGGGTTTTATTATTTAAGTGACAAGAAATGAAAATTGTTTCGGAAAAAGGATTATTTGCATTTTTTATTCAGAGTCGCCACTTGGCATAATCCGGTGTGCCAAGTCACCTTTAGAAAATCCTTTTCGAAACCGTTTGACTCTTAAACTGGTTTTGCGAACAAAGATTCCGGTTAAGGAATTCTGTTGACCGAGGGGAAGGTGTTAGGCACCCCTCGATCCCGTGGTTTGACCACGGTCGCCTGGTGGAGGGTATCGACTAATTTGGCATTACAAATGTATAAACCACACAAAAACACATAAAACAATCCATCCAAACACATGAAACAAAACAAATCCAAAATTAGTGTCCAGTCCAATTATACAATCCCGAAATAGAAAAATGCAAAAATATAAACCTACACTAACCTATATTAATCCTAAACTATGCTCCAAAGCTTTACCCGATGCCTCGGGCCTTGATAACGAGCGTCCTCCGAGTACAAGATACCTCGGGGCATTCCCCGGATAAAATAATACAAGTGCTTCGGGGCATTCCCCGGTCAAATGAATACATTTCTTAGTGCGGAAAAAATAAAACTATTCAACAAAATTTCAAACACTCCACAGAATTTCCAACATTCAACCGAAGCCACGAATCCTAAATTTTGCCTACCCAAACTACGTTTGCCTAAACCAATCGGCGCATCATGATACTACCCAATCAAATACTCGTATTTGCTTCAAAATAACCAACGACAATAAATCAAAACAATATTCATTCTTTATCAATTCCTACCATCCAACCCCACATTCCATTTTTTATACCAAATTCCAACGATTCAAGACAGTCATCTCAACAATCCACAACCATCTATTCAATGAAATCGAACACCGAATTAATGTCACCAAAATTCAACCACACATCAGGCAAATCAAACACGTATAGTAAAGTAAAATTAGAAGAGATAGAGTTGGACCTTAAATTTGAAGCTTTCAAACTCAATGTTATTCGAATAAAGAGAGTCCGCACCCGGAAACCTCGAGCCGAACCTTAACACCAACAATCCAACTCGACAAATAAAGATCCGTTCACCGTCACTTTTCACGCCGGGTACTGTTCACCGTTACTGTTCACGGTTACTGTTCACGGTTACTGTTCACCGGTGCTTTTTTTTTGTTTTTGTTTTTGTTTTTGTGAGGAAGTTTATTTTGTCATTGTTGTTATTGTGGAGAAGATGATGATCAAAGCCTTCTTTTCTTTTCCTTCTAGAATTTTTCTTTTATAATGGGCATGAATTTGTTATGATGTGGGAATTTTGGTGGGTCCCCCATATATTCTTTCTTTGTGGACAAGAAAAATGAGAGGGAGGGGGGATCATATGGGTAGTTAGGGTAGGTGGAAGCTTTTGATTGGGTAGGTTGTTAGGATAAGATAAATTAGTTAGAGGTATTTTTTTTTGTTTATTTTTGTATTTTTGTATTTTGTGGAGGGATAATTACATGGGGTAGGGTACACGGTAGGATAACATAAAATGGGTAAAGTGAATAAAAATGGAACTTCAAGAGGACGAAATCACGTGTCTACATCATGCCCCCTTTGACTGTAAACACGCAGTGTTTTCAGACAAAGAAGTAGACAACGAGATAGAATTTTGTCCCGACCATTATTCAAAAGAAGAAACAGAAGAAAGAAGGACTATCGGGTTTTGAATTAGGACAGCCTACCCAACCAAGTTACGAGAGGATCGAGTGACAAACATCTCAACTTTTGGACGGCGGTGGACTATACCGAGCTGGAGAGTCAAGTGAGGTTCCATCGAGGTTCCGGTCCGCGGCTCTGTTATTACATCAAAAATAAAGATTAAAAGCTAAAACATAAAGGAAATTACAAAAATCCTATCTAAACAGCTTTTGTTGGTTCTTGACTCGACTTTCATCACCCTGTTCTCCAGGCGGGCTCCTGACTTGCAATTTCTTTTCCCTTGTTGCTTGGCTTTCAATTGCTTCACTTTGTTGCTTGACTCTTTTGTTTCTTCACCCTATTCTCCAGGCGGGCTCCTGACTTGCTATTTCATCACTTTGTTGCTTGACTTTTCATTTTCTTCACTCTGTTCTCCCGGTGGGATCCGAACTTGCTATTTCATCACCCTGTTCTTCAGGCGGGTTCCTGCCTTGCTATTTCATCACCCTGTTCTTCAGGCGGGCTCCTGCCTTGCTATTTCATCACCCTGTTCTTCAGGCGGGCTCCTGCCTTGCTATTTCATCACCCTGTTCTTCAGGCGGGCTCCTGAAACTCAAAATTAAAACTAGAACGAAAATTATCCCAAACAAGAATTATAAATAATTAGTATTTCATTTTTTGAAAGCATTGTCCCATTTTCCAGGAGGGTCCTGACCAGAAGGTGAAATCCCATTTTTCAGGAGGGTCCTGAGCAGAAAGTAAAAATATCTAAACAAAAACTAAAGTCCCATTTTTCAGGAGGGTCCTGAACTGAAAGTAAAATCCCATTCTTCAGGAGGGTCCTGAACAGAAAGTAAAGTCCCATTTTTCAGGAGGGTCCTGAACAGAAAGTAAAATCCCATTTTTCAGGAGGGTCCTGAACAGAAAGTACAATCCCATTTTTCAGGAGGGTCCTGAACAGAAAGTAAAATCCCATTTTTCAGGAGGGTCCTGAACAGAAAGTAAAGTCCCATTTTTCAGGAGGGTCCTGAACAGAAAGTAAAGTCCCATTTTTCAAGAGGGTCCTGAACAGAAAGTACAATCCCATTTTTCAGGAGGGTCCTGAACAGAAAGTAAAGTCCCATTTTTCAGGAGGGTCCTGAGTAGAAAGTAAAATCCCATTTTTCAGGAGGGTCCTGAACATAAGGTAAAATCCCATTTTTCAGGAAGGTCCTGAACTGAAAGTAAAGTCCCATTTTTCAGGAGGGTCCTGAACATAAAGTAAAATCCCATTTTTCAGGAGGGTCCTGAACAGAAAGTAAAGTCCCATTTTTCAGGAGGGTCCTGAACATAAAGTAAAATCCCGTTTTTAAGGAGGGTCCTGAACAGAAAGTAAAATCCCATTTTTTAGGAGGGTCCTGAACAGAAAGTAAAGTCCCATTTTTCAGGAGGGTCCTGAACAGAAAGTAAATTCCCATTTTTCAGGAGGGTCCTGAACATAAAGTAAAATCCCATTTTTCAGGAGGGTCCTGAACAGAAAGTAAAGTCCCATTTTTCAGGAGGGTCCTGAACATAAAGTAAAATCCCATTTTTCAGGAGGGTCCTGAACAGAAAGTAAAGTCCCATTTTTCAGGAGGGTCCTGAACAGAAAGTAAAGTCCCATTTTTCAGGAGGGTCCTGAACAGAAAGTAAAGTCCCATTTTTCAGGAGGGTCCTGAACATAAAGTAAAATCCCATTTTTCAGGAGGGTCCTGAACAGAAAGTAAATTCCCATTTTTCAGGAGGGTCCTGAACATAAAGTAAAATCCCATTTTTCAGGAGGGTCCTGAACAGAAAGTAAAATCCCATTTTTCAGGAGAGTCCTGAACAGAAAGTAAAGTCCCATTTTTCAGGAGGGTCCGGAACAGAAAGTAAAGTCCCATTTTTCAGGAGGGTCCTAAACATAAAGTAAAATCCCATTTTTCAGGAGGGTCCTGAGCTGAAAGTAAAATCCCATTTTTCAGGAAGGTCCTGAACATAAAGTAAAATCTCATTTTTCAGGAGGGTCCTAAACAGAAAGTAAATTCCCATTTTTCAGGAGGGTCCTGAACATAAAGAAAAATCCCATTTTTCAGGAGGGTCCTGAACAGAAAGTAAAATCCCATTTTTCAGGAGGGTCCTGAACAGAAAGTAAAGTCCCATTTTTCAGGAGGGTCCTGAACAGAAAGTAATGTCCCATTTTTCAGGAGGGTCCTGAACATAAAGTAAAATCCCATTTTTCAGGAGGGTCCTGAGCTGAAAGTAAATTCCCATTTTTCAGGTGGGTCCTGAACATAAGGTAAAATCTCATTTTTCAGGAGGGTCCTGAACAGAAAGTAAAATCTCATTTTTCAGGAGGGTCCTGAACAGAAAGTAAAGTCCCATTTTTTAGGAGGGTCCTGAACATAAAGTAAAATCCCATTTTTCAGGAGGGTCCTGAACATAAAGTAAAGTCCCATTTTTCAGGAGGGTCCTGAACAGAAAGTAAAGTCCCATTTTTCAGGAGGGTCCTGAACATAAAGTAAAATCCCATTTTTCAGGAGGGTCCTGAACATAAAGTAAAATCCTATTTTTCAGGAGGGTCCTGAACAGAAAGTAAATTCTCATTTTTCAGGAGGGTCCTGAACAGAAAGTAAAATCCCATTTTTCAGGAGAGTCCTGAACAGAAAGTAAAATCCCATTTTTCTGGAGGGTCCTGAACATAAAGTAAAATCCTATTTTTCAGGAGGGTCCTGAACATAAAGTAAATTCCCATTTTTCAGGAGGGTCCTGAACATAAAGTAAAATCCCATTTTTCAGGAGGGTCCTGAACATAAAGTAAAATCCCATTTTTCAGGAGGGTCCTGAACAGAAAGTAAAGTCCCATTTTTCAGGAGGGTCCTGAACAGAAAGTAAAGTCCCATTTTTCAGGAGGGTCCTGAACAGAAAGTAAAGTCCCATTTTTCAGGAGGGTCCTGAACATAAAGTAAAATCCCATTTTTCAGGAGGGTCCTGAACAGAAAGTAAAGTCCCATTTTTCAGGAGGATCCTGATCATAAAGTAATGTCCCATTTTTCAGGAGGGTCCTGAACATAAACTAAAATCCCTGGATATGCATTTCCAATGGTAACTGAATCAAGTTAAACAAATTTGCCCCTGTTTCAATGAAAGAAAAATTTGTCAGTTAAAAACTTAGTGGTGGCTTGCAGATCTTGGCTTTTCAGGTATCTGTCCAACACTCGTTCCTTTCATTTTTGTTCCAAATTGCTAACACTTGTCGTGTCTTGCCGCATCATTGACCTGGATCCAGATTGAGGGAAATGAGTTCTGACTCAAACAATGGGTTTCCATTTTTACCATGCCCCTGAGGTGCACTCTTTTCCCAAATCCGAAATGTTTCTACGAATCCAATAGTCTGTCGATTGATAGACTTCCTTTGCTTCGTGTTGAATTACGATCATATTTCTTTTCTGTGTTGTTCCTTGGCTTTTCCTCATATAATTGGAAAGACTGGTAGTAAATTTTGAAATCCTTTCTTGCTTGTTTTGACACAGACTTGACTTAAAATGTAAAGAAATGATGGTGACTTTTATTTTGATAAATGACATAAAAAAAAAACAAAAAGCATGAATATGTAAATGAAAGAAAGAGGGAAATGTCTCATATTCAAGAAGAAAACTTATCTGAATACGACAACCAACTCCAATGAGTATGACATGCATTTAGGATTGAGCTGCCTGATCTTCCTATCCAAAACTCCCCATTTGTTGTCGAGTTTGTGCCTTTGCCGTTGAGCCGCTTCTTCTAATCTATTGGACTCATACATCACATTCGACTGACGACATCTAAAAAGACATTCGCCAACAAATCTCTTTCTTTTCACTTTTCACTTTTCTCTTGAACTCTCCCTCGCCTTACGGTGCCCGTGAGGGTTTTCACCAATAAGACTCTCTCATTTTTGTATTTCTCTCAACTCACCATCGCCTTATGGTGCCTGCAAAAGTTTTCACCAATAAGACTCTCTCATTTTCATTTTCTCACAACTCACCATCGCCTTATGGTGCCTGCAAAGGTTTTTACCAATAAGACTCTCTCATTTTTGTATTTCATTCATGATTTCTTATGCTGAGGGAGATAAGCGGTACTTCGCAATGTATCGTCATATCCATTGCATGCTTAGCCTTAACACTATCAAAAATTGATCTGAAGGACTTTCTTTGGTTGTAACTTGGCTTTTGGTCAAGGTTAGAAAAGATGGTAAGAGGCTCAAACGATACTTGAAGTGGGGGTGGGACTTACAACTTTTGGAATCGACTCAAACAATGCATTAACTCATGCCCCAGTTTTGTTGACTGGGTGAATCTTAAATCTTTATTTGGTTGGACCGAGCCCGAAATAGGGCAGCCTACGTATCTCACTCCCGAGAGAGGAGAATCAGGTCGCACGTAGTTCCATCTGCTTGTCCTTTGCTTTGCTTTGATTTTTTTTATATATTTTTTTTTCGAACTCTTTCTTTTATTCTTATTTTCTTGACATTTGTCTTTGACTCTATTTTGATTCCAAAAGACGGATATGAAAGAAAAATAAACGAGGCTCAAACGGGTAAACAAAGGATGACACAATGTTTGGATAGAAGAATAAAATGCCTTCGTCATATCAATCTTCAAAAATGCAAGTACTAAACATGCAATAAAATCAAACAAAGGACCAAATATCATACATAGTATCTTTTGACCGCATCAGCATTGATAGCCATTTCTGCCATTTTGCCTTCAATATCTGTCAAATATAAGGCTCCATTAGGTAACACTTTCTTCACAACGAAGGGACCTTGCCAGTTAGGGGAGAACTTGCCCTTCGCTTCAACCTGGTGAGGAAGGATACGTCTTAATACCAACTGACCAACTTCAAAATTCCTGGGACGGACCTTTTTGTTATACGCACGAGCCATCCTCTTTTGATACAACTGGCCATGACACACGGACGTTAGCCTTTTTTCCTCGATCAAACTCAAATGTTCCAGTCGGGCTTTTACCCATTCGTCGTCATCGATCTCTGCTTCTACAATGACCCGAAGAGAAGGAATTTCAACTTCTGCAGGGATGACTGCTTCTGTCCCATACACTAATAAATATGGAGTTGCCCCTGTTGAAGTGCGAACAGTGGTGCGATAACCTAGCAATGCAAACGGCAACTTTTCATGCCACTGTCTAGAACCTTGTACCATTTTTCGCAGTATCTTTTTTATATTTTTATTGGCGGCTTCTACAACACCATTGGCCTTTGGGCGATATGGAGTAGAATTTCGATGTGCGATCTTAAACTGTTGACACACTTCTTGCATCAAATGACTATTGAGATTGGCAGCATTGTCGGTAATAATCATCTTAGGAATTCCAAATCTACAAATGATATTGGCATGAACAAAATCTACCACAACCTTCTTTGTCACCGACTTGAAAGTTACTGCTTCCACCCACTTTGTGAAGTAGTCAATGGCTACCAAAATGAATCTATGTCCATTTGATGCCTTCGGCTCAATCGGTCCAATCACATCCATTCCCCAAGCTACGAACGGCCATGGAGCGGCCATTGCATGCAACTCAACAGGAGGAGAACGTATCAGATCGCCGTGCACCTGACATTAATGACACTTTCGAACAAACTGAATAGAATCCCTCTCCATAGTAAGCCAGTAATAACCTGCTCGAAGAATCTTCTTTGACAAGACGTGACCGTTCATATGCGACCCGCATACTCCAGAGTGTATTTCAACCATGATTGTCGAGGCTTCTTTTGCATCTACACACCTTAGAAGTCCCAGATCTGGGGTCCCCTTATACAAGATTCCCCCGCTCGAGAAAAATCCACTAGCCAAACGCCTAAGAGTCCTCTTTTGACCGTTGGTGGCATATGTTGGGTATTCTCCTGATTGAATGTACCGCTTGATATCCAAGAACCAAGGTTCTCCATCGAGCTTTTCTTCAACCACATTGCAGTAAGCATGCTGATCACGACTCTGTACATGCACTGGATCGATGTAGGCTTTGTCAGGATGTTGGAGCATTGAAGACAAAGTGGCCAAAGCATCAGCAATTTCATTACGAATCCTTGGAATATGCCTAAATTTTACTAACACAAATCGTCGGCATAGCTCCTGCAAGCATTGTCGATACGGGATGAGCTTCAAATCTCGCGTCTCCCAATCGCCTTGAATTTGATGGACGAGTAAATCCGAATCTCCCAACACCAATAATTCTTGGACTCCCATATCAACAGCTAACCTCAAACCAAGGATGCAGGCTTCATACTCTGCCATATTGTTAGTACAGTAGAATCGAAGTTGTGCTGTTACCGGGAAATGTTGTCCCGATTCAGAGACAAGAACCGTACCTATTCCGACTCCTTTCATATTGACAGCTCCATCGAAGAATAACCTCCAACCTGGATCAATATCTATAACGACTTCATCGACACACGACACTTCTTCGTCAGGAAAATATGTCTTTAATGGCTCGTACTCTTCATCGATGGGATTCTCAGCAAGATGATCTGCCAAGGCTTGGGCTTTCATGGCGGTTCGAGTCACATATACGATGTCGAACTCGGTAAGCAAAATTTGCCACTTTGCCAATCGACCTGTCGGCATAGGCTTCTGAAAGATATACTTCAAAGGATCCATGCGGGAGATGAGATAAGTAGTATAGGATGAGAGATAGTGCTTCAACTTCTGTGCTATCCAAGTTAGGGCACAACACGTCCTTTCAAGAAGAGTATACCTGGCCTCATAAGTGGTGAACTTCTTGCTAAGATAGTAAATAGCCTGCTCTTTTTTGCTTGTGACATCATGTTGCCCCAGGACACACCCGAAAGAATTGTCCATGACTGACAAGTATAAGATCAAAGGCCTACCAGGCTCCGGGGGTACCAACACGGGCGGATTTGACAAATATCTTTTGATTCGATCGAACGCTTCCTGACATTCTTCAGTCCATTTTACCACAGCACTCTTTTTCAGCAACTTGAATATGGGCTCACAAGTGGTTGTGAGTTGAGCAATAAACCTGCTAATGTAGTTCAGTCTACCAAGCAAACTCATTACCTCCATTTTATTCTTGGGCGGGGGCAAATCCTGAATGGCTTTGATTTTCGAGGGATCTAATTCAATTCCCCGACGGCTGACTACAAACCCCAACAGCTTTCCAGATGGAACTCCAAATACATATTTTGCCGGGTTGAGTATGAGGTTATACCTGTGAAGTCTTTCAAAGAACTTTCTCAAGTCTTTTACATGGTCGGCCTGACTTTTTGACTTAATAATCACATCATCCACGTAAACCTCAATCTCCTTATGCATCATGTCATGAAACATAGTGGTCATGGCTCTCATGTATGTTGCTCCAGCATTCTTCAAACCGAATGGCATCACCCGATACAATAAGTTCCCCATGGTGTGATAAAAGATGTCTTCTCCGCGTCTTCATCATCCATAATGATCTGGTGATATCCGGCATAGCAATCCACAAAAGAGGCAACCTCGTGTTTAGCACAGTTGTCTAGCAAAATATGGATGTTGGGCAGTGGAAAATCATCTTTTGGACTTGCCCTGTTCAAATCGCGGTAATCAACACACACTCAAATTTTGCCATCTTTCTTTGGTACGGGAACAACATTGGATAACCACATGGGATAACGAGCCACTCGAATTACTTTGGCTTCAAGTTGTTTCATGATTTCCTCTTTGATTTTAATACTTACATCTGTTTTAAACTTCCTCAACTTCTGTTTGACAGGAGGGAATACGGGATCCGTTGGCAATTTGTGAGACACTAACTCAGTGCTTAAACCAGGCATATCATCATAAGACCATGCAAAAACATCCTTATAATCCATTAACGTTTGAATCATTTCATCCTTTAGCTGGGGCAAAACATGTGCACTGATTTTAGTTTCCCTAACATCTTCTTGATCCCCTAGATTTATTGGCTTAGTCTCATTCAAATTAGGATTCAGTTTGTCTTCAAATTATTCCAACCCTTTGCTTATTTCTTCTAATGCTTCTTTTTCATCATATTCCTCATCCTGCTCCATTACATCTGGATTATTTTGGATTTTAAGACCAGGCTGAAAATTCTGCATGCATGTCATGTCATTAGAATCAGCATAAAGAGAACTGTGTAAAAAGAAAAACAAACTATATTAGACACAAAACAAAAGGGACATTGCATTTCATTAAATAAAAGATAGAAGGGTTTAAACACAGACATCAATATAACATAAACAAACTAAAATCCGAATTACAACCCTGAAATAACTCGGATAAACAGAAAGGAAAACAAAATAAACTACAAAAACTCCCTCCTGACGGGGAGAGGAGTGACTTTCCAATTATTGAGCCGGACAACTGGACCTATGAATTGCACATCTGCCATACTGGTACCTTCTCCTTCTTCAACCATATCAACTTCAATGAAAAAGTTCTGGAGGTCACCCACCAATTCAACTTCAGATTCCACATGCTTAGCGACATCGCTCTTAACAAATGACTCACTGAGTAGTGGCATTGGGCGAGGGAGTGACCATATTTCCTTCTTCCTTCCCCTGATTTTCTTCAGATCTTCAGTTGTAGGCTCAAATCCCAGACCAAACGTGCCCACGTTCTCACTCGGACATATGGGATGAACTATACCATGCAGAGATGCTCCCAAACCTTTTCCTGGTTCAAATCCGTATTTCCAAAGTTCACTCACCATCATGATAGAAGAAGAAGACAATTGTGGTCCCGGTATAGCTTGTCACTCAGGGATACGACTCACTGGCACTGTATCAAAAATTTGATAGACGAATATCTCCTCTACGTTATTTGCTTCAATAAAGGACAAGGGAGAATCTTCGTAGGCTGATAAATCTCCTTCACCATGAATAACTACTTCTTGCCTGTCATGCTCAAACTTAATCATTTGGTGCAGCGTGGATGCAACCGCCTTGGCCTTGTGGATCCAGGGCCTTCCCAACAACAGATTGTAAGAGGATTCTACGTTCAATACCTGAAACTCTATGGCAAACTCAACAGGCCCTATGGTCAACATTAGTTCTATTTCGCCAATGGAATTTGACTTTGCACCATCGAAAGCCCTAACACATACATTGTTGGGCTTGATCTTATCAGCACCAACATTCAGCTTTTGCAAAGTAGAAATAGGGCGAATATTTGCACCTGAACCTCCATCAATCATAACATGAGTGACGTAGAAATCCTCACACTTCACTGTAATGTAAAGACCCCGATTATGCCCTGTACCTTCAACAGGCAATTCATCATCAGAAAAGCTGATCCGATTGACCTCAAAGATTTTTCCCACCATTTTCTCAACCTGGTTGATTGTAATCTCCCTTGGAACATATGCTTCATTCAATACCTTCAGCAAAACATCACGATGCTCCTCGGAGTGCAACAGCAAAGATAAAAGGGAAATTTGAGCAGGGGTTTTCTTCAGCTGGTCTAATACTGAATACTCTGGCAATTTCATCTTTTTCAAAAAATCTTCGGCTTCCTCCTCAGTGATAGGATTTTTGATAGACGACGGTTCACTCACCGTTGGCTTAGACTTTCTTAAGCTTTCAGGTACGAAGCATCTTCCTGACCTGGTCAAACCTCCTACCTCATCTACATCTTGCACAACTTCTTTCCCGTGATAGGTCATCACAGTTCGCCCATAATTCCAGGGAATCTTTTTCATATCAACTATCGGAGGTTGGGTCACCGGTTTGAGGACAATAGGCGCTGCCAGTGCTCCTTTCACCGTCAAGATAGGCTGACTCAAAGCTCCCACCACTGTCAACTTAGGTTTATCCTGACTCGAATCACCATACCTTCTGGCGCCTTGTACTGTGATCAGGGGCTTCTTTGTGCTTTCTCGGGATTTATCCTCCCTCATTCCTTCCTGGCTCAATGACATTGCTTTCAAAGACTCCGCTACATTCACCGATTTCTCCTCAGTGGTGTGTATCTTGACAATAGGCTTATAACCCCTCGAAGACTCTTTCCCATCATATATCAATTCTAACATATTGGCTTCAGCATGGGTTGGCAGCGGATTCTGGTTAATGTTTGGACCCTCCAGGGCTTGGACCAACATCTGATTTGTGTCAATCAAGTCTTGGACAGCTCTCTTTAAATGCCAGCATTTCTCAATATCATGGCCTGGCATATCAGAACAGTACGCACACCTTAAAGAATAATCGAGATTCCTTGGTGGTGGATTTGAAAGCCTTCCTTGAATTGGGCTTAAAACCTTCAACTTCCCCAACCTATCAAACAAGCTAGCATATGACTCCCCAAGAGGTGTGAATTGATTTTTGACCATTTTCTCCTACTTATACTCGGGCCTAGGATGAAAACTGGGTCTGGAGGGGTTTTGGTAATTTGGTGGAGCGAATGGGCGATTTTGTGAAGTTTGCGCGCGCCACTGCGGGTAAGAAGGGGTTTGGGCATATGGTTGCGCACTATATACTGGGTAAGGGGGTGGTGGAATGGAATATAAAGGATTTTGTGGAGGGTAGTAATGGTGGGGAGGAATATATGGAGCTTGGGCGTAGACTTGGGCTTGGGATTGGGGATAGGGGCGAGGTGGCCTTTTAGGATAAGTATGGGTTCCGGCTACGACAGTCGCAACATCCTCTTTCTTCTTTTTTCCTCCAAATGCGCCAGATCCACCTTGAATCGTTTGTGTGGTAGCTTTTAATGCAGCAAAACTCACTATTCGACCGGTCTTAATCCCGTCCTCTATCATCTCCCCATTTTGAGGACTTCCATAAAAGACTTTCCCATTGCCGGAAGTAAATGTTGAAAATAGGTCTCATCCTGCGCCTGAATGAAAACTTCTACCAACTTACTTTCCTTCATTGGAGGCTTTACCCTAGCGGCCTGTTCACGCCACCTTATAGCGTATTCCCTAAAACCTTCAGTGCTCTTTTTCTTCATGTTGACCAAAGATTTTTCGTCCGGAATCAAGTCGATGTTGTACTGAAAATGTTGAACAAATTCAGAAGCCAAATCATCCCAACTGTTCCATTTATCGATATCCCGATCGATGAACCATTCTGAAGCCAGATCTGAAAGACTCTCGCCAAAGAAGGCCATGAGTAGTTCTTTCTTTCCTCCTGCAGCCCTCAACTGGTTGCAATAACGTCTCAAGTGTGCAATAGGATCACCGTGCCCTGCGTACTTCTCGAACTTAGGCATCTTAAAACCGGGGGGCAGGTTGATGTCTGGGAACATGCACAGGTCTTTATAGGAAACACTTTTATAATCTCCGATTCCTTGCAAATTCCTCATAGCTTGCTCTAAACTCTTCAGTTTCCGGGCTATGACATCCTGTTCCTCCGTTGCGACAGGTTTCTCCGTATCAAATGGAAATGCAGGCGGCTGAGTGTACCCATACGGTTCATTCAATTGCAGAGTAGGCTCCGTAGCATAATACTGACCATCTGAAACCTTCAGTGCTGGCTCACTGGAAGACCGAGGAAGTCTCATTGTGGGACGCACAACATATATGGGAGTTTCTTGTGGTGGCGGGGCCACGAATACCGGTGTGATCGGTGGCGCTGGCTGAGCAGCTGGTCTTGATTGGGGAGCTGCCAAGGGCACACCAGAATTGCCAGGATAATAATGTCGCGGAGTGAATCCTGGCGCGTGCTCAGGTGACTCAGTAGGAGCAGAGAATTGTGCTTGAGAGAGCGGTGGGCAATTAGAGATATTCCCAAGACCTTCAGGGAGCGGAGGAGGAGGCATTCCGCTGGCCCATGCCCGGTGCAAATCTATCAATTGTTGCCTGAGCCTTACTACCTCATCATCGTGTTCAGAACTTTCTTCCCTGTGATCCTGATCCGGGTCAATGAGCGAATTTTCAATCTCCCTGTTAGCCATGGCGAGCTTTGCTTTGGATCTAGTGAAGTATGGGTGACTAGCCAGAATGCTGCAAACCTACCACTGTTATCTAAAAGAACATGCTCATCAAAGACGACATCCGTTAGGATTAGGGCACACAACAAGCATGAGAGTCACATTGGTAAAATTGTCCTAAGTTCATGTTCATTTCTACCAGCTTTTGAGGGTAGCGAGGTCATTTCAACATCATCCCGATTTTTATCTACACTCTCTTCTTTTTTTCTTTTTTTTTTCTTTTTTATATCCACCTCTATTCTTTCCACTTCTCTCGTTATCTACCTTTATTTTATTATTCTTTATGGCTTTTTTTCTTTAAAAGAGGAAAAATAATGAAAAATAACGAAACAAAATGATTAGATCGAACCCAAAAGTAGGCTGCCTACGTATCATGTTGTACATGAATCAGATCTTGCGTAGTTCGGGCAGTTTTGCCAAAATGGCCAATTAAACTCTTTTTCTTTCTTGAAACAAAGTGTCAAAAGAATTGATGAAAATCTTTCTTCTTCTTCTTCTTCTTTTTTTTTTTTTTTTTTAGGGTTAAATCTCTATACAAAAATGAAACCTATGATTACCAAAGAAGAATCTTTTTGGGTTTTCGATTTAGAATTTCATAGGAAAATGAAACTTGAAACTATTAAAAAAAATCTTTTTGTAGTTTTCTTTTAGAGATGTCTATGAAACACCTACTCTAAGTGAAGAGTGAAGAAAATCTTTTTGAATTTTTCAGATTCCTGTACAACATGAAATCTATGGTTACCGAAGAAAATATTTTTGGATTTTCGATTTTAAATTTCATACGAAAATGAAACTTGAACTTATTAAAGGAAAATATATTTTTTGCATTCTTTTAAAGATGTATATGAGACACCTACTCTAAATGAAGAGTGAAGAATTTATTTTTTTTTGAATTTTTGAAATAAGATCCCCGAACCCATAATAGGTTGCCTACGTATCTCACTCCCGAGAGAGGAGAATCAGGGGTGCGTAGTTCGTCCAGATTGGACATTTAACGATTAACAAATAAATTGACCCTAACTTAAGAGACAACCAAAAACAAACGAGTGAAAACATTTTGGATTTTCAACTAGACATTTCAACTAAGACTGACACCACCAATTATAAAAAAAAATCTTTTTGGTATTTTGTTTTTGACAGATAAGTAGACAAAGCAAATAAAACCCTCTTTTTTTTTTTCATTCAAATTTTTTTTGAACTTACGGTACTTTGAGAAGATAAATGCAAAAACGTAAAAAAAATCTTTTTGAGTTTTGGGATCGTGAAGAACAAAAGCCATAAAGAACTCTAAAATAAACTTCGACACTCCTTTTGATTCATTCTTTTCGACTCACTTTTTTTTTCTTTTTTTTTTTTTTTCACACTTTACTGCTAACACATGTTTTCCCCAAATCGGTCCGTCAAATGACCACGTTACCCTCAAATATGCAACAGTTAGCACGTAGGGATGCTTTAAAGGCGAGTCTCCTACAAAGGACCGTGTAGGCCCCGCTAGGTCTCAATAAGATGCACATAAGAATGACCTAAAGGCTGACCTACGTTGTGGTTTACTAACAAGGCCGTTCGGGGGAGCATATGGTCGATAGTGGCTGCTTTGCTTTCCACCTACTCCATACATCCAACGGCTCCCCCCCTAAAATAAAGGTGACTCAACTAGATTTTCGTGCGCACGACGTGCGCTCCGAGACTTGTTGCAGAAAGAAGGCCGGGGGGATGGACTCATGATGACAGATATAAAGCGGTAACACATAGGATAAATACTATAAACAAAGAGCACGAAAACGCACAAAAGTGAAAACAATAACAAAACAATAATCACAAACAATGCTTATACACTCGTAATGTCAAACAAAGCCGATACGACTCAAAAAATAAGCTCGAATTCTGAAATGTCCCCAGCAGAGTCGCCAGAGCTGTCACACCCCTTTTTTTTCAACGCGTACTCCAAAACATTGGAATACATTTTTAAAGTTCGAAAGGGTTTTATTATTTAAGTGACAAGAAATGAAAATTTGTTTTGGAAAAAAGATTATTTGCATTTTTTATTCAGAGTCGCCACTTGGCATAATCCGGTGTGCCAAGTCAACTTTAGAAAATCCTTTTCGAAACCGTTTGACTCTTAAACTGGTTTTGCGAACAAAGATTCCGGTTAAGGAATTCTGTTGACCGAGGGGAAGGTGTTAGGCACCCCTCGATCCCGTGGTTTGACCACGGTCGCCTGGTGGAGGGTATCGACTAATTTGGCATTACAAATGTATAAACCACACAAAAACACATAAAACAATCCATCCAAACACATGAAACAAAACAAATCCAAAATTTGTGTCCAGTCCAATTATACAATCCCGAAATAGAAAAATGCAAAAATATAAACCTACACTAACCTATATTAATCCTAAACTATGCTCCAAAGCTTTACCCGATGCCTCGGGCCTTGATAACGAGCGTCCTCCGAGTACAAGATACCTCGGGGCATTCCTCGGATAAAATAATACAAGTGCTTCGGGGCATTCCCCGGTCAAATGAATACATTTCTTAGTGCGGAAAAAATAAAACTATTCAACAAAATTTCAAACACTCCACAGAATTTCCAACATTCAACCGAAGCCACGAATCCTAAATTTTGCCTATCCAAACTACGTTTGCCTAAACCAATCGGCGCATCATGATACTACCCAATCAAATACTCGTATTTGCTTCAAAATAACCAACGACAATAAATCAAAACAATATTCATTCTTTATCAATTCCTACCATCCAACCCCACATTCCATTTTTTATACCAAATTCCAACGATTCAAGACAATCATCTCAACAATCCACAACCATCTATTCAATGAAATCGAACACCGAATTAATGTCACCAAAATTCAACCACACATCAGGCAAATCAAACACGTATAGTAAAGTAAAATTAGAAGAGATAGAGTTGGACCTTAAATTTGAAGCTTTCAAACTCAATGTTATTCGAATAAAGAGAGTCCGCACCCGGAAACCTCGAGCCGAACCTTAACACCAACAATACAACTCGACAAATAAAGATCCGTTCACCGTCACTTTTCACGCCGGGTACTGTTCACCGGTTACTGTTCATCGGGTATTGTTCACTGTACTGCTCACGGTTACTGTTCACCGGTGCTTTTTTTTTTTTTTCTTTTTTTTGTGAGGAAGATTATTTTGTCATTGTTGTTATTGTGGAGAAGATGATGATCAAAGCCTTCTTTTCTTTTCCTCTTAGAATTTTTCTTTTATAATGGGCATGGATTTGTTATGATGTGGGAATTTTGGTGGGTCCCCCATATATTCTTTCTTTGTGGACAAGAAAAAAGAGGGGGGGGGATCATATGGGTAGTTAGGGTAGGTGGAAGCTTTTGATTGGGTAGGTTGTTAGGATAAGATAAATTAGTTAGAGGTATTTTTTTTTGTTTATTTTTGTATTTTTGTATTTTATGGAGGGATAATTACACGGGGTAGGGTACACGGTAGGATAACATAAAATGGGTAAAGTGAATAAAAATGGAACTTCAAGAGGACGAAATCACGTGTCTACAATCGCGCATTCACGTTTTCAAGTTATCTCCTTCTACGACATGTTGTTGTCGTTGTCACATGTCAGTTAGTCATCTCTGTCTCGCTGCAATCTTACTTTACACGATTATAAAATGTTTGAAAAATGATTAGTCAAAATATATTGTATTAAATTGAGAAAGGTGATGTCATCATTCAATGAATTTATCAAATATTGACTTAAGTAAGTCGGAATTGAAATATCTAAAATATCATTATGTTTTAGTAAGTAAAATTGATAAATTATTTAATAAGAATTTCACTTTAAGAAAAAAAATGAAATTATACAAAAGGGGAAAATAATTTAAATTTTCAACACTATAAATATCTATAAAAAATGTGTTTTATTCAATCCCTCCAAAATAATTTTCACAAAAAAACTCAAGAATATATGAGAAAAATGATGGCTATTATCACTAAGCACTTGATTTTCTTCACTTTAATTCTTTTTGTCATCTTGCCTCCTCATGAATGTAAGTATAATTAAAAAAATTCATTCTTCATTATACTTTGAAGAATAATTAAAATATTTTTTTATATATACGTATAATAGATGTTAAATCTTTTAGACGTCTTCGTTTCTTTACTTCTTTGTTCTTTTGCTTATTTATATTTTTAATTACCTTCTTAATGAAAATTCTGACATCATCGATAATATTTAAGATTCGAGCCCAAAATTTCTTATTGAGATTAGTGGAAACAACCTTTTTCATTTAATGTTCTATCGGAAACAGTTGCTCTATCTCACATTTGAGATAGTGGTGCAAACTGCGCACACTTATCCTTTTTAGACCCGTTATGAAAATATACTGTTGCTTTTTTCCATTTAATGTTTTTTTTTTTTTAATGCAGGTGAAGAAGCAATTGATAAATTGAGAATCAAAGATAGGAGACTTATTAAAATTAGAAAGTGTTACCAATTCAATGAACTTTTATGGTGTTGTGAACATACTTCACCATTAGCATGTTATGGTTCACTAGATGGTTGCAATCAAAATTGTAATTGATTTATTTAATAAAATGTCTTCTAAGAGATTTGCAAATTAATATATGAAACATATATGAATATATATTAGTACAATTTTCATTCCATAACACAATATGAATGTTTGTTCTTTCTTTATGGAACCTCAAGAGTAAAATGAGACCGGCTCAAGGTAAGTAATTTCTTTAATTTAGGGTCTAGGCAGACCGGTTAAAAGTTGTTGATAACCAAGCGACTGCTTCAGAACGGCCTTTAGATGGCAATTGATCGGGCTTCCGTAAACTATCGAATAAAGTAAATTAGCCAGGATGAATTCGGATTAACGTTGAGAAGTCCCACATTAATTTACGAAGGAAGAAATACTTATCACTCCCACTATAATTTTTAGTGATGAATTTTGATGTGGTTAAATTAACCTCACCTTTGTCACTAAATTTTTAATTATGTATCAACAAAATCATAAAACTAATTTTTATTTCTTTTTATTGAATTTTATATGTTGCATCAATTAAATCACAAAATTGATTTTTGCCTCAAGTTTACAAGTAGTACCATTAAACCCCCTATGGGAATCTTTTATTATCGAAATGGAATGTGTTCTCTAATCTTAATTAACTAGAGAAATTACCCGTGCTTCGCGTGATGATAAAAAATATAAATATTTTTAATAAATAATTAATAACAATAAAAGAAATAAATCTTTACTAGTTAAAAAATTATTTTTGATACAGAACGAAAAGTATCCATTCCAATCGGCTTTTGACTTGTGAATTATAAGCAAAACGTCATAAGTTAGAATCAGAACTTATATGTGCTTATAATCAATTTTTAAATTTACCCTTCAAAAACACTTAAAAGTTATTTTTAACGTAAAAAAATTTAAAATAAATTAATCTAAATGACGTATTAAAATTGACAAAACTATATTAACAGTGAAAAGTCTTTACAACCTTAATAAATGTAATTTTCACCTTTACTCACTTTATTCCAATGAAGTGTATTAATTGATATTTAAATGCCTCAATTATTATTTCATGGTGATTAAAAGAATAAAACTCTTCACCTCCTTACATTATTTATAACACCAATAATTTAAAAAGCATTAAAAGTCTCACCAAATCTTACTTTACAAAAGTCCAAAACACACAAAAACTTTTTTAAAAAAATTGTTTCTCTTTCAAACACATAATTAAAATAATTATAATTGAATGAGTACATTAAGTGCATTAATTAATTGTAAAAAAAAATATTTAAAATGGAATGCTGAAAAAAATTGAAGAAAAGAGGAAAAATTAAGGTAAATGAGAACTTGATATATACAAAGAAAGAGAAGAGAGAAATATAAGGAATCTTATAAAAAGAATAATATTAGGTTAATTAGGGGGAGGAAAAGTATAGTATATTAACGTAATAGAAGGGTAAAAAAGGGTATTAAAAAGTAATTAATTATATTAATTATTACTAATACTAATATGTAATATTTTGCATGCTTCATTGGCGAGCATTAGTATTTACTATCTTTTTTCCTTAGAATTTTGAGGATTTTTTCTTATTTTTTTATTCTAAAATTTTTCAAAAAGAATAGAAAGTCTCTTTCTTTATTATAATTATCATTTACTACATTCTTAAATTTCCTTTCCTACATTAAATATATATGGTAGTAAATTAGACCTTCCAAATGGAAGGTGTCCCACATTGCAGCACTCATTAGTGCAATTTATATGCTTAATGTTCATTTATTCATTTGTAATTACTAATACATTAATTTTATTTCATGATATGTCCATAATTTTTTAAATTTCTTCTTCTTCTTATTATTATTATTCTAATATCCGAGTACAAGAGAGTGCATTCAATTAAAAGCAGATAATTTTTTCTGAATCTTAGATGTGAATTCATTAGAAGTTTTTGTTCCAAGCAGAAGAAAGAAATTAACAGACGGAGCAAAATAAATATCTCTTTATTCTCCTCCTATTTTGTTGTGAATTACTTTGACATAGAACAATAAACTTTCCTCTCTTCTCTTATTGAAAATATACTATGTCGAAGAAGAAGAAGAGACAATTATAAAAAAAGTCTTGCATTGTTGTGTTACAAATACTCACCCTTATTTTATAGTAAGTATAAAGACGAACCGTTTTGAAAATTGAAAGACATTTTCTTAGTATTTAATTTACTTGAATGTGTGTCTTTAATCATCTTTATAAACTTAAAGGAAATTGCTTTCTCATTAATTGGGTCTTTCAATTTGTTTTGTGAATTTTTTGAGGAAAAATTAACAAAGAAACCTAAAAAAAATCATAAAATAAATAAATAACATTCCTTGATTCTTAGGCATGCCACATAGGATGAGCTTACAAGTAATTTATTAAATAATATATAGATAGATCTTTATATGAAAAAAATATAAAATAAAAAAATACAAAAAGAAATAATTACATCGACTCAATCGCTTCTCAATATAATAGACATACAATTCATAGATTAAATATGTTAACAACATGTAATCATCTACTTTAGAAGGTGAAGAACAAAATATTTATTCTTGTAATTATAATGATTTTTAATTTCTCCTTCGCCTCCATCTTCCTTTATATTTCTCAATTTTTTTGTCATGCATATTTATTGATAGTCCAAAAACTTAATCATAACTACGACCAAATAACAAATATATTTCAATTATTAAAATTTATTTAGCTATCGTTGGATGTTGGTTGCTTTGTATTGCTTTACATGTGATTAATGAAAATAAGCTAGTCACCTAAAAAAATAATTATAAATTAAGAAACTTAATTAATAATTAGTAAATTTCCAACTAAAAGTTATTCATTTGAACCAAAAGGAATTATAGACTTAAAAATTGAACTTAAGTCTTTCATATCTAGGCATTTTATATAGATATAGAAATAAGATGATACACATATTATTATATTTTTAATCATTAATTAAAAAATAAAAAGAAAGATGAAACCAATGCATAATTGTCCAAGCTCTTGCCGATATCCACTTCCACAAGTCTTTCACCATTTAAGAGCATCTTCTTCTTTTTTAAGTGAAATAATAACATAAATATCATAGTGAAAATGAAGGATAACCTTAGGTAAAATCGCATGAAATAAAACATATGAACTTCATTAAAAAGAAAAACGAAATGAATACATTAATGTCTCGGTATGTACTTCCACAAGACTAAAAAAATTAATTATAAATTAAAAAATATAATTGATAATTAGCAAATTTCCAACTACAAAGCTATTCATTTAACCAAAAGAAATTATAGACTTAAAAAATTGAACTTAAGAGGCATCATATATAGATATAGAATAATACAATAAACATATTATTATATTTTTAAACATTAGTTGAAAAATAAAAAGAAAGCTGAAATCAAATGTTCGAGCTCTTGCCGATATCCACTTCCACAAGTCTTTCACCATTTAAGAGCATCTTTTTTTTTTTTCAAGTGAAATAAAAACATAAACATCATAGTGAAAATGAATGATAACCTTGGATAAAATCGCATGAAATAAAACATATGAACGTCTATAGAAAAAAAAACGGAATGAATACATAAATGTCTCGATATCTACTTTCACATGCCTACCACCATTCAAAAGTCTTCTTCTTCTTTCCAAGACAAACAAAAACATGAATATAATAGTGAAAATGAAGGGTAACCTTGGATAGCATCTCATGAAACAAAAAATATGAATTTATATACATAAAAATAAAGGAATACCATAAGGTATCATTAACCTTTGCATTAAATATTTAGGGGTTATAAATATAAAATCATGAATAGCTTGAGAGTTACAAATATAATTAGTAAAAATTAAATAGATGAGTTACCTCAAACATTTTTTTTTCTTTTATTACATAATAAATAGAGTTTAAATGTGCTGACTTTAGATTTTTCTTTAAACAAACAAATATTTAAAATAAGAAGAAAACTCAATAAATATCCAGAAAAAACACAAAAAAAATAAATAGGTTTGGTGGCTTCTAAGACACACTATATAGGATTGGCTTTTGATCTCTTTTATATATAGAGAGAGATAGATTAGTAGTTAATTAACAAATCCAATATTTTATGAAGCTTCTATAAAATCATTACAATGTTTAATTCCATAATACAAGATGAGTATTTCATTTTACCAATGTTGATTACAATGTGCCCAATAGTATTCCCTTCCCCTGTTTACTTTTATTTGTCATGTTTTATTTTATAAAAGTTAATTTGATTAAACTTTAAAACTAAATTAAAGCAGATTAATTTATTATTCTACATTTTAAGTACCTCACTTTATTAAGTTCAAACGTTATACTAAATAGGATATGCGTTTATATAATAAAGATGAATACAATAATTAAATTCAACATCTTTTGGAGAATTAATTTAATTAAATCTAACCTTTACCAAAAAAATTCTCAAAGTCGATCGACATTCATCTTCCACCTGTAAACTGCAACAAAACAATACGATGATAGAGACATCAAAACAATATAATTAAATCTAACCTTTACACAAAAATTTTCTCAAAGTCGTCCGACACTCATCTACCACCTGTAAACTATAACAAAATAGTACGACAATAGAGATGTCAAAATAATAAAACTAAACTTTACCTTTACACAAAAAATCCTCAAAATGAAGATATAAAAAAATACGATTAAACCTAACATTTACCTAAAAAAAATCCTCAAAGCTGACCTACATTCATCTACCGTCTGTAAATTCATCTACGACCTGTAAACTACAACAAAATAATACAATAGTGATCACAAAGTTTTGTTTTGATGAAAATAATCCTTGTCTGAGTGAAAATTTTGACACTAAAGAATGACTTGAATGAAAATAAAGAAGATATATATATATATACACGCGTTGAATTCTATTATGTTGACAAAAAGGTGAAGAAAAATTAAGCATCCACCAATCTAGACATACAACCGAATCAAGTTAGATGAATTTTAATCATATTTTCTCAATAAGTAAACTAGTTTCTTCTCCAGTTTAACGTGTATCTCAATATTTATAGAAGTATTTCCTTAATAAAATCCTATTTTAGGAGTATTTTTCTATCATATTTTACGAGTATTTTTCTAATTGATATGTACAAAGGAAAATATTAATTGATTCTCTTTCCACATATTTTAGGAGTCCCATATATTTTTGGAGTCTAGTTAATATAATAAAAATAATTAAATAATAAATTAAAGAAAATAATGAAAAGCCAATTTTGTCTAAGGGAGAGTCTTTTAATGAAGGAAAAAAAATTCAAATCACTTTTCTAAAAATATACAGTAGTATTGTTTCTCAATATAAATACAAAGGTTCTCATCTTCCTACCCAATGCATTTTTAAAGCTAAATTAAATTAGATTAATTCAGTTTTTAAAATTTGAAATTTAGATATTCAAGAACTATATATTAAAAGTATTATAAATTACAAAAAAAAAAATCTAATTTAATTAAAAAATAATATTATTCAAAATTTGTATCGTAAAAAGGAAAATCATGCACTTATTTAGGAACGGAGAGAGTATTAACTTCTTAGCAATAGAGAGCTATTTTCAAGTACACCCATGAAAGAAATTATTTTTAAGCATTAAATTTCTACAATCATTTCTTGTGTAATAATACTAATTTCTTTTTAACCGAAAGAAATACTAAATTCTTTTGTAGAAATATTTTGTTTCTCTCTAAAAAAAATCATTTTCCAAATGTAAATAGATTCTTACATATAAATATATCTATACCAAAAGATTGCATAATAAAGTTGTGGTATATATAATTATAATTACAGTACAATCGTAATTGATTTTCAATCATCAACTTTTAAATACATTCAAGATTGTCTTTTATTAATCTCCTAATGTACTCGTAATTATTAGTTTTAAATTAAAGTACAAAATCTGTAATCAATTATTTATGGCATTTCCTATTTTTTAATGAATAAATGACAGTATATTTTCGTGCATGCATATATCTCATAAAAGCATACGTAACTGATTTTCAATCAACCATTTTCAAATACAATTAAATGGCCTTATTTTACGTAATATATTTTGTTGTGAAAATATGAGTCAATATTAATTAAAAATCTGAAAAAAAAAAAAAAAACGTTTAGAAATGTAGTTGTAGATAAGTTAGCTTTAGCAGGTCGTTGACTCCACTTGTTATTTCCTTCTATGACATGTTGTTGTTGTTGCCATATTATATGCCAATTCGTCATTTCTGTCTCGCTACCGTCTTACTTTATACGATTATAAAATGTTTAAGAAATGATTAGTCAAAATATATCTTATTAAGATGAGGTTAAGTTGAATTTATCGAATATTGACTTATTAAGTTGGGATCTAAAATATCATTATGTTTTAAAGTGATCAATTGATAAGAATTTCACTTTAACAAAAAAAAAATGAAATTATCCAAAAGGGAAAAATAATTTAAATTTTCAACACTATAAATATCTATGAAAAATATGTGTTTTATTCAATCCCTCCAAAATAATTTTCACAATAACTCAAGAACATTTGAGAAAAATGATGGCTATGATCACTAAGCATTTGATTTTCTTCACTTTACTTCTTTTTGTCATCTTGCCTCCTCATGAATGTAAGTATAATTAAAAAAAAAAAAATTATTCTTCATTATACTTTCAAGAATAATTAAAATATTTTTTATATATACATTTATAGTAGATGTTAAATTTTTTTAACTTCTTTATTCTTTTACTTATTTATATTTTAAACTTTTTTTTAATGAAAATTCTGATGTCATCAATAATATTTAAGGTTCGAACCCAAAATTTCTGACGGAGATTAATCGAGGGATCCTTTCACCAAAATCCTTGGTAGTAAATAAATGAAATTTACTTTTGAGTTAATTATGGTTTTTTTTTTTTTTTGGGGGGGGAGGGGTGGGGTGTTCTGTCATGTTAGCAACCATTTATGCATGTAAACATTAAACTTTTTTCATTTTTATGATATATTATAATGCAGGTGAAAAATTAACTGATAATCGCGAGACAGTTCGATTCTTATCTATCGTTGGTGTTAAAAGACTCAAAAATAGGAAACTTATTAATATTGGGCAATGTGTCCAATATTCTTCATCATGGTCCAATCACAAGTGTGCTATGGTTCAAAGGAGAAATGCTCAGAACATTGTCCCATTTGGCCTCCTAGCTCTTAATTAATAATTGTATATACAGTTGTGCAAGCACGAGTTCAATATATATTACGTTTTATCTCGATTTATGTGATATAAATAAATTTTAAAAATTATCAAATTGTTGTATGATTTTTAAATGTTTCTAATTGATTATTGTGATGGGTAATATATTTGATATAATTTCTAGTTGATATTTATTTGATAGGATTGGGCTAAGTTCGTCTAAGAATAAGGTCTTTTAGCCCAGCTAAATAAGCCCGTTGGCTCATGAGGCTTGAATACTATGAGTTGGGGCGGCTCGTGGATCAAATAAAAAATAATTAAAAATAGAATATATTACTAAAAATAACAAGAGGAGTCCAAACTTGGTGGTATTGAATACGCCATAAGTATCATGAAAGTTTTTAATTTTTTGAGTAGTTCATTTTCACTTTTAAAGTATTAAATATTGATTATTTTTTTTGTGTTTTGTTGTGATCTGTTGAAATAAAATTAGGTTTAATATAGCTATTTACCTAGCTATATTGTTATTCGTTAACTGTTTAGTTTGCTCATCAAGACCCTATTTGATTTGAGTGGTATTATGTCAAAAGTTATTTAGTTTCGAAGATTATTAGGAATTTCTTTTAATTTCAGACTTGATCAACAAGTAGTAACATCACATAATATTATATTGTCAACATATATATTGTTAACATTTTAAAATTTAAATTAAGATTATAAATATAATATATTTTAAAAAGTGAGCTGGCATATCGAGGCCAGGAACCAAAAGAGCAATGGATTGGGCCTATCTTGTTTTTTTGCACGTCATCTTGATGCAGCCTGATCTGGTCCGTCATATTTCAAAACTCGTGTGGGATGGGCCAGCTCGTATTGACAACTGTCATAACCCAAATGGTCATGAGTGGCACCCACACTAATTTTTCTGTGGGAGAACCATCTACACCCAACCATTACCCAATCAATTAGTCAATATTAAGACGGTATCATCATAAAACCACGTTAGAACAATAACTCAAAGCTAATCATTAGTAATGTGAAAGTCAAACAAACTACTTACTAAAATTCTCAAGACCCGAAAGTTATCGTACAAGAACAGAGATCACATCTAAAGAGATATCCAAAAATAAAGTAAATAAAGAACATTTCATCGTCCGAAAGATGGACAGGAACAAATAAGATGACCCATGAAAGCATGAGACGGAGTGCTCACTCTTGGATCAAGATCTGCTATCAAACTCTAGAGGTGTCGACGTGTCTGGGCCTCTGAAACATTTTTCGCACTCAACAAAAGAAAAGTACAGGGTAGTATTAGTACAAACCACTATGTACTGGTAGGTATCATAGGCCAACTCAATTTAATAGCATGTACACAACATAAATCAAATAACAAGTACACAACAAAAAATCAATGAATCAACAGTACAATAATAACAGGTTAAACAGAGCTCATAACCAAGTCACATAACCATCAAGAGTATCAACCATACTATAAACATCCACAGAACCAACGCAAATTTGTACACACATGCTATGAGACTTATTTTTGCCCAAATAGTCATGACCTACAGGGAACAATCTATGTTCATGTACCAGACCGGCGTGGTACCCGATCCTCAATAACAAGTAATATCAATATCCCGTACCGGCGTGGTTCCCGATCCACCATAACAAGTAATATCAATATCATATCCGTACTGGCGTGGTACCCGATCCATCATAAACAAGTAATATCAATATCAAATTTACACTATCTCATAGCACACAATACGATGTACCAAGTTTACAAGTACATTTAAAGTCATAAGATAATTCCATCAAGTAAATTTTATACACGCCTAAATAATCCAAACATCATCAATTTCAAGCATGTCAGAATAACAATCAATAAGTATCCAATTTAGGAGCATAGACACAATTAAGTCGAGTCTAAACTCCAATTAAATCGTAACCTACCTCAATCGAAGAATCCAAATGCTTAACTTGTAAGGGCCTTACCCGTCCGTAAAGTCTCCAAACGATCAATATCTATTCAAAACATAATCTCCATCAGAATACATCTAATGACACTTGTATCATAAATATAGTCAAATCTTAATTTCTCTATCTATTTTAGTATCCTATTCACAATATGATCATATAGTTACCTACTGTTACCAACGTTACTGTAAAAAATTAACAATAATAGTTTTTAAGTGTAACTTCTGTATCCCACCTCTCAATCTATCTGACCTTATTTTTAATAAATATGATAAATCCTTCCTGCCTAAATTAATTTTATACATAGGTCTCAAGAGTTAAAAAAATATCAATTTAGTCTATTAATTGCCAACTAAAATAATATCTAAGACACCCAATTAATGACTTAACTCACCTGGAACATCTTAAGAATCGGTACTCTCCATTTTCGTAAGTCATAAATCACGTATACAAACTATAGAGAGCGCTAAAATAGGGAAGATGAGAAAATTTCACAAACGACTGGGAGGGTAGAGAGTTATGTTCTATAGCAATCCCTAGTTCTAAACACAACACTAATATATACAGTCAAACTTTATTATAGTGACAGTGTTTGCCTGAAAACTTTGTAGCTGTTGTAGACTGGTGTTGTTATATATGTATGCTGATATTTAATGCTCAGATCTCATTTAACTATTACAAACAAAAGTATGTAAAACTAGAAAGAATATGAATGTAGAAAAGACAAACAGGAGTAGCCTTTTCCTCGTGAAGTTATGAAATAATTGATACACCATTTAAATAGATTTTTTTCTTTAAATTAAATATCTGTATTTGAAATTTACTGTGAGCATGACTTTAAATCTTTAATGATGATCACCATAAATATTTTGATATTTTATTTTGTACATAATATATTTCTTTACTTACATATATAATATTTGAATATGCTATTATAGAGAGGTAATTTTATAAAGAGTGTACCACTATAATAAATGTCATTGTCGTTATAGGTAGATTGTTGTTATAGAAGTAAAATATAACATGAAAAATTGATTTCGAAAAAAATCAACTAGTAAAATTTTGTTATAATGAGGTGACGTTATAGAGAGGTCTGACTTTGTGATATTTAATGAATATCAATTATAATTGAAAATTGAATAACAATGTATAATAGTGAACAAAGATTAATGGGTAAATCTTAGAATTACGTGGAAAAAGGTAACTAGAAGGAGATGATGAGATACTACAACATAAAAATAAAAAAATAAAAAATGAGATAATAATAGACTAAGCCAAAACTTCAACATAATTTTCATGCCCTTTTGCAATACGAGGTTCTCTATTAATAACTCAACTGCGCTCCCTTGCCTCGGATCTCAGTATTTTGGCCAATTGTGTTCATACCCAGTGACGGCCCTAGGTTGAAAATTGTGGTGCTTCGACACGCGTTAAATTCGATGTAGATAGGTATAATTATATAAGAAATGTATAAAAATGGTATAAGATGAAAAAAAAAAAAAAACGTGAAGCCAATAAGATAGATGGATGCTTTGACTTTCATGCGAAACCTTAAAGCTTTAGCGTCAATCAATATATGTGTTTAAACCTCCCGAACATCCACAACTTCTAAATCCTGAGTCCGGCACTGTTCAGAGCATGTTCAAAGAAATCTTATAGGATCCTAAAAGATTGTACAATGAAGTTGTGGTATAATTATAATTCAAGTGTAATCATAATTGCTTTTCAATCATCTATTTTTAAATACAATTAAGATAGTCATTTATTCATTTCTATAATATAATACTTGTAGTTGTAGTTATTAGTTTTAAATTAAAACATGTAACTAATTATGGCATTTCTTAATGAATAAATGATTGTATATTTTTGTGCATGCATATCTCATAAAAGCTGTCGTAACTTGAAAAAAAAAATTGATTTTCAATTAACCATTTTTAAATAAAATCTGTTTATTTATTGTGAAAATATGAGTCAATCTTAATTAAACATCTGAAATAATTTTATAAACATGACAAAAATGCATTTATCCTAACATTTTGTTGGCATCTCGCATTCACGCCCTCGTTTGACTTCCGATTGGGAATATAGTTATAGATAGGTTAGTCTTTTTTTTTTTATTTAAACCATCCGATGCCCGGTATCTGCTTTTTAGGAGTCCGACTATATCCGGATTCACCCCGCGTCGGGCTCCATTTGAGGGGGAGAGCTCCCAACAGAGTGTTTGTTCATACCCAGGGTCGAACCCTCGACCTCTGGGTAGATTGGAGTAGCCCCTTTCCACTGCGCCACCACTACTGTTGTTGGTAGATAGGCTAGTCTTAGTGTGTCGTTGCCTCTACAGAGTGTTTGAGAAATGATTAGTAAAATATTTTTGGAGAAAGGTGAGGTCATCATTCAATGAATTTAACAAATATTGAACTAATTAAGTCAGAGATTAAAATTACTAAAATATCATTATGTTATATTCCCTCCGTCTCAAATTGATGACACATTGATTAAGAAAAATAATTAATAACATGCCTAGTTTACCATAGTATCCCTATTAAATGATGTTTACAATTTAATTTGAAGAAAAAATAATTAATGCAAAGGGTAAAATATGAAGAAAAAAATTTATCTTGGCTTGATTAATGAAAAAAGACAAGTAAACAAATTAGGAAATTTTGGACGAGTAATTTGGGACGGAGGGAGTAAGAAACAAGAAGATCTTTAATTCATGAAAAGGTAAAATTAATGATCATTTTGATAAGAATTTCACTTTAAGAAAAAAAAAAAAAATCTTATCCAAAAGGGGAATATAATTTAAATTTTCAACACTATAAATATCTATGAAAAATGGGTTTTATTTCAATCAGTTCAAAATAATTTTCACAAAAAAGGACTCAAGGGTAAGGGATATATAATGATTGTTTTTTTAGTTAAAATTTAGAAATTAGGTTTTAAATATTTGTTTGTATTAGTTGATGATAAATGAAAAATTTGACAGAAATTTAAAATTTGAAAGTCAATGCAGAAATTAGAATATGACTGTTTATAGGATGGAAGAAATTTAGAACAAAAGAATATTGTTGTTTTAGGAGTAAATCAAATTGATGATTTTTATGAGGATTGTTGAAAAGAGAATATAGCCATTTAATTAATTTGAGTTTAAGTTTTATCGGAAATAGTCTCCCTACTTTTTAACATAGGAATATTATACCCGTAAATCCTATTTTATGGGATTACGTACATTGAATATATTGTTTTCATTTTTGTTTAGAATATCAATCTTGAACTCAAAAATTTGTATGAGTATTATTATATTCTATAATTATTAATTAGTCATGTTTCATTTACTTCTACTCCTCCTCCTTTTTTTACGATATTTTCTTATTTGAAAGATGTTTTGCTTTCAAGCAATAGTACGTTATTCATTCAATTTTACTTGTCATATTCACGCTCATTAAGAAAATGATGGTGACATGACTATTTTGTCACACCATTTCTATTAGTTAATGTTTAGTATTACGTCATGAAAAATAATTTGCATATTTAATAATTAATGCTAGGGTAAAATATAAAAACATAGTCGTCTATTATATTCCTGATATGTTAAAAATGAAAATCTATTTTTTAAAGTAATAAATAAGTAAAAGTGAACAGATGAAGTATTTTGATTGCCTAATGTTTTAAGTTCATTGTTTTAAAAAAATAAGTATCGAAAAAATAGTATGAAAAAGTCCTAAAAGATTTGAATGAGCAAAACTGACATCAAAAGAATTATAATTATTTTAATTATTCAAATTAAATGTGGAATCAGTTGGACTCAATAATTCCTTTCGGAATGGATTGAGACGTGTATATGTGAATTTGAGGGAAGGAGAGAAGATAAAAAAATTATGAATATTTAAGAGGATTGTCACACCCCTTTTTCGACTCCAAAAAAAAGATATGTATTTTAAGTTCGAAAGGGTTTTATTATTAAGGTGACAAAAGTGAAAAATTTGTTTCGAAAAAAAAAAGATTATTTACATTATTTTTTTCTTATTCATAGTCGCCACTTGGCATAATCCGGTGTGCCAAGTCACCTTTGGAAAATCCTTTTCGAAACGGTTTGACTCTAAAAACTGATCTGCAAACAGAGATTCCAGCTAAGGAATTTTGTTGACCGAGAGGAAGGTGTTAGGCACCCCTCGATCCCGTGGTTCAACCACGGTCGCTTGGTGGAGCATATCGGCTAATTTGACATTACAAATGTACAAACCACATAAACACACAAAACAAGCAAACAAACAAATCACACAAAATTCAAAACAAACCAAAATAATATTCAGTCCAAATTATACAATCCAAAATAAAAGAGGTGCTGAAATATAAAACCTATTCTATTCTAAACTAATCCTAAACTAAACCCCACCCAACGTTCCGGGCCTTGATCACGAGCCTCCTTTGCGTACATGCTACTTCGGGGCATTCCCCGGATAAATTAATACAAATTTTTCGGGGCATTCCCCGGCTAAATGAGTACAATTTAAACTTTTCGTGCAATAAAGTAGAAAGTATCATTCACGCACATATTCAAACACTCCAACAATTCGTTATTCCTAAATTTGACTACCAAGCCTACGTTTGCCTACCAAGTTCAACGTATCACAATTCTATCATGTTTAACATTATCAATACATCAAAATTAATCAATATTCATTTTCCTCCATTTTTAATCCCCACCTTAATTCATTTTTAACCACGTGATTAACCCATTTCAATACACAATCCACCAATCGAGAATAACGAAAATTCATCAATCATGCTTAGCACATCACACACCCAAATGTCACCAACAGTTCACATCAACAAACAAACCACAGTATCGAATCACACGCAATCACAATCACATAAGAATTAAATAAAAGAGAAGAAAGAATTGGACCTTAAATTTGAAGCTTTCAAACTCAATGTTATTCGAATAAAGAGAGTCCGCACCCGGAAACCTCGAGCCGAACCTTAACACCAACAATCCAACTCGACAAATAATGACCCGTTCACCGTCACTTTTCACGCCGGTTACTGTTCACCGGCTACTGTTCACCGTTACTGTTCACCTGTTTTTTTTTTTTTCTTTTGTTGTTATTTTTGTGAGGAAGATTATTTTGTGATTGTTGTTCTTGTGGAGAAGATGATGATCAAAGAATCAGCCCTCTTTTTCTTCTTAGAATTTTCTTTTATAATGGACATGGATTTGTTATGATGTGGGAATTTTGGTGGGTCCCCCATATATTCTTTCTTTGTAGACAAGAAAAAGGAGGGGGGAATCACATGGGTAGTTAGGGTAGGTGGAAGCTTTTGATTGGGTAGGTTGTTAGGATAAGATAAATTAGTTAGAGGTATTTTTTGTTTATTTTTGTATTTTGGTGGGATATAATTACATGGGGTTGGACATATGGTAAGGTGAACTAAAAATGAATAAAATTAGACTTCGGGAGGGACAAAATTAGGTGTCTACAAGGATTAAAATATAGTAAATATGGATAATTATGAAGACTGTCAATGTTATGAATATTTATCAAATTCAATGTGATTTATAAATTACTATAATGCAAGTTAGAAAATCAAAGGCCTCAAAATACTCTTAGCTAATTTATAAAAACATTAGGGAGAAATTACAAAAGAGAGAGAAAGAGAGAGAGGGAGAGAGAGAGGTTGACTATAGAACTCCGACTCAAGATTAAAAAAAAAAATCATAAAAGACATGGTGTAGGAAGAATAGATATAACTCGTTGTTGCACCCTTAACCAGAGGTCGAGGGTTCGACCCTGGACATGGAGAAAACTCTGTTGGGAGTGCTACCCCCGAATGGGGCCATACCCAGCGCGAATCCAAATTAGTCGGGCTCCATTGCGGGTACCGGATAGAAAACTAAAAAAAATAAATAGATATAACTCAACAAATAATAATAGAAACAAGACAACCACAAAATAATGCTCCAATCGATCTATCTGAAATAATAATTATTACCAAAACTCCACAAGCAAGACATTACAAATATAGCACTGGCACAGGTACCAAAACAAAGCACTCCTACCTACGAGAACAAGAACACACTATCTACTAACCTTCTACCATAATTCACCTCTATCTAATATTTCTTCGATCTACCACTTAATTCTTTACCTGAAGTCATGAACTTATAATATCTTATTCCAACTCTTATTTCTTTTAGATAGTGTCTTATGCATAGGGTTACAGTTTTATAGCCATAACCACCTATTTTCTTTATTTAAAGGATCACATTTTGTTTAAATAACCACCAAAAAATTCTTATTAAGGAAGAATTTCAAAAGGCAGTTAAAAAGACAAAGGAGGTTGAGATAAATTTTTTTACACGTAACTTAATTATTACATGAAATCCTTTTTAAAATTCATCTATATTTAACATCAAAACAAAACAGGAAATTTCCGTACAACAAAACAGATTTAGAAGTCATTATTATTTGTTATATAATATATAATTATAACCAAATAATGTTTTAAAGTCATTATAATTTATTTTATTTTATTTTTTAAAAAAGAAATAAGAAAAACTCAAGCATATAAAGGGGACAAACTTATTTTTGGTCATGAATGAGGACACTAACTTTATACCTTATTTGTCTACTTTCAATGCTTCTACCGTTTTATCTTGACATATATTTTACACTTTTAAAATAATATATATACTTTCTTCGTTCTTAAACACTTGTCATATTTTATTTTGCATAGTGTTTAAGTAAAACTTTAATTAGAGAATGAACTGACTAAATTATTCTTATTTTCTTTAATTTATTTCAACTTAATATAGTACTTGACCCCTTTGCACCATATATATATATATTAATGACGAAGGGCGAAGGTATAAATGAGCAAACTAATGATATCTTTATTTTTTAAAATGACAAATACCTCTCTATTTCCTTTTAGTTATTATGATAAGATTTTACACAATTATTAGGAAAAATTAATTAGGAGTGTAATTTGACTCATATATTCTTTATTAATCTTTGACTATTTGTCTATTAATTCTAAAATAATTAAGACTAAGGGAAAAGTTGTAAAAATATAATTAATTCACTCTTGATTTTTTAAATTGACCAATATTAGAAACAACAATTTTCAGTATCTAACAACTAAAACAAAATAGAAAGAGTATTGCGAGTCATCTATTTATAGTAAGGAAGATGTACAGTATCTAGGAACGAAAGTCGTATTATATTTTATGTTATATTTTTAAAATTTTGTAATTAATAATATAACAAACACAAAACAATTTACTTTTTTATACATTTATCATTATTGACATTATAGACACGTGCAAAGCACATACATTAGACTAGTGCATATAATAGATGATGATAAAAAATTTTGACCTCTTCGTTTCTTTACTTCTTTATTCTTTTAATTATTTTTTTAATGAAAATTCTGATGTCATCAATAATATTTAAGGTTCGATTGTCTCTCATGTTAGCAATCATTTATGTATAGAAACATTAAACTTGTTTTTATTTTTATGTTATATTTTACTTTTACTGCAGGTGTAACTGATAATCGCGATACAGTTCGATTTCTATCTACCATTAATGCTAAAAAACTCAAAAATAGGAAACTTATTGATCTTGGGAGCTGTGTCCAAGTATCTTTATCATGGTGTTGTGAACCTAATTATGAAGAAGGGTGTTATGGTTCAGAAGAGGCTGGCTCAGAACATTGTCCCATTTGGCCTCCCCTTAATTAATAGTAGTAATTTATTTAACAAATCATCTTCTAAGAGTTTTGTTAAATATTTTATGAAGCTTCATGTATAAAAATATAACATTATTAATTTCATAATATAATGTCAATATTTGTTCTTTCTTTATGTTATTGTGTTGTTGTCGTAAAGTTTCATTTCGTACCAACATGGGTTGTGGTGTAGTGGTGAGACTACTTCATCCTTAACTAGAGGTCTCCGGTTCGAACCTTGAATATGGAGAAAACTCCGTTGGGAGCGTCATCCCCAGAATGAGCCCTGCAGTGCACGAATCAAATTAGTTGGGGTTCCAATATGAGTGTCAAACACTGAGTGAGAAACCAAAAAAAAAAAAAAAAAAAGTTTCATTTCGTGACATGAATTGATTAAATCTGATATTTCAAGAATATGAAACTCCGTTGACAAGAGCATAATGATATCACCGGCTGAAGATAAGTAAATTCTTTAGTTTAGGGCTTAGTCAAACTGATCAAAACCCAATGGTTGCTTCAGATGCTGACCAGTTAGCTTGTTGTGAACCGGTCGAACTAAATCCAGATCACATTGGAAAGTCCCACATTAATACACGAATGAAGAAGTCAAGCATGCTTCATTTTTCATTAATCAATTTGACTAATTTTCAAAGCTAAATTAGATTAGATTCAATTTTTTAAAATTAAAATTTAGATATTCAGGAATTATATTAAAAGTATTATAAATCGCGATTTTCCTTTTTTCAATTTAATTAAGAAATACATCCTGAAATGTTGGTCAAATTTTTTGGATATAAAACGAATTAAAATTAAAATTAAGATAGATTTAAAGAAACATGAACGAAATGCACTTATCCTAATATTTTCTCGGTTCGTTTTAGGGATGTAGTTTTAGATAAGCTAGTTTTAGTGGTCATTGACTTCACTTGTTATTTCCTTTTACGTCATGTTGTCGTCGTCGTCGTCATATTCCATATGTCAATTAGTCATCTCTGTCTCGCTGCAATCTTACTTTACACGATTATAAAATGTTTGAGAAATAATTAGTCAAAATATATCTTATTAAGATGAGGTTAAATTGAGAAAGGTGACATCATTATTCAATAAATTTATCAAATATTGACTTAATTAAGTTGTAATTGAAATATCTAAAATATCATTATGTTTTAGTAAGTAAAATTGATAAATTATTTAATAAGAATTTCACTTTAAGAACAAAAATGAAATTATCCAAAAGGGGAAAATAATTTAAATTTTCAACACTATAAATATCTATGAAAAATATGTGTTTTATTCAATCCCTCCAAAATAATTTTCACAAAAAAACTCAAGAATATATGAGAAAAATGATGGCTATTATCACTAAGCACTTGATTTTCTTCACTTTAATTCTTTTTGTCACCTTGCCTCCTCATGAATGTAAGTATAATTAAAAAAATTCATTCTTCATATATCTAGAAATGGCGAGTATCGCAAGAAATTCGAATGAATATATAAGGTGAAATTTATTTTTATGTATACATATAGTAAATGTTAAATTTTATTGACTTCTTCGTTTCTTTACTTTTTAAATTTTTTACTTCCTTATATTTTATTACCTCCTTAACTAAAATTCTAACATCATCGATAACTTAAGGTTCGAACCTTAAATTTCTAATTGAGATTAGTGGAAGGACCCTCCCACCAAAATTTTTGTTTATTTTTTGTCTCTCATATTAAACTTATTTTCATTTTTATGTTATATTTTAATGCAGATGAAGAATTAATTGATAAATGTTGAATCTGTTGACTTTTTGTTTCTTTACTTTTTTATTTTATTTTTTTATTTTTTTATTACATCCTTAATGAAAATACAGACGTTATTGCTAATTTAAGGTTTGAATTAAAAATTTCTGACTGAAATTAGTGGAGGGACCCTCCCACCAAAATTCTTATTTATTTTTTGCTTCTTATGTTAAATTTGTTTGCATTTTTATGTTATATTTTAATGATGGTGAAAAACTAATTGATAAATGTTGAATCTCTTGATTTTTTGTTTCTTTACTTTATTTCTTTTACTTTTTTATATGTTTATTACATTTTTAATGAAAATTTTGACGTCATCGATAACCTAAGATTCAAACTCAAATTTCTGACTGAGATTATCTGAGGGACCCACCCACCAAAGTTCTTGTTTATTTTTTTTGCCTCTAATATTAAACTTGTTTTCATTTTTATGTTATATTTTAATGCAGGTGAAGAACTAACTGATAACCGCAAGACAGTTCTATTCCTATATACTGTTGGTTTTAGAGGGAGAACCACGACGAAACTCAAAACTAGAAAACTTATTAATCTTGGGAAGTGTGTCCACGTATCTGTATCATGGTGTTGTAAATCTGATACAGAAGTATGTTATGATTCAGAAGAGGTCTGCTCAGAAAATTGTCTCATCTGGCCTCCTAGCTCTTAATTAATAATTTTATATACAAGACGCAGGAGTCTGTGCAAATACGGGATCCAATATATATTACGTTTTGTTTCAATTTATGATATTAATAAATTTTAGAGATCATCAATTTTTTGTATGATTTTTAAATATTTCTAGTTGATTATTATGATGTGTAACACATTTGATATAATTATAAAATAATATATGTTATTCTTGCCGCTTCAATTTATATTTATCAATGGAATTTGAAGAGTTAACCAATTTTTTTGTATAACTTTTAGATTTTGGTATGATTTTTAAATGTTTTAAGTTGTTAGTTATTGTGATTTTCAATACTTTACATAATTTTCAGACAATATATGGTATTTTCTTTATGTTAATTTATGTGACATTGACGAAATTTGAAGAGTCAACCAATATTTTTGCACATAGTTTTTTTGTTTTTCTTACATATTTTGAGCTTTTAATCATTGTGATTTATAATATTTTCTGCGTTATTTTTAGATAATCTATGTTACTTAAAATAACTTTTATAATTGTTATTAATTAGATAGCAAGTGAAAACTCAGTTATATTCTCAACTTGTTTTAATCTCTAACCATGTACTGTCAATTTTATTCAAAATAGGACCTAAATTGACCCATTTTAAAATCCTAAATGATCCCAGTCCAATAACCCTCAACCCGACCTAAATTCTAATTTTAATCGCAGCCATCCACACCTTTTGATCGGACGATCTCTATCCATTCCCTATCATATTTTCTTTTTTACTTTACCCTATCACTCTTAAACTTAATCCATTTCCCCAACCCCAACCGTCAGGTCATCGCTTGCCGAAAACACCATAGTAAAATCACTCTCCTTCTTTTCTCATTCTCCTTACGCCATAGTCTGTGCTTAGCTCTTCTCCACGTAATGATGGACCTATTTATATATATGTATATACATACACGTACGAGAAAATTGATTAAAAATAGTCTTATATATTCGAAAATAGGTTTCAAAATAGTTTCTAAGTGTACACCGAAAGATATTTATCTTTAAAGTTTGTGAAAAGTTAACACTCGTAGTCGTTAAATATTTACCCAACTCTATCTATTAGATTTAACATAAACAATGAAATAGAAGTTTCTGCAAATATTAAGAAAGACCCGTCAGATTCTAAAATATTCAACACGAAAACTACTTTTAGACACTTACATAAGAAAAATAATAGGAATTACAACTCAAAAAGTTACACCAAACTCCAAAGTAATACTATATTTTATTGTGAAAATATGAATCAATATTAATTAAAAATCAAAAACATTTTTATTTATTGTAAAAATATCAATAACTAATTTTCAAGATTTTATTATGCTTAACTACAATGCATACTACGTACCTTTTAATTTCATTTGTTATTTCCTTCTACGACATATTATTGTTGTTACCATATAGTAGATATTAAATCCTTTTGACTTCTTAATAAAATTTTCGACGTCTTCGATAACCTAATATTCGAATCCGAAATTTCTTATTGAGATTAGTGGAGGGACCCTTCCACTAAAATTCTTGGTAGTAAATAAATGAAATTTCCACGAGGCCAATATATATTATGTTTTGTTTCAATTTATATGATATTAATAAATTTTAGAGATCATCAGATTTTTGTATGATTTTTAAATATTTCTAGTTGATTGTTGTGATGTGGATGTAATACATTTGATATAATTTTTAAATAATATATTTACTTCCGCCGCTTCAATTTATGTCCACTGATGGAATTTGAAGAGTTAGCCAAATTTTTGACATAATTTTTGAATCTTGGTATGATTTTTTTTATGTGTTTAAATTTTTTTTACTTATTGTGATTTATAATACTTTACATAATTTTCAGATAATATATGTTATTCTCTCTATGTTAATTTACGTGATACTGATGAAATTTGAAGACTCAATCGATATTATTGTATATAGTTTTTTTTTTTTTTTACATATTTGGATTTTCAATTATTGTGATTTATAATACTTTATGCATTATTTTTAGATAATTTATGTTACTTAAAATAAATTTTATAATTGTTACTTATTAATTAAAAAAAATTAAAGTTATTTGTTGTAAAAATATCAATGACTAATTTTCAAGATTTTATTATGCTTAACTACAATGCATACTACGTACCTTTTTTCTATATATTAGAAGAGGTAGTTTTAACATTGTGAATTTTTTGTCTTTAAATTCAATATTGAGGGTATTAAGGTCTTTAAAATAAGTTCTAAGCTCAATTTGATAATTTTTTGTGCTTTGTTTTTTGAACCTCCTTAAAAGTTTTAATAAAAGCCCATTCTTTTCTCTTTAATTGCCAACAATACTATATAAGAAATTTACAATAATGTCATCGCATGTGGTCTTGCATATATTTCCACATATGTGGGCCCCTATATCTTCCATTTATTTTTCATTTTAATTTATCTTTTTTTATGTATAAAATTATTTCAAATATGTTATATTTAAGTAAATTGATTAGTAAGATGATAATTTATTGTAAAAACTAATTATTGATACAATTAAATAAATTTTATTCTTTATTTAATTTCGTATCAAATATATAGTTTACTTTCTTTCTTATTTGTTACTCTATTTCACCTAATTTATTTATTTTTCTAATATATAGAAGAGAAAATTTTGATATGCCTGCTTATGTTGTCTTCTTCAACTGCTTCAATCGTGATTTTATTATATTGCCCTAATTAATTATTATAAGTCATTTATATATTTAAAAAATAATATTTAATTTAAAAAAAAACAGACATTTATGACATGTCTATTTCGGTTGTTTCAATCATAATTTTACTTTCTATTACAACATTTTTAATGAATTATTATAAATTATTTATATATTAAAAAATTAATAATATTTAATATAAAAAGTAAAATAGACATTTATAACATGTATGTTTCAGCTGCTTTAATCGTAATTTTACTAAATATCATCCCTAATTAATTATTATAAGTCATCTAAGTATTTAAAGCAGCTCTCCGTCGATCTGTCGGCTTCAGTTGTTTGCTCCGTGATTTTACTATATCATTCCTAAGTAGTTATTATAAATTATTTACATATTAAAAGATTAATAATATCTAATAAAACAATAGAATAGACATTTATGATATGTCTGCATCAGCTGCTTTAATCATAATTTTACTAAATATCACCTCTAATTAATTATTATAAGCCATCTAAGTATTAAATAAATAAATAATATTTAATTAAAAAGATAAAATAGATATAAAATGATAAGTTAACTCTTGATGTTTTAAAATAACTTGACGTATTAAATGAGATTTCACTTACTTTTTTTTTCACAAGTATCTTTTATAGTAATTTTATTATATCACTTCTAATTAGTTGTTGTGAGTCATTTAAGACATTCTATTTCGTTGCTTCAATCGTGATTTTACAATATCACCTCTAATTAATTATTATAGTCATCTAAGCATCATGTCACTTAAATTGGAGTAGAAAAAGTTTTACACAATAATTAAAAATTTAAATTATTTAGAAAATATAATTGACTATCAGTAACACAAAACTGTGGACAAGGAGAGTAGCGTATATTTTTTGAAAATTACATAAAAAATATTATAAATTACAATAATTAAAAATTTGAAATATCTAAAAATAATTTAATCTATTATATATTTTTATAAAATACTTAAAAAATACTATAAATCACAATAATTAACAACTTAAAAATTTTAAATGATATATAAATATTTGGTTGACTCTCAAAATTGTACCAGTTTCACTTAAATTGAAATAGAAGAAAAATATTATAAATCACAATAATTAAAATTTTAAATTATTTTAAAAATACAATTGACTATCAATGTCACAAAAGTTTGAATGGAGAGAGTAACATGTGTTATTTAAAAATTACATAAAAAATATTATAGATTACAATATTAACAACTTAAAATATTTAAAAACATATTAAAAGTATTATTGATTATCTAAATTCAATTTGTGTCATATAAATTGAGACAAAAAAAAATATATATTGAGCTCATGCAAGATCCCGGATGGCTCTTAGGATGTATATGTAATCCAACCTTTTTTTTTTAGCTTTTGTTTAAATATATCAAAATTGAAAATACAAGTTCTAATACAGTGCATCAAACAGTGCATAAGAAATAATGTTAGCATAAATAATACCAATATTATTAATACAAACATTATTAATACATTCTATCGGCATTATTTTTGTACACTCTAACAAAAGACTCCACGTTTCAATGTAAGGAACATATATAAAAGCAAAGTTCAATAAAATATCTAAATAAGTATATTTTATCGTGTTCTCAAAGTTAAATAATTTAAATTAATATGAAAGATGGTAACTTATAGTTTTCTTTTCTATATAATTTTTGAAACACTTAAAATTTGAATTTAAAATATTAATTTAGTTTAACTTCAAAGAACAAGGTGACAAATAAAAGAGAAGGAAAAAATGAAAGCAAATGATGTTTATGGCGACTTAGTAAGGGAATATAATGCGGGTTATTAATTGCAATTCACATGTGATGTAATATGTTATGACTAGATAACCTTTTATCTTTTTCAACACTTATTCTCAAGTCTCATGTATCATTTTTAATCTCAAATTTTCTACTTAATGTAGCAAATCTCAATCATATGATTAAAGATATAAAGTTTTAAATGCATCAAATTTTATTATTTATACGAGTGAGTTATACATAATTATCTTGTAAGACTTAACTCCGAGAAAAATACTACCAAGTTGTTAATATATTTTGTATATTCATGTTTTATAATTCATAATTCGAATTAGTATCAATTTAACTTACTCTACATAATAAAACTATCTTAACATTGGGCCCGTGCTGACACGGGCCATGCTCCTCTAGTAGTATAATATGAAGTAGATATGAAACTAATTGAAATTAAAATTAAGATATATTGAAAGAAATGCACTTATCCTAATATTTACTCATCGTCATTTCGCTAGATAAGTTAGTTTTAGCGGATCGTTAATTTCATTTGTTATTTCCTTCCACGACATATTATTGTTGTTATCATATAGTAGATATTAAATCTTTTTGACTTCTTAATAAAAATTCCGACGTCTTCGATAACCTAATATTCGAATCCGAAATTTCTTATTGAGATTAGTGGAGGGACCCTTCCACTAAAATCCTTGGTAGTAAATAAATGAAATTTCCACGGGGTCAATATATATTATAAAATAGTAATAAAATACTAAATAAGCTGTTGTACAAGCGACTCACTTGTGCAAGCATATCAAAATTACATGCTTATCTGATCGCAAGCTTATTCAAGAAGTTGTGAAATGGACACAGTGTGAAATGGACACAGAAAATACTACCCGTTGAAGATAAGTAAAATTCTTTAATTTAGGATCCAGACAGACGGGTCAAAATCCAACGACTGCTTCAGAACTTCAAATGCCAACCAGTCAAACTAAATTCAAATTCACATTTAGAAGTCCCGTATTAATAATCAACAAAGAGATTCACTTTAATGAAATTTATTTTGTATAATAATTTTGAGCATCTCATTTCACACACACATATTTATTTATCTATTTATTTATTTATTTATTTATTTATTTATTTATTCATTTATATACACGAGAAAATTGATAAAAATAGTCTTATATGTTTGAGAATAGGTTTCAAAATAGTTTCTTAAGTATACACTTGAAAATATTTGTCGTTGAAGTTTGTCAAACGTTAACACTCGTAGCATTATATATTTACCCAACTCTATCGGTTAGATTTAACATAAACAATGAAATAGAAGTTTCTACAAATATTAAGAAAGACCCGTCAAATTTTAAAATATACAACACAGAAACTACTTTTAGACACTTACATAAGAAAAATAACAGGAATTATAACTCAAGAAGTTACACCAAACTCTAAAATAAATTAAAAGTAGCATAAACTACAAATTTTTTAATTCAAAATGTGGATTATGGCTATTTTTTTTTTACAGTTCCCGTCAAATCTAATATACAAAAGTCGGTAAAATATTTGACGGATTAAAAGATTGGGCAAAATAACATAAATTCCAACAGTCTAAAGCTTAATTACAGATCATTCCGATAATTTTTTTAGAAAATTTCAATTTTATAATTAGCTCCCGATATATCAAACGAAGATATGTATTTTTTTCTTTGTAAAGATACATAATTAGCTCACAATACGTTTTTTTTCGATTTTGGATTTGTCAAGATACATAATACATCCGACGAAGATACATTTTTTCCTTGTAAAGAATTAAAGATACGTAATTAGATTCAGATATATTTCTTTTTGATTTTGAGTCTGTCGAGATACATTATTAGCTCCCTGATACATCCAATGAGAATACATTTTTCTTTGTAAAGATATATAATTAGCTCCAGATATACATTTTTTTCAATTTTGGGTCTGTCGAGATACATAATTAACTCTCCAGTACATCCAAGGAAAATACATAATTAGCTAAAATTTTTGTAATTATTTTTTAAGGGTGATAATTTGTATAAATATAAACTTAGACGATCAAAACTGTCAAAAAATATACTTTAAGATACTATTTTGAACCCATGTCCAAATATAAGGGACCATTTTATTAAATTTTTCCATATATAAATTCCTTAATGCAATTCATATTTTGGTATCTATAGTATTTTTTTTTTCTTTTGATTTTTCGGTTTCAAATTCCTTTCTTCACCTTTTCCTTCTCATATTTTGCTAAGATTTTGCCAGGTATATTTCCATTTTCTTTCTGTTTCATATTTAATTCACTGATTTTTTTAAATTCGTATTTATTTATTTATTTAGTTATTTATTTGTGTTTTGTGAGTTTGATCTGTTAATTGTGTTTCTTGAAAGTTGTTTAAATTTGAGTTTCTTGGTGTTTTCTGAATTGGGTTATTGATAAATCAAAACTTTATTGTTTCTTGAACTTGTAGGAAATGATTTGGTTGATTGAATTGCTAATTATTGGTTTTCTTGATTGTATTAATAGTGAAAGTTACTTGTTTTTTTTCTTGGTACAAGTTGCTTTTTGTTGGTTAATTTAATTGTTGTCTTGTTATGTGTTACTTGAGATAGAGTCTTTCGGAAATAACTTCTCTATTCTACCCTCGCTAGACCCCACTATACATATGTTGCTGTTTGTTAATTTGATTGCAGTCTTGTTATGTGTTACTTGAGATTTTTTATAACCACGAGGTAGGGGTAAGATCTGCGTATGCTCTACCTCCGTAAGATCTCTACCTCCGTTAGATCTCTACCTCCTTTAGATGCCACTTGTGGAAATACGCGGGGCATGTTGTTGGTTAATTTAATTGATGTCTTGTTATGTGGTACTTTTTTTTTTTTTTTGTCCTGAGCTGGGGGTTTATCAGAAACAACCTCTCTACTTCTTCGGAGGTAGTGGTGTTGCGTACATTTACCCTCCCCAGACCCTACTATGTGGAAATACTCTGGGTTTGTTGTTGTTGCTTGTTATGTGTTACTTTAGTTGAGGGTCTTTGGGAAAGTTCCTATGTATATACACGAGGTTGGGGTAAGGTCTGCGTACACTCTGCTCTCCTTGTCCCCGCTTGTAGGAATACACGGGGTATGTTGTTATTGTTTGTTGGTTAATTTGACTGTTGTCTTGTTATGTTTGAGATTTTTTATAACCATGACTTAGGGGTAAGATCTGTGTATGCTCTACCTTCGTTAAACCCCACTTGTGGAAATACACGGGGCATGTTGTTGTTGGTTAATTTAATTGTTGCTTGTTATGTGTTACTTTAGTTGAGGGTCTTTGGGAAAGTGCCTATGTATATCCACGAGGTAAGGGTAAGGTCTGCGTGCACTATACTCTCCCAAATCCCGCTTGAAGGAATACAATGGGCATGTTGTTATTGTTTGTTGGTTAATTTGATTGCAATCTTGTTTTGTGTTACTTGAGCTTTTTAATAACCACGAGGTAGGGGTAAGATCTGTGTATGCTCTACCTTCGTTAGACCCCACTTGTGGAAATACAGGGGGCATGTTGTTGTTGTTGTTGGTTAATTTAGTTTGTGTCTTGTTATGTGTTACTTTAGTTGAGGCTCTTTGGGAAAGAGCCTACGTATATCCACGAGGTAGGTGTACGGTCTGCGTACACTCTACTCTCCTAGACCCCACTTGTAGGAATACATTGGGTATGTTGTTTTTTCTTTTGCTGGTTTTGACTGTTGTCTTGTTATGTGTTACTTGAGATGATGATCTTTCGGAAATAGCTTCTCTATCTCCATGAGGTAGTAGGGGTACACACTACCCTCCTTAGACCTCACTTTGAGAGCGAGCCTATGTGTATCCACGAGGTAGAGGTAAGTTCTGCGTGTGCTCTACCATCTCTTGACCCCATTTGTGGGATTACACCATCTATGTTGTTGTTGTTGGTTAATTTAATTGTAGTCCTGTTATGTGTTACTTGAGCTGAGGGTCTTTCGGAAACAACGTCTCTATATCCACGATATATACTTGTGTAAATACACGGGATATGTTGTTGTTATTGTTTTTATTGGCTGATTTAATTGCAGCTTGATTCCTTGATCACCTTGTAGGTTTGTTTGGTATAATGATTTTTGTTCTTCTGTTCTATAAATCCGAGTCTTTTATTATGCCATATAATATAAAGATGAGAGTGGCAATACTATATTAAAATCTAGCGAAGTAGTTCAACAAGTAATGAGTTGCGCTAAAAAATAACTAAAAAGGCTAATTAGTTACCCCGCGTGGTCCCACAAAATGGGGTCTGAAGAGGGTAGAGTGTATGCAGACCTTACGTATATCTCAGAGGTAGAGAGATTGTTTTCGATAGACTCTCAGCTCAAGGAAAAACAGTCCAAAGCAGTCTAAAAAAAGAAGTAACGAAAGTACAAGAAACAACGGATAATAAACAAAACTGTACTAGAACAAAACAATACAATTAGTCGAAGTACAAGACACAACAAATAGTAACATAAACCGAAGGACAAGAAACTACATGAGCAATACTACGACTAGTATGGACGGACATCAAGACAAACACTCTTACCTATTGACCTTCTACCCTATTTCGTGTCCTCTACAATCTCCTATTTAAGGCCATGTCCTCGGTAAGCTGAAACTACACTTGTTCTATCTAATCACTTTTCCCCAATACTTCTTCGATGTACCTCTTCCTCTCCTGAAACTATCCATAGCAAATTGTTTACACTAACAGAATGTCGAGACAAGCTTGATATGTTAATATGTTTGTAAGTTTGATACGAGAAACTCGTACTGGTATTTACTTCGTACACCATTTTTTGGACATTTTACATGCTTAGTGTCTCTGTTTTCTTCATTCTTATATAGAATTTATATGGAGTATCGCGAGAATGTTTTATTGATGGCAATTGTTTGTAAGTTCTTTACAGAAAAATTGGATACCAAAGTTGAATCAAAACTATAAAACTGGTATTAATCGGATGATTGCCTTGCTTCCATCTGATTTAGATCTATATAGGGGATATGTTCCTTAAATTTTATTCTTTCAAACATGAATGACTCCTTATTGTATTCAATTGTTACATCATGTAAGGTTCATTTTCCACTATTACACGGTGATTTTCTTTTATAGTGCGTTCACAAAGATCACAAAGTTCATTCAAGTCAAATCTGTTATTTCAGTCTCTGCGAATTTTTGTTTTTCTTTGTCTATTACTTTTTAATATTCTGAAGAGTTGTAATTTTTTTTTTGACGACAAATTTTTGGTTACAGGACTGAATTTAGAATTTGGAGATGTTAGAGCAGTTACTAATCTTCACTAGAGGGGGGTTAATCCTCTGGACATGTAAAGAGCTTGGAAATGCTCTTAGAGGTTCTCCGATTGATACATTGATTCGTTCATGTCTTTTGGAGGAACGTTCAGGTGCTGCATCATACAATTATGATGTCCCTGGAGCTGCATATACTCTTAAATGGACGTTCCACAACGAACTGGGACTTGTTTTCGTCGCTGTGTATCAACGGATTCTCCATCTTTTGTATGTGGATGAGCTGCTTGCTATGGTTAAACATGAATTCTCGGAGATTTATGATCCCAAAAAGACTGTCTACAATGACTTTGATGATATTTTCCAGCAGCTACGGAAGGAGGCCGAGGCTCGTGCTGAGGATATCAAGAAATCGAAGCAGGTGGGAAAGCCTGTCAACGGTAATCTTGGTAAGAAGCAAGGACAGGTGCAAAAGGGCGGTACTGATGGAGGCAACAAAAAAAAGGGTGATGGTGAATCAGGAAACGATGGTGATAAAGTGAAAGGTAACGCTAAGGAGAACGGATATTTTAACGGTAGTATTGAAAATGGAGTAGTTAACTGTAAAGAGGGCGGGAATTCCACCGCTGGGGCTTTTGATGTAAATAAGCTACAGAAACTCAGGGCCAAAGGTGGAAAGAAAGTAGATACTGTTGTAAACAAAGGTTCCAAGGCAGAGCCTACAAAAAAGACAAAGAAGAATAGAGTTTGGGATGATTCACCTTCTAAGCCAAAATTGGATTTCACAAATTCTGTGAGTGAGAATGGGAATGAGAACGAGAATGTAGCAGCTGTGGCAGCAGAACAAGGTGAGAGTATGATGGACAAAGAGGAGATCGTGAGTAGTGATAGCGAGACGGAGGAGGACGAAGAACCAGGGAAGGATAGCAAGGTTGAGGCAAAGAAGAAAGGCTGGTTCTCATCCATGTTCCAGAGGTAAATTTTCGCTCTCCCTTGATTGTAGGAACGGTCAAAATTGCATTTTGCTATTTGAATCATCTTGTTTTGTTAATTACATTCTTATATAAGATTTGCATCAGTTGTTTCACGCAAAGAGAAAAGTGGATACTCAGGTATATTCATTTAATTGGGAAGTGGACGGGTATCTTGTAGATGGCCACTAACAGGTCGATGTTTTTTTTCTCAGACGCCTTTAATATCACCTAAATACTGTTTGAGACCCTTGAGTTATCCTTTGATTATGCTCAGATGTTTTTTGTTTCTTTGTGAAAAATACCCTTGGATGTGTTAGGGACTTAAAGTTTTGATTACCCTTTAATGCTCTTCGAGTAGTTTCTCCGAAGGGATCCAAAAGCTTTAATTATACATTTTGCTATAAGCTTAAGACAAATACGTACACAGTTATTTAGGTACACTTAGTTTATGAGTTAAATTTGATTTGACTTGCGAGAAGCAGAAAAATGTTGCAGACAAATAGGGAAACACATAAGTCCGGTTTCACTTCCAAGTTTTCATTGTATTGCACTTGCTTTATCTAGAATAGCCAATTCCAATTGTCATTCTTCTGAATTTCTATCTCACTGTGAAATACTTGCATCATATTTAAAATAATTGGTCGTTGACTTGTGTTTTTTCCTGAGCCGAGGGTCTATCGGAAACAACTTCTCTACTTCTTCGGAGGTAGCGGTATGGATTGCGTACAATTTACCCTCCCCAGACTCCACTATGTGGGAATACACTGGGTATGTTGTTGACTTGTTCTTGTTGTTGTTGACTTGTGTATCTCCAGTATTGCGGGGAAGGCAAACTTGGAGAGGGCTGACCTAGAACCAGCTCTGAAAGCTCTTAAGGACAGGCTGATGACCAAAAATGTGGTAAGTTAAATAGTTATTTTACACCTACAGTAAAAGGAGATTTCGTTTCGTAGGTGACCAAAAGTTTCTCAGCATTTCTGACGTTAAACTTGGTTGACCAATTTTTTGCTTTTCTACAGGCTGAGGAAATAGCTGAAAAGCTGTGTGAATCCGTGGCAGCAAGTCTGGAGGGTAAAAAACTTGGATCATTTACAAGAATTTCTTCAACAGTTCAGGTAAAACCTCCCGTAATTTTCAGAAGTGTTACATCTTAATACTAAGTGTTTATTCCCAACAACTGGAAAATAATACATCAACAACTGCGATTTATTCCCAAGTTATTTTGGGTTGTTTCCCCCTTGCTATTTGGGCTATCTCATTCCACTACTCAATGAAAGACAAATTAGGGACTCTCTAAAATTGGAGTTTTTTGAAACCCTGCAACTATCTATGCGTTATCATATGATCATTAACCAAACTTAAATTTATCCTATTAGACATTGTTTATATGGATAGTTTGTTTCCATTTTGTTATATTCTTCACAATGTATACATGGATTCTAAGAAATTATCCCAGGCGATCGTCTCCTTTTTATTCCTCTAAATGTGCTATTGGCACCTTTTGTGGAATATGATCATTTTTAAAATCTTTCTAATTTTGTATGTCCACAAATCATTTTAGCATATGCACTTCAAGCATTCACTCCGATATCGTAGTGCTGGTCTTTTTGCTAAGTATCCTCTTTTTGTCACGACATTCCCCTAGCACAGCCCCGTCTAATCTTCAGTGTCGTTTTCTGGTTGTGTTGAACTGGCAGTGCGTATATTCTGTCACAGTCCTACTTATACTAAACTCATCATTCTCTAGAATGTTTCCCTACAATGCAAGTTTCTGTTGACTTACTTTCCAGTTCTCCAATAAGTATACCCCATCAACAATCGAGGTAAACAAGGATGGCCTCAAGGTCGATCACTGGTGAACATTCAGTTATGGGAAACTACTCTGTGTGCATCTTCTCCCTTTGCTCTCACGGTTGTGAGGGTGACTTCTTACATATCCTTTATGGCATTTATGTGTTTGGTAGAAATTCCTTTCTTATCTGTCCGTTAAAAAGTTTTTCTAAGCCCAAGATCTTTCAATTCTCCTTGTCCCTCCCCCTTTCACTGACCCTCCTACAAGTAAAAGAAAAAAGGTTCAAAAAGGTATGTTAACGCAGAATAACTGCATGCAGAAACTTGGAAAATCTTCGGTCCATATTTTCCCTTTTTGGTCAAGTCGGAACTCTGAACATACTAATATGGTGCACTGAATTGTTTGAAACAGGCAGCAATGGAGGAGGCTCTTGTCCGCATCTTGACTCCCAGACGCTCCATTGACATTCTAAGGGATGTCCATGCCGCAAAGGAACAAGGAAAGCCATATGTTGTGGTTTTTGTTGGAGTTAATGGGGTTGGAAAATCGACCAATCTTGCTAAGGTTATTAAATAAGCTTTTATATTTTAGTCAAAATGCCCCCAAATATATACTGAAAGGGCTCATCTGCCATTCTGCAGGTTGCATACTGGCTTTTGCAGCATAAGATCAATGTCATGATGGCCGCTTGCGACACATTCCGATCCGGAGCGGTTGAACAGTTACGGACTCATGCACGTAGACTTCAGGTATGTCATGATATGAAATCAATGGTTATGAAAATTCTCGATGTTCTTTGTGGCAATCTTTTCTTACAAGATCTGATGGTTCGTTTGAATTTTCTGCTTATCAGATCCCGATATTTGAGAAGGGCTATGAGAAGGATCCTGCTATCGTTGCTAAGGAAGCAGTTCAGGAGGCTAATCGAAATGGATCCGATGTTGTTCTCGTCGATACAGCTGGTCGGATGCAGGTAAACTCAAAGTTTCATACCTCAACAGTTATAACATGTCTTTGTTCCCTTGGGGGCTTTACGAGTTCTGACTTCTACGTAGTATGAGTGGAATGTGGTGATTGGTTATTGTGTTATTTTCTTTAACCCATTTTTTGTTTAATCTTCCACTTCGTTAGTGTTTACACCGACACGTCGTGTTCTACAGGATAATGAACCGTTGATGCGAGCATTGTCAAAGCTTATATATGTCAACAGTCCAGATCTGGTCCTTTTTGTAGGGGAGGCACTCGTCGGCAATGATGCAGTGGACCAACTGTCGAAGTTCAACCAGGTTTGCTTATACATAGTTATGACACTTTTGCTTTCATAGTTTCTTAGTAACCTGCATCTTATGTTGTGCTTGCTGCTTCGGGTTTTTTCCAGAAACTAGGTGACCTCTCCCCTTCACCAAATCCAAGGTTAATCGATGGAATTCTGCTGACCAAGTTTGACACTATCGATGACAAGGTATACGATTTGGTCTATTCCATTATAGAAAAAGTTATCATGTCTTCCTTCCTATCCGGATATGTAGCATTATCTTCTTTCCGTGCTAATTTCACTTACGGTCACTAAAGTTATCATTATAACAGTGAAGTCACTTAACTATTTTTTTTCCAAATTAGAGTCACTTAACTATCATTATAACTTTAGCATTATCTTCCTTCCTATCTGGCTTAGTACCTATTTTTTTTTTTCGAGTCGCCCTTATGTCTCGTATTTTCGTATTTCTTTGATGTCTATTTTATAATTTCTTATTCCTGATATTCTTTTATGTCATCCATCCCATTGTTTACTGCTCTTTATCTTGAGCCGGGGGTCTATCGGAAACAGCCTCTCTACTTCTTCGGAGGTAGCGGTATGGACTGCGTACATCTTACCCTCCCCAGATCCCACTTTGTGGGAATACACTGGGTTTTGTTGTTGTTGTTGTTGTTGTTGTTGTAGAGTAACTGAACTTGCCCACTATGATAGTAAAATTACTAAACTTTTCCCAACGACAAAACTGACCCATTATGCAGACTTTACTGTTAATCTGTTATGGTTGATTAACTTTTATGGCTTCAATCTTTTAGTAAAATTTAGTTACTTTAATGGGGCGAAAAATAGTCTTGATTATTGTTATAGCGGGGAAGTTGAGTGACCATCTGTGAAATTAAAAGTAACCCTCTTTTTACACGTAGTAGCATTATTCTTATAGTTCCCTATCCTTCGGTTCATGCTACTACATTTTATTTCTTGAGTTTTGAGTTTTGGTTATCGCAATCTTTGGCTATTGTTACTGTTCCTTTTCTAACACTTCTTTTATTTTTTACTGTTTTCTTTGATTCTATGTTTTTCTTTTGTACTGGCTTTGATGTGTGTTACTTGAGCCGAGGGTCTTTCGAAAACAGCCTCTGTACCTCCTCGAGGTAGGGTAAGGTCTGAATACACCACCCTCAATATTATAGTAAAATTTAATTACTTTAATGGGTGAAAAATAGTCTTGACTATTGTTATAGCGGGGAAGTTCAGTGACCATCCATGAAAGTAACCCTCTTTTTTCCGATCGATTTGATTAACGTGTTCTCATTCCTTACCGGTAGTAGTAGCATTATTCTACAGTTCCGTATCCTTCAGTTCATGTTACTACATTTTATTTCTTGAGTTTCGTTTATCGCGGTATTTTGCTATTGTTACTGTTCCTTTTCTAACACTTCTCTTATAATTTACTGCCTTTTTTGATTCTATATTTTTCTTTTCTACTGGCTTTTTGATATGCGTTACTTGAGCCGAGTGTCTTTCGGAAACAACCTCTCTACCTCCACGAGGTAGGGGTAAGATCCGAATACACTACCCTCCTTTGACACCCCCACCTTTGTTGATTTGATTAACGTTCTTATAATCATCCTTGTTCGTTCGTAGGTGGGTGCAGCACTATCCATGGTATACATATCCGGGGCGCCGGTCATGTTTGTGGGATGTGGACAGTCATATACAGACTTGAAGAAGCTGAATGTCAAGTCCATTGTCAAGACACTGCTCAAATGAGAACTTCATGTCTGTCTTAAAACTTTGTTTGGCTTCAAGATATTGTCCTCCTTGAGAAAGAAAATGAACACTTTGTAATGGTTGCTAAAGTTGCGCGGACTCTTCATTTCCGATGCCACACCCGTGTCGGATTCTTCAAAAATACACTACTTTTGGAGAATTCGACACGCACCCGATGACATTTTTGAAGAGTCCGAGCAACATAGATGTTTGCTGCAATTTGTGTGTACACTCTTCCCATCTGTGATCTCACTGGTTTTGACTTCTAAGTTGAATCAAATCTTGGAAACAAACTCCTCTTTTTTTCTTATGAGATTTAAGTTATATACATAGACAATGTAACTTTTGTACATTATGTTGGGCTCAGCTTGCCCAAAGACACTTACATGGTGTGATATCGTCCGTTTTGGGCTAAGCCCGCATAGTTTTGTCCAAAAAAGATCTCACGCCATTAAGAGATCTTACATCTTATATGTAGCTTCTCAGTTCCTTCAGCTACCAATGTGGCCCATCACCACGATTCACTGGTCAATTTTTGAGATTCATTGTACTTTGTGCTACCCACACTCAACAATCTCCTCCTCAAATTAAGTTCGACGTGGTCATCGTAATTCACTATATTGTGTGCTACCCACATCGTTTGAGTATTTATGGCAATCGAAGCCCACAACTACTTTTCGTATGTGCATTTTCAAGCTCGTAAGGTTAAGCAAATCGAGCACGACACGCATCACTCCACCACATTCCCATACTCATCTCGTCGAACTTGGGCTCTGATACTAGTAGTTGTCTCAACTAGCCCAAATACTCTTACATGGTGTGATATTTTAAGAGATCCTACACCTTATATGTAGCTTCCCAGTTCCTTCAGCTACTAATGTGGGACTTTGGTTCGCACACCCAACATATTACTATGTCAGTTTTATTTGTTGTAGCTGGTAACAACACTTCTTTTTGAAATTAGAAGTCTCACTACTTATGGAGGAGATTATAGCATGTTTAGCCACGCTTTTGAAAGGTCAAAAAACCTTATTTTAGAGAATGAATGTATTTGAGTTGCTACTTTGAATTGCTTCACTCGAGCAAAGGGTCTTTTGACAATAGCCCAGTGTAAGGTCTGTGGTCCGGCCCTTCTCCGAATCCTGTGCATAGCGGAAGCTTTAGTGTAGTGTATCGGATTGTCATTTGGGATTTGGCTCAACGAATGGGAGTAAAAGCACTTCTAATCAAGAAAAGCTACACTAGTTTCCAAGTCATGAAACAAAAGCTTGTAAGAACTCATACCACCAAATGGCCCCTAATTTACGTAAACGACTCTTGGATGCCGTGTTAGCAGGGTCTAGGGAAGGGCCGCACTCCAATAATGATGAGTTATTGAATAACAATATGCATAGGGCTTTCACAAAACAATGTCTTTTTAATGTAAGTTACAAACACATGAAAAAGAAATTGTTATAACATAAGAGCCCCAACATTTAAGATCAAATGACCATTTCATGCTTAGACCATAGCGCCTAGGCTCAAATAAAAATGAACTTCTAATGTATGTTGCTCGGGCTCTTCAAGAAATGTCATCAGGTGCGTGTCGGATCCTTCTAAAGTAGTGCAATTTTGAAGGATCCGACACGGGCGTGGCAACATTTTTGGAGAGTTCAAGCAACATAGCTTCTAATGTTCTTCTAAACTAATCAACATGAAGTATTTTATTAAGACACATCCACCTTGTAAGTACAAAACCAAAATCTTGAACTATGGAGAAGTACTATGGACATTAACCAAAATCTTGAACGTGAACCCGTTGTCTTTCCGTAAAACTAGGTATTTTATGTACATATTTTTAAAAATTGGTATAATATTATCTGCTCGCATGCATGTTACAAGAAGGCTAAATGTCCATTCTCACTTATTACATTTTTTTTTTCTTTTTTCTTTTTTAGTGGTGCACGCATGTTCTAAAAATCGTAGATTCGCCTAGATTTTCTACCCTGGCCAACAATTAATAGCTATTAGAGTTGAAAGTAATGTTGAATTGAAGTTTGGATCACTATTTTATGAGAAAATAACTTATTTTTAATATGAAAATGAATCAAAGAAGAAATTGTCAAAAGTTAAAGATTGATAGCATATTTTAAGTAATATTTTTAGGCACTCACGTTTAAAGTTGAAAATATTTGAATTGATTTGTCATTATAACTGTGTAATATCATGAAAGGTTGAGATGGAGTGATAATTAAAATGGTCTTACATTCAAGCGTTGAGAATTAAGTCATCTTTATTAGAGACTGCTTCACCTCCAAAGTGGGATTTTATAGGACGAATTAAGATTAGTCGGCTCTCAAAATAGGTATCAATCACCGAATGGGAAACCAAAGATCAGACGCTCAAACTTGACCTCAGATGGTAAGTAAACACTCCAACTTTGAAAGTGTACGTCTTGACAGCTCAACTTGATTTCAACTGACAACTAAACACTCTTACTCATTCTTATTGTGTCTCGTGGACGCTCGATACTGGCATGAAATATAAATCTGAAGGTGTCTAGCTGATTATTTTATAAGTTGAAATGTTCAACTATATGGTTCTTATGACATTATAATATGATATTTTCTTGATAAAATATTACAAGATTGCCAAAAAATAAAATAACATAAAAACACATGGTAAATTTCATTATCAATCCGTTGTAGTCTAGTTGGTTAGGATACTCGGCTCTCACCCGAGAGACCCGGGTTCAAGTCCCGGCAACGGAACTTTTTTTCAGCATTTTCTCTGTTTCATTTTACTTGTCGTATTCTTTTTCAGCGTCGTGAAAAGAACGTCAGATTCAGCAAGAAAATAATCAACATATCTAATGCAGTCCGACAAGTGGAGGGTGGAATGTACACAAACCTTACCCCTACCTTAGCGGGATAGGGAGGTTATTTTCGATAGACCCTCGGCTCAAAAGAAAAGAATAAATCGTATCAGGGTGCGAGGATATAAGACAACAAAATAACATATTGGATAGCATGTCTATAAATAGACAGTGAAATGTCAGTAAAGTTGCAACTTCTTTGCTTCCTTATGCCTGTACTCGTGTCAGATCCTCTAAAAATGTATTACTTTTAGACAATCCCACACACCCTCCTTGGCATTTTTGAAGAGTCCGACCAATATAACTTTCGACTTCATTTTGCCTGCAGTTGTAGTAATGGTTGTTCCATTTCAACTGAACCTACTAATACAAATACATATACTTTGTGATCTCTAATCTAACTATATCAATGGAGACAACCCAAAAACTAAGAAATAGATCCCGGGGCATCCTTTTTCATCGGGCTATAGCTGCCGTAAATGTAAGAGCCAAATCCCCAGAATGTAATAATCAACGAGAGGATCTTGAAACCGCTCATAGGATCATGCAACAATATCACGGCTGCAACGCTAGTAATTGGCACTCTTACCGCGTTAAGTACACCAGCCATGACAGTGGAGGAGAGGAAAACAACTGCGGTGGCTCCCAAGACTCCCAACTGGAAAGTGATAATCCCCCAAATAATAACTGAGTAATACGCGTTTTCCCCACCCTCGAATGTAGTTGCCTCGTATTTCATCCCATGGAAACCGTCACTCACAACGAGTCCGATTGTTGTAAATATAAAGCCGAATAGGGAAACCATGAGTTGCTGCTCAAGAACAACAAGGAAAGACCTTTTACCAAGTAACTTGACGAAAACTATCTCAGACAAGGCGAAAATAAGACCGTGTAGTGCAGATCCCAGGATATCCCACACGAAACCTACAACATACTGACGATCAGTGATGTATCCATACCTGTCTGAACTAGAATCAAGAGCAATAATCGTCATGGCAGCAGTAATGATCACGATAGAATTGATAATCGACAGATTCATAGTGTTTTTCACGAGAAGATATCCGAATAGTGCAGAAAACACCAGTGAAGTCGAGGCTACAAGAGCAGCAGTTGATGCTGGCAGGTAGGCATAGGCATATGCATACATGAGGTTATCGGCAGCAGTCAAGAATCCCAATACAACATAAGATAAAGTAAGTTTTAAGTCAAGTGGCGTCGGGAACACTTTAAGAAAGAAGTACGAAGGAATTAGGACTATCGCGATTAGAGGCCATCCTGCAACTGAAACCCATGAAATTATCCACTTGCTCTTTCCACCATTTGCAAAATATATACGGGACAAGAGACTAGAAGCGGGGAATGCAACAAGCATCCCCATGCTACTTAGAAACAGAAGAATCCAGTGTGAAATTGGTTTGCTGTAATACATTTCGCAAAGCATGGTCCAATAAGCTGATATATATTGCCATACTGACTTTGGTGGCGCTTCATCCATTATTTCCTCTACAAGAAGCCATTTGTCATAGAGAAATGTCAATTTTCAAAAAAAAAAAAAATGATACGAGGAAAAGAGTATTTGATCATAGGAATAAAACAACAAATGACTAATAAGTAGCATTCAATATAAAAGAGAAACCGAAACATGGCGTAAAACAACCATACAACAACAACATATGCAGTATAATCCCACAAGTGGGGCCGGGGAAGGGTAGAGGAGTACGCGGACCTTACCCCTTCCTTCACAGGTAGTTGACATAAAACAACTACAACAACAACAACAACAACATACCCAATATACTCCCACCAAGTGGGGTAGTTGACATAAAACAACTACGATCACAAAATGCTCGACACCCTGGAAGTACCTCACTTTTTGAACTTCCTTAGCTTCTTTGGTACATAACTACCTTATGATCTATGCATAAAGCACATTTGTACAGGTATCTTCTGAAAGTGAGGATATGCAAATGAATAACCACTTAATACTTACGGATTTGAATAAATATGGATATTGGCAGTCAAAATCGTATAGCAATCAACGTAAAACTAAACGTTTCAGCTGCCGAACCACGGATAGAATGTGAAACTCAATATATGCTCTGTGTATTTAGATACTTCTCCTCAGGTCGAAACCAGTAGCTCTGGTTCAAACCCTATATATGTCTTACGAAATCCATTGAATATAGAAACCAATAACTTCAAAGGACTACATCCCGAACTCATACTCTTTGAATCCTATCTCCACCTCCGCCTATCGGCCCTATACTTAATTTCTGCCAAGGCGGGAGGATCCGTAAAAAGTCGCTGAAATTGACAATAAGCAACAGTGTCGCAGCTCCCGGATCTGGAGATCCCTATTATCGAACTCGAGCTCCAATATTTGTTCAAAATGTCTTCGTTTCCGTGTAGGAGCAAACTCTCCAAATTTATGACCAACATTTCCTTCAGTAATCTTACAACTAACAGGTCAAACTTATCGTACACAACTCTTATCTACGACAAGCCTTAGCACTTCTCCTTATGAACTCTTCGCTCTATCTGTCGGTGCTCTAGCTGTCCGAAAGCCAGGAGCAGCTACTGGTCTGGACTGATCATAAAGAAAGAAGCCAACAGCCCGTTAGAGAAAGGCTTGCGTTTTCGATAGCTCAGGGTTAGGTATCCATTGCCATAGGTCCTAGAGGTTTGAAACTTTTACCAGACAACTATACTGCAAACAATTTTACCCTCCATTAGGAAGTGGTCCCGAAACTATCCCCGTCTTCGTTAGTCCAAAAGGGAAATTCTGAGCCTTCGATACCACTTTTTAACAGAGGATAAAATTGTTCCATTCCGTATAGTCTAGGAGCAGTTTTCAACCTTCGCCATAAATTCATTTACGGAGCTTTATTGAGCTCCTAGTCAACAACAACAACAACAACAACAACATACCCAGTGTAATCACACAAAATAGGGTCTGGGGAAGGTTGGTGTATGCAGACCTTACTCCTACCTCAGAGGTAGAGAGGTTGTTTCCGATAGACCCTTGACTATTAAACTCCTAGTCAGTTTCCGAACTAAGGAATGCCAAACTTATTTAAGCAAAAAAAAAAAAAAAAAAGAATTATAGGATGTCAATTTCTCCATAATCAATAACTTCATCAATTGCACTTAAATCTCTAATCTAAGAAGGTGAAAGGGGGCTAATTATTTAATTCTTATTCTTTAAGCAATCAAATCTTACCTGCCAACAATTAAAAAATTCAGCAAGAAAAATGACAAGTACTGTCTGTCATTCAACACACAAGAAAAACACCCAAGTGCTAAATATCAAAACTTGAACTCAAATTTTCAAGAAACAACAACACACCCAGTGTAATCCCACAAGCGGGCTCTGGGGAGCGTTGTAGCAAGGTTGTTCCGATAGACCCTCGCTCAAAAGAAATGTAATAACAAGTGTAGCAACAGATTTATATATGGAGAAAAAAAAAACTTCGTGATACCTAAATCATAATACTAGAAGTACGACAACACTCAGATTACCTACTAACCTTTTACTCTAATCCTCGACCTCCACATGCTATTCAACACACAACAAAAGAAACACCCAAGTGCTAAAAATCAAAACTTGAATTCAAATTTTCACGAACCAGCAACAACAACACACCCAGTGTAATTCCACAAGCGGAGTCTGGGAAGCTTAAGATGTATGCAGACCTTACAATAGACCAAGTGTGGCAACAAATACTAATACAAAAAAGGCAGTCCGGTGTACTAGAACTCCTGCTACACGCAGGGTCCAAAGAAAGGCCCAACCACAAGAGTTTCAACAACAACAACAACATACCCAGTATATTCCCACATAGTGGGGTCTGGGAGGGTAAAATGTACGCAGTCCATACCACTACCCCCGACTGGGGTAGAGAGGCTGTTTCCGATAGACCCCCGGCTCAGGACCAAGGACCATCCTTCATACCAAACACGCCCTAAATATAAAACAAATCCAAGCTGAATATAAAACAAATCCAACCACAAGAGTTTATTGTATGACAATCTTACCTCACATTTCTAAAAGAGCCTGTGTCTACGAGTTGAACCCGTGACCTCTTGATCACACGACAACAATACCAATAATGCAACTAAATGTACAACAACACTAATTACCTACTAATCTTCTACCTTAATCCTCGACCTCTATCTATTATTAAAACACACAAGCAAACATACCCCAAGTACTAAAAATCAAAACTTTGAAATCACAATTTCAAGAACCATAGTAGGATTTTCAAGAAAAGACAAGAAAAATTATCTTTAACAAACCCAACATACCCACAGAGCAAGAAAGCTGAAAAAAGTTCAGAACTTTACAGGGATCTTCACACAAATAGTCAAACAGATTTACGGTTTACTTTTTCTAGCAGATATACATACATTATACAGTGATTATACACACTCATATACACTATTTTTAATTTAGTCAGTACCTGGAACAGAAACAAGCAATGATTGCTGCATGACCCCAAATTCAGTGGGAGGAAAACGGGTCGGGTCAAAGGAAATTCCGGGTCAGCCCGAATTGCAAATGGGGTCTTTGAGATGACAAATATTAAGCAAGGGGACAAGAATTTATGGTAACAAATCATATGCCAAATTGTGGGTACTGTGTTATGTGGTCCACAAATGCCACATTTCATGTTGGCTGGGTTGGTGGAGTTTGTTGGCATTTTTCTATATAATACTCCCTCCGTTTTATAATAAGTTAATTGTTGAATTTTGACATACATATTAAAAAAATAAAAAAAAAAAATAAAAAAAAAAATTTATCATGTTTTTCCCTTTTTATTCTTTTCAAATTTCAAAACCTTAATAATGATACATCACTCTCAATGCACATTTAATGGAGGGTAAATTTGGAAAAAATTTCAACATCTACCTTAAATTGTGAATCATTTACTTATTTTAAACACTAAAAAATACTCCAACAATTCGTTTATTCTGGAACGAAGGGAGTAGAAGAGAAGGTTTAGACATGCCTAGGCTGCTTGCTCCGTGATTTTACTATATCACCCCTAATTAATTATTATAAATTATTTATCTATTAAAAAATTAATAATATTTAATTAGAAGGTAAAGTAGACATTTATGACATGTCTGCTTCAGATGCTTTAACCGTGATTTTACTAGATCACCCATAATTAATTTTTATATATCATTTATGTATTAAAAAATTAATACTATTAAATTCGTAATTTTACTATACTCTCTTAATTAATTATTATAAGTCAGTTATGTACTAAAAATTAATAATATTTAATTAAAAAAGGTAAAATAGATATTTATGATATATCTACTTCAACAATGATTTTATCATATCACTCCTAATTAATTATTATAAGTTATTTATGTATTAAAAAATTAATAATATTTTATTAAAAAGGTAAAATTTACATTTATAACATGTCTGCTTCAACTACTTCAATCGTAATTTTACTAAATATCACCCCTAATTATTTATTATAAGTCATCTACATAAAAAACTAATAATATTTTATTAAAAAAAGTAAAATTTACATTTATAACATGTCTGCTTCAGCTACTTCAATCATAATTTTACTAAATATCACCCCTAATTATTTATTATAAGTCATTTAATTATTAAAAAATTAATCATATTTAATAAAAAAGGTAAAATTTACAAAATGATAATTAACTCTTGATGTTTTAAACTAATTCGACGTCTTATATGAGGTCTACTTAAATTTTTTTCACAAGTATTTTTTTTATAGTAATATTGCGATATCACATTTAGTCAGTTGTTGTAAGTCATTTAAGACATGTCTATTTTGCTGCTTCAATTGTGGTTTTACTAAATCACCCCTAATTAATTATTATGGTCATCAAAGCATTGTGCCGCTTAAATTGAAATAGAAAAAGTATTATAAATCACAATAATTAAAATTTTAAATTATTTAAAAAATATAATTGATTATCGATGATACAAAAAATTTGACAAGGAGAGTAACGTATATTATTTAAAAATTACATAAAAAGTATTATAAATTACAATAGTTAACAACTTAAAATATTTAAAAATAATTTAATCTGTTATATATTTTAAAAAGCATGTAAAAAAGATATAAATCACAATAATTAATAACTTAAAAAATTTAAAAGATATAAAATATTTGATTGATTCTCAAAATTATATTAGTGTCGCTTAAATTGGAATAGAAGAAAAGTATTATAAACCACAATAATTAAAAACTTCAGTTATTTAAAAAATATAATTGACTATCAATGTCACAAAAGTTTGGACAAGAAGAGTAACGTATATTATTTGTAAATTACATAAAAAAAATATGCATGACTAAATAACCCTTTAGCCCCCCCACCCCACCCCAACACCCGTCCATCCCTTCCCCACCCCCACCCCACCCTAGCGCGTCCCCTCCTCCCCCCACACCCTACCCAGCACCAGCCCCACCCTACCCCAACCCCGTCCCCTCCTCCCTACCCCACCCCACCCCAACACTCTTCCAGCCCCCCCTCCCTACACGTTCACTTTTTATTTTTAATTTTAATTTTTCCTCTCAATTAAATTCTTTTTTTAATTAAAATTTAAATTTGAATTTTTTTTTTTTGGGGATTAAAATTTAAATTTAAATTGAAAGTGAGTGATAGTGAATATTGAAAAAAATTAGTGAATTTCTCTTGAAAAAAATTAAACTTTTCGTGAATTTCTTAAAAATATTCAAATATAAAAATAAAAAATTAATTATGTTTGTATATATGAATTTATAGAAAATTTTTTAAATTAGTTGGAGAAGAATTTTAATTATTTGGAATGAATTTGATGTTTAATTTGTGAGCAAACATAAAAACATGATTATTCAAAAATTTCTACAATTTATAAAATTTTCTTATTTATTAAATTAATTTTAATATTTAATTTGTTATGTAGCATTTTAAAAATGACTTAGACTTTAATGTAATATATTTTTTACTTTTATTTTAAAATGACGCGGCAGACGTGTCAGACGTGGCAGGTGACGTGGCAGCTGACGTGGCAGCTGACGTGGGGGAGAGTGTGTTATACTCACCAAAAAAGGGTTTAAAATGTTGCTTTTTAGTGAGTTCAGGGGTCCAGATGACAAACATGTAAGTATAAGTGTCCAACTTACAAAACCGAGATAGTACAGGGGTCCAGAAGGTTATTTTGCCTTCATAAATAGAACAACTAAATTGAACAAATATTTTTAAAAAGAGAATCAACTAAAACAAAACGGGAAGAGTAATTATTGGCTGGTCATTTTATCATAGTACTAAAAAGTAATTAAGGGTAAAATAGGAAAACAAAAAATTGTCTTTTCTTGATATATCAAAAATGATAAGTAAAAATGAAAATCTAATTAAAAAATACGCCAACTAAAAGCGAACTGGAAAATATACTCCCTACGACGTATTTTATGTGACACACTTTTCATTTTAATTCATTCAAAAAAAATATCACCTACAATAATTAGAAATAATTTAGTCTTAAGATTCTCTGTTTATTTATAATGAAATGATTTATAGTTACATAAATATTTAAGGATTGCTTTGGACCACAAGTTTTAGGACCCATTTGGCCATAGATTTCAAGTAGTTTATGGATAAAAAAAAAACTTGACAAATAATGTTTAGCCATATAATTTGTTACTATTTGACAAATAATCAAAGTTTTCAAATACTAAGAAAAAATAAAAAAAATAATGTTTGTGCCAAATTTTATATTTTTGAAAACTTTTAATAGTAAAATATGTTTTCCAAATAATATGGCCAAATATGTGGTAAAACTTTACCAAATATTCACCAAAAAATAATTTGTCAAAAATATTTGAAAATTTATGAACAAACGCTAGCTTAAAGTCTTTATTTTTCTTAAACAACTAGTCAAGTCAAAGAATGCCACATAAAATGAGATGGAAAAGTATATAATTGTTGACTATTCCTCTGCCTCAATTTATGTGATGTCATTTGAATTGATAGAAAATTTCGAAAGAAGAATGGACTTTTAAAATTTATAATCTATAATAAGTTGTAGAAAAATCGTCTTTCGAAACTATGATCTATAAATTATCTTCTTAAGGGAGAAATGAATATTTAAAATTAAATTATTATTAAATATAAAAGAAATTTCATTCTTTTTTAGACTGACTAAAAATAAAGTGTTAGCTGACTAAAAAAAAATGTAACACATAAATAATTGATAAGAGAAAGCATTATATAATTATCGTGTTGTTTCTTTTTCTTATGTGTACTATTATTTATTACAGAGTTATACTACTATTATTATTATTATTATTATTATTATTATTATTGTTATTATTATTATTGTTGTTGTTGTTGTTGTTGTTGTTGTTGTTGTTGTTGTTGTTGTTGTTGTTGTTGTTGTTAATTATTGTTATTAAATGTCAGATGAATTTCTTAAAAAAATAGTGTAGATGCTTCTGTGTATGTATATTTGACTACCTTTTTAAAGCTATTTTTTATGTTTGACTAATTAAAATGTTGATTTTGTCATTGCTGATGCTTTTATGAAATTGTACTAATTTATTAGGATTAAATCATAAATTAAGATGGAATTCTATATTAATTATTTATAATCTAGTCATATAAATTTGCAAAAGACATGTGTCATATGTTTATTCGTTGTTATTATTATAAATCTCAATTACGAGGAAAATTTTAATAAAGAATGAAACGTGTTTAATGTTTTTTTTTAAGCTCCAAGTGTTAGAAGAGTTTTGATTTAAGCTTATTTATTTAATTTCAACCTTTTGATTTGCATCATAAACACGTTTTCTAAAACATATTTTTGTCGTGACAAAAAAGGAAAATATTTTACTCCAAAAAATTTCAAGAAAGCAATTTTTCAAGGAAAATGAGATTGAAATGATTTAGACATGTAATGAGGAGATGCAGGGCTGTCCCTAGGGCCGGAGCTACACTTTGCCGAGGGGGTTCATCCGAACCCTTTTCGACGAAAAATGTGAACCCCATTTGGCGATTTTTTTTACTATTTATACATAATTAAAATTATTTTTTATGTATATATAGTAGATGTTGAACCCCCTTCGATTAGTTCGTATGTTTACTTCTGAACCCCCTTAACGAAAATTCTGACACCGCCACTGGCTGTCCCAGTACGGAGGTGTGCGGAGTTTTGGCTATGGATGGATTCAAGAGAGGTAGAGGTAAATCGAAAAAATATTAGAGAGGTGTGATTAGATGGGATATGTTACCGTTATAATTTATCGAGGATATCATCCTAGATACAAAAGTATGGACTCTGGACGATGCGAATTAGGGTATTAGAGGTTAGAGGCTAGCTAGTACATATTTATGGAGCCTTTTAATTTAGGTATTAGAGTTTCCTGATCTTACTAATTGAAACAAATATCTCATTCTATTCTTTCCAATAAAAATTATGAAGCTAGCTTCTGATCATAGATTTTCAAATATTTTTGGTAAATTATATTTGGATGAAGATTTGGGTGAAATTTCACCATGTGTTTGGACCATAGTATTTGAAAAATATATTTGATTTCATAAAAATTGAAATTTGGCCCTAATATTAGTATTTTCTAATATTTGAAAACTTAAGTTATTTGTCAAGAATATTTGTTAACTAATGACAAATTATATGAGCAAATATTATTTATATATTACTTTTTTAAATACTATTTAAGAAATCTATGACCAAAGACTAGGAAGTTGGCATTTGGGTTAAATACCCAATTTCAAATTCAAAAACATTTTCAAAAACCTTATATTTTTTTGTCTTATTTTTATGCCTTTGGAAAATTTTAATAGCTCAATTAATTAACTACTTAAATTTTCAACGAATTTGCTCACAAAGTTAAACATATGTATTTTCTTTCAATGTTTATTTTCAGTGTTGATGCTACACTAATTTATTGAGAGTGGGTCATAAATTTTTATATTGATTAATACGTGCCATAGAAGTGAAGATGAGTAAGAATGAATCTTGCATGTTTTCAATAAGAATGATTCATGCATGTTTTCAATAGCCAACTGATAAATTAAATAATATTTTTTTTCAGAAAAAAAGTACAAAAAAAAATAAAAAAATCAATTGAGGAAACATCTGACAGACCCAAGGGCTACATACTTCTTCATTCTTTAATGAGAGATCTCTGAATTCTGAAATATAAAATCGCCTCTGATAAAGAATACTTTTACTTACATGGTGGTTCTATGCTTGGAATGCCTGTTCAATGCTCACTATCCGCTTTATTTTTTGGGATCCCCATGAACAACTTTTCTGAATTCTGAAATATAAAATCGCCTCTGATAGAGAATGCTTTTACTTACATGGTGGTTCTATGCTTGGAATGCCTGTTCAATGCTCACTATCCGCTTTATTTTTTGGGATCCCCATGAACAACTTTTTAGTAGTCTTGTACGTGTTTGTTCCGCACCTTTCTTTCCACATAGAAGGATCATGGATTCTCCCAATATGCATATCTGGAGTGCAACTGTTTAGTAGGCAAGGATCGAAATGAATGGATCCCAGCTCAAATTTCTGACCTATTTGTTTCGGGAGTTGGCATGAAAATTGAAAGTCGGATCGAACCAAACTAAATCGGTGCTTTAGTTCTTCAGTTTGGTTTCAGTTTTTTTTTCTTCCAAAAATTCAGTTCTTTGGTTCGATGTTCGGTTTAAAGGTTATGGTATTTAGTACCCCGAAAACTTTTATTAAAATATTTTTAAAAGACATTCTAAATGGCAAAATTTTAGAAATAACTTTAGGAAATAAATAAGGCGACATAGTTAATGTTTGTATAATTACAAAACATAGCTATAGTTTAGTAGCTACTCTAAACTGAGAATGTATATGAGCTTCAAAACTCACTTTGTATAAAAATACAAATATAATATGAACGGTGAACCCTACAACAACAACAACAATATACCCAGTGTATTCCCACATAGTGGGGTCTGGAGAGGATAGAGTGTACGTAGACCATATCACTACCTCAGGTGAAGTAGAGAGTCTATTTTCGATAGACCCCGGCTTGGAACCGATAACAGTATAACAAATACAAAAGATAAATATAATATGAACCCTAAAATTAGAAATTTGTATATGAGCCATGAAATTCGCTTAAATATACATATACAAACATGTATGATCCTAATATTTGGCCTAAGTATACAAGTACAAAATAAGTCTAAATTTAGTCATTCAATCTAAACCTTAACTGTAAATAACAATTATTTAAAGGACAAATTACATAATACCATACCTTAATTAACCATTATTAATTAAAATTTTAATCTCTTTAAATAATAATAAAAATCGCGAATTATAATTTATATCCCCAAATGATCGGATACATCTCTGAACAAGCAATAACAACAATTAGAACAATAACAATAATCCACGACAACAACACCTGAGTGGATCTGGTTGGTTTGGGGGGAGGGGGCTGGAGCCATTTTCTAAGTCAATGGGTGAAATGGCGTGAATCACGGATATTTTACGACTTTCGGTGGATGTTAGCCCACGATTCGGGTGGTGGTCCCAAGCCCTGAACCGATTTTGAGGGAAAACCATTAGGCGGCCCACCGACGGCCTATTGAGTGAATTTGGTTGATTTGGCGAGATCGATAAAGCCATTTTCCAAGTCAAACGGGCGAAACGATGTGAATCGCGGTTTGTAGCGAAGTTCTATGGGTGTTAGCCCACGATTCAGGGGGCAGGGGGTGGGCTTGGACAAAAATCATCGAGTGGTCTATTCAGTGGATATGGTTGGTTTGGCGAGGCCGATGGAGATATTTTCCAAGTCAAATGGGCAAAACAACGTGAACTATGAATTTTTTGCAACTTTTAGTGGGAGTTAGATCACCGTTTAAGGGGTGGGCTCGAACCCAAATTTTGGCAAAAATTAACAAGCGGCCTCTCGACGGCCTATTGAGTGGATCTGTTTGGTTTGATGGGGCCGATGGAGCTTAACAGGCGAAATATTGCGAACATATCATTTTTGGCTCATTTCGATGGGTATTAGCCCACGATTGTAGGAGTGGGATCAGGCTCAATTTGGGGAAAAAATTAACAGACGGCCCCTCAGAGGACTGTGGAGCGGCTCTAGGTGGTCCGGCGGGGCTAGTGGGTGTTAGCCCATGGTTGCGGGGGTGGGCCTGGGGCTCGGGCTCAATTTGAGGTGAAAATCAACAAGCGGCCTCTCTGCGGCCTGTGGAGCGGTTCTAGGTGGTCCGGCGAGGCTGCTGGGGCTATTTTGGTGGTCAAACGAGCAAAATAGCGCGAACGGGCCATTTTTGGCCCATTTCGATAGATTTTAGCCTCGGTTGCGGGGGTGGGCTCGGGGCTCGAGATCAATTTGGGGCGAAAATCGACAAGCGGCCCCCATGGGCTATGGAGTGGCTCTGGGTGGTCACAGGCGAAACGACGCGAACGAGCCATTTTTTGACTTGTTTCGATGGGTGTTAGCCCATAGTTGCAGGGGTGGGCCTGAGGCTCGGGCTTGATTTTCAATCAAATGCACTTCTAACATCTGTTCTACTTTTGGAAGGACAAAGATTGACATGCGGTCCCACAGTGGGTTATGGAGCGACTCTGGGTTGTGTAGTGGGGCCGCTGGGGCCATTTTGGCGGTCAAACGTGTGAAACGGCGTGAATGAGCTATATTTAGCTTATTTCGGTGGGTCTTAGCCCACGGTTGAGGGGTGGGCTCGAGGCCCGGGTGAAAATCGAGTTAGGTCTTAGATTATTGATTCAAACTTTTTGCAACCACTTTGCGCTTTTCATTAAAATATTATATAATATTTCCTCCATTTCTTTTTATATGCTCCTTTTAAGTTAGGCACACCCCTTAATAAAGTCCTCACTTTTAAAAAATAAAAAATAATTTTACCAATATATCCTTAATTAAGTTTGTTCCTCTTTTCAAATTAGTAATTAAATACATTGCAAGAAAAATTTCTCAATTAATGGTCTTGACAATTTGAACAAGGGTATAATAGGAAAATATTGATCAAATATTCTTGAAATATTAAATGAGCACTTATTGACACAAGATATACGTGGAAAACAGGTACGCACGACTAGTAAATAAAAATTAAGTAAGATAAAAAGGTCAACCAAATATAGAAGGTGAAAGAAGATAAAAAAAGTAGTTGTAAATTGGCGAAAATTTAAACCTTCATAACTTTGCACTCGAATGTCCATTTGAGGTATTTTTTTTAATTTGCGTATTTTTTCAAGATCTTTATGAACAAACTGCCGTAAGGCGGTTTGGTTGAGCTAATTTTCTACAAATCAACTTTTATCTCATTCAATCGACACTTTCCCCCAATTCCATACGTAATTTTCATTCTTATTTAGCCAAAAAAGTAATGAAAAGTAAATGATTTGAAGATCAAAATAGCATGGTAAGGCGGATGTGAATGTCAATTTAAACATTTGAAAGTCAATTTTCTAAAATGAGGTAGATAGAATAAGTGAACAACGCCCCAAGCTACCATGGGCCATGGGCATATTGCACCGGGTACCAAAGGCCCCAAGGCACCATGGGCATCGGTGCCATTTGGGTGGTCAAACGGGTAAAACGGCACGAATGGGACATTTTCAGGCTAAATCGGTGTGCTATAGCCCACAGTTCTGGGGGTGGGCCGGAGGTTCGGGCATGGTGTGGGCCGAAAGTCGAACAGGGCATGCTAGGGAGGTTGGGGAGCGTCCCAGTGTGGTTCGTTTGGGAGGAAAGTGCCATTTGGATGGTCAAACGGGCGAAACGAGATGAATGAAGCATTTTCAGGCCAAATCGATGTGATATAGTCCACGGTTCCGGGGGTGGGCCTGGGGTTCGGGTGTGTTGTGGGACAAAAATTGACCGGGGCATGCTAGGGAGGTTGGAGAGCATCCCAGTGTGGTCCGTTTGGGTGGGCGGTGCCATTTGAGTAGTCAAAAGGGCTAAACGGCGCGAACAGAGCATTTTCGGATCAAATCGGTGTGCTATAGCCCACGGTTTCGGGGGTGGCCGAGCCATAAATAAAATTACGGTAAAGTATCGTTATCCTATTCCTAGGTTAGATGATATGCTTGATGAACTAAATGGCTCTTGTGTGTTTTCTAAGATTGATCTTAGGAGTGGATATCACCAAATCTGTACACATCCGGGTGATGAATGGAAGACCGCATTCAAGACCAAGTTTGGTCTATATAAGTGGATGGTCATGCCATTCGATCTTACTAACGCTCCTAGTACCTTTATGCGGCTAATGAATCATGTGATGAAGCTGTTTATTGGCAGGTTTGTAGTTGTGTACTTTGATGATATTTTAGTTTATAGTAAGTCCCTTAATGAACATGTATTGCATCTAATGAGTGTGTTTGATGTTCTTAGGAAAGAAAAGTTGTATGCTAATAGTGAAAAATGCTCCTTTGGTGTTGATAAAGTTGTGTTTTTGGGAATTGTTGTAAGCTCGAGGGGAGTAGAGGTAGACGAATCCAAGATAACCGCCATTAAAGATTGGCCAACCCCTACAACCATGGGTAAAGTTTGGAGCTTCCACGGGTTGGCAAGTTTTTATAGGAGGTTTATCAAAGGATTTAGTACCTTTGCAGTCCCCTTGATCGAAATCATCCGAAAGGACCAACCTTTCAAGTGGGGTGAAGTGCAATCTAAAGCCTTTAAGACCTTGAAAGATATGCTATTTTTGTCACCATTGTTTTAGTTGCCTAACTTTGACAAGATGTTTGAAATAGAATGTGATTCTAGCAAAATGGGCATACGCGCGGTTTTGATGCAAGAATTGAAGCCCATAGCTTACTTTAGCGAAAAGCTCAAAAGAGCAACTCTAAACTACTCTACGTATGATTTGGAGTTGTATGCCTTGGTTAGAGCGTTATGCAATTGGCAACACTATCTTTGGCCCAAGGAATTCTTAATCCGAACGGATCATGAATCTTTGAAGCACCTTCAGGCACAAGACAAACTTAGTAAATGGTATGCCAAATGAATTGAATTTCTTGAAACCTTTCCCTATGTGATTCAATACAAAAGGGGTAAGGATAATGTGGTAGACGATACATTATCTAGAAAGCATATTCTTGTGTCTACTTTATCGTCCAAGCTAATGGGGTTTGAGAGCCTCAAGTCTTTATATCTCGAGGACCCTTACTTCGCTCCTATCCGTAAGGAAAGTGAAGCCATGGGTATGGAAAGGAGGCCCTCAGATTCTAGTCCTTATGTCGTGTTTGATGGGTACTTGTTTTGGGGAAGATGGTTGTGTGTACCTTCTAGCTCTTGGAGCGAGTTGTTTGTGAGGGAAGCACATGACGGCGGTCTCATGGGTCACTTTGGAATTGATAAGACCCTCGAAATATTTGAGGAACAATTCTATTGGCCAAGGATGCGCAAAGATATTGTAAAAGTTTGCGGCCAATGCATGGATTGTAGGAGTGCTAAGTCTAGGATCCTTCCTCATGGGTTATACACCCCGCTTCCCACTCCATTATGTCCGTGGTTTGATATTTCTATGGATTTCGTGTTGGGGCCGCACAGACTTGAAGGGGTCGGGATAACATCTTTGTTGTTGTTGACCGTTTCTCCAAAATGGCGCACTTTATCCCTTGCAAAAATAGTGAAGATGCGGCTAGTGTAGCTTCTTTGTTTATTAAACATGTTAAGTTGCACTGAATCCCAAAGACCATTTTAAGTGATAGGGACTCTAAGTTCCTTAGTCACTTTTGAAAGTCAATGTGGGGTAGGCTCGGTACCAAGTTGTTGTTTCTACGTCTTGCCACCCACAAACCGATGGACAAACAGAAGTAATGAATCAAACCTTGGGTTCTATGATACGTTCCATGGTTAAAGGTAAGTTGACATCTTGGGAAGATCACCTACCTCTCATAGAATTTGCTTACAATCGGGTGATCTATTCAAGCACGGGCACCATGCCTTTTGAATGCGTCTACGACTTCAATCCCCTAACCCCCTTGGATCTAAATCCTTTGCCAAGTGATGTTGTTGTTATCTTAGATGCAAATAAGAGGGCCGAAGCTATGAAAAGCTTACATGAGAAGGTGAGGTTACGACTTGAGAAGAAGAATCAAGAAGTGTCCAAACGAGTCAACAAAGGAAGAAGACACCTTATGCTTGAGCTGGGAGATTGGGTGTGGGTACACCTACGGAAAGACCAATTTCCCAACCAAAGAAAGGGAAATTTTCTGCCACGAGGTGATGGTCTATTCCAAGTTCTTGAAAGAATCAACGATAATGCTTACAAGATCGACTTGCCTTCGTAATACCAAGAGCATAACATGTTCAACATGTGTGACCTCTCACAGATTGATACCATTGAAGATGAAGAATCCGTGAGTTTGAGGTCAAACTCCTCTCAAGATGGAGAGGATGATATGAGTGTCATAGGCTCGAGACCATTTACTAAAAGCCAAGCTCGGGAACTACAAAGACTTCAAGGCGCGTTTATGAAAATGGACGTGGTTGAGCTTGTTGCGAACACGCCAAAGGGAGTGTACACCTTGACATGTGAGGGCTGACCTTAGGTGCTCAAAATACACCCAAGGCTTCCCAAAACACTCCATACCCACCACTCCTTCATTAAGGGTAAAGGGATCCTTTTGCAACACCTTTGTAATAGACTATTTAAACATTTTCTTTAGTCTTGTTCCTTAGTTAGTTTTATTCATATCAAGTGTAACATTGGACATTGAACACCATCTTCCTCTCAAGAAGAGAGTAGACCACCACTTTTGAACATCACAAGTGAAAGGTTCCACTTGTGTTATGAATCAGCTAGAAACGTGAGTTCTTGAGTGAACTGGGTTGCTCTTGGGTTTGCGTAGGAACTTGGTACTTGTTAATATGATTTTTAGAGGTTTTAAAATTTAATATACTCTTTAGTTTCTACATTTCGTATTCTCTTTGTGTCAAGTTACCTATCCTTTATCATTTTTCAATTTGTGTTTGCTTTTTTCATCGTCTTATTGTCTTGTTATTGTGGGTTAAGGTGTGTTGTTGTCTCTCATTTGTGGGCTGTTTGGTGTTGTAGATACTATGTGGTATAAATGGTTCCAGTGGTGGGCCTGGGGTCGGGGAGTGCTGTGGGCCAAAACTCAATCGAGGCGTGCCAAAGAGGTTGGGGAACGTCCCAATATAGTCTATTTGGGTGGGTAGTACCATTTGGGTGGTCAAACGGGTAAAATGTCACAAATGGAGGATTTATTCGGGAAAAATAGGTGTGCTATAGCCCACAATTCCAGGGGTGGGACTGGGGTCCGGGCGTGCTGTGGGTCAAAAATTGACAGGAGCGAGCCAGAGAGGTGGGGGGAGCGTCCCAGTATGGTCCTTTGGGTGGGCGGTGCTATTTGGGTGGTCAAACAGGCAAAACGACACGAATGGGGCATTTTTGAGCCAAATCGATGTGCTATAGACCATGGTTCCGGGAGTGGACCTAGGGTCCGAGCGTGTTGTGGGCCGAAAATCGACCGGGGCATGCCAGGGAGGTTGTGGAGCATTCTATTATGGTCTGTTTGGGTGGGCGGTGCCATTTGGGTGGTCAAACGGGCAACATAGCTCGAATAGGGCATTTTCAGGCCTAATCAAAATGCTATATCCCACGGTTTTGGGGGTGGGCTCAGGGTCCGAGCGTGCTGTGGGCTGAAAATCAATCGGGCCGTGCCAGGGAGGTTGGGAAGCATCCCAGTGTGGTCCGTTTGGGTAGGCGGTGCCATTTGGGTGGTCAAACGGGCAAAATAGTGCGAACGGGCCATTTTGAGACCAAATTGGTGTGCTATAACCCACGATTCTGGGGGTGGGCCCGGGGTCCGGGCTTGCTATGGGTAAAAAATTGATTGGGACGTGTCAGAGAGGTTGGGGAGCATCCCAGTATGGTCCGTTTGAGTGGGAGGTGCCATATGGGTAGTCAAACGGGCGAAACAGCGCGAATGAGGAATTTTCAGGCCAAATCGATATGCTATAGCCCACGGTTCCTGGGGAGGGCCCGGGGTTCGAGAATGCTGTTGGCTGAAAATTATCCGGAGCATGCAAGGGAGGTGATACGGGTCAAAGAGGCATCTTAGCACAAGAGGACATGAAGACGTGAGTAAAGACCCGAGCTTGTGGGGCTGCCCATCCAAGGAACAAACTTTGAAGTGTAGAGAACAAGTCCCACACTCCAAAGTTGTTACTGTTCATCCTCCCATTTGCAAGGGTTTTTGGTCATTTGTAATAAGTTGCCCTAGCTATAAATTTAACCATATTAGGTCATTTTGGGGAGATTTTTGGAGAATATATTTTGTAGCCTTTTTGAGAGTCTTTAGCAAGATGGAATCCTTGGACAAGGTGGAATCCTTGTGTTGATCATTTGCTTAGAAACGGAGATTACTTGGGAATTCTAGTTCCCTTGAGGTCACGTAAGAGATAGGTTTAGGTTGTGTGTTATATTAAAGGTCCAAAAGTGGAATAAGCTTTTGGGTTGTTAATATTATACCATCCCTTTGTCTATCTATCTATCTTTACTTTCTTGTAATCGTTTATCTATATCTAGTGTAATCCGTTTGTGTTCTTGTCTTGTAACCGTGTGTTGTTGTTATTGCATCTTGTTCATCAAGTGTTGTTGCTGTTTTAGTGTGTTTTATTCTTGATATCACTTCCCTTCTTGTTCTTCTTGCGAATCCGAGAGACGTCATCAAAAGGGTCCATAGTTCTTGAACTAGTGGACTGATTTTGGTGTTTGTTTTGTTGTGTTCTTGGGGATTTTGGTATCATTTGGTATCATAGCAAGGCTGGTTGTGTTCCTACACTACCAATCTTAGGTTCACTTGGATGAAGATTCAAAAAAAATAAAAAAAATACTGAAAACTGAAAAATTCCAAAAAATTGAAATCTTGTTCTAGTTCTTGGCTGAATCTGGATTTTGTCGTTGTCTTGGCCGAAAATTTTATTTTTTTGTCTAGATCTAAAAGTCATTTTTTTTGTTTTATTGTTTCTAGTGTTAGTTTCTTCATCACCAACACTCTTGAGTCTAGATCTAGATCTGAGCTTGAAATATTGATGTTGTTGTAAACCAAATTGTGACTGATTGTTGTTGCGGGTTTGAGACTTGAACGTGTGATGAGGTGTTGGTCCAAGGTTTGAATGTGTATGGTGGTTATTGTGTTGTATTTTTAAGCTTGGAAAGGTGTTGTTGATGTTTGGGGTCCAACTTGAACCTTAGAACTTCAAGATTCAAAAATTGTGTTCTTCACATCTTCATCTATTGTTGAAGAGAAAGTGGATGTTTGATCTTGGAAGTTGAAGAAAGAGAGAGTGTATTTTGTTAGTCTTGAAAGACAAATTTCTAAAATTTAAGATCTCTCAAGACTTTTACAACCAATTCCAACCACTCAAAGGACTTTAACAACCACTTTTCCAACAACCTTCCATGATTTAAGGACCATGTTTTAGGAAAATGGTACAAGAAAGTCAAGTCTTCCACTTTTGAATTTGAAAAAAAGGATTACAAGACTTATATTTCTCTCCTAAAACCAAGTCCACCAAAGTCCAAATTGAAAAAAAATTTGACCAAGACTTGAAATTGGACAACAAAAGTAGTGTGGGACTGAGATCAATACGTGGCTGCTACGTTCATCACGTTTTACTGTTCACACAACATACTTAAGCTCAAATTTCAGATTTTGTAGTTTCCTTTTGTTGTTCCTTAGTTTCAATTTCATTGGTTCCAATACTACTTGGCAAACTAGTACTCATCTACTAGATTGTTAGTTAGTCTTTGTGTTCGTTCATTCGTGTTTAGCTTTTGTTGTGTGCTTTTCTCGTTTTTGAGTCGTAGTATTCTTTTTGGTTCAAGTTCGTACATTACTTTTTGAGTCATTTAAAATAAGAATCTAATCCATCCTCTAGCCACAATTGGAACCAAGTGACCTCGTTGGAGTACAAGCGAGTTATCAACACTTGTGAGGCCAATAGAGTGAAAACTTCAAAAGTGTGAGCTTGAGAGTGTGTGGACTGTTTTGATACGTCGTGCGGACTGATTTTTGCTAACCTTTAATGTGTTTGATATTTTTGCATTTTTTTTCAGTAGCTCTTGATAGGTTCAATGGAGAATGAAGAAGAAATTCCTAGTTGGGTTAAATCCATCATGGCAAGGCTTGATGCCATCGATAGTCAAATAATGGACAAAATGAAGGGGAGATTGGAAGGGACGAAAGACTCTCTTTGCAAGAAGTTGAATAACTTGATGGAGCATCAAAGCCTTCCTAATCCAATTTCCGTGAGTGGCCATGCTCCACATGAGTTACAAGGTAATCAAACTAACTTTTGCACTCTAGTGAATGGGGATAATAGCCAACTAAGTGTGAATGATAGTTTGTCTTTAAGTGAGCCGAATGTGCCTTTATTTTGTGATGATAATGTACAACTTGAATTAGTGGATATACTAGTTGATCCACCTAGTGTTGAATCCATTGTGGCAAGTGATAGTACATTGTCTTATGGAAGTCATGACAACCAACTTATGTGTGAAAATGGTGATGTTGAACAAGTTGGCCGATTGACTAAAAATGACCCTCTAGTTGTTTTTGTTGTAGATCATCCTAGCATAGAGGGGATATGTGATTGTATTGGTCGTAGTCTCGGGGAAAGAAAGCATATCCTCTACCCATGTCCATGGATACCCTACCCCTTTGATCCCATTGATCACTTGAGGTGTGATATTGATTCATTTTAAACCATATTCGGGAATGACATGTGTGCATTCTGTGAGCATGATTATGTTGATGCTAAGCATGTCTTGTATGTAATTCGGGTTTCCTGTGATTGATGTATCATTTTTGAGAACCCGGGAGATGTTTGGGTATACTTGAAGTTTGAGACACCTTGGCATAATGCTATGATTCATTACACTAACCCTAACCCTCATACCTTGAGGAACTTGTGTTTGTTTGTCCTTCCTATCATTTTGCAAGGTTCGAATTCGAGGATGAATCCTTTCTAAGAAGGGGAGAATAATACGGGTCAAAGAGGCATCTTAGCACTCGAGGACATAAAGACGTGAGTGAAGACCCGAGCTTGTAGGGCTTCCCATCCAAGGAACAAGCTTTGAAGTGTAGAGAACAAGTCCCACACTCCAAAGCTGTTACTGTTCATCCGCCCCTTTGCAAGGGTTTTTTGTTCATTTGTAATAAGTTGCCCTAGCTATAAATATAACCTTATTAGGTCATTTTGGGGAAATTTTAGAGAATATATTTTGTAGCCTCTTTGAGAGTCTTTAGGAAGGTGGAATCCTTGGACAAGGTGGAATCCTTGGACAAGGTGGAATCCTTGGACAAGGTGGAATCCTTGTGTTGATCATTTGCTTAGAAACGGAGATTACTTGGGAATTTCGGTTCCCTTGAGGTCACGTAACAGATAGGTTTAGGTTGTGTGTGATATTAAAGGTCCAAAAGTGGAATAAGCTTTTGGGTTGTTAATATTATACCATCCCTTTGTCTATCTATCTATCTTTACTTTCTTATAATCGTTTGTCTATATCTAGTGTAATCCGTTTGTGTTCTTGTATTGTAACCGCGTGTTGTTGTTATTGCATCTTGTTCATCAAGTGTTTTTGCTATTTTAGTGTGTTTTACTCTTGATATCACTTCCCTTCTTGTTCTTCTTGCGAATCCGAGAGAGGTCATCAAAAGGGTCCATAGTTCTTGAACTAGTGGACTGATTTTGGTGTTTGTGTTGTTGTGTTCTTGGGGAGTTTGGTATCAGGAGGTTGGGGATCATCCAAGTGTGGTCTTTTTGGGTGGGCGGTTCTATTTTGGTGGTCAACCGGGGGAAACGGCGTGAATGGGGTATTTTTGGGCCAAATCGGTGTGCTATAGCCCAAGGTTCTGGGGGTGGGCCCGGGGTTCAATGTGCTGTGGGCCAAAAATTGACCAGGGCATGCCAGGGATATTGGAGAGCATCCCATTGTGGTCCTTTTAGGTGGGACATGCCATTTTGGTGGTCAAACGGGAGAAACAGCGTGAACGGGGCATTTTTAGACTAAATTGGTGTGCTACAACCCACAATTCCGAGGGTAGGCTCCGAGTTTGAGCGTGCTGTGGGTCAAAAATATATCGGAGAGTTCCAGTGAGGTTGGGAATGTCCCATTTTGGTCCGTTTGGGAGGGCAGTACCATTTGGGTGTTAAACGGGCGAAACAACGCGAATGAGGCATTTTTTAGCCAAATGGGTGTGTTATAGCCCATGGTTACGGGGGTGGGCCCTGGGTCCGGGCGTGCTGTGGGCAAAAAATTGTTTGGGGTATGCCAGGAAGGTTGGAGTACATCCCAGTATGGTCCGTTAGGGTGGGCGGTTCCATTTGAGTGGTCAAACAGGTGAAACAGCACAAACGGGGCATTTTGGGCCAAATCAGTGTGCTATAGCCTACGATTCCTAGGGTGGGCCCGGGGTCTGGGCTTGATGTGGGCTAAAAATTGATCGAGGCATTCCAGGGAGGTTAGAGAGCGTATCAGTATGGTCCGGTTGGGTGGGCGATGCCATTTGGGTGGTCAAACGAGCAAAACGGCACGAACGGGGCATTTTCGGGATAAATCGATGTGCTATAGCCCACGATTTTGAGGGTGGACCCGGGGTTCGGGTGTGTTGTGGGCCAAAAATCGACCAAGACATGCCAGAGAGATTGGGGAGCATCCAAATATGGTCTGTTTGGGTGGGCGGTGCCCTTTGGTAGATCAAACAGTCGAAACGGCACGAGCGGGCCATTTTCGAGCAAAATCGGTGTGCTATAGTCCATGGTTTCGGGGGAGGCCCATGAGTCCGGGAGTGCTGTGGGCCGAGAATCGATTGGGGAATTCCAGGTGGGTTGAGGAGCATCCCAGTGTGGTCCATTTAGATGGGTGGGGCCATTTGGGTGGTCAAACGAGTGAAATGGCGCGAGCTGAGCATTCTCGGGCCAAATTAGTGTGCTATAGCCCACAGTACTAGGGTGAGATCGGGGTTCGGGTGAGCTAGGAAGATGGAGAGCATTCCAGTGTGGTTCGTTAGGGTGGGCGGTACCATTTGGGTGGTCAAACGGGCAAAATGGTGTGAACAAGAAATTTTCAAGCCAAATCGGTGTGCTATAGCCCACAGTTCTGGAGGTGGGCCTAGGTTCGGGTGTGCTGTGGGTCAAAAATCTACCAGGGCATGCTAAGGAGGTTGGAGAGCATCCCAATATGATCCGTTTGGGTGGGCGATGCCATTTGGGTGGTTAAACGGGCAAAACGGAGTGAATGGATCATTTTTGGGCCAAATCGGTGTGCTATATAGCCCACGGTTCCGGGGGTGGGCCTAGGGTCCGGGCGTACTGTGTGAAAAAAATATATTGGGGCGTGTCAGGGAGGTTGGGGTACATCCCAGTGTAGTCCTTTTGGGGGTTTTAGAGATAAATTGATGTGCTATAGCCCACTATTCAGGGGGTTGGCCCGGGGTCCGGGCATGTTGTTAGCCAAAAATTAACTGGGCCATGCTAGAGAGGCTGGTGAACATCCCAGTATGGTCCGTTTAAGTGGGCGGTGCTATTTGGGTGGTCAAACGGGCGAAAGAGCACAAACCATGCGTTTTCGGACCAAGTCAGTGTGCTATAGCCCACGGTTCAGGGGTGGGCTGGGGTCCGAGCGTGTAGTGGGCTTAAAACTAACCAGGGCATGCCAAGGAGGTTGGGGAGAATCCCAGTGTGGTCCGTTTAGGTGGCTGATCTCATTTGAGAGGTCAAACAGGAGAAACAGCGTGAACGGGGCATTTTCGCGCCAAATCGGTGTGCTATAGCCCACGGTTCCTGGGGTGGGCTAGTGGTCATAGCGTGTTGTGGGCTAAAAATCGACCAGGGCTTGTCAGGAAGGTTGGGGGGCGTCCCAGTGTGGTCCGTTTGGGTGGTCGATGTCATTTGGGTGGTCAAGCGGGCGAAACGGCACAAACGGGAGATTTATTCGGGAAAGATTGGTGTGCTATAGCCCACTGTTGCGGGGCTTGGCCCGGGGTACGGGCATGTTGTGGGACAAAATTGACCGGAGCATGCTAGGGAGGTTGGTGAGCATCCCAGTGTGGTCCGTTTGGGTGGCCGGTGCTATTTGAGTGGTCAAACGGGCAAAACAGTACGAACCGTGTGTTTTTGGGCCAAATCAGTGTGCTATATGGCCCACGGTTCAGGGGTGGGTGATAACACTCAACTTACACATCAATTTAGTACAAGACGGTCGTCATCAATATATTTACCCAACTTTAGAGTCGGAGTCGAATCCACGAGGAACAATGTGAGTGGCGATTAAACTAATTTGAAACTATAGCTACAAGTTAAATTTAAACAAATGTTACGAAAAGATAAAATAGGGGGTTTTATCAATTAAATAATAATTAAAGTTTCGACTTGCTTCAGAGCTCAAAACTAAAATTTCAATGGTTCAAATCAGTGATAGAGAGGAACTAGGGTTGTGATCACTATGATTATTAATCCCCATTAAATAATAACTGTAGTATTGGGTTCTCATGACTTGTGGGAACACCAAATTATCAGTTTCGACAGTCCATCTAAGTGTTTCTCAACCTACTTAGGTGTTGAACTTCCTAATTCTCTCGAACTTAGGAAATCATTCTATTCATACATATTTTATCTCAAGTTGATCAATCTTGTTACAACATTAATCATTAGATGAGAACTTAACCTTCCAAATCCTCGTTGATAATTCACTACCTTTAGTTTATTTCTCAGTTCGAGCAAATCAACATAAGGCGGGATCTATTGTTTGCAACCAATAAATAACAATCATAACAAAGAAATTATCAAGATGTCCCGCAATCACTCAAACCCTAACCAACTATTAAATCCATTTAGGAATAATCATAGATCCCACAACCCTAGTTGTGGGTTTTAGTGCCACATGAAAAAGAAATTGATAGCAACAATTATATTCATCATTCAAAGTAATTAAACTTACAAAAGATGAAGTCTGAAGTTGATTCTCTTCCAAGTTCAAGAGAAAATTCCCACAACCAAATCAAAGAGTTGAAAATTGATTTCTAAGTTAAGAGCCCCCAAAGAGAGGTGTCTTTTCCTTTTGGAATGAGTTCCAGCCATTTCAAGATGATCAAGATGATGAATGAAAACCCTAGAACTTGTCCTTAAATACTTTAGCCTAATTATAGAAACAAAATCACAGATCACAGCTTTTTTCTCGGACAGATGACGTCGTGGATGATGGCTTATCAGGAGTCTGACGACTTATCAGGAATGTCGTCAGCTCCTCTTCACTTTTGACAATCTCTGCCTTAGGTTGATGATGAGGCGTGATGACTTAACAAACATATAACGACTTATTAGAATTGTCGTCACTTCTTCACTTCAAATCCCATTCCCTACGTTAGCCTAACGACGAGCCTGACGGCTTATCACACTTCTGACGGTCCATCACAGATGTCGTCATGAATTCCAACAGAAGATTATTCTATGTCTAAGGCCGATGACAACTTTGATAGCTTATCACAAGGTTGACGACTTATCAGATAAGTCGTCAGCTATACTTCCCTCTCTACTTGGTCAGAAATCAACTGTTTTACTTCCATTATTGCTGGTTCTCTTGCATCTTGACTTTTACTGCAATATCAAACAAAAAACAATAAAAAACGACAAAAGTTGGTTAGACTTTGCAATTATTCTCAGTTAAAAGCCTCAAATGTGTTAGCATCTGCTCACATATCTACACCCTTAACTTAAAAAAATTGCTTGTCCTTAAGCAACTAAAACACAACCAAGAGGATACAAAGTACATTCGGCAGTCAACCATCCATATTATCTCAAAACATCTTCACCATCTCCAAGGTCAATTAATTTAAAAAACAACTGTGCATATTATTGAAGAACAACAATGCGACACACAGGAATCAAAATATGGCATCAATTCAGCAACAACAACCATGCATGTACCAAGATTACATTATCCAAACAAGTTAGCAACTAGCAACGTAACCAGTGTGCCCTAACTACAAAGAAGTCCCACTTCACTTATATCAGGCATCACATATGTAACCATAGGGGAAATTAAAAGACGCTCACTCTCAGAATGAAGTTCCAATTAATGTTTGCCAAATACCATAGGCTTGCCCTTATTTTCATTACCAAGATTTTTAGACAGGTCAGCTAGGATCACTATAGGTCTTCTCTTTGGCTTGTAATGTAGGCTAGGGGCTGGTATGATACTCGATGATATTTAAAGTGACTAAGCCTCCTTGGCACTACACTAAATTTTGGGGTCTCACTTATTTACCATTACCAATTCTCTCCTTTCTTGATCACACATACTCCGAATGGGTGCGGTCTTTTTGACAATCATTTCTTTTTTTTTCATAAATTTTCCTTTCTTATTCTTTTTCCACCGCACCCAGCTTTTTATTCTTTTCTTTTATTCTAATTTTCTTCATACTCATTTTACATCACGCACCCCTATGGTAGCCACCCTCAACTTAGGCTATTTGCCTAAGTCAAAGTGCACAATGTCCAAAGAGGACTAGGGCCAAAATAGGTTCGTTGTGATACAAATGGGAAGGTGATAGGTATAATAAAAAAAATAGGCATTCAGGCTCAAAATCAGGATCAAGGAATATTATTTACACATGGAAGGTCATTTAGGCTAAAAGTAAACTAATATCAACAACGACTTATGATCCTTTCCTATCCGCTATCCTACAACCAAGGCAAGACCAACTGGGCAAGTTCTGGATTTAACACAAAACGGAAACTAGGTAGTATCTCTCACACATATGGTACAAAGGTACATCACAAGATACTACCCATTTGGTTCATGCAATTGTTAGCAGTGATTATCGTGTCCCTAGTACTAATGCCATAAAAAGATTCACAGTAGTCACATACAAATGCATATCACACAGTTATAAAATAGACCAATGGAGAGGTGTTCAAAAATCAACAAAAACATGTTAACTACCTAAGGTACTTGTATTTCTCCTAGTCAACTACCACATTTCACAACAAATCACAATACGCCTAAATATGCCGGCTCTACTAGGAACAAGACTCCGGGGAAAAGAAGCACGACAACAAAAACCCTAAGAGTACATCAACACCCACAAGTAGCCCCACCCTCAACTTAAAATCATGCAATGTCCCCAATGCGTCAAATCAAAACAAGAGAGTTAGAAATATACCTGTGACACCATGGGTGCAAAGATCTTATGTCAATCACATAATACGAATACAAACAACAAAATACCTTTGGTTGCCTCCCAAGCAGCGCCTAATTTAGTGTCGCGGTACGACCCAACTCAGCTTTTTCCTCCACCTTGAGGATATGAATTTCACCCCCAACTTAGAGTCTATCTTCTTTCCTCGTTCGTAGGGGGGTGGTATAAAAATTAAGAAGTCGAGTAATGTATTGAGCGTGGTAAACCACTCGACCTTAAAGTGAGGTATGTTTTTATGTTGCTTGTCTAATGTAAAATCAAGAATTTAGGATTCTTGTTCCTCATCACTCTTCTACTAGTTTAAATGATTCCACATACAAGATATCATCTAAACATAATGTAGAAAAGTGCTTTGAATGAGGCCCAATCAATCCTACTTCAAAATTTACACTATCTACTACACACTCACTTTTATTCACCTTCTCGACATCTTTACTTCGAATTGGACCAGAGTATTTATTAGAGATTTTCTTTGTTTCTTCTTTTGCCTCTAGCACCATGTCCTCAATCTTGGAATCATCTCTCATGGTTGGTTGGGAAATCACTGAGGGTTGCTCAACATCAAGATCAACATCAATATAGGGTTCTTGCTCCTCATCTTCACACTCTTCCATTATTTTAAATGATTCCACAGACAAGATATCATCTAAACATAATATAGAATAATGCTTTAAATGATTGACCTCTATATCTATATCCTCATTAATGATTGGCTTCATCTCTTGACATATATCACATATTATATCATACGTTTCTTTATGGAGATCCAACATTCGTTGAAACATAGCTTCAATGTCACTCTTCCCAGTGCTTCGTTCTTCCTTTTCTTGACCATAAGACCTATCAAACTCATAAGAAGAACTAGAATTTGGGTTAGCACAATAGGGGGAGGGGGCATTTGGGAAATTACTCCAATGTCCATCTTGACCACCACATAAAGAATAATCATACTCTCGGTAGGATGGAGATGGTGCAGACATCTCTCTCCGAGGAGCATATATATAACTTTTCCAAAAGTGAGGTCCATCACAATATGGACATGGATCATCAAGATAAGATTTCCAACCACCAAGATCATGTTCATTCCACGATGCCATAGTAATAAGTAAACTAAAATAAAAATCTACCTAACACAAGAAATAAAAGAAAACTAAAAAAAAATATTTACAAGTTTGAATTCAAGCAAGTAGGCTAAAATTCCAAACCAACTCAATACGCCAAATTGTTCCCCAGCAACGACACCATTTTTTATAACGCTCAACTTACACGTCAATTTAGTGTAAGGCGGTCGTCGTCAATATATTTACCCAACTTTGGAGTCGGGGTCGAATCCACGAGGAACAATGTGAGTGGCGATTAAACTAATTTAAGACTATAGCTACAAGTTGAATTTAAACAAATGTTGCGAAAAGATAAAATGGGGGGTTTTATCAATCAAATAATAATTAAAGTTTCGACTTGATTCAGAGCTCAAAACTAAAATTTCAATGGTTCAAATCAGTGATAGAGAGGAACTAGGGTTGTGATCACTATGATTATTAATCCCCATTAAATAATAACTGTAGTATTGGGTTCTCATGACTTGTGGGAAACACCAAATTATCAGTTTCGACAGTCCGTCTAAGTGTTTCTCAACCTACTTAGATGTTGAACTCCCTAATTCTCTCGAACTTAGAAAATCATTCTATTCATACTGATTTTATCTTAAGTTGATCAATCTTGTTACAACATTAATCATTAGATGAGAACATAACCTTCCCAAATCTTCATTGATAATTCGCTACCTTTAGTTTATTTCTCAGTTCGAGCAAATCAACATAAGGTGGGATCTATTGTTTGCAACCAATAAATAACAATCATAATAAAGGAATTATCAAGATGTCCCCACAATCACTCAAACCCTAACCAACTATTAAATCCATGTAGGAATAATCATAGATCCCACAACCCTAGTTGTGGGTTTTAGTGCCACATGAAAAAGAAATTGATAGCAACAATTATATTCATCATTCAAAGTAATTAAACTTACAAAATATGAAGTCTAAAGTTGATTCTCTTCCAAGTTCAAGAGAAAATTCCCACAACCAAATCAAAGAGTTGAAAATTGAATTCTAAGTTAAGAGCCCCCAAAGAGAGGTGTCTTTTCCTTTTGGAATGAGTTCCAACCATTTCAAGATGATTAAGATGATGAATGAAAACCCTAGAACTTGTCCTTAAATACTTCAGCCTAATTATGGAAACAAAATCACAGATCATAACTTTTTTCTCGGATAGATGACGTCGTGGGTGACGACTTATCAGGAGTTTGACAACTTATCAGGAATGTCATCAACTCCTCTTCACTTTTGACAATATCTGCCTTAGGTTGACGATGAGGCATGACATCTTAACAGACATGTGATGACTTATCAGAATTGTCGTCACTTTTTCACTTCAAATCCCATTCCCTGCCTAAGCCTAACGACGAGCCTGATAGTTTATCACACTTCTGCCAGCCTATCACAGATGTCGTCATAAATTCCATCTAAAGCTCATTCTCTGTCTAAGGCTGACGGTAATTCTGATAGCTTATCACAAGGCTGACGACTTATCAGACAAGTCGCCATCTATACTTTTCTCTATACTTGCTCAAAAATCAACTCTTTTACTTCCATTATTGCTGGTTCTCTCTCATCTTAACTCTTACTATAATATCAAATAGAAAACAATAAAAAATGACAAAAGATGCTTAAGACTTTGCAATTATTCTCAGTTAAAAGGCTCAAATGTGTTTGCATCTACTCACACATCAGTGGCCCCAGGTGTGTTGTGGGCTAAAAATTAATCGGGGCATGCCAGGAAGGTTGGGGAGCATCCCAGTGTGGTCTGTTTGAGTGGTTGATCTCATTTGGAAGGTCAAACGGGCGAAATAGAATGAACGGGGAATTTTCACGCCAGATAGCTATGCTATATCCCACGGTTCCTGGGGTGGGACTGTGTTCATAGCGTGTTGAGGGCTAAAAATCGACCAGGGTATGCCAGAGAGGTTGAAGAGTATCCCAATATGGTCTGTTTAGGTGTTCAGTGCTATTTGGATGGTCAAATGGGAGAAACGGCGCGGACGGGGCATTTTCGGGCATATTTGTGTGCTATAGCCCACGATTCTGGGGGTGGGCCCGAGGTTTAGGCATGCTATAGGCCTAAAATCAATCGGGGCATTCCAAGAAGGAGAGAATATCCCAGTGTAGTCCGTTTGGGTAGGTGGTGCCATTTGGGTAGTCAAATAAGAGAAACGGCGTGAACGGGGCATTTTTAGGCACATCGGTATGCTATAGCCCACGACTTCGGGGGTGAGCCTAGGGTCCGGGCGTTCTACGATCCAAAAATTGATCGAGGCATGCCAGGGAGGTTGGGGAGCATCCCAGTATGGTCTGTTTGGGTGGGCGGTGCCATTTGGGTGGTCGAACGGCCGAAACATCATGAATGGGTCATTTTTGTGCTAAATTAGTGTGCTATAGCACATAGTTCTGTGGTGGTCCTGGGGTCCGAGCGTGCTGTGGGTCAAAAATCGACTGGGGCATGCTAGGGTGGTTGAGGATCGTCCTATTCTGGTTTGATTGGGTGGGAATTTCCATTTGGATGATCAAACGAGCGAAAAGGCACGCACGAGACATTTTTAGGCTAAATCAGTGTGCCATAGGACACAGTTTTGGGGGTGCGCCTGGGGTTCGGGCGTGCTATGGCCCAAAAATCAACCGAAGCATGCTATGGAGGTTGGGGAGCGTCCCATTGTGGTCTGCTTGGGTGGGCGATGCTATTTGGGTGGTCAAACGGGCGAAATGACATAAATGGTGCATTTTCGAGCCAAATCGATATGCTATATCCTATGGTTCCAGGGGTGGGCCCAAGGTCTGGGCGTGCTGTGAGAAAAAAATTGATCGAGGCATGACAGGGAGGTTGGGGAATATTCCAGTGTGATCTATTTGGGTGGGCGGTGCCATTTGGGTGGTCAAACAGGTAAAACGGCATGAACGGGGCATTTTCGGGCTAAATCGGTGTGCTATAGCCGACGGTTCTAGGGGTGGGCCTGGGGTTTGGGCTTTTTTTAGTCCAAAAATTGATCGGGGTATGCCTTGGAGGTTGGGAAGTGTCCCAGCATGGTTTTTTTTAGTGGGCGGTGCCATTTGGTTGGTCAAACGGGCGAAATAGCATGAATGGGGCATATTCGGGCTAAATCTCTATGCTACAACCCACGGTTCTAGGGTGGGCCCGAGTTAATGGCGTGCTGTGGGTTAAAAATTGATCGGGCCATGCTAGGAAGGTTGGGAAGCATCCCAGTATGGTCCGTTTGGGTGGGCGGTGCCATTTGGGAAGTCAAAAGGGCAAAACGGTGCGAACAGGACATTTTCGGGCCACATTTATGTGCTACAACCCATGATTCTGGGGGTGGGCCTAGGATTCGAGCGTGCTGTGTACTAAAAATTGACCAGGGCATGCTAGGGAGGTTGGGGAGAATCTCAATGTAGTCTGTTTGGGTAGGATGTTCCATTTGGAGGGGTCAAATGTGTGAAACTGCGTGAATGGGGCATTTTTGGTCTAAATCGGTGTACTATAACCCACGGTTTCAGGGGTGGGCCCTGGTTCTGGGCGTGCTGTGGGCCAAAAATCAAATGAGGCATGCCAAGAAGGTTGGGGAACGTCCTAGTGTGGTCTTTTTGGGTAGGCAGTTCCATTTGGGCTGTCAAATAGGTGAAACGATGCAAACAAGGCATTTTCTGGCCGAATTGGTGTGCTATAACCCACAGTTTTGAGGGTGGGCCCAGGGTCCCGACATGTGGTGGGCTGAAAAATTGATCGAGGCATACAGGGTGTTTAGGAAGCATCCCAGTATGGTCCGTTAGGGTAGGAAGTGCCATTTGGGTTGTCAAACTGGTGAAACAGCTCGAACGCATCATTTTTGGGCCAAATCAATATGCTATAGCCCACGGTTCTGGGGGTGGGCCTAGGGTCCGGGTGTGCTGTGTGATAAAAATTGATTGGGGCTTGACAAAGAGGTTGCGGTGTGTCCCTGTATAGTTTGTTTGGGTGGGCGGTGCCATTTAGGTGATCAAACAGGCGAAACGATGCAAACGGGCCATTTTCATGATAAATCGATGTGCTATGGCCTACTGTTCTGGGGTTTGGCTTGGGGTTCGGGCATATTGTGGGCCAAAAATTGACCGGGGCATGCCAAGGAGGTTGGTGAGCATCCCAGTATGGTCCTTTTGGGTGGGCGGTGCTATTTTGGTGGTCAAACAGGCGAAACAGCACGAACTGTGCATTTTTAGGCCAAATCGGTGTGCTATAGCCCACGGTTCAGGGTGGGCTCGGGGTCCAACGTGTTGTGGGTTGAAAATAGACCGGGGCATACCAGGGAGGTTGGGGAGCATTCCAGTGTGGTACGTTTGGGTGGGTTGTTGATAACACCCAAACTACAGCTCTCGTTAGAAAGTGTAAGCGGTCGCTGTCAAATATAGAACCCAACTGGGTTGGGTGTCGAATCCCATAGGGAATACTTGGTCACTAAGTGTTGCACTTGTTAGTAGACTGTTGGTCGAAAATTCCACGAAAAAGGGGGTTTTGATTTAGGCGTGGATTAATAATATCAAAGTAACGAATGAATGATTTGTTTGGTAAAGGTTAATCACAGAGAATAATAAGTTAGGGTTATGTCCACCTTGCAGTTTCTACTTCTCTATTACCTATGAGTAACGCGGAATTTAGACATGCATGCACTTATAGAGAATCATATTCTAATTTTAAATCCAAGTGTTTCCCAACCATCAAGGATTTATTTCACTTTAGCTCTCCCGAGCCTAAAGTGTATAACAAATGGTACAAATTCTCCAAGAAGTTAATCCGGTTAAGGCATTAACGTGTAAATAGAGGTTAGAAGCCCTATTTCCTTGTCACACTCTCTTTTCCAAACATGTAACTTTTCTCCCGAACAAGATAATGCTATAATGGCATGTTCTCTATGTTTGCAACCATGAGAATTTAATTAAAACGAAGAGAGTAATGATATAAGTAGCATACACATCAAGAATTCATAAACTCATAGCAACAAATAGTATCTTACAAGATTTCCATAACCCTAACAGAGAAGTTTAGCTACTCATGAGTACAACTGAAATCAAAGAAGACATCATCATCATACCAAAGTTAGAATAATCTCACGATGGGGATGAGTTTGGCGTCAAACAAGAGGTTGACGTTTTTCTTCCCTTTAGCCGTTCGTGTAGCCTTAGCGTTTTTCTCTGTCCTAAACTTACAGAATCTGTAAACTGAATAATGACTAATGATCGAATCAATGCTAATGATCGAATCAATGCTAATGATCGAATGAATGTTGAAAAATTCAGCAAATAAGGTTTTTATAACATCCTTGTCCTACTAAGTTACTGCTGCATCCCTAAGTATTTAGAAATACTGATTTTGCCCGGGACAAGTTCTCCATGCATCACATTCAGTCCACAAGCTTCCAAAAGCTGCCTTTCCTCTTATATGAAGTTTTCCTTTGCTGCCCAAAGGTCCAGAAAGTGCTGAAATCTTCATCATTAATACCTGAAAACATGCTAATCACATAGGTTAGCTCACTTAAAGGAAAATGGACTAAAAGTGTAGGAATTATATATTTTATCCTCAAAACTTAGCTAAAATATGGGTAAATTATGGTTCTTAGGGGTATAAATACGCCCAACATCACCACCCCACACTTAAAGCTTTGTTCGTCCTCGAACAAAATATTACGTCCATGCAAACATCTAACTAGAATTTCACAGTAGCAACACAAAATGCTTAACAAGACATGCACGAAAATCATTAACAAAGAGTAGGTTTCTTGATCACTCCTAGAAACAATTCAACCTCCAACATAGACTCGTGAGGATGGTTAATTCGTATCCATAAGTTAAGCCACAAAGAATCATATAACACTACCCAAATATCATCAACCATGTGTGTCTCACACAAGATATCACCCATAATCACTCAAAAGTTTTGCATTATTCGAAACATGGGTATAAGACTCTCCTTGCTCTCACTCTCACAAAGAATTCTTATATTGCAACTGATGACCATAGGCTTGCCCTTAGTGTAATACTCTACTAATATCAGACTGCCAAGTTTAGGATCAAATAGGTCTTTACAGGTTGTAATGTAGGCTAAGGGACAGGTAGGACTATTTTGGCCAGAAATAGTGACTATGTTCCCTAAGCGCTTTCATACACTACAATATGCCATTTACACTATCTTTTAACAACCACTCTACCTCTCTTTCATCTACCAACCCCTTTTCACCCATTTTGTTATTCAATCATAAACACAACTATCTTTTTATTTTTCTAAATTTTTTATTTTATTTTATATATATATTATTTTTTTTCTTTTTTTTTTAATATTAAGAAATCATCCCTATAATAGCCACTCTTTTTCACAACAATTTCAAGTACCAATACACCCTGAGGCATCACTTTCACCATTCTCCTTTTATTTTTCCACATGATTCTACAATTTTAAAGCGCTTAGGAGTTTGGATCAAATTATGGTCTTGAAAAAAATGGATTAGGCTACATATGAGGCTGCCAAAGAAAATAGCTAAAGGCTCAAAGGGGGTTCACTAGAATAATGTACAAAGGTAGGTAAAAAGAAGGTAAACAATTACAAGCTGCCAAAGAAATGCCTAAATCATCTCCTAAACTCACACTCTTTATTTCGCTTTACACACACACCAGGAAAGTTCTAGCATCAGTCACAACACAGAATATACTATAACCTCACACACACAAGGCACATGGTCAACAACATTGGGAGCAATATAGACTCTTGACCCAACAGATGAATGAATTAAACCATATAATTATCACACAGTGAGTCACACGTAGAGCCTAAATTTCTCAATAGTAATGATTTAGCACAAACTCTTGTTATACTACCATGCCGTCTATCAGAACAATTTCATGCAAAATATAAACAAAATTCGAAAATTTAACTAACTAATTACGACTAATTAGGAAAAACAAGAATAAATGTAGGCAAAGAACTACCATACAGCATACAAACACCAGCACCCCACACTTAGACTGGACACACTTCCTCAGTGGAAAATAAATAAGGAGAACCTGATTAGTCAGACTCTTCTTCTATGTCTGGGGTCATACCCCCTGCGTCGGAATCATCATCAGAGTCATCATCATCAGAGTTGTCCTCCACGTCTGAGTCTGGCAGTCGGCGATTATCGTCAGTCGGTACGTCATCATCGAGAGGTTCCTCAAAATGTACCCCTACTCCACACATAGCCCGCGCATTCTCATTTATCGGGTAGTCATAATCTAACTGCTGAAGCTCTGCATCAGTCGGAACCCGACCCCCACTCATCATGGTAAAGCGAGTCATGCCATATAGATGGCGAAAGAAACTTTCATCCCGAGCATGTCTTTCTGCAATGGTAAGGTTGATGCTATGACCAGTTTCAAGCTCTTTAAATTTCGTAAGATCAACCTTCTTCGGGTTGTGTGGAAGCTTATGATCTGCAGGTTCCTCTTCAATGTGCTCTTTCCTTAAGATCGCAGTTAACAAATTGCCAAAGCTGAAATGGAACCTTTTGTGCAGCCTAGCCTTACGCATTGACGATCGTATAACCGCACCAATGTTGATGGGAATATTAGTCATCAGAGCGTACACCAAGCATACTCTATCACGTGTGATATTTTTGTACTGCGTCCCAGGAATCAGGCAAGAGTTGACTATCCTCAACCATATACGAGCTTTTCTGTTCAAGGAAGCATACGGGAAGGTATTGTGCCGACCGTTATCCTTGTGATGAATCCACCGGGACATGGACCTTGTTCCACACAGTGTGTGTCTGATTTCCCTGTAGGGAGGTCTGTGATAAAGATCCTTGAGCGGTGATGGATCCATAGATGGAAGGCCCAGAAAAGAGTTGAAAAACTCCGCATTCAGTTGCAAGACTTGGCCCCGAATCTTCACTTCACTTTCGGTAGTCTTTGGGGACCAATTGGCATAGAACTCTCGCATTAGATCAAGATTGCATTCCCCCATATCTCGGAAAATGAAATCAAGATTTAGTGCCATGATTTTCGCCAAAATGTGGGGCTCTCTTTTTGCTAGATTCTCCTTCTGCATCAAATCCACGTGAACATATTTTTTCACTTTGTTGTTCTTGTACCACTCCTTTCCTTCCTCCTCTAGGACCCACTTTCTCCCAAAAGTGCGTCGAGGTATTTGTAGAGAGGAGGACTCAGCTTGATCTTTTCTTCCCCTTTTCTGACCTTTCTGCGAGGTGGACACTTTTTCTTTTCCTTGTCGTCCTTTTGGGGCCATTCTACCTGAGATTAAAATAGAGTCATGTTAGCTTCATCTCGGAAGATTTAATCAAAAAACAAACAGTAATGGCACCACCCCACACTTAATTTGTTAGCACAGACTAATTAAGTGAGTGATGTCGATTACTCAGACTTCATCGACATACATTTAGGCGATATGTTCCAACAACATGTTTAGCACAGTCATACTTTCATGTAATCTTTGAATATCCTTTCCAACTTTGTTTCATGTAATCTTAACTATACTTTCATGTTTGGATTAATGTACTTCTTGAATAAGACTACCACATAGAGATCGTATCAAGTTATTGCAGAGAAATAATCACAACATCTTATGCTCGTGGTCAATCATGATCGTTATCTCGATGAACGAGTCATTCAAACATTCAAGCTTTCGACTTTCATGATTACGCATTAACTTCACAATTTCGACTCCATAAAAATATGATAGTGTATAACAATCAAGTACAAGTCGGAACAAAGTCAAGAACACCCACACGTATTCTTTTACTCAATCTAGATGTATCATAACAAACCAATCATATTCTTATCACCAAACACCACTTCAAAATCTAAAATACCATTATAAACGTAGTATTGCAACAACTACGGAATATAAAAGAATAACTTACTTGGTGATGGTTCGGGAAGATGATCTTGCAAGATTAGATGAGCAAAAAGAAAAATTTTGAGAGATTTGGGAAGCTTAGGCGGCGCCTAGGTTGAGCAAACAAGTGCATTTTGTTCTAAGGTTGAAGATCTATTTATAGACTAAGCCATGGGTCGGGTTTGATCCATGTAAAATCGGGTTAGGAGACAAAAATGCATAAGTAGGCGGCACCTAATGCTTTGCCTATGCCTAGCATAGGCGACGCCTTTTTCAATGCCTAGTTGGGCATAGGCGACGCCTTTGTCAATGCCTAGTTGAAACAGTGAGCATAGGCAATAGCATAGGCGGCGCCTATGGTATTGCCTAGATTTCCATAGGCGGCGCCTATGGTATTGCCTAGATTTGCATAGGCAATGCTTTGTCCGTTGCCTATGTGAGGTAGTGAGCATAGGCAATGGTATAGGCCTTGCCTTATCCATTGCCTAGTTTGGCATAGGCATTGCCTTGTCCATTGCCTAGATTAGCATAGACATTGCCTTGTCCATTGCCTAGATTAGCATAGGCAATGCCTAGCCGATAGCATTTGCTCCATTATTCCTAGCTTACCACCTTTAGCATGGCTCACTTTCAAATCAAAATTTTGGGACTAATCCCCTCCTTTGTACGTCTTGCACCTACACTTAATCAAAAACAACAAAAATGATTAGAAGGATGGGTTGCCTCCCACCAAACGCCTTAGTTTTGGTCGTGGCTCGACTCTTCTTTTTGGATTTTAATTTAACAAAACAAACTCCTAATAAAATAAAATGATTAAAAACGGTGGGTTGCCTCCCATATAGTGCTTGATTTATTGTCGCGGCACGACATAGTTATCTCGATTACTTAGACTTCATCGAGATATATGGTGGCTATACATTTTATCGAGTAAAGTCACCTTAAAGACACCACCATCATTGTTTTCTAACTCTACTACTCCAGACGAGTAGACTTGGCTAATTTTAAATGGACCAGACCATCTAGACTTCAACTTACCTGGAAATAGCTTCAGTCTGGAGTTGAAAAGAAGTACCAAATCACCCTTCTGTAAGTTTCATTGGATAATCCTCCGATCATTGTACTGTAGACGGAATTCATCTATCTCATTCAGCTATTCCAATCTCAATTTAATAGCATCATCCCAATTCAAGTTAAGCCGCTTCAACGCCCACAACGCTTTATGTTCAAGCTCGATTGGAAAGTGACAAGCCTTCCCATAAACTAGTTGGTAAGGTGACATACCAATTGGTGTCTTGAACGCAGTCCTATAAGCCCATAAGGCATCATCCATCTTTCGGGACCAATCCTTCCTACTAGAATTTACAGTCTTAGCAAGGATCAGCTTGATCTCCCGATTAGAAATCTCTACCTGCCCACTAGTTTGTGGGTGGTAAGGTGTAGCTACCTTATGTTGATTGACCCCATATTTCACCAACACGGCTCTGAACATCTTGTTGCAAAAGTGTGATCCTCCATCGCTTATGATGGTACGTGGTACCCCAAAGCGAGAGAAGATATTTCTCTTTAAGAATACTACAACACGCTTACCTTCATTATCAGCCAGCGCTACCGCTTCGACCCATTTGGATACATAATCCACAGCAACTAGGATATATTTCATCCTAAACAAATTCACAAATGGGCCCATGAAATCAATACCCCATACATCAAATAGTTCTACTTCAAGAATTTTAGACATGGGCATCTCATGGTGCTTCGAGATAGAGCCTTGCCTCTGACACTGATCACATCTTCTCACAAAATTGTAAGTATCCTTGAATAATGAAGGCCAATAATAGCCGCTTTGCAATACCTTCCTAGCTGTCCGATCACCTGCATGGTGATCCCCAACTTGGGAAGCATGACTTGCTTCCAAGATGCTAGGCACCTCCACATCAGAGATGCATCGCCTAATAACACCATCAGCACATCATCGAAAAAAGATACGATTTATCCCAGAATTAATGTTTCACATCATGCATGAACTTTCTCTTTTGATGAAAGGAGCGATTCTCAGGCATCACTTTACTTACCACGTAGTTTGCAAAGTCTGCATACCACGGTAAGTCTTTCACCATAGTGGCTAGGATCTCTTTGTCGGGAAATGCATCATCAATCTCAAGGTCGGGTTGCGCTATGAGCTCACTCTCAAGTCTAGATAGATGATCAGCTACTTGGTTTTTGCAACCTTTTCTATCCTTTACCTCGAAATCAAATTCTTGAAGCAATAACACCCACCGAATTAGCCTTGGCTTAGCATCCTTCTTTGCCATTAAATATCTCAGAGCCACGTGATCTGTGTGAACCACCACTTTGGTTCCCAACAAGTAAGCACGAAACTTTTCAAAAGCATAAACAACTGCTAGAAGCTCTTGTTCCGTGACGGTATAGTTCTTCTGGGCTCCATTCAAGGCCTTGATCACATAGTATATTGGATGAAATAGCCTTTATCTTTTCTGACCAAGTATAACACCCAAAGCTACCCCACATGCATCACACATCACTTCAAACGGTAGAGACCAATCGGGTGCTACAATAATAGGAGCTTCAACTAGCTTCCCTTTGAGGCATTCAAATGCCTTCAAGCAATCTTCACCGAAGTCAAACTTTGCATCCTTCTCCAAAAGTTTGCATAATGGACTAGCAATCTTGGAGAAGTCTTTAATAAACCTCCGATAAAAACCTGCATGACCGAGGAAACTACGAACTCCCTTTACAGAAATTGGAGGTGGTAGTTTCTCGATAACTTCAATCTTGGCTCGATCCACCTCAATTCCTCTTTTAGAGACTTTATGCCCAAGAACAATGCCTTCCTTCACCATAAAATGACACTTCTCCCAGTTTAGCACCAAGTTGAATTCAACACATCTCTGCAACGCCATACTCAGATTTGCCAAGAAGGATTCAAATGACTCACCTACTACTAAAAAATCATCCATGAACACCTCCAAGGTGTCTTCAACCATATAAAAAAAATGGACATCATACAACGCTGAAAAGTGGCAGGTGCGTTACATAACCCAAATGGCATACGTTTGAAAGAAAACGTACCATACGGGCATGTAAAAGTTGTCTTCTCTTGATCTTCAGGAGCAATGCAGATCTTATTATAGACGGAATAACCATCTAAGAAACAAAACCATCCCTTCCCTGCTAATCGATCAAGCATTTGGTCCATGAATGGCATTGGGAAGTGATCCTTTAGCGTCCACGAATTCAGCTTTTGGTAGTCCATGCACACTCTCCACCCTGTGACAGGTCTGAGTGGAATTAGCTCATTCTTTTCATTTGCGACTACCGTCATGCCCCCTTTATTGGGCACACATTGTACTGGACTCACCCATTTACTGTCGGAGATTGGATACACCACCCCAGCATCTAACCACTTAATAATTTCTTTCTTCACCACCTCTTGCATAGGTGGATTCAAATGACGTTGATTCTCAATTGTGGGTACGCAATCTTCTTTGAGCTGAATCTTGTGCATACATATCCCAGGAGGGATACCAATTATATCAGCAATAGTCCAACCGATGGCTTACTTGTATTTTTTTAGAACAGAGATAAGAGCCGCAACTTGCTGTTCACCTAAATCAGCCGCAATAATAACCAGAAGTGTATCACCACTTCCCAAAAATGCATACTTCAGGTGGCTGGGCAGCTCTTTCAATTCTAGCACTGGTGGTTCTTCAATGGATGGCTTTGCTGGTGGTGAAGGTCAATTCTTAAGATCAAGGTCCAGCTTCTTAGGAGCATGAGAATATGACCCTATTCCTGTTAGAGCACAAATAGTTTCTTCATACTCTTCAACATCCTTACGCTCAAAATTTATAAGCACAACAACCAATGGATCAACAATAAGCTGCTTCTCTACAGATAATTCTTTCTCATCTTCATAATAAACATCAGCTACAGAGAACACATTCATATCTTTGGGATGCTTCATTGATTTGCATACATCAAAATGGACCACTTCGTCATTCATCCGAAATAAAAGCTCATTAGCTCTTAAATCAATAAGCACACTTCCTGTTGCAAGGAAAGGACGCCCCAAGATTATGGGAACTTCAGAATCCACCTCACAATCCAAAATAACAAAGTCTGCAGGAAAAATGAAGGTGGAAACCTTCACCAATACATCATATAAGATACCAACAGGTCATTTTACCGACCCATCTGCCATCACGAGCCGCATATTGGTTGGTGTAGGATCACCCAACCCCAACTTTTTGTAAATAGATAGCGGCATCAAATTGATGCTAGCTCCCAAATCGCACAATGCCTTAGCAAAATCCAAAGATCCAACCGTGCAAGGAATAGTGAAAGCACCAGGATCTGCCTTCTTCTAAACTAACGATCTTGTAGCGATTGCACTGCAATGATGAACATTATCTGCCAGCTCATAGCTTGCTGCCCGCTTCTTTGTCAAAAGGTCCTTCATGAATTTAGCCTACCCAGGCATCTGTTCCAGCGCCTCCACCAAAGGAACATTAATAGTCAGCTGATTCAACATAGTCAAGAATGTATTGAACCTAGTGTCATCAGCTTTCTTCTTCAGTCTCTGAGGAAAAGGTGGTGGTGGAAGTGGAAGAGTTTTCTCCACCACTTCCTTTTTATCTTGCTTCCGATTATCAATATTTTCAGGCTGGTGACGTCTAGGTGTAGTGTCATGAACTTTCTCATTCTGATTTTCAGCTTCTACAGAATCATCACAATCTGCTTCAATCACATTCTTTTCTGTATTATCAACTACCTGCTTGCCTTTGGATGGATTTTCCAACACCTTACCACTCCTGGTAGTAATAGTCATACATGATCCATCATTTCTTGGATTTTGTACGGTGTCGCTAGGTAGGGTGCCAGTTTTTCTTTGATTGAGTGCCACTGATAGTTGACTCAATTGTTGTTCCAACTATTTTATTGAAGTGGAATGCGAATCAACCAATTGATTTATTGAGGACAAATCATTTTTTACCTCCGTTACTCCCGTGTTGGTTGCCTCCACTCCTTTCAACAACTTAGCCATCATATCTTCCATGGACATCTTCCCAGAGCCAGATGCCATGGCCTCACGATTTCCAGGAGGAACATACAAACCACTCCTGTCAGTCTTATTCTTGTATCCGGATTTATCATAATAGTTCCGGCCTTGGTTTCCTTGGGCATTGCCTCGGAAACCCCCTGATTATTCAAATAATTTGCTTCCTCCTCAGAATCGGATTCATCTCTTCCCTGTAATACAACGGCCTTAACCTTTTCGGTCTTCCCTGATAATAAATGCTTGGTAAGAAGATCCATCTGCGTTTTCATGTGAGCCATATCCTGGTCACGTTCCTATTCTCTTCGCCTTTGTTCTACCGTCAAGCCAATAGATACAGTAGAGCTTGCTACCTCAGAATCCCTGGTGTTCCAAGATCTACTCTACTTTGTCATATGATCTAGCATATCACTTGCCTCAATAAAAGTAAGGTCCATGAATGACCCACCTGCAGCATTATCAACCACTGGCTTAGTCACCGAATTCAAAGACCTGTATAATATCTCCATCAAGTGGATATTGGTCATCTGATGGTTTGGGCATCGCATAAGCTTCTTCTTGAACCTCTCCCATGTTTCGTGGAGAGCTTCAGTTGGAAGCTGTCAAAAATTGCTGATCTCATCTCTTAATTATTCTCTCTTGGATGGCGGAAAGAATATTTTTAGGAATGCGTCTTTCAGTTGCCTCCAATTAGTAATAGAATCAGGAGTTAGCCCGTTCAACCATAGAGTTGCCTCTCCAGATAGAGACAATGGAAATAAGCGTAGTCGAATTGCATTCTGTCCAACTCCTGGATTGTCAAACGACTTGCATGTTGATATAAAGTTGATCAGATGCATATTCGGATCATCGCCTGCAAGTCCACCAAATAACCCCTTAAGTTGCAATAGCTGAATCATGGTGCTAGTGATATTGAACTTGGCTCCGGGTGCCAAGGGCGGAGGAATAATAGCCCCTGTGGCACTAGCCCCATCCAGATCGTCATCATCATCATCAAAAGGAGCCTGCACATCTCGGCGTTCAGGTCTCATTCTAGCTTGACGATCTCTCCTGTTCACAGGTGCTGCCACCTCATCTGCACGCCGTGGATTAAGTAACTCATCATCACCCAGGTCCTCATCATCAGGATTTGTTGCCCGACCTGGGTTATCAATATTCTGTTTATGCACTTGAACAGCTGCCAACGCAGCTAACCTAGCCTGCTCCTGTTGAGCAGCCCTTCTTTCAATGTCATGTTGTGCATCCATTCTGCCAATAAGTTGTGGTGCAGGATTTATGGGTAATATTGGCTGACCAGATCTTTGTGTATTTGGCATGCACTCTACCAAACCTGAACAAAACAAAAACAACAAACAAAAAGTAAAATTCGAGAATCTTTGACCAAAGGGTCTAGTAACTATCACAAACTTAGTTGACAACCGTATTCCATGGCAACGGGTTGTGTGCCAAAAATCGATCCGGGCGTGCCTGGAAGGTTGGGGAGCATCCCAGTATGGTCTTTTTTGGTGTGATGTGCTATTTGGGTTATCAAACGAGCAAAATAACGCGAACTGGGAATTTTTGGACTAAATCTGTGTGCTACAGCCCACGATTCTAGGGGTGAGCCCGGGGTCGGGGCGTGCTGTGGGTCAAAAATTGACCAGGGCATGACAGGGAGGTTGGGGAGCGTTCCACTATGGTCCGTTTGGGTGGGCGGTGCCATTTGGGAGGTCAAAAGGGTAAAACGGCGTGAATGAGGCATTTTTGGGCCATATTTGTGTGCTATAGCCCATGGTTCTGGGGGTGAGAGCGAGATTCGGGCGTTCTAGGGAGGTTGGAGTGCATCTCAGTGTGGGTCGTTTGGGCGGGATGTGCCATTTGGGGGATCAAATGTGTGAAATTGCACGAATGGAGCATTTTTTATCCAAATTGGTGTGCTATTGCCCACGGTTTTGGGGGTGGGCCAAGGGTCCGGGTGTGCTGTGCGACGAAAATTGATTGGGGTATGCCAGGGAGGTTGGGGTGCATCCCAGTGTAGTCCATTTTGGTGGGATGTGCCATTTAGGTGGTCAAACAGGTGAAACAGTGCAAACGGGGCATTTTTGAGATAAATCGATGTGCTATAGCCCACAGTTCCGAGGGTTGGCCCAGGGTCCGGGCATATTGTGGTTCCAAAATTGATCGGGGCATACCAGAGAGGTTGGTGAATATCCCAGTGTGGTCCGTTTGGGTGGGCGGTGCTATTTGGGTGGTCAAACGGGTGAAACAACGTAAACCATGCATTTTCAGGCCAAATTGATGTGCAATAGCCCATGGTTTAGGGGGTGGGCCCGAGGCCCGGGTGTGTTGTGGGCTAAAAATTGACCGGCCATGCAAGGGAGGTCTGGGAGCATCTTAGTTTGGTATTTTTTGGTGGTTTATGCCATTTGGATTGTCAGACGGGCAAAACGGTATGAATAGAGCATTTTCAGGCCCAATCGATGTGCTATATCCCACAGTTCCGAGGGTGGGCCTAGGGTCCGGGCGTGCTGTGGGCGAAAAATTGATGGGGCATGCCAGGGAGGTTGGGGAGTGTCCCAGTGTGGTCAGTTTTGGTTGGAGGTGCCATTTAGGAGGTCAAATGGGTGAAACGGTGCGAACGGGGCATTTTAGGGCCAAATCGGTGTGCTATAGACCACGATTCCGGGGGTGGACCCAGGGTCCGGGCGTGCCATAGGTCAAAAATCGATCGGGGTATGCCAGGGAGGTTGAGGAGCATCCCAGTATGGTCCTTTTGGGTGAGCGGTACCATTTGGATGTTCAAACAGGCAAAACAGCGCGAACGGGGCATTTTCAGACCAAATCTGTATGTTATAGCCCACGGTTTGGGCGTGCTATGGGCTAAAATTGACCTGGGCATACCAGGGATATTGGGGAGCATTTTAGTGTGGTCCGTTTGGGTGGGAGGTCTCATTTGGGAGGTAAAACAGGGGAAACAACGTGAATGGGACATTTTTGGGCCAAATCAGTGTGCTATAGCCCATGGTTCCTAGGGTGGGCCAGTGGTTCGGGTGTGCTATGGGCCGAGAATCGACCGGGGCACGCCAGGTAGGTTGGAGAGAATCCCAGTATGGTTTGTTTGGTTGTATGGTGCCATTTGGGTGGTCAAACGGGTGAAACAGAGCGAACTGGGCATTTTCGGGCCAAATTGGTGTGCTATAGCCCACGGTTCCTAGGGTGGGCCAGGGGTCTGGGCATGCTGTTGGTTGAGAATCAATCGGGCCGTGCCAGGGAGGTTGCGAATCATCCCTGTATGGTTAGTTTGGGAGAGTGGTGCTATTTGGGTGAGTAAATGGGTGAAACAAAGAGAACATGATATTATCGGGCCAAATCGGTGTGCTATAGACTACGGTTCCATGGCGGGCCTGGGGTCCGGGCATGCTGTGGGCCAAAAATTGATTGAGGTATGCCAAGGAGGTTGGGGAGCATCCCAGTGTGGTCCGTTTGGGTAGGCAGTGCTATTTGGGTGGTCAAACGGGCAAAATGGCACAAATAGGGCATTTTTGGGCAAAATTGGTGTGCTATAGCTAACGGTTTTGGGGTGGGCCCGGGGTTCGGGCATGTTGTGGGTCAAAAATTGACCGGACCATGCCAGGGAGGTTGTGAATCATCCCAGTGTGGTCCAGATTTATGGGCGGTTCCATTTAGGTGGTCAAACATGTGAGACGTCGTGAATGGGGCATTTTCCAGTTAAATCGGTGTGCTATAGCCTATGGTTTCGAGGGTGGGTTTGGGATTCGGGCATGATGTCGGACGAAAATCGACTAGGGTATACCAAGGAGGTTGGGCAGCGTCCTAGTATGGTTTGTTTAGGTGGGCAATTCCATTTGGGTGGTCAAATGGATGAAACGACGCGAACAGGGCATTTTAGAGCCAAATCGATGTGCTATAGCCTATGATTTTGGGTGGGGCCTAGGATTTGAGCGTCTTGTGGGCCAAAAATCAACTAGGACGTGTTAGGGAGATTGGGGAGCATTCTAGTGTCATCCCTTTAGGTGGGATATGCCATTTGGGTGGTCAAACGGGCAAAATAGCACAAACAGAGCATTTTCAGGCCAAATCGATGTGCTATAACCCACGATTCTGGGGGTGGGCTTGAGGTTCGGGTATGTTGTGGGATAAAAATTGACCGAGGCATGAAAAAGAAGTTGGAGAGCGTCCCAGTGTGGTCTGTTTGGGTTGGCGGTACCATTTAGGTGGTCAAACGGGTAAAACAATGCGAACGGGGCATTTTCAAGCTAAATCGGTATGTTATAGCCCACGGTTCTAGGAAGGGCCCGGGGTATGGGTGTGCTGTAGGCTGAATATCAGTCGGGGTTTGCCAGGGAGGTTAGGGAGCATCTTAGTATGGTTCGTTAGGGGGGCGGTGCTAATTGGGTGGTTAAACAGGCAAAATAGCACGATTGGGGCAAGTTTGGGCCAAATCGGTGTGCTATAACCCACAGTTTTGGGGGTGGGCTTAGGTTTCGGGCTTGATGTGGGCTGATAATCGACTGGGGCATGACAGGGGGTTGCAGAGTATACTAGTGCGGTCTGTTTTGATGGACAGTGCCATTTCAATTACCAAACGGACGAAATAGCGCTAATGGGATATTTTTGGGCCAAATTAGTATGCTATAGCCCACGGCTTCATGGGTGGGACCGGGGTCCTGGCGTGTCATGGGCCAAAAATCAGCCAGGATATGCCAGGTAGGTTGGAGAGCATCCCAATGTGATCCGCTCGGGTGGGTGGTGCTATTTGGGTTGTCAAACGGGAAAAATAGTGCGAACAGGGCATTTTTAGGCTCTATCGGTGTGCAATAACCTATGATTTCGGAGGTGGGCCCAGGGTCTGGGCATGCTGTGAGCCAAAAATCTACCGGGGTGTGCCAAGGAGGTTGGGGAATGTCCCAGTGTAGTCCATTTGGGTGGGAGGTACCATTTAGGTAATCAAACCGACGAAACGATGCGAACAAGACATTTTTGAGCCAAATTGGTATGCTATAGCCCATGGTTCAGGGGGTGGACCTAGGATTCGGGCATGTTGTAGGCTAAAAATTGATCGGTGTATGCCAGGGAGGTTGGGGAGCATCCCAGTATGGTCCGTTCGGGTGGGCGGTGCCATTTGGGTGGTCAAACAAGAAAAATGGCTAGAACGGGGCATTTTTGGGCTAAATTGGTGTGCTATTGCCCATGGTTTTGGGGGTGGTCCAAAGGTCCGGACATGCTTTGGGCGAAAAATTGACTGGGTCATGCCACGAAGGTTGGGTAGCATCCCAATATGGTCCGTTTGGGTGGGCGGTGCCTTTTGGGTGGTCAAACGGGCAAAATGGCGCGAACGGGGCATTTTTGAGACAAATCAATGTGCTATAGCCCACGGTTTCAGGGGTGGGCCTGGGGTTCGGGGTTGCTGTAGGCCGAAGATCGACCGGGGTGTGCCTGGGAGGTTGGGGAGCATCTCAGTGTGGTCTGTTTTGGTGGGCAATGCCATTTGGGTGGCCAAACGAACAAAATAGCGCTAATGGGGAAATTTTGGGCCAAATCATCATGCTATAGCCCACGACTTCGTACGTGGGCCCGGGGTCCTGACGTGCTGTGGGCTAAAAATTGACCGGGGTATGCCAGGTAGGTTGGAGAGCGTCCCAATATGGTTTGTTCGGCTGGGCGGTGCTATTTGGGTTATCGAATGGGTGAAACAACGCTAACAAGGTATTTTTAGGCCAAATCGATGTACAATAACCTACGGTTCTGGGGTTGGGCCCGAGATCTGGGCGTTCTGTGGGACGAATATCTATCGGGGCATGCCAAGGAGGTTGGAGAATGTCCCAGTATGGTCCGTTTGGGTGGGCGGTGCCATTTAGGTAGTCAAACGGTCAAAACGATGCGTATGGGACATTTTCAGGCCAAATTGGCATGCTATAGCCCACGATTCAGGGGGTGGGTCCGAGATTCGGCGGTGCTTTAGGCTGAAAATCGATTGGGGTATTTTCGAGCCTAATCATAATGCTATATCCCACGGTTCTGGGGGTGGGCTCAGTGTCCGAGCGTGCTGTGGGCTGAAAATCAATCGGGGCGTGCCAGGGAGGTTGGGAAGCATCCCAGTGTGGTCCTTTTGGGTAGGAGATTCCATTTGGGTGTTCAAACAGGCGAAACAGTGTGAATGAGCCATTTTCGAGCTAAATTGGTGTGCTATAACCTACGATTTTGGGGGTGGGCCCGGGGTCCGGGCGTGCTATAGATCAAAAATCGATTGGGACGTGTTAGAGAGGTTGGGGAGCATCCCAGTGTGGTTTGTTTGAGAGGGAGGTGCCATATGGGTAGTCAAATGGGCAAAACTACGTGAACGGGGAATTTTTAGGCCAAATCGGTATGCTATAGCCAATGTTTTTGGGGGAGGGCCCGGGGTTCGAGAGTGCTGTGGGCTGAAAATCGACCGGAGCATGCAAGGGCGGTTGGGGAGCATCCCGGTGTGGTTCGTTTGGGTTGGCGGTGCCATTTGGGTGGTCAAACGAGAAAAACGGCTCGAACAGGGCATTTTCAGGCTAAACCGGTGTGCTATTGCCCCCGGGTTTAGGGGTGGTCCAACGGTCCGGACATGCTGTGGGCCAAAAATTGGCTGGGGCGTGCCAGGGAGGTTAGGTAGCATCCCAATATGGTCCGTTTGGGTGGGCGGTGCCATATGAGTGGTCAAACGGGCAAAACAGCGCGAATGTAGTATTTTCGAGCCAAATCAATGTACGCCCATGGTTCTGGGGGTGGGCCTGGGGTCCGGGGGTGTTGTGGGCTGAAAATTGATCGGGGCATGCCTGGGAGGTCGGAGAGCATCTCAGTGTGGTCCGTTTGGGTGGGCAGTGCCATTTGGGTGGCCAAACGAAAGAAATGGCGCGAATGGAAAATATTAGGTCAAATCAGTATGCTATATCCTACAATTCTGGGGGTGGGCCCGGGGTCCGGGAGTGTTGTGGTCAAAAATCTTTCGAGGCGTGCAAGGAAGGTTGAGGAGCGTCCCAGTGTGGTCCGTTTGGGTGGGTGGTGCTATTTGGATGGTCAAACAACTAAACGATGTGAACGGGGTTTTTTTTCTAGCCAAATCGGTGTGCTATAGCCCACGGTTCAGGGGGTGGGCCCGACATCCAGGCGTGCTGTGGGCTAAAAATTGATCGGGGTGTGCTAGGGAGGTTGTGGAGAATTCCAGTTTAGTCTATTTGGGTAGGTGGTTCCATTTGGGTGGTCAAACGTGTAAAACAATGCAAACAAGGCTTTTTTGAGCCAAATCGATGTGCTATAGACCACAGTTCTGGGGGTGAATCCGGGGTTCGGGCGTGTTGTGGGCCAAAAATAGACCGAGGCATGCTTAAGAGATTGAAGCGTCACACTGTGGTTCATTTGGGAGGGTGATGCCATTTGGGTGGTCAAACGGGTGAAACAACGCAAATGGGGTATTTTCGGGCCAAATTGGTATGTTATAGCCCACAGTTCCAGGGGTGGGCCTAGTGTCCGAGCGTGTTGTGGGCCAAAAAATGATTGGGGCATGACAGGGAGGTCTGGGAGCATCCCAGTGTGGTCCGTTTAGTTGGGCGGTGCCATTTGGGTGGCCAAACAAGCAAAATAGTGCGAACAAACCATTTTCAGGCTAAATTGGTGTGCTATTACCCATGGTTCCGGGGATGGACCCAGGGTCCAGGCGTGTTGTGGGTCAAAAATTGACCGAGGCATTCCAGGGAGGTTAGAAACCATACCAGTGTTATCCGTTTGGGTGGGTGGTTCCATTTGGGTTGGAAAATAGGTGAAACAGCGCGAACGGGGCATTTTTGGGCTAAATCGGTGTGCAATCGACCAAGGTTTCATTGGTGGGACTGGGTCAGGGCGTGTAGTTGGCCAAAAATCAATCAGGGTGTGTCAGGAAGGTTGGGGAGCGTCCTAGTGTGGTCCGTTCGGGTGTGCGACTCCATTTGGGTAGTTAAACTGACGAAACGGCCCAAACAGGGCATTTTGGGGCTAAATTAGTGTGCTATGGCCCACGGTTCCGGGAGTGAACTTAAGGTCCGGGTGTGCTGTGGGCCAAAAATCGATTGAGGCATGCCAAGGGGGTTGGGGAGGGTCCCAGTGTTTTCCGTTTGGGTGGGTGATGTTATTTGGGTGGTAAAATGGGCAAAAAGGCGTGAATGGGACATTTTTAGGCTAAATTGGTGTGCTATAGGCCACATTTCAATAGGTGGGCCCGGGATCCGAGCGTGTTGTAGGCTAAAATTTAATCGGGGCATGCTAGGGAGGTTGGGAAGCATCCCAGTGTGGTCCATTTGGGTGGGCGGTGCCATTTAGGTGGTTAAACAATAAAAACGGCTAGAACGGGGCATTTTTGGGCCAAACCAGTGTTCTATAGCCTATGGTTCCGGGGGTGGTCCCAAGGTCCGAGCGTGCTGTTGGCCCAAAATCGATTGGGGCGTGCCAGGAAAGTTTGATAACATTTCAATGTGGTTCGTTTGGGAGGGCGCTGCTATTTGGGTGGTCAAACAGGAGAAATGGCACGAATAGGCCATTTTCAAGCCAAATCGGTGTGATATAGCGCACGGTTCTGGGGTGGGCTTGGGGTACGAGTGTGTTGTAGGCTAAACATCGACCGGGGCATGTCAGGGAGATTGGAGAGCGTCCTAGCATGGTTCGTTTGGGTGGGAGGTACCATTTGGGTTTCTAAACGGGCAAAACAGCGTGAACGGTGCATTTTCGTGCCAAATCGATGTGCTATATCCCATAATTTTATGGGTGGGCCTGGGTTCCGGGTATATTATGGGCTAAAAATTGACCGGAGTGTGCTAGGGGGGTTGGGAAGCATCCCGCGTGGTCCATTTGGGTGGGTGATGCAATTTGGGTGGTCAAACAGGCGAAAAAATATGAACAAGGCATTTTAGAGCCAAATCAGTGTGCTATAGCCTACGGTTCTGGGGGTGGGCTCGGGGTCCGGGCGTACTGTGGGCCAAAAATCTACGAGGTGTGCCAAGGAGATAGTAGAGCATCCCATTATGGTTTGTTTAGGTGGGTGGTGCCATTTGGGTGGTCAAATGGGCAAAACAACTCAATTGGGGTATTTTCGGGCCAAATTGGTGTGCTATAGCCCACGGTTTAAGGGGGGACCCGGGATCAGGGCGTGCTATGGGTCAAAATTTTTCAGGGCGTGCTATTGGTCAAAATTTTTTGGGGCGTGCCAGGGAGATTGGTGAGCATCCCAATATGGTCCACTTAGGTGGGCGGTGCCATTTGAGTGGTCAAATGACAAAAATGGCTCGAACGGGGTATTATTGGGCCAAATCAGTGTGTTATAGCCCACGGTTTCGTGGGTTGTCCCAGAGTCCAATTGTGCAATGGGATGAAAATTGATCGGGGCATGCTAGGGAGGTTGGGTAGCATCCAATGTGTTTCATTTGGGTGAGCGGTGCCATTTGGGTGGTCAAACGGGAGAAATGGCATGAACGGGGCATTTTCGAGCTAAACCGGTTTGCTATAGCCCACGTTTTTGGGAGTAGGCCTGGGGTCCGAGCATGGTATTGGCCAAAAATCAATTGAGGCATGCCAGAGAGGTTGGGGAGCATCCCAGTGTGGTCCGTTTGGATGGGCGGTGCCATTTTTGTGGTCAAACAAGCGAAACAACACGAATAGGGGATTTTGGGACTAAATCGGTGTGCTATAGCCCACGATTCGAGGGGTTGGCCTGGGGTTCGAGAGTATTATGGGCCAAAACTCGACCGAGGCATACCAAAGGGGTTGGGAAGGGTCCCAGTGTGGTCCATTTGGGTGGGCGGTGCCATTTAGATGGTCAAACAGGAAAGACAGCGTGACTGGGGCATTTTCGGGCTAAATTGTTGTGCAATAGCCCACGATTCACGGGGTGGGCTCGAGATTCGAGCGTGATGTAGGACAAAATTTGATCGGGGCGTGCCAGGGAGGTTTGAGAGTGTCCCAGTGTGGTTCGTTTGGGTAGGCGGTGCCTTTTGGGTGGTCAAATGAGAAAAACAGCTTGAGCGGGGCATTTTTGGGCCAAAGCGGTGTGCTATAGCCCACGGTTTTAGGGGTGGTCCCGGGGTTCGAGCGTGCTGTGGGCCAAAAATCAATCGGGGCATTCCAGAGAGGTTGGTTAGCATCCCAATGGGTCTGTTTGGGCGGGTGCTGTCATTTAGGTAGTCAAACGAGCGAAATGGCAAGAACGGGCTATTTTCAAGACAAATCGGGGTGCTATAGCCTACGGTTTTGGGGGTGGGCCAGGGGTCCGAGCGTGCTGTGGGATGAAAATTGATCGGGGCATGCCAGGGAGGTTGAAAAGCATCCCAGTGTGGTCCATTTGAGTGGGAGGTGCTAATTGGGCATTTTTTTTAGCCAAATCAGTGTGCTATAGCTGATAACGCTCAAACTACAGCTCTCGTTAGAGTGTAAGCGGTCGTTGTCAAATATAGAACCCAACTGGGTTGGGTGTCGAATCCCACAGGGAATACTTGGTCACTAAGTATTCAACGATTAGTAGACTGTTGATCGAAAATTCTACGAAAAAGGGGGGATTTAATTGTAGCGTGAATTAAGAGTATCAAAGTAACAAAGAAAAACAGAATGTTTAGTAAGTTTTAATCAATGAGAATTGTAAGTTAGGGTTATGTCCACCTTATGAGTTTTACGTATCTATTGGCTATGAGTTATGCGGAATTCAGACATGCATGCGCTTATAGAGATTCGTATTCTATGGTAAATCCTAGTGTCTTTCGACCATCAAGGATTATATCACTTTAACTCTTTCGAGCTTAAAGCGTATACTAATGGTACGAATTCTCCAAGAGGTTAATCCAGTTACGGCACTAACTTTTAAACAGGGGTTGGTAGCCCTATTTCCTTGTCATTCTCTCTTTTCCAGACATGTAACTTTTCTTTCGAACAAGTTAATGCTATACTGGCGTATTCTATATGTTTGCAACCACAAGAATTCAATTAAGATGAAGAGAGTAATGATATAAGCAGCATACATATCAAGAATTCACAAACTCATAGCAATAGATAGTATCTCATAAGGCTTCCATAACCCTAACAGAGAAGTTTAGCTACTCATGAGTGCAACGGAAATCACAATAGATATAATCATCATACCACAACCTAGAATAATCTTGGCGATGGAAGTGATATGGCGTCAAAAGCTCTCAAACGTTTTGCCCTAGCCGTTCTTCTCAAGAGAGCCGAGTTCTCCGTGTTAGACTTTTTAACGTGAATTAGGAGCAAAAGTAGAATGAAAAAGACTTGAATTAATGAATGAGTGAATAATATAAAAGCTTCGAATTAATGAATAAGTGAATAATAAAAAGCTTTCTGAAAAATTCAGCAAATAGGGTTTTTATAACATCCTTGTCCTAGTCCTACTGAAATAGGGTTTTTATCCTTGTCCTAGTCCTACTGGGTTACTGCATACTTGTCCTAATCCTACTAAGTTACTGCTGATCCCCCAAGTCTTTAGAAATGTTGTTTTTGCCTGGGACAAGTTCTCTATGCATCACTTTCAGTCCACAAGCTTCCAGAAGCTGCCTTCCTTCTTACGTGAAGTTTCCTTTGGCGTCCAACAGTCCATAAAATTCTGAAATCTTCATCATTTATACCTGAAAACTTGCTAATCACGTTGGTTAGCTCACTTACAGGAAAAAGGACTAAAAGTGTAGGAATTATATATTTTGTCCTCAAAACTTAGCTAAAATATGGGTACATTAAGGTGCTTTAGGCGTGTAAATACGCCTAACATCAACACTCACACTTAAAACTTTGTTCGTCCTCGAACAAAATATCATGTCCATATAAACATCTACTTAGGGTTTCACAGTAACAGCACAAACTATTCATCAAGACAGGCACGACAATTATTAACACAGAGTAGTTTTCTGATCACTACTAGAAACAATTCAACCTCTAATATAGACTCGTGATGATGGTTAATTCGTATCCACAAGTTAAGGCACAAAGAATCATACAAGACAACCCAAAACTCATCAACCATGTGTGTCTCACAATATATCACCCATAATTACTCACAAGTATTTCATTTTTCAAAACATGGGTATAAGATTATCCTTGCTCTCACTCTCACAAAGAATTCATATGTTGCAACTGATGACCATAGGCTTGCCCTTAGTGTAATGCTCTACTAATATCAGAATGTTAAGCTTAGGATCAAATAGGTCTTTTACAGGTTGTAATGTAGGCTAAGGGACGGGTATGACTATTTTGGCCAGAAATAGTGACTATGTTCCTAAGCGCTTTAATACATCACATTATGTCATTAACACTCTCTTTTAATCAAACTTTCTACTTTCTTTTAATCTACCACCCCTTCTCACCTCTTTTGTTATTCAATTTTAAATAGAATCAACTTTGTATTTTTCTTTTTCATTTTTTTTTATAACACACCTCTATAATAGCCATTCTTTTTCATAACAAATTCAAGTACCAATTCACTTTAAGGCATCACTCTCACCCAAGTTCCTTTTATTTTGTCACATGACTTTACAATTTAAAGCGCTTAGGAATTTGGATCAAATTATGGTCTTAAAAAAATGGATTAGGCTACATATGAGGCTGTCAAAGAAAATAACTAAAGGCTCAAAGGGGGTTAACTAGGATAATGTCCACGGGTAGGTAAAAAGAAGGTAAACAATCACAGGCTGCCAAAGAAATGCCTAAATCATCTCCTAAACTTACACTCTTTATTTTTCTTTACACACACACTAGGCAAGTTCTAGTATCAGTCACAACACAGAATATACTATAACCTCACACACACAAGGCACATGGTCAACTTTATTGGGAGCAGTATAGACTCTTGACCCAACAGATGAATGAATTAAACCACACAAATATCACACAGTGAGTCACACTTGGAGCCTAAATGTCTCAATAGCAATGATTTTAGCATAAACTCTTGTCATAATACCATGCCGCCTATCAGAAAAATTTCATGCTAAATCTAAAAAAATCTAAAAATCAAAAAATTTAACAACAAACGAGAATAAATGCAGGCAAAGAAGTACGCTACAGCATACAAATACCCTCACCCCACACTTAGACGGGACACACTGCCCTCAGTGGAAATAAGTAAGGAAAACCTGATTAGTCAGACTCCTTTTCTATGTCTGGGGTCAAACCCCCTGCGTCGGAATCATCATCAGAGTCGTCATTACCAAAGTTGTCCTTCACATCGTCATTCGAGGTATTTGCAGAGAGGAGGATTCAGCTTGCTCTTTTCTTCCCCTTTTCTGGCCTTTTTGTGAAGTGGTTTTTTTTTTTTCCTTGTCTTGCTTTTGGTGCCATTGTACCTGAGATTAAAATAATAGTCATGTTAGCTTTATCTTGGTGGATACAATCAATAAACAAGCAGTAGAGGCACCACCCCACACTTAATTTGTTGGCACAAACTAGTGAAGTGAACGATGTCGATCACTCAGACTTCATCGATATACGTTTAGGTGTTATGTTCCAACAATATAATCAGTGCAGTCATACTTTTCTTGTCATCTTAACTATCCTTTTTGATTCTATTTCATGAAATCTTGGCAATACTTTCATGTTTGGATTGATGTACCTTTTGATCAAGACTACTACATAGAGATTGAATCAAGTTATGGCATTAGAAATAATCACAACATCGTATGTTTGTAGTCAACCATGATTTTCATCTCGATGAACAAGTCATTCCAACATGTAAGCTTTCTAGTTACAAGATTATGCAATTTTCTTGACCATGTCAATTCCGCAAAAGTATGACAGTGTATCAAAATCAAATACAAGTTGAAAACAAGTCAAGAGCATCCTTACGTATTCTTTCACTCACTTAGTTGTATCACAACAAATCAACCATATTCAAATCACCAACACTACTTCAAGATTTAACAATTTATTATAGGCGTAGTAGTGTAGTACTTTACGGAATATAAAAGAAGAGCAAAGAAGTACTTACTTGGTTGATGGCCTCGGAAGATGTTCTTGCAAAGTTAAAAGAGCAAAAGAAAAATTTTTGAGAGATTTTGGAGAGGTAGGCGGCGCTTAGGTTGAATTTGCAATGCATTTTTGTTCTAAGACTAAGGTTCTATTTATAGGACAAGCTTGGGTCGGGTTTTGACCCGTTTGGAATCGGATTAGGAGACCAAAAAGTGAGCATAGGCGGTGCCTATGCTATGGCATTGTTAGGCATAGGCGGCGCCTATGCCATGGCATTCTAGATTCAGAGACAAAAGGCTTTTGCATAGGCGGCGCCTATGCTATGGCATTGTTAGGCATAGGCGGCGCCTATGCTATGGCATTCTAGATTCAGAGAGCTTAGGCCATAGCATAGGCCTTGCCTTGTTCGTTGCCTAGATTTTCATAGGCAATGCCTAACTCATAGCCTTTTGCTTCTTCATTCCCAACTAAGGGTGTCAAACGGGCCGGGCTGACCCGGCCCGGCCCGGCCCTATTAGCTAACCCGGCCCGATAAGCCCTAGGGCTTAAGGGTTCCGGGTCCCGGGCCGGTTTTTTTTGTTAAAATGGGCCCGGTTAACCCGGCCCGGACCAAGCCCGGTCCAGGCCCGCCGGTTAACCGGCCCGGCCCGGCCCGGAATATAAAAAAAATAAAAAAAAAATTGATTTTGGGCCAACTAGCCGTTGGCCTAACGGCTATATAGCCGTTTTTGGGTCCAAACGGCTAGTTTGGGCCCATTTAATTAAAAAAAAAAAAAAACTTTAAAAAATATTTTTTAATCCCCAAAAAAAATCTATAAATACCCTACAACTTCAAATCATTTTTCACACAATTTTTCACTCTCTCAAATCTCATTCTCTCTCAAATCTCAATTCTCAATTCTCTAATATTCAATATATTTAATTTCTTAAAGTGTTCACTTTAATTTTTTAATTTTCGTTTACAAAGTACGAGCGAAAGTTTCTAAAGTCGCAATCTTCGGATACTTCCAAAATTTGGTATTGTCGTTCCATCTCTTACGTTTAATTTTTATTTATTGTATTAATTGTTTAATATTTAATTTTATTATATTTGTGTATTTTGAATATTTTTAGTTTAATTTAATTTATATTATGGATAAATTAAAAAACCTCGCTGCTAAAGGTGTTAAAATTTTTTGTCCCGAAAGCGGTAGTGGTAGTAAAAAGCAAATTACTAGCGGTAGAGGTAGTTCAAGTAATAGATATACCCGTGTGCCTTCGCCTCCGGTACCGCTTGGTACACCTTTTGAGGAAGAAATAGGTGTAGGTGCTCACGATATGGATTATGTAGAAGCTCAGGAAAATTATGGTATAGAAGAAGAAAATGAAGTAGATGCAGTTAATTTAGACGAAGATAATGAAAATATTGTTGAAACACCCGCAGTAGGAGATGCTAACGTTAGATCTGAATCAGTTAATCTCCCTTCCCGTCCTCCCAGTGACCCAAAACCTCGTAAAAGAACTAGTATTGCATGGCAATTTTTTGAACGTATATCAGATATTGAGGTGCAGTGCAATATTTGTCAACAAATATATAAGCATAGAAGTGGAGGCAAGCAAGGGGGTACGGGTACGTTAATGAGACATATAGATGAAGATCACAAAAGAGAGTTAAATATTGCAAAAGGTGGTGGGGATGTTGGTGGGTCAACGCAAACTAGAATGGACCCAACAACCGGTCAAGTAGCGAAAAAGTATAATAAATTGAGGGACAGGGAAGAAATAGCTAAAATGGTAGCTGTGGGTTGTTTGCCTTTTAGTTTTCCTTCTTCTGATGCTTTTATTCGTTATATACAAGCAATTTATAATCCTATGTTTAATGGTATTCCTAGAACTACTTGTCGGTCTGATATTTTTAGACTCCATTCACAATATTGTTTTTATTTATCAACATTGTTAAAAAATATTCAATGTAGATTGTCCCTAACTTCTGATCTTGGTCGTGCTGTCAATAAAAATGATTATTTAACCGTTACTTGTCATTGGATGGATAGTAATTTCGTGATGCAAAAACGTATTCTTGCTTTTTTATATGATGAAGATCGTAAACATACTGGACAATTTATTGCTGATTCTATTGTTAAAATTGCCGGATACTATGGTATAGAAAATAAAATTTTATGTATTGCTTTTGATAATGCTTCTAACAACAAAACTGCTATAACAAAAATAAAATCTACGCTATCTCCGTCCTTGCCTGAAATTTTTCATATTAAGTGTGCATGTCATATATATAATTTAATTGTAAAAGATGGTCTTGAGTTTTTTGAGCTTTATATTGAAAAAATTCGTCTTGCCGTTGGTTTTATTCAAGGAAATAATCGTAGATCGAGAATTAGAGAATTTAAAGTTAAATGTCAAGAAAATGGACTTACACCGATTTTGATGCCTGAGGAAATTGATACTAGATGGAATTCTACGTATGAATTTTTAAAAACTTGTTATAAATATAGAATTCCTATTACACTAGCTTTTAACCAACATTGCGGTTCATTTGCTGATTCTGCTGATTGCATGCTACATAATTCTGATTGGGTTGTAATTAATGATCTTGTTATGTTTTTAGAAAAATTTTATGTAGCTACGGTTGAATTTTCCGGTGCTTACTATCCTACTGTTTGTAATATTTTGGCATATATAGCCGATATTTCTGGTTTGCTCCAACAATATAAAAATAAAGAAGGTTATAAAGAAGCTGTTGGCGCCATGTTTACAAAATTTAAAAAATATTTTTTCCCGATTCCCCCTATTTACTTGGTTGGTGCTATGCTAAATCCGTGCATGAAATATAATAATATGTGTCACTTTAGTACTCTTATTTATACTAACTTAGAAATAAATACTAACCATGATTCTGAACAAGTACAGCCTGATTTGTGGACGGCTACGGCTGATGCAAAAGATTATATAGAAAAATTATATAATCACTATGCTGATTTATTTGATTCAGCCGTACCTACAAATATCACTCCAACTGTCGCTCCTCATCCTCCCGAGGAGCCATCATCTTCTAAAAGGCCGACACATAGTGGTTTTTCTGATTCGTTTTATGATTTAAATTGTTGGAACAGTGTTGATGAGAGAACTTACACATCAACTTATCGGGAAGAGCTGAAATATTATCTTCGAACGGCACCAGAGGATCGCAGACGACGGATCAACACGCTGGATTGGTGGAGGAATAATGAATCACAATATCCTGTGCTTTCAAGATTAGCTAGAGATATCTTGAATGTTCCAATGTCAACCGTTGCATCAGAGAGCGCCTTCAGTCAGGGACGACAACATCTTGGAGACAACCGACACTCATTGGGAAGCAATGCAATGAATGTTCTAGTTTGCCTCAGAGATTGGATTAGAGCGGAAAGAAGAAACCAAGGAATGGAACCGGAGCCGAGCGACGAGCTGAAACTAGAAGAAATTATGACTTCACGGGAGAACTCAGCAGAATCAAGTCCAATGCATGGTTTTGCCCCCGTTGACTTTGATTATCCTATGCAAGTTCCCATTAATATTAACATGAATGAGTTGGAAAAAATGATGCATAATTTATAGATTTTTCATTCATGTAAATTATAAATTTTGGATCATTTTGCAACCAATAAAATTCCCCAAATTCATTCAGTCCTTAGTCGTTGTTTTTTATTTATTTTTTGAATAAATTTAAAATATTTGTGCATATATCTTCTATAGAAGTGTATATTTAACGTATACATGTGTATATGTTTTATAAATTAGTATATAAGTATATCTATACATATTGTAATGTATATATAATGTAGTATATTTTATAAGTAGTAGTATATATACATTTAATGGTGCGTATACACGTGTATATATCTTCTATAGAAGTGTATATTTAATGTATACATGTGTATATATTTTATAAATTAGTATATAACTATACAAATATATATTGTAATGTATATACATTATAGTATATTTCATTTAAAGTATTACATATACATAGAATAGAGTGTATATATGTGAATGGATCTTCTATAGACGTGTATATTTAACGTATACATGTGTATATATTTTATAAATTAGTATATAACTATACAAATATATATTGTAATGTATATATATTGCATATATCTCATTTAAAGTATTACATATACATAGAATAGAGTGTATATATGTGAATAGATCTTCTATAGACGTGTATATTTAACGTATACATTACTTTATGTTTTATAAATTAGTATATATATTGTAGTATATACTTTTTTTAAAGTAGTACATATATATTGAATGGTGCGTATATATGTGTATATATCTTCTATAGACGTATATCTTTAAAGTATACAAGTGTATATGTTTTATAAATTAGTATGTAACTGTATATATATACATATTATTGTATATATATATGTGTATATCACTATATTGTAGTATATATTTTATTTAAAGTAGTACATATATATTGAATGGTGCATATATATGTGTATATATCTTCTAAAGTAGTATATATTTAACGTATACATGTGTATATGTTTTATAAATTAGTATATATATATATATTGTAGTGTATATATATATATATATATTATACTATTATAGCAAATGTTTTATTTAAAGTAGTACGTATAGTCATATATAATTATATATTGAATGGTACGTATATATGTGCATATATCTTCTATAGAAGTGTATATTTAACGTATACATGTGTATATGTTTTATAAATTAGTATATAAGTATATCTATACATATTGTAATGTATATATAATGTAGTATATTTTATAAGTAGTAGTATATATACATTTAATGGTGCGTATACACGTGTATATATCTTCTATAGAAGTGTATATTAAATGTATACATGTGTATATGTTTTATAAATTAGTATATAACTATACAAATATATATTGTAATGTATATACATTATAGTATATTTCATTTAAAGTATTACATATACATAGAATAGAGTGTATATATGTGAATGGATCTTCTATAGACGTGTATATTTAACGTATACATGTGTATATATTTTATAAATTAGTATATAACTATACAAATATATATTGTAATGTATATATATTGCATATATCTCATTTAAAGTATTACATATACATAGAATAGAGTGTATATATGTGAATAGATCTTCTATAGACGTGTATATTTAACGTATACATTACTTTATGTTTTATAAATTAGTATATATATTGTAGTATGTACTTTTTTTAAAGTAGTACATATATATTGAATAGTGCGTATATATGTGTATATATCTTCTATAGACGTATATCTTTAAAGTATACAAGTGTATATGTTTTATAAATTAGTATGTAACTATATATATATACATATTATTGTATATATATATATGTATATCACTATATTGTAGTATATATTTTATTTAAAGTAGTACATATATATTGAATGGTGCATATATATGTGTATATATCTACTAAAGTAGTATATATTTAACGTATACATGTGTATATGTTTTATAAATTAGTATATATATATATTGTAGTGTATATATATATATATATATATATTATACTATTATAGCAAATATTTTATTTAAAGTAGTACGTATAGTCATATATAATTATATATTGAATGGTACGTATATATGTGCATATATCTTCTATAGAAGTGTATATTTAACGTATACATGTGTATATGTTTTATAAATTAGTATATAAGTATATCTATACATATTGTAATGTATATATAATGTAGTATATTTTATAAGTAGTAGTATATATACATTTAATGGTGCGTATACACGTGTATATATCTTCTATAGAAGTGTATATTTAATGTATACATGTGTATATGTTTTATAAATTAGTATATAACTATACAAATATATATTGTAATGTATATACATTATAGTATATTTCATTTAAAGTATTACATATACATAGAATAGAGTGTATATATGTGAATGGATCTTCTATAGACGTGTATATTTAACGTATACATGTGTATATATTTTATAAATTAGTATATAACTATACAAATATATATTGTAATGTATATATATTGCATATATCTCATTTCAAGTATTACATATACATAGAATAGAGTGTATATATGTGAATAGATCTTCTATAGACGTGTATATTTAACGTATACATTACTTTATGTTTTATAAATTAGTATATATATTGTAGTATATACTTTTTTTAAAGTAGTACATATATATTGAATGGTGCGTATATATGTGTATATATCTTCTATAGACGTATATCTTTAAAGTATACAAGTGTATATGTTTTATAAAATAGTATGTAACTATATATATATACATATTATTGTATATATATATATGTATATCACTATATTGTAGTATATATTTTATTTAAAGTAGTACATATATATTGAATGGTGCATATATATGTGTATATATCTTCTAAAGTAGTATATATTTAACGTATACATGTGTATATGTTTTATAAATTAGTATATATACATATTGTAGTGTATATATATATATATTATACTATTATAGCAAATGTTTTATTTAAAGTAGTATGTATAGTCATATATAATTATATATTGAATGGTACGTATATATGTGTAATTGTTTATACTTTATATATTTTTTTAAAAATATATATTGTATATTGGAGTGTATATAGTGTATATTGGATTATTTATTTATTTTTTAAACGGGTTTGATCGGTTTTTAACCGGGTTTGACCGGGTCTTGGTGGGTTTGACCGGATTGGGTTTAGTGGGCCGGGTCTGGGTGGGTTTTAATTTTTTTACTGTTTGGCCCGGCCCGGCCCGGTTAACGCCAAAACCGGCCCGGAACCGGCCCGAAACCCGTGTAAAATGGGAGGGCCGGTTCCGGGTTGGCCCGGCTCGGCCCGTTAGACACCCCTATTCCCAACTTACCACCTTCAACATGTAATACTTCCAAATCAAAATTTGAAACCAATCTCTTCCTTTACATCTCTTGCACCTACACTTATTCAAAATCAACAAAAATGATTAGAACGATGGGTTGCCTCCCACCAAGCGCCTTAGTTTTGGTTGTGGCTCGACAAAATCCTAGGAAAACAAAAATAACAAAAACAATTAAAAACGATGGGTTGCCTCTCACCAAGCGCTTGATTTATTGTTGCGGCACGACATAGTTATCTCGATTACTTAGACTTCATCGAGATATTTGGTGCATCATTTTCTGAATGGATTCAGACGACGCTGATGCTTAATTGTGGGCATGCAATCTTCTTTGAGATGCATCTTGTGCATACATATCCCAGGTGGGATACCAATTACATCATCAATAGACCAACCAATGGCTCTCTTATACCTCTTCAGAGCAGAGATGAGAGCCTCTACGTTCTGTTCACCTAAATCAGCCGCAACACTCACCGGAAGTGTATTTTCTCTTCCCAAAAACTCATACCTTAGGTGACTGGGGAGCTCTTTCGATTCTAGCGCTGGTATCTCTTCAATGGAAGTCTTCGCTGTTGGTGAAGATTGATTCTTAAGATCAAGGCCCAACTTCTTAGGATCATGAGAATAGGACCTTATTCCTGTTAGAGCACGAACGGTTTCTTCTTGTTCTTCAGCCTCCTCACGTTCAAAATCCAGTAGCACATCAGATAGTGACTCAATAGTAAGCTTCTTCTCTACAGATAATTCTTTCTCATCCTCATAATAAACATCATCTACAGAGAACACATTCATATCGTTGGGCTGCTTCATTGCTTTGCATACATCAAAACGGACCACTTCGTCATTCATTCGAAATAAAAGCTCATTATCTCTTAAGTCGATAAGCACACTTCCAGTTGTGAGGAAAGGGCGTCCCAAGATTATGGGAACTTCAGAATCCACCTCGCAATCCAAAATAACAAAGTCTGCAGGAAAGATGAAGGTGGAAACCTTCACCAACACATCATATAAGATACCAACAGGTCGTTTTACCGACCTATCTGCCATCACGAGCCGCATATTGGTTGGTGTAGGATCGCCCAACCCCAACTTTCTGTAAACGGATAACGACATCAAATTGATGCTAGCCCCCAGATCGCACAACGCCTTAGCAAAATCCAACGATCCAATCGTGCAAGGAATAGTGAAAGCACCAGGATCTGCCTTTTTCTGAACTAGCGATCTTGTAGCGATTGCACTGCAATGATGAACATTATCTGCCAGCTCATAGCTTACTGCCCGCTTCTTTGTCAAAAGGTCCTACATGAATTTAGCATATCCGGGCATCTGCTCTAGCGCTTCCACCAAAGGAACATTAATAGTCAGCTGCTTCAACATAGTCATGAATTTACTGAACCTGGTATCATCAGCTTTCTTCTTCAGTCTCTGCGGAAAAGGTGGTGGTGGAAGGGGAATTATTTTCTCCACCACTTCCTTTTTATCTTGCTTCCGATTATCAACCTTTTCAGGAGTGTCGTCATCCTTCTTCTTCAGTCTCTGAGGAAAAGGTGGTGGTGGAAGGGGAATAGTTTTCTCCACCATTTTCTTTTTACCTTGCTTCCAACTATCAATCTTTTCAGGCTGCAGACGTCTAGGGGTGACGTCATGAACACACTCTTCAGCTTCTTCGGCCTCTTCACATTCTTCATCAATAACATTATCTGCTATATCAGCAACTACCTGCTTGCCTTTAGATGGATTTTCCAACACTTTACCACTCCGGGTAGTAATAGCCATACACGATCCTTCATTCCTTGGGTTTTGTACAGTGTCATTGGGTAGCGTGCCAACCTTTCTTTGGTTGAATGTCGCTGATAATTTACTCAATTGTTGCTCCAGTTGTTTTATTGCAGTAGAATGCGAGTCAACCAATTGATTTATTGAAGACAAATCATTCTTTACCTCGGTTAGACCCATGTTGGTTGCCTCCACTCCTTTCAACAGCTTAGCCATTATATTTCCATGGACATCTTCCCAAATCCAGACGCCACAGCCTCACGGTTTCCAGGAGGAACATACAAACCACTCCTGTCAGTCTTATTCTTCCAACCACCTTGATCGCGGTCCTTGTATCCAGATTTATCATAATAGTTCCGACCTTGGTTTCCTTGGGCATTGCCTCGGAAACCCCCCTGATTATTCAAGTAGTTCGCTTCTTTCTCATAGTCGGATTTATCTCTTCCCTGTGATACAATGGCCTTAACCTTTTCGGTCTTCCCTGATAATAAGTGCTTGGTAAGAAGATCCATCTGTGTTTTCATGTGAGCCATATCTTGGTCACGTTCCTCTTGTCTACGCCTCTGCTCTGCAGTCATACCAATAGATACGGTAGAGCTTGCTACCTCTGAATCCCTGGTATGCCAAGATCTACTTTGCTTTGTCATACGATCTAACATATCACTTGCCTGAACAAAAGTAAAGTCCATGAATGACCCTCCTGCAGCATTATCAACCACTGGCTTAGTCACTGAATTCAAAGACCTGTATAATATCTCCATAAAGTGGATATTGGTCATCTGATGGTTTGGGCACCGCATAAGCTTCTTTTTGAACCTCTCCCATGTTTTGTGGAGAGCTTCAGTTGGAAGCTGTCAAAAATTGTTGATCTCATCTCTTAATTGTGCTCTTTTGGATGGCGGCAAGAATCTTTCTAGGAAAACGTCTTTCAGTTGCCTCCAATTAGTAATAGAATCAGGAGTTAGCCCGTTCAACCATTGAGTTGCCTCCCCAGACAGAGACAATGGAAATAAGCGCAGCCGAATTGTATTCTGCCCAACTCCTGGATTGTCAAATGACTTGCATGTTGAAATAAAGTTGATCAGATGCATATTCGGATCATCGCCTGCGAGTCCACAAAATAAACCTTTGAGCTGCAATAGCTGAATCATGGTGCTAGTGATATTGAACTTGGCTCCGGGTGCCAAGGGGGGCGGAATAATAGCTCCTGTGGCACCAGCTCCGTCCAGATCATCATCATCATCATCAAAAGAAATCTGCATAGCTCGGCGTTCAGGTCTAAATCTAGCTTGACGATCTCTTCTGTTAGCAGGTGTTGCCACCTCAGCATCACTCCTAGAGTTTAGTAACTCTTCATCTCCTAGGTCCTCATCGTCAGGATTTGTTGCTCGCCCAGGGTTATCAATATTCTGTTGATGCACTTGAGCGGTGGCCAAAACAGCTAATCTAGCCTTCTCCTGTTGAGCAGCCCTTCTTTCAATTTCACGTTGTGCCTCTATCCTGCCAATAAGTTGTGGTTCAGGGTTTATGGGTAATAATGGTTGTCCTAAACTTCGAGTATGGGGCATGCACTGAACAAAACCTGCAGAAAACAAAAACAACAACTAAAAGTAAAATACGAGAATCTTTTACCAAAGGGTCAAGTAATTATCACAAACTTAGTTGACAACCGTATTCCCCGGCAACGGCGCCAAAATTTGATAACGCTCAAACTACAGCTCTCGTAAGAGTGTAAGCGGTCGTTGTCAAATATAGAACCCAACTGGGTTGGGTGTCGAATCCCACAGGGAATACTTGGTCACTAAGTATGCAATGATTAGTAGACTGTTGATCGAAAATTCTACGAAAAAGGGGGAATTTAATTGTAGCATGAATTAAGAGTATCAAAGTAACAAAGAAAAATGGAATGTTTAGTAAGTTTTAATCAATGAGAATTGTAAGTTAGGGTTATGTCCACCTTATGAGTTTTACGTATCTATTGGCTATGAGTTATGCAGAATTCAGACATGCATGCGCTTATAGAGATTCGTATTCTATGGTAAATCCTAGTGTCTTTCGACCATCAAGTATTATATCACTTTAACTCTTTCGAGCTTAAAGCGTATACTAATGGTACGAATTCTCCAAGAGGTTAATCCAGTTACGACACTAACTTTTAAACAGGGGTTGGTAGCCCTATTTCCTTGTCATTCTCTCTTTTCCAGACATGTAACTTTTCTTTCGAACAAGTTAATGCTATAATGGCGTATTCTATATGTTTGCAACCACAAGAATTCAATTAAGATGAAAAGAGTAATGATATAAGCAGCATACGTATCAAGAATTCACAAACTCATAGCAATAGATAGTATCTCATAAGGCTTCCATAACCCTAACAGAGAAGTTTAGCTACTCATGAGTGCAACGGAAATCACAACAGATATAATCATCATACCACAACCTAGAATAATCTTGGCGATGGAAGTGATATGGCGTCAAAAGCTCTCAAACGTTTTGCCCTAGCCGTTCTTCTCAAGAGAGCTGAGTTCTCTGTGTTAGACTTTGTAACGTGAATTAGGAGCAAAAGTCGAATGAAAAAGACTTGAATTAATGAATGAGTGAATAATATAAAAGCTTCGAATTAATGAATAAGTGAATAATAAAAAGCTTTCTGAAAAATTCAGCAAATAGGGTTTTTATAACATCCTTGTCCTAGTCCTACTGAAATAGGGTTTTTATCCTTGTCCTAGTCCTACTGGGTTACTGCATACTTGTCCTAATCCTACTAAGTTACTGCTGATCCCCCAAGTCTTTAGAAATACTATTTTTGCCTGGGACAAGTTCTCCATGCATCACTTTCAGTCCACAAGCTTCCAGAAGCTGCCTTCCTTCTTACGTGAAGTTTCCTTTGGCATCCAACAGTCCATAAAATGCTGAAATATTCATCATTTATACCTGAAATCTTGCTAATCACGTTGGTTAGCTCACTTACAGGAAAAAGGACTAAAAGTGTAGGAATTATATATTTTGTCCTCAAAACTTAGCTAAAATATGGGTACATTAAGGTGCTTTAGGCGTGTAAACACGCCTAACATCAACAGCCCACGATTTTGTTGGTGGACCTGGGGTCTGGACTTACTGTGGGGCAAAAATTGACTGGGGAATGCTAGGGAGGTTGGGGAGCGTCCCAGTTTGGTCTGATGAGGTGGGCGATGTTATTTGGATTGTCAAATAGGCAAAATGACGCGAACAGGGCATTTTAAAACCAAATCGGTGGCCTATGGCCAACGGTTCTAGGGGTGGGCCCAGGGCTCGGGCGTGCTGTGAGCCAAAAATCAACCGAGGCATGCCAAAGAGATTAGAGAGCATCCCAATATGGTCTGTTTGGGTGGGCGATTCCATTTGGGTGGTCGAACGGGCAAAACAGCACGTACAGGGCATTTTCGAACTAAATTGGTGTGCTATAGCCCTTGGTTCAATGGGTAGGCTCGGGATTCGGGCGTGCTGTGGATCAAAAATTGATTGCGACATTCCAGGGAAGTTGGGGATCGTCCCAGTATGGTCCGTTTGGGTGGACGGTGCCATTTGGGTTGTCAAACGAGAAAAATGGCTCAAACGGGGTATTTTTGGGCCAAATCGGTGTGCTATAGCCCACGGTTCCGAGGATTGTCCTAGGGTCCGGGCATGCAATAGGCTGAAAATTGATCGAGGCATGCCAGGAAGGTTGGGTAGCATCCCAATGTATTTCGTTTGGGTGGGCGGTGCTAATTTGGTGGTCAAACGGGAGAAACAGCGCAAACAGAGTATTTTCGAGCCAAATCTGTCTGCTATAGCCCACGGTTCTAGGGGTGGGTCCAGGGTTCGGGCGTGCTGTGGTTCAAAAATTGATTGAGGCATGCCAGAGAGGTTGGGGAGCATCCCCGTGTGGTCCGTTTGGGTGGGCGGTGCCATTTGAGTGGGAGGTGCTATTTGGGTGGTCAAACGGGCGAAACGGCATAAACGGGGCATTTTTGGGCCAAATCGATGTGCTATATCCCACGGTTCCAGGAGTGGGCCCGGGGTTCGGGTGTGTTGTGGGCTGAAAATTGAATGGGGCATGCAAAGAAGGTTGTGGAGCATCCTAATATAGTCTGTTTGGGTGGGAGGTGCCATTTTGATGGTCAAACAGGTGAAATGGTATGAATGGGGCATTTTTAGGCCAAATCGGTGTGCTATAGCCCTTGATTCCCGAGGGTGGGCCCAGGGTCTAGGCGTGCCGTGGGTTGAAAATTGATCGGGGCCTGCCAGAAAGGTTAGGGAGCATCCAAGTATGGTCTGTTTTGGTGGGAGATGCCATTTGGGTAGTCAAATAGTCAAAACATCACAAACGGGGTATTTTCGAGCTAAATTAGTGTGCTATAGCCAACGGTTCCAGGGGTGGGACCGGGGTCCGGGCGTGCTGTGCTCCGTATATCAATCGAAATATACCAGGGAGGTTGGGGAGCGTCCCATTAAATTTTGTTTGTATGGGCGGTCCCATTTGGGTGGTGAAACGGGCAAAACAATGCGAACAAGGGATTTTTGGGCCAAATCAGTGTGTTGTAGCCTACGATTTTGGGAGTGGGCTTGGGGTTTGAGCTTGTTGTGGGCCAAAAATCGACCAAGACCTGTCAGGGAAGTTGGGAATCATCCCAGTGTGGTCTACTTGGGTGGGTTGTACAATTTGGGTGGTCAAACGGGCAAAACAGCGCGAACGGGGCATTTTCAAGCAAAATCGGTGTGCTATAGCCCACAGTTTCAGGGGTGGGCCCGAGGTTTGGGTCTGCTGTGGGCTAAAAATTGACCGAGGTATGCCAGGGAGGTTAGAGAGCATTCCAATATAGTTCGTTTGGGTTTGCGGTGCCATTTGGGTGTTCAAAGAGGCAAAACGGCGCAAATGGGGTATTTTTGGGTCAAATTGATGTGCTAAAGAACACAGTTTTGGAGGTGGGCTCGGGGTACGGTTATACTGTAGGCCGAATATCAATCGGGGCATGAAAGGGAGGTTGGGAAGTGTCTCAGTATGGTCCGTTAGAGTGGCGGTTCCAATTGGGTGGTCAAACGGGAGAAATGGTGCCAACAGGGCATTTTTGGGCCAAATCGGTGTGCTATAGCCTATAGTTTTGGTGGTGGGCTTGGGTTCCTGGCGTACTGTGAGCCAAAAATTGACTGGGGCATGCCAGAGAGGTTGGAAAGCATCCCAGTATTGTTTGTTTGGGTGGGCAATGATATTTGGGTGGTCAAATGGGTGAAACAATGCGAACGGGTCATTTTAACGCCAAATAAGTGTGCTATTGCCCACGATTCTAGGGTGGGCCCGGGGTTTGGGCGTTCTATGGGCCGAAAATTGACTGAAGTGTGCCAGGGAGGTTGGGTAGTATCTTAGTGTGGTCTTTTTGGGTTGGCGATGCCATTTAGGTAGTCAAACGGGAAAAACGGCATGAACGGGCCATTTTCGGGCCAATTCGGTGTACTAAGCCCATGGTTTTGGGGGTGGGCCCGAGGTATGGATGTGTTGTAGGTTGAATATCGACCGAGGCATGACAGAGAGTTTGGGAAGCATCTCAGTATGGTCCGTTAGGGTGGGCGGTGACAATTGGGTGGTAAAACAGGCGAAATGGCGTGAGCGGGGCATTTTTGGCCAAAATCGATGTGCTATAGCCCACGATTTTGGGGGTTGGCCTGGCTTCCTGGCGTACTATGAGCCAAAAATCGAATGGGGTATTCCATGGAGGTTGGGGAGCATCCAGTGTGGTTTGTTTGGGTGTGCGATGCCATTTTGGTGGTCAAATGGGCGAAACAACGCAAACGGGCCATTTTTCAGGCCAAATCGATGTGCTATAGCCCACGATTCCAGGGTGAGCCTGGGGTCCGAGCGTGATTTTCACCGATAATCGATCGGAACGTGCCAGGGAGGTTGGGGAGCGTCCTAGTGTTGTCCGTTTGTGTGGGCAGTGCCATTTGGGTTGTCAAATATGTGAAAAAAGAATGAATAGGGCATTTTCGGGATAAATTGGTGTGCTATAGCCCACGGTCTCATAGATGAGCCCGAGGTATGGGCTTGATGTGGGTCAAAAATCATGCGAGGCATACCAAAGAGGTTGGGGAGCAACCCAGTGTGGTCTGTTTGGGTTGGCAGTTCCATTTGGGTGGTCAAATGGGCGAAACGACGCGAACGGGGCATTTTTGAGCCAAATTGGTGTGCTATAGCCCACGGTTCAGGGAGGTTGGGTAGTATCCTAGTGTGGTCCGTTTATGTAGGCGGTGCCATTTCGGTGGTCAAACGGGGAAAACAGTGAGAATGGGGCATTTTCGGGCCAAATCGGTGTGCTATAGACCACGGTTCCAGGGGTGGATCCGAGGTCCGGGTGTGATGTGGGCTGAAAAATAATTGGGGCGTGCCTAGGAGGTTGGGGAGTGTCCCACTGTGGTCCATTTGTGTAGGTGGTCAAATGGACAAAACGACACGAATGGGGTATTTTCGAACCAAATTGGTGTGCTATAGCCCACAATTTTGTGGGTGGGCTTGGGTTTCGGGCGTCCTGTGGATTGAAAATCAACTTGAGCGTGCCAGGGAGGTTGAAGAGCATCCCAGAATGGTCCATTTGGGTGGGCGGTGCCATTTGGGTGGTCAAACGGGTGAAACAGCGCGAACAGAGCATTTTGGGGCTAAATCGATATGCTATAACCTATGGTTCTGGGGGTGGGACCGGGGTCTGGGCGTGCTGTGGGCCGAAAATCGACCGTGGCATGCCAAAGAGGTTGGGGAGCATCCAAGTATGGTCCGTTTGGGTGGGCGGTGACATTTGGCTAACGGGCAAAACAGCGTGAACAGGGCATTTTTAGGCCAAATTAGTGTGCTTTAGCCAATAGTTCAGGGGGTGGTCCTGGGATCAGGGCGTGTTATGGGCCAAAAATCGATCGGGGCAGGACAGAGAAGTTGGGGAGTGTCCCAGTATGGTCTGTTTGGGTGAGTTGTGCCATTTGGGTGTTCAAACAAGAAAAATAGCGTGAACGGGGCATTTTCAGGCCAAATTAGTGTGCTCTAGCCGATAGTTCAGGGGGTGGTCTTGGGATCAGGGCGTGCTATGGGCCAAAAATCAATCGGGGCATGCCAGGGAGGTTGGGGAGTATCCCAGTGTGGTCTGTTTGGGTGAGTTGTTCCATTTGGGTGGTCAAACAAGAAAAATAGTGTGAACAGGGCATTTTCAGGCCAAATAGGTGTGCTATAGCCCATGGTTTCGGGGGTAGTCCTAGGGTCCGGGCATTCTGTGGGGCAAAAATCGATCGGGGCATGTCAGGGAGGTTGGGTAGCATCCCAATGTGGTCCGTATGTATGGTCGATGCCATTTGGGTGGTCAAACAGGCAAAACGGCACGAACAGGTAATTTTCACGCCAAATCAGTTTGCTAAAGACCACGGTTCTGAGGGTGGGCTTGAGGTCCGGGTGTGATATGGTCCGGTGATCGATCGGGGCATTCTTGGGAGGTTTGGAAGCATCCCCGTGCGGACCGTTTGGATGGACGGAGCCATTTGGGTGATCAAACATGCAAAATGGTGCGAACGGGGTATTTTCAGGCCAAATCAGTGTGCTATATAGCCAACGGTTCTGGGGTGGGCTTGGGGTTCAGGCGTATTATGGACTGAAAATTGATCGGGGTATGCCAGGGAGGTTGTAGAGAATCCTTGTGTGGTTTGTTTAGGCGGGCGGTTTCATATGGGTGGTAAAACGGGCAAAACAACACGAACGAGGCATTTTCAAACCAAATCAGTGTTTTATAGCCCACGATTCCTAGGGTAGGCTCGGGGTCTGGGCGTGCTATGGGTCAAAAATTATCCACAGTATTTCAGGGAGGTTGTAGACAATCCCAAGGTGGTGTATTTGGCTGGACGATGCCATTTGGGTGGTAAAACGAGCAAAACGGTGCTAACGGGGCATTTTTATGCCAAATCAGTGTGCTATAGCCCCTGTTTCCGAGGGTGGAATCAAGGTTCGGGCGTGTTGTGAGCTAAAAATCGTCCGGGACATTCCAGGAAGGTTGGGCAGCATCCCAATGTGGTCCGTTTGGATGGTCAAATGGGCAAAATGGCGTGAACGGGGAATTTTCGAGCCAAATTGGTGTGCTATTACCCACGGTTCTGGGGATGGGCCTGGGGTTCGGGCATGCTATGGGCCAAAAAATGATCGGGGTATGCCGAGAAAGTTGTGGAAAGTCTCTATGTGTTCCGTTTTGGAGGGCGGTGCCATATGGGTGGTCAAACAGGCGAAACAACGTGAATGCGGCATTTTCAGACCAAATTGGTGTGCTATAGCCCATGAGTTCGGGGGTGGGCTCGGGGTCCGGGCTTGTTGTGGGCTGAAAATCGTCAAAGTCATTCCACGAAGGTTGAAGAGTGTCCCATTGTGGTCCTTTTAGGTGGTCAAACGGGTGAAACAGTGTGAACGATTCATTTTTGGGCCAAATCGGTATGCTATGGCCCACGATTCTGGGAGTGGGCTCGAAGTACAAGCGTACTGTGCGCCGAAAATCGATTTGGCCGTGCCCGAGAGATTTGGGATTATCCCAGTGTATTACATTTGGATTGGCGGTGTCATTTGGGTGGTCAAACGGGTGAAACAGCGCGAACGGGGCATTTTTGAGACAAATTGGTGTGCTATAGCCCACTGTCCCGAGGGTGGACCCGGGGTCCGGGTATGTTGTGGGCCAAAAATCAAAAGAGGCATGCCAGGAAGGTTAATGAGCGTCCCAGTGTGGTCCATTTGGGTGGGCGGTGCTATTTGGGTAGTCTAACAGACGAAACAGCGCGAACCATGCATTTTTGGGCCTAATCAGTGTGCTATAGCCAACGATTTCGGGTATGGACCCGGGGTTCGGGCGTGCTGTATGCCAAAAATTGAACGAGGCATGCCAGGGAGGTTGGGGTGCATCACAGTGTGGTTTGTTTGGGTGGACGGGGCCATTTGGGTGGTCAAATGGGCAAAACGTCGCGAATGGGGCATTTTCGGGTCAAATCGGTGTGCTATAGCCCACCATATAGGGGTGGGCTCAGGTTTCGGATGTGCTGTGGGACGAATATCAATCGAGGCATGCCAGGGAGGTTGGGGAGCATCCCAGTGAGGTCTGTTTGGGTGTGCGGTCTCGTTTGGGTGGTCAAAAGTGCAAAATAGCACGAATAGGGCCTTTTTGGGCTGAATTGATGTGCTATAGCCTACGATTTTGTGGGTGTACCTGGGGTTTGAGCGTGTTCTGTGCCAAAAATTGACCAGGACGTGTCAGGAAGGTTAGAAAGCATCCCAGTATGGTTCGTTTGGGTGGGTTGTGCTATTTTGTCAGTCAAATGGGCAAAACGGTGCAAATTCTACATTTTTGGGCCAAATCGGTGTGTTATATCCCACGGTTCCAGGGGTGGGCCCGGGGTCCAGGTTTTTTGTGGGCCAAAAATTGATCGAGGCATCCCAGAGAGATTGGGGAGCATCCCAGTGTGGTCTGTTTGGGTTGGCGATGCAATTTGGGTGGTCAAACAAGCAAAACAGCACGAACGAGGCATTTTTGAACAAAATCGGTGTAGAAAGGCCTACTATCCTGGGGTGGGCCCGAGGTACGGGTGTGTTGTAGGCCAAATATCGATCGGGGCATGCCAGGGATGTTGGGGAGCATCTCAGTATGGACTGTTTGGGTGGGTAGTGCCTGGGAGGTCCGGGAGCGTCCCAATGTGGTCCGTTTGGGTGGGCGGTGCCATTTAGGTGGTTAAACAAGAAAAACAACGCGAATGGGGCATTTTCGAGCCAAATCGGTCTACTATAACCCACGGTTCCAGGGGTAGTCTTGGGGTCCGGCCGTGCTATGGGCCAAAAATCGATCGAGACATGTCAGGCAGGTTCGATAGCATCCCAACGGGGTCCGTTTGGGTGGGCAGTGCTATTTGGGCGGTTGAACGGGTGAAACGGCGTGAACGAGACATTTTTAGGCTAAATCAGTGAGCTATAGACCATGGCTACGGGGGTAGGCCCGAGGTTCGAGCGTGCTGTGGGCCGAAGATCGATCGGGACATGCCTGAAAAGTTAGGAAGCATCCCAGTATGGTCTGTTTTGATGGGCGGTGCCATTTGGGTAGTCAAATGGGAGCAAATGCATTTACGAGACATTTTTCGTGCCAAATCGGTGTGCTATAGCCCATGGTTTAGCGGGTGGGCTCGGGTTTTGGGTGTGTTATGGGCTAAAAATCAATCAGGGTGTGCCAGGGAAGTTGGCAAGCTCCCTACTATCGTCCTTTTGGGTGGTCGATGCCATTTGGGTGGTCGATGCCATTTGGGTGGTAAAACGAGCGAAGCAGCGCGGGTGGGGCATTTTCAGGCCAAATCGGTGTGATATAGCCCACGGTTCTGGGGTGGGCACGTGGTCCGGGCGTGTTGTTGGCCGAAAATCAATCGGGGCATACCAGAGAAGTTGCAAAGCATTCTAGTGTGGTCTACTTAGGTGGGTGGTGCCATTTGGGTGGTCAAACGGGTAAACGATGCGAACGGGGTATTTTTGGGCCAAATTGGTGTGCTATAGCTAACGTTTCTGGAGGTGGGCTCGGGGTTCAGGCATGCTGTGTGCCGAAAATCGACCGGGGCATTCCAGAGAGGCTGGAGAGCGTCCAAGTGTGGTCCCTTTGGGTGGTCAAATGGGAGAAACGGCACGAACGGAGCATTTTCGAGCTAAATCAGTGTGTTATTACCCATGCTTTCGGGGGTGGGCCTGGGTTTCGAGCATACTATAGGTCAAAAATTAATCGGGGTATGCCAGGAATGTTGGGAGCATCCTAGTGTCATCCGTTTGGGTGGGTGATGCCTTATGGGTGGTCAAGTAGGCGAAACAGCAAGAACGGGGCATTTCTGACCAAATCGGTGTGTATTAGCCCACGGTTCTGGGGGTGGGCCCAGGGTTCGAACGTGTTGTGGGCCAAAAATTAACCAGGGAGTGCCAGGGAGGCTGGAGAGCATCCCAGTGTGGACCGTTTAGGAAGACGTTTCCATTTGGATGGTCAAACGGGCAAAATTACATGAATGGGCTATTTTCGGGCTAAATTGATGTGCTATAGCCCACGGTTCTGAGGGTGGGCCCGAGGTTCGGGCGTACTGTGCGCCAAAAATTGATTAAAACGTGCCAGAGAGGTTGGGGAGCATCCCAGTATAGTCCGTTAGGGTTGGCGGTGCCATTTGTGTGGTCAAACGGGCGAAACAGCTCGAATAGGGCATTTTTTAGACAAATTAGTGTGCTATAGCCCACTGTTCCGGGGGGTGGCCCGGGGTCCAGGCATGTTGCGGATTAAAAATCAACCGGGGCATGGCAGGGAGGTTATTGAGTGTCCCAATATGGTTCGTTTGGGTGGGCGGTGCTATTTGGGTGGTCAAACGGGCGATACAGAGTGAACCGTGCGATTTTGGGGTAAATCACTGTGCTATAACCCACGATTCCAGAGGTTGGCCCGGGGTCCAGGCGTGTTGTAGGCTAAAAATTGATCGGAGCGTTCTAGGGAGGTTGGATAGTGTCCCAGTTTGGTCCGTTTGGATGGGTGGTACAATTTGGGTGGTCAAAAGAGCAAAACGGTGCACACGGGGCATTTTTGGGCTAAATCGGTATGCAATAGCCCACGGTTCTAGGGGTGGGACTAGGGTCCAGGCTTGTTGTGGGCCGAAAATCGAGTGGGCATGCCATACAGGTTGGGGAGCAACCCAAATTGGTCTGTTTGGGTGGGCTGTGCCTTTTGGATTGATAAACGAACAAAGTAGAGCGAAAGGAGTATTTTTAGGCCCAATCGGTGTGCGATATCCCACGGTTCTGGGAGTGGGCCTAGGGTCTGGGGTGTTGTTAGTGAAAAATCGATTAGGGCATTCTAGGAAAGGTTGGAGAATCCTAGTGTGGTCCGTTTGGATTGGCGGTGCCATTTAGGTGGTCAAAGAGGTAAAACGGTGCGAACGGAGCATTTTTGGGACAAATCAACGTGTTCTGGGTCAAAAATCGATCAGGGCATGCTAGAGAGGTTGGGGAGCATCCCAGTAAGGCCCATTTGGATGAGCAATGCCATTTGGGAGTTCAAAAAGGCAAAATAGTATGGACGGGGCATTTTCAGACCAAATCAGTGTGTTATGGCCCACGGTTCTAGGGGTGTTCCTGAGGTTCGGGCATGCTGTGGGACAAAAATTGATTGGGGCCTGCCAGGGATGTTGCGGAGCATCCCAGTATGATCCGTTTGGGTGGGGATCTCATTTGTGAGGTCAAACGAGCAAAACAGCGTGAATGGGGCATTTTCGGGCTAAATTAGTGTACTATAACCCACGGTTCTAGGGGTGGGCTGGGGGTCCGGGCGTGCTGTGGGTCGAGAATCAATCGAGGCACGCTAGGTAGGTTGGGAGAATACCAGTGTGGTCCGTTTGGGTTAACGGTGCCATTTGGGTGGTCAAACAAGCGAAACAGTGCAAATTAGGTATTTTTGAGCCAAGTTGGTGTGCTATAGCCCACGGTTCAGTGGGCTTGGGGTCCGGGCATGCTGTGGGCAAAAAATTGACCGGGGTGTGCTAGGGAGATTGGGGAGCATCCCAGTATGGTATGTTTTGATGGATGGTGCCTTTTGGGTGATCAAATGAGCAAAACATTGTGAACGTGGCATTATCGGGCAAAATCGGTGTGCTATAGACCACGGTTCTAGGATAGGCCCGGGATCCAGGCGTGCCATGGGTCAAAAATGGATCGGGGTGTGTCAGGGGGGTTGAGGAGAATCCCAGTGTGGTCCGTTTTAGTAGAAGGTTCCATTTGGGTGGTCAAATGGGCATAATGGCGCAAATAGGGCATTTACAAGCAAAATCAGTTTGCTATAGCCAACGGTTCCAGGGGTGGCTCCGGGGTTCGAGCGTGCTGTTGGTAAAAAATTGATCAGGGCATGCCAGGAAGGTTGTGGAGCATCACAGTATGGTCTCTTTGGGTGGGCAGTGCCATTTGGGTAGTCAAACGGGCGAAACGACACGAATGAGGCATTTTTGGGCTAAATCAATCTGCTATAGCCCACAATTCTGGGGTAGGCCGGGGGTCTGGGCGTGCTGTGGGCTAAAAATCGATCGAGACGTGATAGGGAGGATGGGGATCTTCCCAGTGTGATCCGTTTAGGTGGGCATTTCCATGTGGGTGGTCAAACGGGAGAAACGGCGTAACGGAACATTTTTGGGACAAATCAGGGTTCTATAGCCCACGATTCTGGGGGTGGGCAAGGGGTTCGGGCATACAGTGGGCTAAAAATCGAATGGGGTAGTCCAGGGACGTTGTAGAGCATCCTAGTGTGGTCCGTTTGTGTAGGAGGTGTCATTTGGGTGGTCAAACGGGTACAATGGCGCAAATAGAGCATTTTTGGGCAAAATCGGTTTGTGATTGCCAACGGTTCAAGGGGTGGGTACGGGTGTGCTATTGGTCAAAAATTGACTGGGGCATGCCAGTGAGGTTATGGAGAATCCCAGTATGGTCCGTTTGGGTAGGTGGTGCCATTTGGGTGGCCAAACGGGCGAAACGATGCGAATGGGGCATTTTCAGGCTAAATCGATGTGCTATAGCCAACGGTTCTAGGGGTGGGATGGGGGTTTGGGTGTGTTGTGGACCGAAAATCGATCGAGGCATACCAGGAAGGATGGAGAGAATCCCAGTGTGGTCCATTTAGGTGGGCAGTGCCATTTGGGTGGTCAAACGAGCGAAACAGTGTGAATGGGGAATTTTTAGGCTAAATCAGGGTTCTATAGCCCACGATTCTGGGTATGGGCAAGGGGTTCAGGCATACTGTGGGCCAAAAATTGAACGGGGCATGCCAGGGAGGTTGGGGAGAATCCAAGTGTGTTCCTTTTGGGTGGGAGGTGCCATTTGGATTGTCAAACAACCAAAACAGTGCGAATGAGGCATTTTCGAGCCAAATCAGTGTGGTATAGCCTACGGTTTTGGGGGTGGGCCCGGGATTTGGGTTTGCTGTGGGCTAAAAATTGACCGAGGTATGCCAGAGAGGTTAGAAAGTGTTCCAATGTAGTTTGTTTGGGTTTGCGGTGCCATTTAGATGTTCAAAAAGGCAAAACGGTGCGAACGGGGCATTTTTAGGTCAAATCGATGTGCTAAAGCCCACAGTTTTGGGGGTGGACCCGGGGTACGATTGTACTGTAGGCCGAATATCGATCGGGGCATGCAAGGGAGGTTGGGGAGCATCTCAGAATGGTCCGTTAGGGTGGCGGTGCCAATTGGGTGGTCAAACGGGTGAAACGGTGCCAACAGGGCATTTTTGAGCCAAATCGATGTGCTATAGCCCATAGTATTGGAGGTGGGCTTGGGTTCCTGGCGTACTGTGAGCCAAAAATTGACTGGGGCATGTCAGAGAGGTTGGGGAGCATCCCAGTATGGTCCGTTTTAGTAGGCGATGATATTTGGGTGGTCAAACGGGCGAAACAACGCGAACGGGCCATTTTGACGTCAAATAAGTGTACTATTACCCACGGTTCTGGGGTGGGCTCGGGGTTTGGGTGTGCTATAAGCCAAAAATCGACCGGAGCGTGCCAGGGAGGTTGGGTAGCATCCTAATATGGTCTGTTTGGGTTGGAGGTGCCATTTAGGTGGTCAAACAGGCAAAACAGCGTGAACAGGGCATTTTCGGGCCAATTCGGTGTGCTATGCCCATGGTTCTGGAGGTGGGCCCGAGATACGGGCGTGTTGTAGGCCGAATATCAACCGGGGCATGCCATAGAGTTTGAGAAGTATCTCAGTATGGTTCGTTAGGGTGGGCGGTGACAATTGGGTGGTAGAACATGCAAAATAGCACGAAAGGGGCATTTTTGGCCAAAATCGATGTGCTATAGCGCACGGTTTTGGTGGTGGTCCTGGCTTACTGACGTACTATGAGCCAAAAATTGACTGGGGCATGCCATGGAGGTTGGGGAGCATCCCGTATGGTCTGTTTGGGTGTGGGATGCCATTTTGGTGGTCAAATGGGCAAAATAATGCGAACGAGCCATTTTTCAGGCCAAATCGATGTGTTATAGCCTACGATTTCAGGGTGAGCCTGGGGTCCGAGCGTACTTTAGGCCGATAATCGATCATAGCATGCCAGGGATGTTGGGGAGCATCCTAGTGTGGTCCGTTTGTGTGGGCGGTGCCATTTGGGTTATCAAATGGGCGAAAAAAGCACGAATAGGGAATTTTCGGGCTAAATCGGTGTGCTATAGCCCACGATATAGTAGATGAGCCTGGGGTCTGGGTGTGTTGTGGGTCAAAAATTAAGAGAGGCATACCAAGGAGGTTGGGGAGCGACCCAGTGTGGTCCGTTTGGGTTGGCAGTGCCATTTGGGTGGTCAAATAGCCGAAACGGAGCGAACGGGGCATTTTCGAGCTAAATTGGTGTGCTATAGCCCACGATTCGGGGAGTGGGCCCAGGATCAGGGCTTACTGTAGGCAAAAAATTGATCGGGGCTTGCTAGGGAGATTGGGGAGCATCCCAGTGTGGTTCGTTTGGGTGGGCAGTGCCATATGGGTGGTCAAACTGGAAAAACAGCACGAACGGAACATTTTTAGGCCAAATCGATGTGCTATAGCCCACGGTTCCTGAGGTGCGCCCGGGGTTCAGGCGTGATGTGGGACAAAAATCGATCAGAGCGTGCGGGGGAGGTTGAGTAGCAATCCAATATGGTCCGTTTGGGTGGGCGGTGCTATTTGGGTGGTCAAACGGGCAAAATAGCGCGAATGAGGCCTTTTTGAGCAAAATTAATATACTATAGCCCACGGTTCCAGGGGTGGGCTCGGGGTCTGGGCGTGCAGCTGGCTGAAGATCAACCGAGGCTTTCCTAGGAGATTGGGGAGTGTCCCAGTGTAGTCTATTTGGGTGGGTTGTGCCATTTAGGCGGTCAAACAGGCGAAATGACGCGAACGAAGCCTTTTCAGATCAAATCGGTGTGCTATATCCTATTATTTCAGGGGTGGGCCAAGGATCCGGGAGTATTGTGGGCCAAAAATCGATCGGGGCGTGCCCGGGAGGTTGGGGAGCGTCCCAGTATGGTCCATTTGGGTGGGCGGTGCCATTTGGGTGGTTAAACGGGCAAAACAGTGTGAATGAGGGTTTTTGTTTTGACCAAATCGATGTGTTATAGCCCGTGTGGACCTGGGGTCCGGGCGTACTGTGAGCTAAAAATTGACCAAGGCGTGCCAAGGGGGTTGAGGAGCGTCCTAGTGTGGTCCGTTTGGGTGGGCGGTGCCATTTGGGTGGTCAAACGGGAAAAATGCTGCGAATGGGGAATTTTTGGGCCAAATCAGTGTGCTATAGACCACGGTTCCAGGGGTGGATCCGAGGTCCGGGCGTGATGTGGGCTGAAAAATGATCGGGGCATTCCTGGGAGGTTGGGGAGTGTCCCATTGTTTTCCATTTGTGCAGGTGGTCAAACGAATGAAACTACACAAATGAGGTATTTTCGAGCCAAATTGGTGTGCTATAGCCCACGATTTCATGGGTGGGCTTCAGGTCTGGGCTTCCTGTGGATCGAAAATTGATCGGGGCGTGCCAGGGAGGTTGAGAAGCATCTCAGTATGATCTGTTTGTGTGGGAGGTTCCATTTGGATGGTCAAACGGGCGAAACAGCGAAAACAGGGCATTTTGGGGCCAAATTGATATGCTATAAACCACGGTTCCGGGGGTGGGACCAGGGTCTGGGCGTGTTGTGGGGCGAAAATCAACTGTGGCATGCCAAAGAGGTTGGGGAGAATCCAAGTATGGTCCTTTTGGGTGGGCGGTGACATTTGGGTAGTCAAACGGGCAAAACAGCACGAACAGGGCATTTTCAGGCCAAATTAGTGTGCTATAGCCGATAGTTCAGGGGGTGGGCCTCGGATCAGGGCGTGCTATGGGCCAAAAATCGATCGGAACATGCTAGGAAGGTTGGGGAGTATCCCAGTGTGGTCTGTTTGGGTAAGATGTTCCATTTAAGTGGTCAAACAAGAAAAATAACGCGAACGGGGCGTTTTCAGGCTAAATCGATGTTCTATAGCCCACGATTTTAGGGGTGGTCCTAGGGTCCGGGCATTCTGATAATGCTCAAACTACAGCTCTCGTAAGAGTGTAAGCAGTCGTCGTCAAATATAGAACCCAACTGGGTTGGGTGTCGAATCTCACAGGGAATACTCGGTCACTAAGTATGCAACGATTAGTAGACTTTTGGTGAAAGTTCTGTGAAAAAAAAGGGGATTGGAGCGTGACGTTAAGTAATAAAAATAAAATAGCAAAGTGAAAACGGAATGCTTGGTAGGTTTTAATCAATGAGAATTGTAAGTTAGGGTTATGTCCACCTTATGAGTTCTACGTATCTATTGGCTATGAGTTATGCGGAATTCAGACATGCATACGCTTATAGAGATTCGTATTCTATGGTAAATCCTAGCTTCTTTCGACCATCAAGGATTATATCACTTTAACTCTTTCGAGCTTAAAGCGTATACTAATGGTACGAATTCTCCAAGAGGTTAATCCAGTTACGGCACTAACTTTTAAACTGGGGTTGGTAGCCCTATTTGCTTGTCATTCTCTCTTTTCCAGACATGTAACTTTTCTTTCGAACAAGTTTATGCTATACTGGCGTATTCTATATGTTTGCAACCACAAGAATTCAATTAAGATGAAGAGAGTAATGATATAAGCAGCATACGTATCAAGAATTCACAAACTCATAGCAACAGATAGTATCTCATAAGGCTTCCATAACCCTAAAAGAGAAGTTTAGCTACTCATGAGCGCAACGGAGATCACAATAAACATCATCATCATATCAAAACTAGAATGATCTCACGTTGGAGAGGAGTGTGGTGTCACAACAAGGTTGACGTTTTTCCTCTTGGTGTTTCCCACGATTTAGCATTTTTCTCTGTTAACAATTGTAACGTGAATTAGGAGCGGAAGTTGAATGAAAAAAACTTGAATTAATGAATGAGTGAATAATAAAAAGCTTTGAATGAATGAATAAGTGAATGCTGAAAAATTCAGCATCATAGGGGTTTTATAACATCCTTGTCCTAGTCTTACTGAAATAGGGTTTTTATCCTTGTCCTAGTCCTACTGGGTTACTGCATACTTGTCCTAATCCTACTATGTTACTGCTGATCCCCCAAGTCTTTAGAAATGCTGTTTTTGCCCGGGACAAGTTCTCCATGCATCACTTTCAGTCCACAAGTTTCCAGAAGCTGCCTTCCTTCTTATGTGAAGTTTCCTTTGGCGTCCAACAGTCCATAAAATGCTGAAATCTTCATCATAAATACCTGAAATCTTGCTAATCACGTTGGTTAGCTCACTTACAGGAAAAGGGACTAAAAGTGTAGGAATTATATATTTTGTCCTCAAAACTTAGCTAAAATATGGGTACATTAAGGTGCTTTAGGCGTGTAAATATGCCTAACATCAACACCCCACACTTAAAGCTTTGTTTTTCCTCGAACAAAATATTACGTCCATGCAATCATCTAACTAGAAATCACAGCAGTAACACAAAATATTCATCAAGACAGGCACGACAATTATCAGCAAAGAGTAGTTTTCTGATCACTACTAGAAACAATTCAACCTCCAACATAGACTCGTGATGATGGTTAATTTGTATCCACAAGTTAAGGCACAAAGAATCATACAAGACTACCCAAAACTCATCAACCATGTGTGTCTCACAATATATCACCCATAATTACTCACAAGTATTTCATTTTTCAAAACATGGGTATAAGATTATCCTTGCTCTCACTCTCACAAAGAATTCATATGTTGCAAATGATGACCATAGGCTTGCCCTTAGTGTAATGCTCTACTAATAGCAGAATGTTAAGCTTAGGATCAAATAGGTCTTTACAGGTTGTAATGTAGGCTAAGGGACGGGTAGGACTATTTTGGCCAGAAATAGTGACTATGTTCCTAAGCGCTTTAATACATCACATTATGCCATTAACACTCTCTTTTAATCAACCCTGCTACCTTTCTTTCATCTATCACCCCTTTTCACCTATTTTACCATTCAAGCATAACTATCTTTTTATTTAATCATAAACACAATTTATCTTTTTGTTTTTCTATTTCTTTTTTTTTATAACACACCTCTATGATAGCCACTCTTTTTTTCATAACAAATTCAATTACCAATTCACTTTAAGGCATCACTCTCACCCAATTTCCTCTTATTTTGGCACATGACTTCACAATTTAAAGCACTTAGGAATTTGGATCAAATTATGGTCTTGAAAAAAAATGGATTAGGCTTACATATGAGGCTGTCAAAGAAAATGGCTTAAAGGCTCAAAAGGGTTGATTAGGATAATGTCCACGGGTAGGTAAACAAAAGGTAAACAATCACAGGCTGTCAAAGAAATGCCTAAATCATCTCCTAAACTCACACTCTTTATTTCGCTTTACACACACACCAGGCAAGTTCTAGCACCAGTCACAAACATAGAATATACTATCATCTCACACACACAAGGCACATGGTTAACTTTATTGGGAGCAGTATAGACTCTTGACCCAATAGATGAATGAATTAAACCACACAAATATCACACAGTGAGTCACACTTGGAGCCTAAACGTCTCAATAGCAATGATTTTAGCACAAACTCTTGTCATGATACCATGCCGTCTATCAGAACAATTTCATGCAATAAAAAATTTAAAATTAAACTAACTAATTACGACTAATTAAAACGAACAAGAACTAGAATAAATGCAAATGCAGACAAAGAAGTATAGCATACAAATACCAGCACCCCACACTTAGACGGGACACACTGCCTCCAGTGGAAAATAAATAAGAAGAACCTGATTAGTCGGACTCATCCTCTATGTCTGGGGTCATACCCCCTATATCGGAATCATCATCAGAGTCGTCGTCATCAGAGTTCTCCTCCACGTCGGAGTCTGGCATTCGTCGATCATCATCGGTTGGCATGTCGTCATCAAGAGGTTCCTCAAAATATACACCTACTCCACACATCGCCCTCGCATGCTCATTCATTGGGTAGTCATAATCCAACTGTTGGAGCTCTGCAGCAGTTGGAAAACGACCCCCGCTCATCATGGTAAACTTCATTATGCCATATAAATGATGGGAGAAGCTTTCGTCGCGAGCATGTCTTTCTGCAGTGGTTAGGTTGACGCCATGCATGGATTCAGCATCTTTAACCTTTGTGAGGTCAACCTTCTTCGAGTTTTGTTAAAGATTATGATCTGCAGGTTTCTCTTCGATGTCCTCCTTCCTCAATATCGCAGTCAACAGATTGCCAAAGCTGAAGTGGAACCTCTTGTGCAGCCTGGCCTTACGCATTGAAGATCGAATAATCGCCCCAATGTTGATGGGGATGTTCGTCATCAAAGCGTACACCAAGCACACTCTATCACGTGTGATCTTTGTGTACTGTGACCCTGGAATCAGGCAATAATTGACTATCCGCAACCATATCCGAGCTTCTCTGTTCAAGGAGGCATACGGGAAGGTATTGTGCCGACCGGTATCCTTGTGACGACTCCACCGTGCCATTGATATTATTCCGCATAGTGTGTATCTGATTTCCCTATATGGAGGTCTGCGATAAATCTCCTTGAGTGGTGATGGATCCACAAATGGAAGACCCAGAAAAGAGTTGAAGAACTCCGCATTCAGTTGCAAGACTTGGCCCCGAATCTTCACTTCACTTTCGGTAGTCTTTGGGGACCAATTGGCATAGAATTCTCGCGTTATATCAAGATTGCATTCTCCCATATCTTTTAAAATGAAATCAAGATGTAGCTCCATGATTTTAGCCAAAATGCGGGGTTCTTTCTTTGCTAGGCTCTCCTTTTGTATCAACTCCACATGAACATATTTTTTTACTTTATTGTTCTTGTACCACTCCTTTCCTTCCTCCTCTAGGACCCATTTTATCCTGTACATCCGTCGAGGTATTTGCAGCGAGGAGGATTCAGCTTGCTCTTTTCGTTCCCTTTTCTGGCCTTTTTGTGAAGTGGTTGTTTTTTCTTTTCCTTGTCTTGCTTTTGGTGCCATTGTACCTGAGATTAAAATAATAGTCATGTTATCTTCATCTCGGTAGATACGATCGACAAACAAATAGTAGTGGTCCCACCCCATACTTAATTTGTTGTGACAAACTAATTAAGTGAAAGATGTCGATTACTCAGACTCCATCGATATACGTTTAGGTGTTATGTTCCAACAATATAATCAGTGCAGTCATACTTTTCTTGTCATCTTAACTATCCTTTTTTGATTCTATTTCATGAAATCTTGGCAATACTTTCATGTTTGGATTGATGTACCTTTTGAGAAAGACTACTACATAGAGATTGAATCAAGTTATGGCATTAGAAATAATCACAACATCGTATGTTTGTAGTCAATCATGATTTTCATCTCGATGAACAAGTCATTTGAACATGTAAGCTTTCTAGTTACAAGATTATACAATTTTCTTGACCATGTCAATTCCGCAAAAGTATGACAGTGTATCAAAATTAAATTCAGGTTGGAACCAAGTCTAGAACACCCATACGTATTCTTTCACTCACTTAGTTGTAAAACAAATCAACCACATTCAAATCACCAACACTACTTCAAGATTTAACAACTTATTATAGGCGTAGTATTGTAATACTTACGAAATATAAAAGAAGAGCAATGAAGTACTTACTTGGTTGATGGCCTTGGAAGATGTTCTTGCAAAGTTAAAAGAGCAAAAAGAAATTTTTTGAGAGATTTTGGAGAGGTGGGCGGCGCTTAGGTTGAACTTGCAATGCATTTTTGTTCTAAGACTAAGGTTTTATTTATAGGGAAAGCTTGGGTCGGGTTTTGACCCATTTGGAATCGTATTAGGAGACCAAAAAGTGAGCATAGGCGGCGCCTAATGCTTTGCCTATGCTTGGCATAGGCGGCGCCTTTTGCAAAGCCTAGTTGAGCATAGGCGGCGCCTATGCTATGAAATTGTTAGGCATAGGAGGCGCCTATGCTATGGCACTCTAGATTCAGAGACAAAGGGCTTTTGCATAGGCGGCGCCTATGCTATGGCATTGTTAGGCATAGGCGGTGCCTATGCCATGGCACTCTAGATTCAGATAGCTTAGGCCATAGCATAGGCCTTGCCTTGTTCGTTGCCTAGATTTTCATAGGCAATGCCTATTTCATAGCGTTTTGCTTCTTCATTCCCAACTTACCACCTTCAGCATGCAATACTTCCAAATCAAAATTTGAAACCAATCTCCTCCTTTACACCTCTTGCACCTACACTTATTTAAAAACAACAAAAACGATTAGAAAGATGGGTTGCCTCCCATCAAGCGCCTTAGTTTTGGTCGTGGCTCGACTCTTCTTTTTGGATATTTATTTTTTTATTTAACAAAAACAAACTCTTAGTAAAACAATAAAGAATGAAAAACACAAACGATTAGAACGATGGGTTGCCTCCCATCTAGCGCTTGATTTATTGTCGCGGCACGACATAGTTACCTCGAGTACTTAGATTTCGTCGAGATAGATGGTGGCCATGCATTTTATCGAGTCAAGAGGACCGATATATGGTTTTACTCATTGTCCATTCACCTTAAAGACAACACCATTATTGTCTTCTAGGTCAACTACTCCAAACGAGTAGACTTGGCTGATTTTGTACGGACCAGACCATTTGGACCTTAACTTACCTGGGAATATCTTCAGTCTGGAATTGAAAAGAAGTACCATATCACCCTTTTGAAAGTTTTGCTGAAAAATCCGTTGATCATGATGTTTTTTCATCCGCTCCTTGTAGAAGTCTGATCTTTCATACGCATGTAGACGGAATTCATCCATCTCATTCAGCTGCTCCAATCTCATATTCATGGCATTATCCCAATTCAAATTCAGTTGCTTCAACGCCCATAATGCCTTATGCTCGAGCTCAATGGGCAAGTGACAAGACTTCCCATAAACTAGTTGATATGGGGACATGCCAATTGGCGTTTTGAATGCAGTTCTATAAGCCCATAGTGCATCGTCCAGCTTCCGAGACCAATACTTCCTACTAGTGTTTACAGTCTTAGCAAGGATCTGCTTGATCTCTCGATTAGAAACCTCTACCTATCCACTAGTTTGTGGGTGATAAGGCGTGGCTACCTTATGTTGCTTGACCCCATATTTCACCAACACATCGCTTATGATGGTACGTGGTACCCCAAAACGAGAGAAGATATTTCTCTTCAAGAATGCTACAACACGCTTTTCTTCATTATCGGCCAACGCTACTGCTTCGACCCATTTGGATACATAGTCGACAACAACTAGGATATATTTCATCCCAAACGAATTTACGAATGGGCCCATGAAATCAATACCCCATACATCAAACAGCTCTACTTCAAGAATTTTCGACATGGGCATCTCATGGTGCTTCGAAATCGTGCCTTATCTTTGACATTGGTCACATCTTCTCAAAAATTCGTAGGCATCTCTAAATATCGAAGGCCAATAATAGCCGCTTTGCAATACCTTCCTTGCTGTTCGACCACCTGCATGGTGTCCCCCAACTTGGGAAGCATGACTTGCTTCCAAGATACTCGGCACTTCCACATGAGGTATGCATCGCCTGATAACACCATCCGCACATCTTCGAAACAAATATGGCTCATCCCAGAAGTAGTGTTTTACATCATGCATGAACTTCCTCTTTTGATGAAAAGATAGATGTGCAGGTATCACATTACTTACCACATAGTTTGCAAAGTCTGCGTACCATGGTAATTCTTCCACCATCGTGGCTAGGATCTCTTCATCGGGGAATGAATCATTAATCTCAAGATCGGGCTGCGCTGTGTGCTCATTCTCAAGTCTAGATAGGTGATCAGCCACTTGGTTTCCGCAACCTCTTCTATCTTTTACCTCGAAATCAAATTCTTGCAGCAATAACACCCATCGAATTAGCCTTGGCTTTGCATCCTTCTTCGTCATTAGGTATCTCAGGGATGCATGATCGGTATGAACCACCATTTTAGTCCCCAACAGGTAAGCACAAAACTTTTCAAAAGCATAAACAACTGCTAGAAGCTCTTGTTCCATGATAATATAGTTCTTCTGGGCTCCGTTCAAGACCTTGCTCGCGTAGTAGATTGGATGAAATAACTTTTCTCTTCTCTGGCCAAGTACAGCACCCAAAGCTACTCCGCTTGCATCACACATAACTTCAAATGGTAGGGACCAATCAGGTGCGACAATGATAGGAGCTTCAATTAGCTTCCCTTTGAGGCATTCAAATGCCTTCAAGCAATCTTCATAGAAGTCGAACTTTGCATCCTTCTCTAAAAGCTTGCATAACGGACTAGCAATCTTGGAAAAGTCTTTAATGAACCTTCGATAAAAGCCTGCATGCTCGAGGAAACTACGAACTCCCTTTACAGAGATTGGAGGTGGTAGTTTCTCGATGACTTTAATTTTAGCTTGATCCACCTCAATTCCTCTTTCGGAAATTTTATGCCCAAGAACAATACCTTCTTTAACCATAAAGTGGCACTTCTCCCAGTTTAACACCAAGTTGAATTCAACACATCTCTGTAACGCCATACTTAGGTTCGCCAAGCACGATTCAAACAACTCACCCACAACTAAAAAATCGTCCATGAATACCTCCAAGGTGTCTTCAATCATATCAGAAAAAATGGACATCATATAACGCTGAAAAGTGGCGGGTGCGTTACATAGCCCAAATGGCATACGTTTGAAGGAAAACGTACTATATGGGCTTGTAAACGTTGTTTCTCTTGTTCTTCGGGAGCAATACAGATCTGATTATATCCGGAATAACCATCTAAGAAGCAAAACCATCCTTTCTTTGCCAATCGATCAAGCATTTGGTCCATGAATGGCATTGGGAAGTGATCCTTAAGCGTCCATGAATTCAGCTTCCGGTAGTCCGTGCATACTCTCCACCCTGTGACAGGTATGAGTGGAATTAGCTCATTCCTTTCATTTGCAACTACCGTCATGCCCCCTTTCTTGGGCACACACTGTACCGGACTTACCCATTTACTTTCAGAGATTGGATATACTACCCCTGCATCTAACCACTTAATAATTTCTTTCTTCACCACCTCTTGCATAGGTGGATTCAAACGTCTTTGATGCTCAATAGTGGGTATGCAATTTTCTTCAATCTGAATCTTATGCATACATATCCCAGGCGGAATACCAATAATATCAGTGATTGTCCAACCGATGGCTCTTATGTATTTCCTTAGAACAGCGATGAGAGTTGCAACTTGCTGCTCACCTAAGTCAACCGCCATAATAATCGGGAGGGTGTTTCCACTTCCCAAGAATGCGTACTTTAGATGACTGGGTAGCTCCTTCAATTCTAACATTGGTGGCTCTTCAATGGATGGTTTAGCTGGTGGTGTAGGCTGATTTTTGAGATCGAGGTCCAGCTTCTTGGGAGCATAAGGATACGACCCTATTTCTGTTAGAGCACAAATAGTTTCTTCATAATTTTCAGCATCCTCACGCTCTATATTCATAAGCACAACCGCCAATGGGTCAACAATAAACTGCTCCTCTATGGATAATTCTTTCTCATCATTAAAATAAACATCAGCTACCGAGAACACATTCAGATCTTTGGGTTGCTTCATTGATTTGCATACATCAAAGTGGACTACTTCGTCATTCATCCGGAATAAAAGCTCATTCGCTCTTAAATCAATAAGCACGCTCCTTGTTGTAAGGAAAGGGCACCCCAAGATTATGGGAACTTCAGAGTTCACCTCACAGTCCAGAATAACGAAGTCTGCCAGAAAGATAAATGAAGAAACCTTCACCAATACATCATATAAAATACCAACAGGTCATTTTACCGACCTATCTTCCATCACGAGCCTCATATTGGTTGGAGTAGGATCACCCAACCCCAACTTTCTATAAATAGATAGCGGCATAAAATTGATGCTGGCTCCTAAATCGCATAATGCCTTGGCAAAATTCAAAGATCCGACAGTGCAAGGAATAGTGAAGGCACTGGGGTCAGCCTTCTTCTGAACTAGTGATCTGGTAGCGATTGCGCTGCAATGATGAACAGTATCCGTCAACTCATAACTTGCTGCCCGCTTCTTTGTCAAAAGATCTTTCATAAATTTTGCGTACCCAGGCATTTGTTCCAGTGCCTCGACCAAAGGAACATTAATAGTTAGCTGCTTCAACATAGTCATAAACTTATTGAACCTGGTATCGTCAACTTTCTTCTTTAATCACTGAGGAAAAGGTGGTGGTGGAAGGGGAATAGTTTTCTCCACCGCTTCCTTTTTATCTTGCTTCAGTTCGGCGATCTTTTCAGGCTGTGGACGTTGAGAGGTGACGTCACGAACAACCTCATCAGCTGCTTCGACATCTTTTGGTTCTGCAATGATCTTATTATCTTCTATATCATCAACCATCGGCTTGTCTTTGGATGGATTTTCCAACACTTTACCACTTCGGGTGGTGATAGCCATACATGATCCATCATTTCTTGGATTTTGTACTGTGTCGCTAGGAAGTGTTCCTGCTTTTCTTTGATTTAATGCCGCTGAAAGTTGACTCAACTGCTGCTCTAGTTGCTTTATTGCAGTAGAATACGAGTCAACCAATTGATTTATTGAAGACAAATCGTTCTTCACCTCATTCACTCCCGTATTAGTTGCTTCTACTCCCTTTAACAGCTTATCCATTATATTTTCTATCGACATCTTCCCAGAGCCAGACGCCACAGCCTCACGGTTTCCAGGAGGAACATACAAACCAGTCCTGTCAGTCTTATTCTTCCAACCACCTTGATCGCGGTCCTTGTATCCAGATTTATCATAATAGTTCCGACCTTGGTTTCCTTGGGCATTGCCTCGGAAACCCCCTGATTATTCAAGTAGTTCGCTTCTTCCTCATAGTCAGATTCATCTCTTCCCTGTGATACAATGGCTTTAACCTTTTCGGTCTTCCCTGATAATAAATGCTTGGTAAGAAGATCCATCTGCATTTTCATATGGGCTATATCTTGGTCACGTTCCTCTTGTCTACGCCTCTGCTCTGCAGTCAAGCCAATAGATACTGTAGAGCTTGCTACCTCAGAATCCCTGGTATGCCAAGCTCTACTCTGCTTTGTCATACGATCTAGCATATCACTTGCCTCAAGAAAAGTAAGGTCCATGAATGACCCACCTGCAGTATTATCAACCACTGGCTTAGTTACTGAGTTCAAAGACCTGTATAATATCTCCATCAAGTGGATGTTGGTCATCTGATGATTTGGGCATCGCATAAGCTTCTTCTTGAACCTCTCCCATGTTTCGTGGAGAGCTTCAGTTGGAAGCTGTCGGAAATTGCTGATCTCATCTCTCAATTGTGCTCTCTTGGAAGGCGGAAAGAATCTTTCTAGGAAAGCGTCTTTCAGTTGCCTCCAATTAGTAATAGAATCAGGAGTTAGCCCGTTCAGCCATAGAGTTGCCTCCCCAGACAGAGACAATGGAAATAAGCGCAGTCGAATTGCATTCTGCCCAACTCCTGGATTGTCAAACGACTTGCATATTGAAATAAAGTTGATCAGATGCATATTCGGATCATCGCCTGCGAGTCCACCAAATAATCCCTTGAACTGCAATAGATGAATCATGGTGCTAGTGATATTGAACTTGGCTCCGGGTGCCAAGGGTGGAGGAATAATAGCCCATGTGGCACCAGCTCCATCCAGATCGTCATCATCATCATCAAAAGAAGCCTGCACAGCTCGGCGGTCAGGTCTCATTCTAGCTTGACGATCTCTCCTGTGCATAGGTGCTGCCACTATATCTGCACGCCGTGGATTAAGTAACTCCTCATCACCCAGGTCCTCATCATCAGGATTTGTTGCCCGACCTGGGTTATCAATATTCTGTTGATGCACTTGAGCAGCTACCAGTGCAGCTAGTCTAGCCTGCTCCTGTTGAGCTGCCCTTCTGTCAATGTCACGTTGTGCATCCATTCTGCCAATAAGTTGAGGTTCAGGATTGATAGGTAATAACGGTTGACCTGAACTTCGAGTGTTTGTCATGCACTCAGGCAAACCTGAATAAAACAAAAACAACAACTAAAAGTAAAATACGAGAATCTTTGACCAAAGGGTCTAGTAACTATCACAAACTTAGTTGACAATCGTATTCCCCGACAACGACGCCAAAATTTGATAACGCTCAAACTACAGCTCTCGTAAGAGTGTAAGCGGTCGTCGTCAAATATAGAACCCAACTGGGTTGGGTGTCGAATCCCACAGGGAATACTCGGTCACTAAGTATGCAACGATTAGTAGACTTTTGGTGAAAGTTCTGTGAAAAAAGGGGGGATTGGAGCGTGACGTTAAGTAATAAAAATAAAATAGCAAAGTGAAAACGGAATGCTTGGTAGGTTTTAATCAATGAGAATTGTAAGTTAGGGTTATGTCCACCTTATGAGTTCTATGTATCTATTGGCTATGAGTTATGCGGAATTCAGACATGCATGCGCTTATAGAGATTCGTATTCTATGGTAAATCCTAGTGTCTTTCGACCATCAAGGATTATATCACTTTAACTCTTTCGAGCTTAAAGCGTATACTAATGGTACGAATTCTCCAAGAGGTTAATCCAGTTACGACACTAACTTTTAAACAGGGGTTGGTAGCCCTATTTCCTTGTCATTCTCTCTTTTCCAGACATGTAACTTTTCTTTCGAACAAGTTTATGCTATACTGGCGTATTCTATATGTTTGCAACCACAAGAATTCAATTAAGATGAAGAGAGTAATGATATAAGCAGCATACGTATCAAGAATTCACAAACTCATAGCAACAGATAGTATCTCATAAGGCTTCCATAACCCTAACAGAGAAGTTTAGCTACTCATGAGCGCAACGGAGATCACAATAAACATCATCATCATATCAAAACTAGAATGATCTCACGTTGGAGAGGAGTGTGGCGTCACAACAAGGTTGACGTTTTTCCTCTTGGTGTTTCCCACGATTTAGCATTTTTCTCTGTTAACAATTGTAACGTGAATTAGGAGCGGAAGTTGAATGAAAAAAACTTGAATTAATGAATGAGTGAATAATAAAAAGCTTTGAATGAATGAATAAGTGAATGCTGAAAAATTCAGCATCATAGGGGTTTTATAACATCCTTGTCCTAGTCCTACTGAAATAGGGTTTTTATCCTTGTCCTAGTCCTACTGGGTTACTGCATACTTGTCCTAATCCTACTATGTTACTGCTGATCCCCCAAGTCTTTAGAAATGCTGTTTTTGCCCGGGACAAGTTCTCCATGCATCACTTTCAGTCCACAAGTTTCCAGAAGCTACCTTCCTTCTTACGTGAAGTTTCCTTTGGCGTCCAACAGACCATAAAATGCTGAAATCTTCATCATAAATATCTGAAATCTTGCTAATCACGTTGGTTAGCTCACTTACAGGAAAAAGGACTAAAAGTGTAGGAATTATATATTTTGTCCTCAAAACTTAGCTAAAATATGGGTACATTAAGGTGCTTTAGGTGTGTAAATACGCCTAACATCACATTCTGTGGGCCAAAAATCAATCGGGGCATGCCAGGGAGGTTAGGTACCATCCCAATGTGGTCCGTATGTATGGGCGATGCCATTTGGGTGGTCAAACAGGTAAAACAGCGCAAACGGAGAATTTTTACGCCAAATCAGTGTGCTATAGCCCACGGTTCCGGGGGTGGGCCCGAGGTCCGGGTGTGCTGTGCGCCGGTGATTGACCGGGGCATTCCTGGGAGGTTTAGAAGCATCCCAGTGTGGACCATTTGGATGGGCGGGGTCATTTGGGTAATCAAACATGCAAAACAGCGCGAGCGGGGTGTTTTCAGGGTAAATCAGTTTGCTATAGCCAATGGTTCTGGGATGGGCCCGGGGTTCAGGCGTATTGTGGACAAAAAATTGATAAGGGCATGCCAGGGAGGTTGTGTAACATCCTTGTGTGGTTCGTTTAGGTGGGCAATTCTATTTTGGTAGTAAATTAGGCAAAACAGCGCGAACGAGGCATTTTCAGGCCAAATTGGTGTGTTATAATAGCCCACGATTCCGGGGGTAGGTTCGGGGTCTGGCTGTGCTGTGGGCCGAAAATTATCCACGGCATTCAGGGAGGTTGGGGATAATCCCAAGGTGGTCTATTTGGCTGGGCGAATCCATTTGGGTGGTAAAACGAATAAAACGGTGCGAACGGACCATTTTTGTGTCAAATTGGTGTGCTATAGCCCCTGTTTTCGGGGGTGGGCTTAGGGTTCGGGCATACCGTGAGCCAAAAATCGATCGGGACATTCCAGAAAGGTTGGAGAGCGTCCCATTGTGGGCTGTTTGGATGGTTAAATGGGCATAACGGTGCGAATAGGGCATTTTTCGGCCAAATCGGTATGCTATTACCCACGGTTCTGGGGGTGGGCCTGGGGTTCGGGTATGCTATGGGCCAAAAAATGATTGGGGTATGCCGAGAAGGTTGTGGAGCATCGCTGTATGGTTGGTTTTGGAGGGTGGTTCCATATGGGTGGTTAAACAGGCGAAACAGCATGAATGCAGCATTTTCAGGCCAAATCGGTATGCTATATCCCACGAGTCCGGGGATGGGCTCGGGGTCTGGGCATGTTGTGGGACGAAAATTGTTAAATGTATTCCATGAAGGTTGGAGAGCATCCCAGTATGGTCAGTTTAGGTGGTCAAACGGGCAAAACGGCGTGAACGAGTCATTTTTGGGCCGAATCGGTGTGCTATGGCCCATGATTCTGGGGGTGGGCCCAAAGTACGAGCGTGTTGTGCGCCAAAAATCAATTTGGCCGTGACCGAGAGGTTTGAGAGTGTCCAGTGTAGTATGTTTGGGTTGGCGGTACCATTTGGGTGGTCAAACAGGGAAAACGCGCGCGAACGGGGCATTTTTTAGATAAATTAGTGTGCTATAGCCCACAGTTCCGAGGGTGAGCCCAGGTTCCGAGTATATTGTGGGCCGAAAATTAATAGAGGCATGCCAGGGAGGTTAATGAGCGTCCCAGTGTGGTCCATTTGGGTGGGCGATGCTATTTGGGTAGTCAAACGGATGAAACAACGTAAACCGTGCATTTTTGGGACTAATCAGTGTGCTATAGCCCATGATTACGGGTGTGGGACCAGGGTTTGGGCGTGCTGTGTGCCAAAAATTTAATGGGGCATGCCAGAGAGGTTGGGTTGCATCACAGTGTGATCTGTTTGAGTGGGCAGGGCCATTTGGGTAGTCAAATGGGTAAAACATCGCGAACGGGGCATTTTTGGGCCAAATCAGTGTGCTATAGCCCACGATATAGAGGTGGGCTCAGGTTACGAATGTGATGTGGGATGAATATCAATCAAGGCATGCCAGGGAGGTTGGAGAGCGTCTCAGTGAGGTCTGTTTGGGTGGGCGGTCTCATTTAGGTTGTCAAAAGCGCAAAACAATGCGAATAGGGCATTTTTGGGCTGGATCGATGTGCTATAGCCCACGATTTTATGGGTGTGCCTGGGGTTTGAGCGTGTTCTATGCCAAAAATTGCCCAGGACGTATCAGGAAGGTTGGGGAGCATCCTAGTATAGTTCATTTGGGTGGGTTGTTCCATCTGGTTAGTCAAATGGGCGAAATGGTACAAATTGGGCATTTTTGGGCCAAATCGGTGTGTTATAGCCTATGGTTCTGAGGGTGGGCCTGGGGTGCGGGTTTGCTGTGGGCCAAAAATTGACCGAGGTATGCAAGAGAGGTTGGAGAGCGTCCCAGTGTGGTCCGTTTGGGTTGGCAATGCAATTTGTGTGGTCAAATAAGAAAAACGGCGCAAGCGAGGCATTTTTGGGCAAAATCGATGTGCAAAAGCCCACGATCCCGGGGGTGCTGTAGTTCGAATATCGATCGGGGCATGCCAGGGAGGTTGAGGAGCATCTCAGTATGGTCCGTTTGGGTGGGCGGTGCCTGGGAGGTCCAGGAACATCCCAATGTGGTCTGTTTGGGAGGGCGGTGCCATTTAGGTGGTTAAACAAGAAAAACAACGCTAATGGGGCATTTTCAGGCCAAATCAGTCTGTTATAATCCACGGTTCCAGGGGTAGTCCTAGGGTTCAGGCGTGCTGTGTGCCAAAAATTGATCGAGGTATGCCAGGCAGGTTCGGTAGTATCCCAATGTGGTCCGTTTGGGTGGGCGGTGCCATTTGGGTGGTCGAATAGGCAAAATGGCTTGAACGGGGTATTTTTAGGCTAAATCATTGTGCTATAGCCCACAGTTCTGGGGGTAGGCCCGAGGTCCGAGAGTGCTGTGGATCGAGGATCGATCGGGGCATGCCTGAAAGGTTAGGAAGCGTCCCAGTATGGTCTGTTTTGATGGGCGGTGCCATTTGGGTAGTCAAATGGGAGAAACAGCAGGAAAAAGGCATTTTTCGTGGCAAATCGTGTGTTATAGCCCACGGTTTAGGGGGTGCGCTCGGGGTTCGGGTGTGTTGTGGGCTAAAAATTGATCGGGGTGTGTCAGGGAGGTTGGCGAGCTTCCTAGTATGGTCCTTTTGGGTGGGCGGTTCCATTTGGGTGGTAAAACAGGAAAAACAGCGCGAGTGGGGCATTTTCAGGCCAAATCGGTGTGCTATTGCCCACAGTTCTGGGGTGGGCACGTGGTCCGGGCGTGTTGTTGGCCGAAAATCAACCAGAGCATACCAAAAAGGTTGCAGAGCATTCTAGTGTGGTCTATTTGGGTGGGCGGTGCCATTTAGGTGGGCAAACGGTATGAACGGGGCATTTTTGTGCCTAATCGGTGTGCTATAGCTAACGTTTCTGGAGGTGAGCTCGGGGTTCAGGCATCCTGTGGGCCAAAAATTGACCGGCGCATTCCAGAGAGGCTGGAGAGCATCTAAGTGTGGTCCCTTTGGGTGGTCAAATGGGTGAAACAGCACAAACGGGGTATTTTCAGGCTAAATCAGTGTGTTATTACCCATACTTTCGGGGGTGGGCCTGGGTTCCGAGCATACTATAGGTTAAAAATTAACCGGGGTATGCTAGGAATGTTGGGGAGTGTCCTAGTGTGGTCCGTTTGGGTGGATGATGCCTTATGGGTGGTCAAGCTGGCAAAACAGCGAGAACGGGGTATTTTCTAGCCAAATCGGTGTGTTGTAACCCACGGTTCTGGGGGTGGGCCCAGGGTTCGGGCATGTTGTGGGCTAAAAATTGATCAGGGCGTACTAGAGAGGCTGGAGAGGATCCTAGTGTGGTCCGTTTGGGAAAACGTTGCTAATTGGATGGTCAAACAGGCAAAACGGTGTGAACAGGCTATTTTCGAGCCAAATTGATGGGCTATAGCACACGATTCTGAGGGTGGGCCCGGGGTCCGGGCATGTTGTGCGCCAAAAATTGATTAAAACATGCCAGAGAGATTGGGGAGCATCCCAATATAGTTCGTTTGGGTTGACGGTTCCATTTTTGTGGTCAAACAGGCGAAACAGCGCGAACGAGGCATTTTTTAGATAAATTGGTGCGCTATAGCCCACTGTTCCGGTGGTGGCCCGGGGTCCAAGCATGTTGTGGGTTAAAAATCAACCGGGGCATGGCAGGGAGGTTATCGAGCGTCCCATTGTGGTTTGTTTGGGTGGGCGGTGCTATTTGGGTGGTCAAACGGGCGATACAGAGTGAACCGTGCGATTTTGGGGTAAATCACTGTGCTATAGCCTAGGTTCCAGGGGTTGTCCCGGGGTCCAAGTGTGTTGTAGGCTAAAAATTGATCGGAGCATGCTAGGGAGGTTGGATAGTGTCCCAGTATGGTTCGTTTGGATGAGTGGTACTATTTGGGTGGTCAAACGAGCGAAACGGTGCACACGGGACATTTTTGGGCTAAATCGGTGTGCAATAGCCCACGGTTCTAGGGGTGGGCCTAGGGTCCAGGCTTGCTGTGTGCCGAAAATCGATCAGGCGTGTCAGAAAGGTTGGTCCGTTTGGGTGGGCTGTGCCTTTTGGATTGATAAACGGGCAAAATGGAGCGAAAAGAGTATTTTTGGGCCCAATCGGTGTGCTATATCCCACGATTTTGGGAGTAGGCCCAATCGGTGTACCATTTAGGTGGTCAAATAGGCAAAATGATGTGAACGGGGCATTTTTGGGCAAAATCGATGTGTTGTGGGTTGAAAATTGACCAGGGCATGCCAGAGAGGTTGGGGAGCATCCCAGTAAGGTCTGTTTGGGTAAGCAATACCATTTGGGAGTTCAAACAGGCAAAATAGTACAAACGGGGTATTATCAAACCAAATCGGTGTGTTATGGCCCACGGTTCTTGGGGTGGCCCTGGGGTTTGGGCATGCTCTGGGCCAAAAATTGATTGGGGCCTACCAGGGATGTTGCGGAGCATCCTATTATGATCTGTTTGGGTGGGCGATCTTATTTGGGAGGTCAAACGAGCAAAACAGCGTAAATGGAGAATTTTCGGGCTAAATTGGTGTGCTATAGCCCGATTGATTTTTGACACATAGTATGACAAAACCCCGAGCCCACCCCCAAAACCGTGGGTTATAGCACACCGATTTGGCCTGAAAATGCCCCATTCACATTGTTTTACCCGTTTGATCATGCATATGGCACCGCTCACCCACGGTTCTAGGGGTAGGCCAGGGGTCCGGGCGTGCTGTGGGTCGAGAATCAATCGGGGCGCGCCAGGTAGGTTGGGAGAATACCAGTGTGGTATGTTTGGATCGGCGGTGCCATTTGGGTGGTCTAATAGGCAAAATGGCATGAACTGGGCTTTTTAGGCCAAATTGGTGTACTATAGCCCACGGTTTTGGGGGTGGGCCTGGGGTCCGAGCGTGCTGTGGGCAAAAATTGATCGGGGTATGCCAGAGAGATTGGGGAGCATCCCAGTATGGTCCATTTTGATGGGTGGTGCCTTCTAGTTGGTCAAATGAGCAAAACAGTGCAAACGTGGCATTATCGGGTCAAATCGGTGTGCTATAGACCACGGTTCCAGGATAGGCCCGGGGTCCGAGCGTGCTGTGGGTTGAAAATAGATCGGGGCGTTCCAGGGAGGTTGGGGAGCATCCCAATGTGGTCCGTTTTGGTAGGCGGTGCCATTTGGATGGTCAAACGGGCAAAATGGAACAAATAGGGCATTTACGGGCAAAATCGATTTGCTATAGCCAACGGTTCCAGGGGTGGGTCCGGGGTTCGGGCGTGCTGTTGGTCGAAAATTGATTGGGGCATGTCAGGGACGTTGTGGATCATCAAAGTGTGGTCCGTTTGGGTGGTAAGTACCATTTAGGTGGTCAAACGGGCAAAACGACATGAATTAGACATTTTCAGGCTAAATCGGTGGGCTATAGCCCAAGGTTCTGGGGTGGGCCGGGGGTCTGGGCTTGCTGTGTGCTAACAATCAATCGAGGAATTTTAGGGAGGATGGGGAGCATCCCTGTGTGGTTTATTTAGGTGAAATGGCGCAACGGGGCATTTTTGGGACAAATCAGGGTTCTATAGCCTAGGATTCTGGGGGTGGGCAAGGGGATCGGGCATACAGTGGGCCAAAAATCGAACGAGGCATTCCAGGGATGCTGAGGAGTGTCCTTGTTGGTCCATTTGTGTAGGCGGTGCCATTTGGGTGGTCAAACGGGCAAAATGGAACAAATAGGACATTTTTGGGTCAAATCGCTTTATGATAACCAACGGTTCAAGGGGTGGGTCTGGGCGTGTTGTTGGTAAAAACATTATCGAGGCATGCCAGGGAGATTGTGGAGCATCCCAGTGTGGTCCGTTTGGGAGAACTGTGCCATTTAGGTGGCCAAACGGGCGAAACAACGCGAATGGGGCATTTTCGAGATAAATCGATGTGCTAAAGCCAACGGTTTTGGGGGTGGGCCAGGGGTCTGGGCGTGCTGTGGACCGAAAATTGACCGAGGCATGCCAGGAAGGATGGAGAGCATTCTAGTGTTGTCCATTTAGGTGGGCAGTGCCATTTGGGTGGTCAAACGAGCGAAATAGTGCGAACGAGGCATTTTTGGGCCAAATCAGGGTTTTATAGCCCACGATTCTGGGGGTGGGCAAAGGGTTCAGGCATACTATGGGCCAACAATTAAATGGGGCATGCCAGGAAGGTTGGGGAGAATCCAAGTGTGGTCCGTTTGGGTGGGCGGTGCCATTTAGATGGTCAAACAACCAGAACAGCATGAACGGGTCATTTTCGAGCTAAATTGGTGTGCTATAGCCCACAGTTCTTGGGGTGGGCCTAGGGTCCAGGCGTATTGTGGGCCAAAAACCGATCGAGGCATGCCAGAAAGGTTGGGGAGCATCCTAGTATGATCCATTTTGGTGGGAGGTTTCCATTTGGGTGGTCAAACGGGCAAAACAATGCAAATGGGGTATTTTTGGGCTAAATCGATATGCTATAGCCCATGGTTCTAGGGGTGGGCCCGGGGTTCGGATGTTCTGTGGGCCAAATATCATTCGGGGCGTGCCAGGGATGTTGGGGAACATCCCAGTGAGGTCCGTTTGGCTTGGCGGTCCTATTTGGGTGGTCAAACGGGTAAAACAGCTTGAACGGGGCATTTTTATGCCAAATCAGTGTGCCATAGCCCACGATTTTGAAGGTGGGCCCGGGGTTTGAGCATGTTGTAGGTCAAAAATTGACTAGGACATGTCAGGTAGATTGGAGAGCGTCCTAGTGTGGTCCGTTAGGGTGGGTTGTGCCTTTTGGGTGTTAAAACAGGCAAAACGGTGCGATTCGAAAATTTTTGGGCCAAATCGGTCCCATGGTTTCGGGGGTGAGCTCGGGGTCCGTGTGTGTGGCGGGCAAAAAATTGACCGAGCCCTGCCAGAGAGCTTGGGGAGTGTCTCAGTGTGGTCCATTTTGGTTGGCGGTGCCATTTGGGTGGTCAAAAGGGCAAAATGGCATGAACGGGGCATTTTCGAGCTAAATTAATGTGCTATAGCCTACGGTTTTAGGGGTGGGCCTTGGTTCCTGGCATACTGTGAGCTAAAAATTGACTGGGGCATTCCATGGAGGTTGGAGAGAATCCCAGTGTGGTCCGTATGGGTGGGCAGTGCCATTTCGATGGTCAAACGGGAGAAACAACACAAATGAGGTATTTTTGGGCCAAATCGGTGTGCTATAGTACACGGCTCTGGGGTGGGCCTAGGGTTCGTGTGTACCGTGGTCTGAATATTTACTTGGGTATGCCAGGAAGGTTGGGGAGTGTCCCAGTATGGTCCGTTAAGGTGTGCGGTGCCAATTGGGTGGTCAAACGGGCAAAATGGCGCGAACGAGGCATTTTCTGGTAAAATTGGTGTGCTATAGACAAAAATCAATCGGGGCATGCCAGAGAGGTTGTGGAGAATCCCAGTATGGCCCATTTAGGTGGGCGGTGCCATATGCATGGTCAAACGGGTAAAACAACGTGAATGGGGCATTTTCAGGCCAAATCAGTGTGCTATAACCCACGGTTTTGGGGGTGGGCTCGGGGTTTTGTCATACTGTGTGTCAAAAATCAATCAGGGAATGCCAAGACGGTTGGAGAGCATCCCAGTATAGTCTGTTTGGGTGGGCGGTGCCATTTGGGTAGTTAAACGGGTGAAACAACATGAACGATGCATTTTCACGCCTAATTGGTGTGCTATAACCCACGATTCTGGGAATGGGACTGGGATCCGGGCGTGCTATGGTCCCAAATTTGACTGGGGCAAGCCAGGGAGGTTGAGGAGTATCCCAATTTGGTCCGCTTGGGTAGGTGGTGTTATTTGGGTGGTCAAACGAGCAAAACCGTGTGAACGGGTCATTTTTAGGCTAAATTGGTATGCTATAGCCCACGGTTCCAGGTGTGAGCTTGCGATTTGGGCATGCTGTAGGCTGAAAATCGACCGCGGCTGCCAATGGGGTTGAGGAGCATCCCAGTGTGGTCCGTTTGGGTGGGTGGTGCCATTTGGGTGGTTAAACAGGTGAAACGGCACGAACGGAGCATTTTCAGGCTAAATGAGAGTGGTACAGCCCAAGGTTCTAGGGGTGGGCCAGGGGTTCGAGCGTGATGTAGGAAAAAAAATAATTGGGGCATGCTAGGATGGTTGGGGAGCATTCCAGTATGGTCCATTTAGGTAGGTGGTTCCATATGAGTGGTCAAACGGGTGAAACGATGCAAACGGGACATTTTTGGGCTAAATCGGTGTGCTATAGCCCACAATTCCAGTGGTTCGGGCGTGTTGTGGGTTAAAAATTAACCAGTCGTGCAAGAGAGGTTGGGGAGCGTCCCAGTGTGGTCCGTTTGGGTAGGAGGTGCCATTTGGGTAGTCAAAGAGGCAAAACAGCGTGAACGGGGCATTTACGGGCCAAAATGGTGTGCTATAGCTAACGATTCTCAGGGTGGGCCAGGGGTTCGGGCGTACTGTAGGCTGAAAATTGACCGAGGCGTGCCAGGGAGGTTGGGAAGTATCCAAGTGTGGTACGTTTGGGTGGGCGATGATATTTGGGTTGTCTAACATATGAAACGGCACGAATGGGGCATTTTTGGGCAAAATCGGTGTTCTATATCCCACGATTCTGGGGGCGGGCCCAGGGTCTGGGCGTACTGTGGTACAAAAATCGATCGGCGAATTCTAGGGAGGTTAGCGAGCGTACCCGTGTAGTATTTTTGGGTGGGTGATGTCATTTGGGTGGTCAAACAGGCAAAACAATGCGAATGGGGCATTTTCGAGCCAAATCAGTGTGCTATAACCCACGGTTTTGGGGGTGGGCTCGAGGTCCGGATGTGTTGTGGATGAAAATCGACCAGGGCATGCCAGAAAGGTCTGGAAGCATCCCAGCGAGGTCTGTTTGGGTGGACGATGCCATTTGGGTGGTCAACTGGGAAAAACGGCACGAACAGGGCATTTCGTGCCAAATTAGTGTGCTATAGACTACGATTCTAGGGGTGGGCCTGGGGTTCCGGTGTGTTGTGGGCCAAAAATCTATCGGGGTATTCAAGGGGAGGTAGGTAGCATCCAGTATAGTCTGTTTTGGTGGGGGGTTCCATTTTGATGTTCAAACGGGCAAAACGGCGCGAACAGGGGGTTTCGGGACAAATAGATGTCCTATAGCCCACGGTTCCAGGGGTGGCCCCGGGGTCCTTACGTGCTATGGGCCAAAAATTGATCGGGGTATGCCAGAGAGGTTGGAGAGCATTCCAGTATGGTCCGTTTGGGTAGGCGGTCCCATTTAGGTGGTAAATCGGGCAAAACGGCATGAACAAGTCCTTTTTAGGATAAATCGGTGTGCTATAGCCCACGGTTCTAGGGGTGGTCCCGGGGTCATGACGTGTTGTGGGCTAAAAATTGATTGGGGCATGCCAGGAAAGTTGGTGAGCATCCCAATATAGTTCGTTATGATGAGCGGTGCTATTTGGGTGGACAAACGGACAAAACAGCGCGAATGGAGAATTTTTGGGCCAAATCGGTGTGCTATAGCCCACAGTTCCTGGGGTGGGACCAGGGTACAGGAGTGTTATGGGCCAAAATCGAGCGGGGTGTCCCCGAGAAGTTGGGGATGTCCCAGTATGGTCTGTTTGGGTGGGCGGTGCCATTTGGGTGGTCAGACCGGTGAAACGGCATAAACGGGGCATTTTTTAGCCAAATAGATGGGTTATAGCCCATGGTTTCAGGGGTGGGCGCGGGGTTCGAGCGTGCTGTGGGCTAAAAATCTACCTGGATGTGCCAGGGTAGTTGGAGAGCATCCTAGTATGGTCTATGTGGGTAGGCAATGCCATTTAGGTGGTAAAACTGGTGAAATGGCACGAACGGGGCATTTTCTTGCCAAATTGGTGTGCTACAGCCTACGGTTCAGGGGGTGGGCACGAGGTCTGGGCGTGCTGTGGGCCGAAAATCGATCGGGGTGTGCCAGAGAGGTTGGGGAGCATCCTAGTGTGGCCCGTTTGGTTGGTAGGTGTCATTTTGGTGGTAAACAAGAAAAACGGCTCAAACGGGGCATTTTCAGGCAAAACGGCATGAACGGGGCATTTTCAGGCTAAATCGGTGTGCTATAGTCCACGATTCTAGGGGATGGGCTTGGGGTCCGGAAGTGCTAGGGTATGAAAATTGACCTGGGCATGCCATAGAGGTTGGGGAGCATCTCAGTGTGGTCTGTTTAGGTAGGCGGTCCCATTTGGGTGTCCAAACAGGTAAAACAACGCAAATGGAGCATTTTCAGGCCAAATCGGTGTGCTAAAGCCCACAGTTTCGAGGGTGGGCTCGGGGTCCGGGTGTGCTGTGGGCTAAAAATTGACCGGATATGCCAGGGAGGTTGGGAAGCATCCCAGTGTCGTCCATTTGGCTGGGCGGCGCCATTTGGTTGGTTAAACAGGAAAAATGGCGTGAACGAGGCATTTTAAGGCCAAATTGGTGTTTGATTGCCCATTGTTCTGGGGGTGGGCCTAGAGTCTGGGTGTGCTATGGGCCAAAAATTGACAGACGCATGCCAGGGAGGTTGGGAATCGTCCTAGTGTGGTCTGTTTGGGTGGGTGATGCCAATTGGGTAGTCAAGCGGGCGAAACAGCGCGAATGGGGTATTTTCGGGCCAAATCAATGTACATTAGCCTACGGTTCCGGGGGTGGGCTCGGGGTTCGAGTGTGTTGTGGGTCGAGAATCGATCGGGGCGTACCAAAAAGTTTGGGGAGCGTCCCAGTATGGTCCATTTGGGTGGTCAAACAGGCGAAACGACGCAATGGAGCATTTTCGGGCTAAATCAGTGTGTCATACCCACGGTTACGGGGTTCGGGCGTGCTGTGGGCCAAAAATCGATTAAGGCATTCCAAGGAGGTTAGAAAGCGTCCAAGTATGGTTCGTTTGGGTGGGAGGTGCCATTTGGGTTGTCAGACAGGCCAAACAACACGTACGAGGCATTTTTGGGGCCAAATCGGTGTGCTACAGCCCACAGTTTTGGGGGTTGGCCCGGGTTCTAGGGTAGGCTCGGGGTTCGGGCGTGTTGTGGACCAAAAATTGATCAGGGTGTCTAGGGAGTTTGGGGAGCATCTAAGTGTGGTCCGTTTAGATGGGCGGTGCCATTTGTGTGGTCAAACGAGCTAAATGGCACGAATGAAGCATTTTTAGGGAAAATTGGTGTGCTATAGCCTACGGGTCTGGGAGTGGGCTCGATGTTCGGGCGTGCTGTGGGCCGAAAATCGATCGGGGAATGCTAGGGAGGTTAGGCAGCATCCAAGTGTGGTCTTTTTAGGTGGGCGGTGCCATTTGGGTGGTCAAACGGGCAAAACGACACGAACGACGTATTTACAGGCTAAATTGGTGTGCTATAGACCATGGTTCCAGGGGTGGGCCTGTGGTCCGGGCGTGTTGTGGGCCAAAAATTGACCAAGGCGTGCCACGGAGGTCGGGGAGCATCCCAATTTTGTTCGTTTAGGTGGGTGGTACCATTTGGGTGGTCAAACGAGCCAAACAACGTGAACGAACCATTTTTGGGCATAATCGGTGTGCTATAGCCCACAGTTCAGGGGGTGGGCCCAGGGTCCGGGCGTGCTGTGGGCTAAAAAGCTATCGGGGTATGCCAGGGAGGTTGGGGAGAGTCCCAGTGTGGTCTGTTTGGGTGGGTGGTGCCATTTGGGTTGTCAATCGACCAAAAAAGCACTAACGGGGCATTTTTGGGCCAAATCGGTGTGCTATAGCCCACGGTTCCATGGGTGGGCCTAAGGGTGTCAAGTGGGCCGAGCTGACCCGGCCTTACCCGGCCCGAACTGGCCTACCTAAACAAATCGGCCCAGTTTGACCCGACCCAATAAGCCCAAGTGCTTTAGGGTACCGGGTACCGGGCCATTTTTTTTAATTTTGGCCCGGTTAACCTGGCTCGGACCAAGCCCGGTCTAGGCCCGCCGGTTACCCGACCCGAATTATTTTTTTTTTTATTTTTTTTTGAAAATTTTGGATTTTGGGCCAATCTAGTCGTTTGCCCAATGGCTATATAGCCGTTTCTAGGTCCAAACGGCTAGTTTGGACCCATTAATTAAAAAAAAATATATTTTTTACTTTTAAAATAATTTTTTAATTTCAAAAAAAAATCTATAAATACCTTACACCTTCAAATCATTTTTCACACAACTTTTCACTCTCTCAAATCTCATTCTTTATCAAATCTCAATTCTCAAATATTCAATATATTTAATTTCCTAAAGTGCTTACTTTAATTTTTTAATTTTGCGTTTACAAAGTACGAGTGGAAGTTTCTAAATTCGCAATTCGGATACTTCCAAAATTTGATATTGTCGTTCCATCTCTTACGTTTAATTTTTATTTATTGTATTAATTTTTAAATATTTAATTTTATTATATTTATGTATTTTAAATTTTTTTAGTTTAATTTAATTTATACTATGGATAAATTAAGAAACCTCGCTACTAAAGGTGTTAAAATTTTTTATCCCGGAAGCGATAGTGGTAGTAACAAGCGAATTACTAGTGGTAGAGGTACTTCAAGTAGTAGATATACCTGTGTGCATTCGCCTCCGGTACCGCTTGGTACATCTTTAAGGAAGAAATAGGTGTAGGTGCTCACGATATGGATTATGTAGAAGCTCAGGGAAATTACGGTATAGAAGAACAAAATGAAGTAGATGCGGTTAATTTAGACAAAGATGATGAAAATATTGATGAGACACCCGCAGTAGAAAATGCTAACATTAGATCTGAATCGGTTAATCTCCCTTTCCGTCCTCCCCGTTCCCCAAGACCTCGTAAAACAACTAGTATTGCATGGCAATGTTTTGAACGTATATCAGATACTGAGGTGCAATGCAATATTTGTCAACAAATATATAAGCATAAAAGCGGAGGCAAGTAAGGGGGTACGGGTACGTTAATGAGACATATAGGTGATGCTCACAAAAGAGAGTTAGAAATTGCACGAGGTGGTAGGGATGTTGATGGGACAACGCAAACTAGAATAGATCTAGCAACCGATCAGGTAATGAAGAAGTATAATAAATTGAGGGACCGGGAAGAAATAGCTAAAATGGTAGTTGTGGGTTGTTTGTCTTTTAGTTTTCCTTCTTCTGAGGCCTTTATTCATTATATTCAAGTTATTTATAATCCTATGTTTAATGGTGTTCCTAGAAGTACTTGTCAATCTGATATTTTTAGACTTTATTCACAATATTATTTTTATTTATCAACATTGTTAAAAAATATTCAATGTAGATTGTTCCTAACTTCTGATCTTGGTCGTGCTGTAAATAAAAATGATTATTTAACCGTTACTTGTCACTGGATGGATAGTAATTTTGTGATGCAAAAATGTATTCTTGCTTTTTTATATGATGAAGACTGTAAACATACTGGAAATTTTATTGTTGATTCTATTGTTAAAGTTGCCAGATTTTATGGTATCGAAAATAAAATCTTATGCATTGCTTCTGATAATGCTTCTAACAACAAGACTTCTATAAAAAAAATTAAAATCTAAGCTATCTCCGTCGTTGCCTGAAATTTTTCATATTAAGTGTGCATGTCATATATATAATTTAATTGTAAAAGATGGTCTTGAGTTTTTTGAGATTTATATTGAAAAAAATCCGTCTTGTTGTTGGTTTTATTCAAGGAAATAATCGAAGAAAATTTTTAGAGAATTTAAAATTAAATGTCAAAAAATGGACTTACACCGATATTGATGCCTGAGGAAAATGATATTAGGTGAAATTCTACGTATGATTTTTTAAAAACTTGTTATAAATATAGAGTTCATATTACACTAGCTTTTAACCAACATTGCGGTTCATTTACTGATTCTGCTGATTGCATGCTACATGATTCTGATTGGGTTGTAATTAATGATCTTGTTAAGTTTTTAAAAAAAAATTATGTAGCTACGGTTGAATTTTTCGGTGCGTATTATCCTACTGTTTGTAATATTTTGGGATATATAGCCGATATTTTTAGTTTGCTTAAAGAATATAAAAATAAAGATGGTTATAAAGAAGTTGTTGGTGTCATGTTTACTAAATTTAAAAAATATTTTTTCCCAATTTTCCCTATTTACTTGGTTGGTGCTGTGTTAAATCCGTGCATGAAATATAATACTATGTGCCACTTTAGTACTATTATTTATGCTAACTTAAAAATAAATACTAACAATAATTTTGAATCTGAACAAGTACAACCTGATTTGTGGACGGCTATGAGTGATGCGAATGAATACATAGAAAAATTATATAATCACTATGCTGATTTATTTGACTTAACTGTACCTATAAATATCACTTCAACTGTCGCTCCTCATCCTCCCGAGGAGCCATCATCTTCTAAAAGGCCGGCACATAGTGATTTTCCTGATTCCTTTTATGATTTACCTTGTTGGAACAGTGTTGATGAGAGAACTTACACCTCAAGTTATCGGGAAGAGCTGAAATATTATCTTCGGTCGCCGCCAGAGGATCGCTGACGACGAATCAACACGTTGGATTGGTGGAGGAGTAATGAAACACAATATCATGTGCTTTCAAGATTAGCTAGAGATATCTTGAATGTTCCAATGTCAACCGTTGCAACAGAGAGCGCCTTTAGTCAGGGACAACAGCAGCTTAGAGATAACCGACACTCATTGGGAAACAATGCAATGAATGTTCTAGTTTGCCTCAGAGATTGGATCAGAGAGGAAAGAAGAAACCAAGGAATGGAACCGGAGCCGAGCGACGAGATGAAACTTGAAGAAATTATGTCTTCACGGGAGAACTCAGCAAAATCAAGTCCAATGCATGGTTTTGCCCCTGTTGACTTTGACTATCCTATGCAAGTTCCCGTTAATATTAAAACTAATGAGTTGGAAAAAATGATGCATAATTTGTAGATTTTTCATTCATGTAAATTATAAATTTTGGATCATTTCGCAATTCGCAATCAATAAAATTCAACATGCATTCACTCCTTAGTCCTTACTTTATAATTTTTTTTATTTAATGATTTAAATTGAATTTCTAGTTTAAATTTAAAACTTACTTCTAATATATTATTAATTTACTACCAAGTATTATTAATAATTTATTATATTAAGTAGCATATGTTTTGTATATTTGTGTATATATCTTCTATAGATGTGTATATTTAATGTAAACATGTGTATACGTTCTATAAATTGTATATACATAGTAGTGTATATAATATATATATATATATATATATATATATTGTAGTTTATGTTTTATTTAAAGTAGTACATATACATTGAATGGTGCGTATATGTGTGTATATATCTTCTATAGACGTGCATATTTAATGTATACATACGTATATGTTTTATAAATTAGTATATAACTATATATATATTGTAGTATATACATATATTGTAGTATATGTTTTACTTAAAGTAGTACATATATATTGAGTGGTGCGTATATTTGTGTATGTATCTTCTATAGATGTGTATATTTAATGTATACATACGTATATGTTTTATAAATTAGTATATAACTATATATATATTGTAGTATACTAGTATACACATATATTGTAGTATATGTTTTACTTAAAGTAGTACATATATATTGAGTGGTGCGTATATTTGTGTATATATCTTCTATAGACGTGCATATTTAATGTATACATGCGTATATGTTTTATAAATTAGTATATAACGATATATATATTGTAGTATACTAGTATATACATATATTGTAGTATATGTTTTACTTAAAGTAGTACATATATATTGGATGGTGCGTATATTTGTGTATATATCTTCTATAGATGTGCATATTTAATGTATACATGCGTATATGTTTTATAAATTAGTATATAACTATATATATATATTGTAGTGTATACATCTATTGTAGTATATGTTTTACTTAAAGTAGTACATATATATTGAGTGGTGCATATATTTGTGTATATATCTTCTATAGACGTGCATATTTAATGTATACATGCGTATATGTTTTATAAATTAGTATATAACTATATATATTGCAGTATATACATATATTTTAGTATATGTTTTACTTAAAGTAGTACATATATATTGAGTGGTGCGTATATTTGTGTATATATCTTTTATAGACATGTATATTTAATGTAGACATGCGTATATGTTTTATAAATTAGTATATAACTATATATATATTATAGTATACTAGTATATACATGTATTGTAGTATATGTTTTACTTAAAGTGGTACATATATATTGAGTGGTGTGTATATTTGTGTATATATCTTCTATAGACGTGCATATTTAATGTATACATGCGTATATGTTTTATAAATTAGTATATAACTATATATATATTGTAGTATATACATATATTGTAGTATATGTTTTACTTAAAGTAGTACATATATATTGAATGGTGCGTATATTTGTGTATATATCTTCTATAAACGTGTATATTTAATATATACACGTGTATATATTTTATAAATTAGTATATAACTCTATAATATATATATACTTATATATATTGTAGTATATATATGTTGTAGTATATGTTTTATTTAAAGTATTACGTATAGTCGTATATATTGAATGGTGCGTAAATATGTGTAATTGTGTATATGTGTATATATCTTTTAAATTCTAATGTAGTATATACTATATATATAGTGTATATATATTGTTTAACATATTTAAAATGTATATAGGTGGGTATATATTGTGTATATAACGCATTATGTATACATTAATTTTTGATCGGGTTTGGCCCCGTTTAGGTGGGTTTGATCGGGTTGGGTTAAGTGGGCCGGGTTAGGGTGGTTTTTGAAATTTTTACTGTTGAGCTCGGATCAGCCCGACCCACTTAACCCCAATCCGGACCCGGCCCGACCCACAACTCGGTTAATTTTAATGGGCCGGTTTTGGGTTGGCCCGGCCCGGCCTACTTGACAGCCTTAGGCACTGGGGTCCGGGCGTGCTGTGGGCCAAAAATCAATCGGGGCGTGCCAGGGAGGTTGTGGAGCGTCACAGTATGGTCCGTTTGGGTGGCCGGTACCATTTGGGTGGTCAAATGGTCAAAACAACGCGAACAGGGAATTTTTGGGCCAAATAGGTGTGCTATAGCCCAAATTGGGTGTGGTTCTTTTGGGTGGGCGATGCCATTCGGGTGGTCAAATGGGTGAAACGGCATGAACGGGCTATTTTTTAGCCAAATCGATGTGTTATAGCCCATGGTTCCGGGGGTGGGCCCAAGGTTCGGGCATTATGTGGGCCAAAAAATGATCGAGGCATGCCATGGAGGTTGGAGAGCGTCCCAGTGTGGTCCGTTTGGGTGCGCAGTGCCATTTGGGTGGTCAAATGGGCAAAACGGCGCGAATGAGGCATTTTTAGGCCAAATCGGTGTGCTATAGCCCACGGTTCCGGGGGTGGGCTCGGGTACCGGGCGTGTTGTAGGCCGAAAATCAATCGAGGCATGCCAGGGAGATTGACGAGCGTTCCAGTGTGGTCCTTTTGGGTGGACAGTGCCATTTGGGTGGTTAAACGGGTGAAACGGCGTGAACGGGCCATTTTTGGACCAAATCGGTGTGCTATAGCCCACGGTTTTTGGTGTGGGCCGGGCCCTGGGCGTGTTTTGGGCCAAAAATTGATCGGGCTACCCCAGGCAGGCTAGGGAGCGGCCTAGTGTGCATCTTTGGTGTCTTTGGGGCGATTTGGGTGGTCAAACGGGCGAAACGGAGTGAATAGGCCATTTTTAGTCCAAATTAGTGTGTTATAGCCCACAGTTCTGGGGTGGGCCTGGGTCTTGAGGATGTTTTGGTCCGAAAATAGATCGAGAATCTGTAGGTAGGCTAGGGAGCTGCCTAGTATGGGCCTTCAGTGTGTTATTGCCCATGGTTTCTGGTGTGGGCCCTGGAGCCTGGGCGTGTTTTATGTTAAAAATCGATAGGGCTGCCTCAGGCTGGTTGGGGAGAGGCCTAGTGGGGGCCTTTGTGGTCGTCGGAGCAATTTGGATTGTCAAACGGGCAAAACAGCGCGAACGAGCCATTTTTGGGCCAAATTGGTGTGCTAGCCCATGGTTTTTGGCGTGGTCCTAGGACGTGTTTTGGGCTGAAAATCAATCGGGTTGCCCCAAGCTGACTGAGGAGTGGACTTGTGTTGGACTTTGGGGTTTTTGGGACGGTTTGGATGGTTAAACAGGAGAAACGGTGCGAATGGGCCATTTTTGGGCTAAATCGATATGCTATAGCCCACAATTTTCGGGATGGACTCAGGACCCGAACGTGTTTTTTGTTAAAAATTGATCGGGCTACCCCAGGCAGGCTGGGGAGAGTCCTAGTTTGTTCCTTTGGGATCGTGTGGGTAGTTTGAGATGTTAAACGGATAAAACGGTGTAAACGGGCTATTTTCAGGATAAATCAAGGTGCTATAGTCCACGGTTCTGTGGGTGGGCCTGATGATCGGGCGTGTTTTGGGCTGAAAATGTATCGGGGATTCTAAGTAGGTTGAGGAGCGGGGAAGTGTGGGCATTTAGGGTTGGCGGGGCCATTTGGGTGGTCAAACGAGCAAAATGGCACGAACGGGCCATTTTCGAGCTAAATTGATGTGTTATAGCCCACGGGTTCGTGGGTTGGTCTGGGGTTCGGGCATGTTTTGGGCCGAAAATTGACCAGGGGCTCCCAGGTTGATACAAATCAGTCCACCAAGATGCCAAAACAGTCCACAAAACGTGAGAAGAACAAGCAACACAAAGGGATACAAGATGACAAACACAAAAACACACGGATTTGCAAAATAATGAAAGGATAGATAGTGAGACCAAGATTATTACAAGATTAAGAACCAATTATATTTCAGCATTAACCCCTAATGAATGTAATAATCAAAACCACACTCTTACGGTGACCGCCAAGGTAATCGACTTACCTCAAGATCCACCGTTTCCAAGCAAAGAACAATATTGGTTTTTCCATGCCCTATACTAAGGATGACTTTTCCAAGTCCTAACTAAGACTATACTAAGGTGGTCTACTCTCAAGAGAGAGGATTTCAAGTGTTTTAATTTTTCATCTTTCATAAACTAACTAGCAAATGAACTAATAGAACCTATTTATAGTCTAACTTATTACATAACAAAATAACCATAATACCCTTAATGAAAAGGGGTGGTCATAGAGTGTTACTTGGACAAGGCTAAGTGAACAAAATGCCCTTAATGAAGGCCCAAAACCGTGAGTCCTCAATTTTCAATGCTCCAAGCAATTTTCCACACGTGGGATTGCTATTTGGTGTACTCAAATTGGCCCCTCCATGTAGGATCCCGTGTCCTCAATGCAACCAAAGCTTGATGCCCTACGTGCTGACTTCGAATGATATAATCGAAAGCTAAGGTGGCCATTTGACTCGTATCATCCTCCCCTTCTTGAAAAGGATTCGACCTCGAATCCAAACCTTGCAAAACCAAAGAAAGGACACACAAATACAAACTCCTTATAGCATGAGGGTTAGGGTTAGCACGACAAATCACCTTAACATGCCAAGGTTGCATATATTTAGAATATAACCAAGGATCCTTTGAACTAAATATTAAATAATTAATGAAAAATGCAAAAAATATTTGGCTATAGAATTCACCAAAAGTGATACTTTGCTTGTAATGTAAACCAAGAAACAAGTTGGGTACACCATCATCATCAAATCTATATTTGGCACCGGGGTCAAATAGGAAGAGGGGCCATAGACACGGGTCTAGATAATACTCCCTTTTCCCGTGGTCTCCACCCAAACTAAACGGCATACTCTCTACAATAGCATACATATTATCCAAAGAAAGTAGAGAGTAGAGAAATGTATCACTCAAGTCGACTTCTACTAAGGTGCCCTTATGTGTGTACTCACTACTAGTTTCACAATCATCACCATGAGTACTCTCAACGATAAAGTCACACAAAGTAGAAGGATAATTAGTTTCCAAGACCACACATCCCTTACCCTTAAGAGTACTCTCATCTTCCAAGAAGAGATTTCCATCTTTAGGAGGAATGTTGCCACACCATAGTGGGTTAGCATATCGGCTATAGCTTCTAAGGCAAGCTATAACATCATTTTCACCACGAGGTTCATTAGGAGTGGTTATATCATCTTCAAACAAGACATTATACCTGAAGAAAGCATGATCTATTTCACGGACAAATTCGGAACAAACACATTCATCACTCTCTAAAAGATCAATATCAAGTTTCAAAGAGATTTCAAGTGCAAGATTATCCTAATAATAGCTCTCGGGTTCACTCCTATTCCTTTGATCAACATTTTCAACATCATCACACACTTGAGGTTTATTAATCACATCATACACATCCTCAAGTGGTGGGTAATTTTCATACATAAGTTGATCAACACCAATTTCAGAAGATAATGTACTTTCATTCAACACTAGGTGGACATAAATCGATCTTAAGAGAAGAGTCGATTCGGTCATCAATAGGATCAACTAGTGTATCCACACTCACAACACTTACATCATCATCAAGTGGAAAAGAAACAATAGACTCATATATAGGCAAGCTACAACTCAAACTCAATGGGCTACTAGCCACACAATTATCATTCAATTGCACGAAAGTGTAAGAGTTAGCTATTTTACCTTGAAGTCCTTAAGTAGATTCTTCTTTGTCATGGTGTAAAGGTCCTCCACAATCTTAGGCAGCAACTACCTTTCGGCATTGTTCGTCTTCGCTTGTCATGTTGGTACCTACACAAATGTCCTTAGAAATAGAAAGACAACCAATGTTAGCATAGTTTGGTGGTAATCCCCTCACTTCGCTCCACACAACCTCTCTTTTTTCCACTTTTGGATTACCACCTTGCACTCTCTTACTCCTCTCAATCTCTTATCTCTTATAATAATTCGTATTGGAGTAGGTAGTCATTTCTCTTCGTGGCTTGGGCAGCAAGTCATGAGGCGATTCCTCCATTGGTCTCTTACAATATTTGTCCAATTTTGCACGTTTGGAACTCTATGTTGTGCAAACCAATCGGCACCTAAGCCTACATGATCGTATGCCAATGGAAAAATATCGCACCACACCTCCTCATGGTATTCAAATTGGGAGAAGACAACCTTTACCCTTTCGGTAACCTTAAACCCGTCTAAGAAGTATGGAACAAGTAAAGGCTCACGAAACAACCCCAAGTAGTCAACCATGGATGGAACGATGTAGTTATTATAGTACCTATCATTTAATACAACGAGGCAGCCTGGTATCCCACAAATGGTCACCTTTTCGGAGTGTACACTCCTTCTCGGATCAACATTATAAAGCACACGAGTACCCCTCAGTTTTGGAGATGCATGCCCTCTTTTTCTCGTTGGACAACCTCCACTAGAGCTAGTATAACCATTCTCACTATATCGATCTTGATAAGAAGTACTACAAGGTGGAGAATATGAATGTTCACACTCTTCACGTGTACTCTCATCATAGCTCTCATAAGTTTTGCGAACGAAAGGGTTATACCTAACACCAAATCTAGGTTCGGAGTGAGAATTGTAAGAATCCTCACATGCCCCAACGTCATCATAAGATCCATCATGTGGTCCTACATCATCTCAAAGTTCCCCATAAGTACTAGGCACTTCATTCACCTCATTTTCTTCCTCAAAATCGTAACTCTCAAATCTGCCCAAATTTTTATCATGGCTATTTTCATAGCCTCCGTAATCTCCCTCAACTTCGTAGCCATAAAACCCCTCACTACAATCATAGTCTCCCATGTTGTAGTCACAAGAATCCCCGGCTATCGAAGACATGTTCCCCTTATATCACCTTTGTACCTACACAATGAACAAATAAGATTAGTAGTAAAAGCTCCTTACCATCACTCTATGCACTCACCTTTGTGATTCTCACAATTGGAGCGGCGAATATTGAAAGTTGCTTATACTCCAGTAGTCAATAAGATGTCAATCCTGCTTGGCGGATGGAATGGATTATTATTTTGATTGACTCAAGACACAAAACAAAATCCACTTACGAACTTGAAACAAAAAAGTTACTACGAGTTACAAACGAGAAAAGCACACAAATAATGAAGACACAAAAGAAACGTATTCAAAAATTAATTAACAACCTAGTAGGTGATTACTAGTTTGTCTATTAGTACTAGGATCAATAAAATTGAAACTAAATAAACAAGAAATAAAACTTAGAAATCTGAAATTTTGATCCTAAGTGTCGTTTTTTAGGATGATGACATGGCAACGTCCTATTGGACGTTAAAATTGTTGAAAGTTTGAGAAATTTTCTTGTCTTCAAATTGTATTGATCAAATTTTAAGTGGGGGATGGTGGAATTTCGAATATGGGAGGGTAACAACAAGACTTTGGAGCCCTTTTTTTCAAGTTCAAAAAGTGTTTGACTTTTTTTCACCTTTTTGGCTAAACATCTTTTTGAAAGACTTTTGGCTCTTTCCCCTTTTTGTAAGTCTTGGTAGATGGACTTTCTCCCTTTTGACAAGACAACTTTTGAAATCCCTTTGTTCCTTTTCCCCTTTGGATGTCTTAGAGTTGTGTCTTTCAAGACTAACAACAAGATACACTCTCTTTCTTTAATTTCTAAGATCAAACAATCATTTTCTCTTCAACAAAATATGAAGATGGTGAACACCAAGAACACAACTTTTGGATCTTGGAGTTCGATGATTCAAGTTGGATCCCACACATCAACAACATATTTTCTCCAACCCTCAACAACAACATAAAGAAAATATTTTTAAGCCACAATCTCAACATCAAACTTCAACAACACTCTTTCAAGCCACCAATCCTAAAAAAACAGCAACCTTCAAAGTTCAAAAACAACTTGAAAATGGCTCAAAATTTAGATCTAGACTCTATAAGTGTTAGTGAAGAAGGGACTAACACTAGAAACAACAAAACACACTAAAATATCCTAAATCTAAGTCTCAAATTTCAGCTCAAATACAAAAACGGGACAAATTTCTTTTTTGAGATTTTCGGATTTCAACTCTTTTTTTATTTTTCAACTAACAAGCCCAAGATTGATTTTGTTGGAACAAAATCAATCCTTTTTTTGATACCAAATGATACAAATCAGTCCACCAAGATGCCAAAACAGTCCACAAAACGTGAGAAGAACAAGCAACACAAAGGGATACAAGATGACAAACACAAAAACACACGGATTTGCAAAATAATGAAAGGATAGATAGTGAGACCAAGATTATTACAAGATTAAGAATCAATTATATTTCAACATTAACCCCTAATGAATGTAATAATCAAAACCACACTCTTACGGTGACCGCCAAGGTAATCGACTCACCTCAAGATCCACCGTTTCCAAGCAAAGAACAATATTGGCTTTTCCAAGCCCTATACTAAGGATGACTTTTCCAAGTCCTAACTAAGACTATACTAAGATGGTCTACTCTCAAGAGAGAGGATTTCAAGTGTTTTAATTTTTTATCTTTCATAAACTAACTAGCAAATGAACTAATAGAACCTATTTATAGTCTAACTTATTACATAACAAAATAACCATAATACCCTTAATGAAAAGGGGTGGTCATGGAGTGTTACTTGGACAAGGCTAAGTGAAAAAAATGCCCTTAATGAAGGCCCAAAATCGTGAGTCCTCAATTTTTAATGCTCCAAGCATTCTTCCACACGTGGGATTGCTCTTTGGTGTACTCAAATCGGCCCCTCCATGTAGGATCCCGTGTCCTCAATGCGACCAAAGCTTGATGCCCCACGTACTGACTTCGAATGATGTCATCGAAAGCTAAGGTGGCCATTTGACTCATATCACAGGTAGGATGAGGAGAAGGGAAGTATGGGACTTTGTGGTCGGTGGGGCCGTCTGGGTAATCAAACAGGCAAAATGGTGTAAACAGCCATTTTCGGACCAAATCGTGTGTTATAGCCCAAGGTTCCATGGTTGGGCCTGGGGCTCAGACGTGTTTTAGGCTAAAATTTGATCGAGGGTTCCCAGATAGGCTGAGAAATAGGGGAATATGGGCCTTTGGGGTCGGCGGGGCCGTTTGGGTGGTCAAACGGGCGAAACGGTCCGAACGGGCTATTTTTTAGCTAAATTGTTGTACTATAGCCCACAGTTCTATAGGTAGACCCAGAGGCCGGGTATATTTTGGGATGAAAATTGATCGGGGGCTCCCAGGCAGGATATGGAGTGAGAGAGTATGGGTATTTGAGGTAGGTGGGGCCTTTTGGGTGCTCAAACGAGCGAAACGATGCGAATGAGCCATTTTTGGGCTAAATCGATGTGTTATAGACAACGGTTCTATGGGTGGGCCCAGGTCCCGAGCATGTTTTGGGCTGAAAATTGATCAAGGGCTCCCAGGCAGGATGTGGAGCAAAGAAGTGTTGGCCTTTGGGGTAGGTGGGGCCGTTTGTGTTGTCAAACGGGCAAAATGGTGCAAACAAGCCATTTTGGGGCCAAATCAAATTGCTATAGTCAACGGTTTCGTTAGCGGGCCTGGGGTCCGAGCGTGTTTTATGCCTAAAATTGATCGGTGGCTCCCAGACAGGCTGAGAAGTAGGAAAATATGGGCCTTTGGGGTCGTCGAAGCCATTTGGGTTGTTAATGGGTGAAACAGCGCAAACGGGCCATTTTCGGGCCAAATCGGTATGTTATAGCCCACGGTTCCATGGGTTGGCTCAGGTCTCGAGCGTGTTTTGGGCTGAAAAATTGACCAAGGGCTCTCAATCATGTTGAGAAGCGGGAGAGTGTGGGCCTTTGTAGTTAGTGGGGCTATTTGGGTGGTCAAACGGGTGAAACAGCGAGAACGGGCCATTTATAGGCATAATCGGTGTACTATAGCGCACAGTTCCGTGGGTAGGCCCGAGGGTCGGGTATGTTTTAGGTCAAAAATCGATCGGGGGATTCCAAGCAGGTTGAGGAGCGAGGGAGTGCGGTCATTTAGGGTTGGCGGGGTCATTTAGGTGGTCAAACGGGCGAAAGGATCTTAACAGGCCATTTTCGGGCTAAATCAGTGTGTTATAGCCATGGTTCCGCGGGTGAACCCGGGACACGGGCATGTTTTGGGCCTAAAATAGACCGGGGGCTCCCAGGCAGGCTGAGAAGCTGGAGAGTGTAGGCCTTTGGGGTCGATGGGGCCGTTTAAGTGATCAAATGGGTGAAACATCATGAATGGGCCATTTTCAAGCCAAATAGATGTTCTATAACCCACGTTTCTGCTGGTGGGCTCGGGCCTGAGCTTGTTTTGGCCCAAAAATCAACTCGGAGATCCCAGGCAGACTGAAGAGTCGGAAAGTGTGGGACTTTGGTGTCGGCAGGGCCGTTAGGGTGGTCAAACGGACAAAACAATGTGAATGAGCCATTTTTGGGCTAAATTGATGTGCTATATAGCCCACGGTTTTGTGGGTGGGCCCGAGGCCCCTACGTGATTTTGGCCAAAAATTAATCGAGGGACCCCAAGCAGGATGAGGAGCGAAGGAGTGTGGGCCTTTCAGGTCAGCGGGGCCGTTTGGCTGGTCAAACAGGTGAAATGGTGCAAGCGGGCTATTTTCGGGCCAAATTGTGTGTTATAGCCAATGATTCTGTAGGTAGGCCGGGGCTCGAGCATTTTTTGGGCCAAAAATCAACTGAGGGATCCCAGGTAGGGTGAAAAGCAGGGGAGTGTGGGCCTTTTGGCTCAGTGGAACCGTTTGGGTGGTTAAATTAGTGAAACGGCATGAACTGGCCATTTTCAGGCTAAATCGAAGTGCTATAGCCCACGATTTCATGTGTGGGGCCAAGGATCAAGTGTGTTTTGGGATCAAAATTGACCGAGGACTCTCAGGTAAGCTGAGGAGTTGGGAAGTGTGGGCCTTTGGGGTCGGCGGGGACATTTGAGATGTCAAACGGGCAAAATAGAGCAAACAAGCTATTTTCAAGCCAAATCGGTGTGCTATAACCCACGGTTCTGTGGGTGGGCCTAGGACGAGCGTGTTTTGTCCAAAAATTGACCAAGGGCTCCCAAGCAAGCTGAGAAGTGGAGGAGTGTTGGCCTTTGGGGTCAGTGAGGCCGTTTGTGTGGTCAAACGGGAGAAACGACATAAACGGGCTATTGTTGGTCAAAATCGGTGTGCTATAGCCCATAGTTCTGTGGATGGGCCTAGGGCTCAGCCATGTTATAGGTCAAAAATTGACCAGGGGTTCCCAGGAAGGCTGCGGAGCGGGGGAGTGTGGGACTTTGGGGTCGGCAAGGATGTTTGGGTGGTCAAACAGGAAAAACAGCATGAACGGGCTATTTTCAGACCAAATTAGTGTGCTATAGCCCACGGTTCCATGGGTGGGCCCCGGTCCAAATCGTATTTTAGTATTAAAATTGATCGGGGGATCCAAGACAGGCTGAGAAATGTGTATGTGTGGCCCTTTGGGGTTGGAGAGGCCGTTAGGATGGTTAAACGGGCGAAACAGCGCGAATAAGCCATTTTTAGGTCAAATCGGTGTGCTATAGCCCACGAATCCATCGGTGGGCCCGAGTCCCGAGCATGTTTTAGGCTAAAAATCAACTGAAGGCTCCCAGACAGGCTGAGTAGCGGGGGAGTGAGGGCCTTTAGGGTCAGTGGGGCCATTTTGGTGGTTAAACAGACGAAACGGCGCGAACGGACCATTTTCAGGCCAAATTGTTATGCTATTGCCCCCAGTTCTGTAGGTGGGCCCATGGCTCAGGCATGTTTTGGGCCAAAAATTAATTAGAGGCAGGCTGAGGAGCAGGGGAGTATGGGTTTTTGGGGTCGGTGGGACCGTTTAGGTGGTCAACTGGGGGCTCCCAGACAAGCTGGAGAGGGAGAGTATGGGCCTTTGGGGTTGGCGAGTCCGTTTGGGTGGTCAAACGAATGAAATGGCGAAAATGGGCTATTTTGGGGTCAAATTGGTCTGTTATAGCCCACGGTTCCGTGGGTGAGCTTGGGGCCAGGCATGCTTTGGGCAAAAAATCGATCGAGAGCTCCCAGGAAGGCTGAGGAGCAGAGCAGTGTGGGACTTTGGGGTCGGTGCATCCGTTAGGTGGTCAAAGGGTAAAATGACATGAACCGGCCATTTTCGAGCTAGATCGGTGTGCTATAGCCCACGGTTCCATAGGTGGACCTGAGGCCCGGGCGTGTTTTGGTCGAATATTGATCAAGGGCTCCTAGGTAGGGTGAAGAGCGGGGTAGTTTGGGCCTTTGGGGTCGACGGGGCGTGTGGGTGGTTAATGGGCGAAAAGGCGCGATAGGCCATTTTCGAGCCAAATCGGTATGCTATAGCCCACAGTTTCATGGGTAGGCTCGGGCATATTTTTGGCTGAAAATTGATTGGGGGCTCCCAGGCAAGCTAAGGAATGAGGAAGTATGAACCTTGGGGTTAGCGGGGCCGTTTGGGTGGTTAAACATGTGAAACAGTGCGAACGGGCCATTTTTGGGTCAAATTGGTGTGCTATAGCCCATGATTCCATAGGTGGGCCTGAGGCGCGGGTGTGTTTTGGGCCGAAAATCTATCAGGGACTCCTAAGAAAGCTGATGAGTGGGGGAGTGAGGGATTTTAGGTTCGGCGGGGCCGTTTAGTTGTCAAACGAATGAAACGGCACGAACATGCCGTTTTTAGGCCAAATTGATGTGCTATAGCCCATGGTTACGTGGGTGGGCCCTCAGGTATATTTTGGGCCGATAATATATCGAGGGCCCCCAAGCAGGTTGAAGAGTAGGGAAATGTGGGCCTTTGGGGTCGGCGGGGCCGTTTGGGTGGTCAAACGGGAGAAACGGCAAAAATGGGCCATTTTCGAGCTAAATCGATATGTTATAACCCACGGTTTCGTGGGTGGGCTTGGGGACCGGACGTGTTTTAGGCCAAATATGATCGGGGGCTCCCAGGCAAGCTGAGAAGCAGGGGAATGTGGGCCTCAGGGATCGACAAGATCGTTTGGGGGGTCAAACGGGCGAAACGGCGCAAACGGGCCATTTTCTAGCCAAATCAGTATGCTATAGCACACGGTTCCATGGGTTGACCCGGGGTTCGAAAGTGTTTTGGCCGAAAATCGCTCAGGGGCTCCCAGAAAGGCCGAGGAATGGGGAAGTGTAGGACTTTTGGTTCGGCGGGGCCATTTGGGTGGTCAAACGAGCGAAACGATGCGAATAGGCCATTTTTGGGCCAAATCGGTGTGCGATAGCCCACGTTTCTATGGTTGGGCCTGGTGCCAGGGCGTGTTTTGGATCGAAAATCGATCGAGGGCTCCCGGGCAGGTTCAGGAGCGGGGAAGTGTGGGCCTTTGGAGTCGGTGGGGCCATTTGGGTGATCAAACGGGCAAAACGGCGCGAATGGTCCATTTTCGGGCTAAATTAGTATGCTATAGCCCATGGTTCTGTGGGTGGGCCCGGGGTTCGAACTTGTTTTGGGCCAAAAATTGATCGGAGGCTCTCAGGCCAGCTGAGGAGCGAGGGAATATGGGTCTTTGAGGTCAGCGGGGCCGTTTGGATAGTCAAATGGGTGAAACGGCGCGAATGGGCTATTTTCGAGCCAAATCGGTGTGCTATATATAGCCCACAGTTCTGTGGGTGGGCCCGGGGCTCGAGCTTGTTTTAGGCCAAAAATCGACCGGGGGCTCCTCGTCAGGCTAATGAGCGGGGGAGTGTAGGCCTTTGGGGTCAGCAGGACCGTTTGGGTGGTCAAACGGGCAAAACGGCGCAAACGGGCCATTTTCGGGCCAAATTGGTAAGTGTTAGCCCACGGTTGTCGAGGTGGCCCCGTGGCCCGAGTGCAGTTTGGCCAAAAATTGACAGGAGGCCCCTCCGTCGTGTGTGGAGCGGGAAAGGGTGGCCCGACGGGGTCGGCGGAGCCATTTGGGTGTTCAAATGGGCGATACGTCACGAACGGGTCATTTTTTAGCCAAACCAATGGATGTTAGCCCACACTTGTCTAGGTGGTCCCGGGGCTCGGGCGTGGTTTGGGCCAAAAATCGATAGGTGGTAGGTTAGTATTATCCGCACAGTCACTGAAGTTAAGAAACTGTATTGTAGCATCCAAGGGTGTGGCCTAGTGTCAATGAAGTTTGTTGGGAACCATGGTCTCTTAGGTACAAATCCCAATGGAGACAAAAAAAAAACTATGTGATTTCCTTCCATTTCGCCTAGCCTTGGTGGATCGAGTTACTTGGTACCTATTGCTGATGGGGAGGTGCAGGTACAACATGAAACAATGATAATAAGAGACATCATTCAATAAAGTAGAAAAGAAATTTTCTTCCGTAATCTATTTTTACTTCCACAAAGATCATGCTAAAATTACGCAACTCAAAGCTTCTTAAGAAAACAATTGTGATTAAAAAAAGATAATAAAGAACAAACGTGTAACACACGTTCCCATAGACCAGTACAATTAAAAGAGTTCAACATATTATAGGACATAAAGTGAATGCAGCACAAATTAAAAAAAATAAAATTTAACTAATTGATATCTCCTGTAAGCTTACTCACATAAAGCTTATCCTAAACTTAAAGAAAAGAACAGGAGTGTGATTAGATTAATAAAACAAAATCCTAATTGGCACATGTGATTTTGTTAAAATAGTAACAAAATTTAACAAATGTGAATCAAAAGTAACATGGAAAATTATTAAATGACTAGTGATAAAAAAAATCCCAACAAAAATATGGAATAAACAGAAAACTCATAATAAATTGTTCAAATTAGTTATTATTTTTGTTAAGAATCTGCAAAATTGAAAAAAAAAAAAATAGAAATATATATGGTCCTGAACTCAAATAAAAGAAGAGGATTGTGGTAGACGGATAGTTGTAACGTAAAACTAATCAATTCATGATAAATTCTTCTTACGCATGTAATTTTGCTAAAATAGGAAGAAAATAACAAATGTGAATCAGAAATAATATGGAAAATTATTAAATGACTAGTAATCAAATATCTCAACAAAATTATCACAAATAAATGGGGATAAACATAAAACTCATAATAAATTGTTCAAATTAGTTACTATTCTTTCTTTATCTGCAAAAGATTGACAAAATAGATATATACATAATAATCTTCCTATTTAGCCTTGTTAAATATATTTCTAAGTAAGTTATAATGATGTTTTCTATTTATTTTGAAAAATTAAAGCAGTAAATATTCAAATTCCAGCAAAATTTTCTTCACAATTTCATGAGGATGGCCAATTTATTTCCTTGTTTTTTTCTTCTTCTTCTTCACATTTTTGTGTCAGGTAAGTGTCCATTTTTTCAATTTTATCTGATAATTTATTTGTTATAATATGTCTCAAAATATTTGACATCATTAAATTCATTAATGATGTTGTGTTATACAGACAACTTTTAAGAATTCAAATTAATTCATTGCAGGGTAGATCTCATTAAAAATATTTTTATATGTAGTTGAATTCAATTTTATTTCCATAGGAATTGCTAATTCTAGATTAATATCAATAAAAAAGTAAGTTGCGAATTAAAAAGTGATATCATTTGTTAAATGAGTAAAGATATATATATGTATCACTTTTTTTTTTTTCAACAATCGATATATTTTCTTTAAATCGCAATGGTCATTTATGTAAGCCTTGAAATGGGAATTAATATTGATTTAAGAAAACCTATGACGTATAATTTTACTTTTGTCATAATTATTTTCCATTTATCCAAATTTGATTTTTACACAACTAAAGGATGTGTTGGAATGAATGTACGTTGAGTTCTTTTATATCTCGGGCTCGAGCTTTAAAAATGAAGAGGTTCCTAGATATAGTCCCTTTAGTAAGTCGTACGCGACGCAAATTCATAAAAATAGCGTTTGCTAACCAATTTACACTAGGTTGCACAAAAAAATATTTTTGAATCGATGAAAAACCCAAAAAGGGTTTTAAAAGGTTAAAGGGTCCGTTAAGCGCCTCAAGGCTATGTCATAATAGATCTGAACACTTCGGATCGACTTTCAGATCATAATTTCTCTAGTAAATAACTAAAGAAAATAGATAGATGGGAGATAGAAAAACAGAAGAGAAACGAACTAATTATAGAAATGTTTATCTATCTCTAAGGTTCACTAATTATTTGACTGTTGGCGGATCTCTTTCTATGTGTTGTCCAGAAAGAGGAGGACTCAATGATTATTCGTTCGCCGGAATCAGAAATTAAAATTTTGGTAGATAGGAATCCCGTAAAAAATTCTTTCAAGGAATACGCCAGAGCATTTGTTTGGAAAACAGTCGCTTTTTCTATCCTAATGTTTCAAATCCGTAGAATTTGAAACTTCACGATAATGACTATTGTACAATTACAGAGGCTGAAAAGAGATTATATATTTACATAGTTTACCTCACAATCCCGGAATAATTCATCTGAAGTGTTCATACTAAGGGGGTGTTTGGCCATGGAAATTTTTCACTTTTTTTTTGAAAAAATCATCTGAACGGTCCATACTAAGGGGGTGTTTGGCCGTGAAAATTTTTTACTTTTTCTTTAAAAAATTATTTCACTTTAGCAAAAATTATAATATTTGGCCATAAGAATTTCAAATACAATTCAAGTGAAAACAAGTGAAACAACTTCAATTTATATTCATGATCAAACACAACTTAACTTCAACTTCAGAAAATTTTGATTTTCATGATCAAACACCTACTAAATAAGTAATCATTATTTTACTTCACGTTATCAGGAGGATCAATAGTATTCTCAGTTACGTCTGTTTTGTTGTTTGTGTAGTTGGCATGGGAGATAGCAACATGGCTCCTATGAAGGTGGCTCCTATGGATGTAGATTACCATTATAGATGTTATGCTGTTTTGGGTCCATGTAACTATGATGATTATGATGGATTTTTTTGTGATACAACATGCAATAATTACTATAGTGAACTTAATCCAGAACCAAGATGTGATGATTGGCCTGGATATTCATACAAGTTTTGCACTTGTTGGCATGATTGTTTTTAAAATAAATATAATATTACATTTTTATTATTTGTAATAAGACATTACATTATCCTTTTATTATTCGGTGTCTAGATTATTTTATTTTGAGTCAGGGGTCTATCGAAAACAACCTCTCTATCTCACCTGTGAGGTAGAGTGATATAGACTGCGTACACTTACCCTCTTCAGACCCCACTTGGTGGGAATATATTTGGTATGTTGTTGTTGAAGATATTACATTAATTAATGACCTTATTGTTCATGTGAATGCACTAGTATCTTTTGTTTGATTTTGTTTTGTTAGATCTAGTGTTCGATATTCATATTCGAGTTTAATTAAATTTGAATTCGCTTTTGTGAAGTGTTTGGGAAAATATCATAAATTGCAGTTGAAAAGTTAAATGAAATATTTGCTCTAAAAAGGAAAAATAATGTAAGCATACAACCTTAACTTATTATATTTACATAAATTCACACTCTAGTAATTATAAAACTTTCAACTAATTATGTATCTTTTTAGATGTATCGGGAGCTAATTATATATCTCGATAAACTCAAAATCGAAAAAATTATATCGGAAGTTAATTATGTATCTTTACAAAGGAAATAATGTATCTTCGTTGGATGTATTAGGAGCTAATTATGTATCTCGATAGATTCAAAATTGAGATTTTCAGTAATTATGTAAAATATCGGGATTTTTTGTAATTAAGCTCCAAACTGTCGGGATTTATGTTGTTTGTACATTCAGGCTGAGGCAAAAATATCTTGATCTCTTTAAGGAGATTTACGCCCATTGCGATATAATCTACATTGATCCAATAGTACAACTCTTGACTTATCCCTTCTAGTGTAGAACAATCAAACAACGTTGTGTAACTCAAATAACCTCGGATTAATTGAAGAGTTTAAAGCTCCAAAAAAAAAAATGTGTTTGTAAAACACATGTCTTTCTCTCAACGCTTGATATTCGCATTGAGACCTCGATATGAGACCTCACCTGATTAGTTTATTAAAATATTTTTACTTGTTGTAAATGCTAGATTATCAAAAATTGCTCTAAAAATAATTCAAGAGAATTAAGACAAGTTTTAATTCCTAATTTATCACCAATTATGCCTTGTCGAGATATATTAAGTTAATAAACTAATGTTACTCCTAATGAAAGTTAAAGAGGAAATCAATAAATAAATGATCAATGAAAATCAGCAATATGAAGTATATGACTAAAAAAAACATAAGTGGAGGATGACAAAAATGATAAATTAGATAAAATAAGATATAAGTTGGGAGTTAAATAGAAATATATGGTAAAAGTTACAATAAAGTTATGAAATAATACGTAAGGTGTAATTAGAAAAAAAAAGAAGAAAAAAAAGAAGCTAACTATGATCTCACCATTTCAAATAAATTTAATTGTACAATATAATATAATGAAATTAAACAAAAATCAAAACAAATATTGTAATTAAAATAACGACTCAATAGGTAATAATATTTAAATTAAAATATAATAGGTACACTATAAATTCTTTAACCTTTTCTTTTTTAGAAAAATATATATTTTAAAAACTTAAGACCAAGTACAACAAGTCAATATCGCTAGCTAATTTAAAATATTTTTTTACAAAATATACATTTTGAAAAAAAAATTATCAGATTCCTCAAGCAGTAAAATCTTCATTTAAGATGCAATGGAGATGCATATGTAGCGCACGAGATCTTCACGGGACGCACACGACTGATAAGTGTTTTTACCATTTATTATAGTCTCTTTAAAAAATCAAGTCATAATTTACGTATTAGTTTCCACCTTCATCCTTACTCGATATATGTGTAGAGAGATTAAATTGAGATCGAAGAATAGATAAGAATAATTTAGTTAGATTATCTTTTAGTTAATATTTTATTAAGGGACGTGCAAAATAAAAACATGACACGTAAAATGGATCAGAGGACTTGTTTAAAATCATAAAATTCAAAAAAAAAAAAAAACTTTTTAAAATTTCATGTCAAGTCAAAATCAAACAAACAAATTAAAACAAAAAGACGTATAAACAAAGTCAAAATCTAAAACTCGAATTCATAAAATTTAAATTTTGAATTGCCTCTAATTTAGTTAACCATATAAAATAATCTTCCTATTTATCTTTCAACTATAGTTGATCTCCCTAATCTATTTGGTCAACGAAAATCTAGTAACAAATTTAAGCTAATCCCTATTTAAGAGCAATTAATAACTCAACAGAATCATTTAATTAAAAGACTAAACAAAATTTAATAGTAACAAATTATCATGCAATTTAATTAATTCTATATGATCTACTTGTTTGAATTTTCTTCCCTATATTAAAAAACCCTCAAAGACATTTTTATATGAATACAAAATGTTTAAAATGAATAATTCATGTGGATCATAGAGCAAATAATTTTCATCAAGATTATTTATTCATATTTTTATGGCTATTCTAGTTTGGTCCCCAAGTTTTTGTGCTTTTTTGGTTCTCATTCTTGTAACAGGTTAGTTATGTTTCTCTTCTCATTTTTTTCTTTTCAGGGGTCGTCTGGTCTGAGGTGTAAGAGATAAAGAGTCTCGGATAAAATGACGATTGTTTTATCTCATATTTGGTGTGAGATATTAGTTAGTATCGAGATTGTTTACGAGTGAATCACACTCTCTTTTACATACGAGCTTAATCTTTTTTTTTTCCTTGAGTCAAACACATAGAACCATTATTGTTGTTAATAATCATTGAAATAAAACTTTTAAGCAAAATCTCGAACATCTACCATCGCTCATCATACTACGTTAGATTGCGTGAACTGTCTCATCTGGAAATTTCGTCCAAACTTTAGTTTTTATTTCAATTTTTTACTTTTCCTTCGATCAGATGGCATGAGAGATTTATTTATTTATTTATTTATGAGTGAATCACGCCCTCTTTCACATACACGTTTGATCATTTTTTTTCTCTGTCTTGTAACAGGTTAGTTATGTTTCGCTTCTGATTTTTTCCTTTTAGGGGTCGTTTGGTGTGAGGTTTCAGGGATGAAATGAAGACTATTTTATTTCATGTTTGGTGTGAGGTATTAGTTAGTATCGAGATTGTTTAGGAGTGATCACATACGAGCTTAATCTTTTTTTTTCTTGAGTCGAGTACATAGAATCATATTTTTTGTTAATAATCGTTGAAATAAGATTGTTAATCAAAATCTCGAACATCTACGATCTCTAATCATACCATATTATGTGAACCGTCTCGTTTGAAAATTTCATCCAAACTTCAATTTTTTACTTTTCCTTCGATTAGTGGCATGAGAGATTTATTTGTTTATTTATGAGTGAATCACGCCCTCTTTCACATACAGATTTGATCATTTTTTTTCTCAGTCTTGTAACAAGTTAGTTATGTTTCGCTTCTCATTTTTTTCCTTTTAGGGATCGTTTGGTGTGAGGTTTCAGGGATAAATAGTTTCGCGATAAAATGAAGACTATTTTATTTCATATTTGGTGTGAGGTATTAGTTAGTATCAAGATTGTTTAGGAGTGATCACATACGAGCTTAATTTTTTTTTTCTTGAGTCGAGCACATAGAACCATTACTTTTATTAATAATCGTTGAAATAAGACTATTAATCAAAATCCCGAACATCTATCAGCTCTAATCATATTAAATTAGATTATCTGAACTGTCTCGTCTGAAAATTTCATCCAAACTTCAATTTTTATTTTATTTTTTACTTTTTCTTCGATTAGATGGCATGAGAGATTTATTTGTTTATGAGTGAATCACGCCCTCTTTCACATACTCGCTTGATCATTTTTTCTAGATTCAAACACTTTGAAATATTCTTTTCACATACTCGCTTGATCATTTTTGCTAGATCCAAACACTTCGAATATACTTTTCATCAGAATCTCAATATTAAATCATGTGAACGGTCTCATCTAAAAAATCTCGTTCATACTTTTTTCTTTTTTTTTCTTTTTTCTACCTTGCTTAGGTGGCATGGGAGATACGAACTTGGGTCCCACACAGATGATCAATATTATGGATGGTGAAAGACAAGAATTATCAGATGAATTGATCAACATTAGTTATGACTATCACTATCAATGTCAAGCAAATTTGGGTCCATGCAATTATGAATATTGCAATGAAGCTTGTTGTACTAGGCAATGTTATAATTATTATAATGGACTTCACCCACGTCCAATGTGTGAAGATTGGGGACCTAGGTATAGGTATAAATTATGTATTTGTTGGCATGATTGTTATCAAAAACCTTAGAGATCTTATATTATATAGTACTTAATTTGGATAAATAAAGATATATAAATATACAAGGGATTAAGAAAAAGGACTTTCAATTTTGATATATTTTATTGATAATTGTTGTCTGAACTTTTTGTATGCGTAAATATGCTAAACTCTTCTTTTAAATATTTTTTGGGGCTATTTTTTCAGTCTCAAAATGTTTCTACAGAATAAAAACATATTTGAGAATAAATGACTAAATAATATTTTCGAAATTTAGACTGTTATGAATCAAATCCAAAGCAAATTATAATTATCTCAAATTTAGTTAATGCTTTCCTACTTGCACATTATAATTATCTCAAAGCAGATTCGATTGAATATATAGTACTGTAATTAACAAGTTTTTTTGAGATACAACAAAGTCAATTTGTCTAAGATCCACTAGAAGTTAATTACTTCAATTGAAAAAAAAAAAAAAAAGATTACTATTTAATCAACCTGTATATAAGAATCTCTGGCTCATTATGAAGAAAATTATTTTGTTCAACAACAATACGTTTAGCTTATGTGATTTATGTCGGTTAATAGTCTCTTCCACATATTCAGGCTCAGATTATTTGTACATGACCCTCAGTTAGTTTTACTTGCACTATTTCGTAGCTTTTCAGAGTATCTTTGTATATCAATATTTATGCATATCATTATAGGGGCATTGTATTACAGTTCAGTTCAATATCAAGTAAAATCTTACAAGTGAAGTCTAGGAAGGATAAAGTGTACCGTAGACTGTTAGAGTGTGTGCCCTATCAATTTTAATATTTTACTCTACTTAGTTGACTATCTATGGAACATGTAAGCTAACGTGGTTCACTGAAGTAAAACTTGAACACAGTATTTTTACGTAAAAAACACACGGCTCAAGAAAGGTGTAAAAAATCACGACCTGTACCTCTACATGATTTAATCCCAACTTCACTATAACTCTTGAGCCTCAACAATCAACAAATTACAAGACTTCTTGTAAACTAGGAATTAAAACTTCTAATTCCTAATTCTACAAAATACTAATCTTCCCAAGAAAAGTGTTCCCAAGTCTTCGAGTTCCCCAACTTGAAGACGTTAATCCTAACTCAGTGTATACTTCACTGAGACTAGAGATTACAACTCAATATGACTCAATGACCAACCTATTACACAAAGTCTATGACTCTAAGTAAAGGACCAGGTTGCTCCACTAGCTTCTTCAAGTTGTAGAACTGATTTGTTGATTGTTGACTATCTTTTTAGTGTATGAGTGAAACACTCGAATGTCGTTTGTTGTATTTAAGACAACTCCTGATGGATTTCTTTAGTTGATGTACTCTTCTATCTTCAATAGGACTCCCAGGTAGTTTCACTCCCTCTTTTTTGTCGTCTCTCTATCCTTGCTTGAATAGGACTCTTCTTTACTATCTCATAGTCTTTGCAGGACTTCTTGATCAACTCAACTTCTAGATGATGCACTTATCCTCTCCTTTGCATCTTCTTCAGCTGATGTGATAAGTGTTGATAGCATGTTACTTATCCACTCCTATTTTTATGCAGTGTCATCTTATCAGTAGTCTGTAACTTGTTCACTTGTGTGGAACAGCTTGCACAACATGTTTCATTCATATGTCCATCATCAAAACTTCACATTCCCTAACAAATTTCCCCTTTTTGATGATCTCAAACTTAGCAGCACATCATCCATTTTTAAAATCATGACACACTCAATAAAGGATTAAAATAGAAGATCACAAAATGAAACAGGTTAGTCATTGAGTTATAAGCATTGTATAATCTATTCTTCCCCCTTTTGGCATCATCGAAAAGCTGGCTCTAACAAGTGATAATTGTTTAATAATTCATGACCACTGGGGCTATCACTAAAGCAATCAAAACTCAGAGCAAAAGAACAACAATGCATTATGAAAAAACAGAAGTAGAACATATTAAGTAAAAAGGTCCATTTCATTCATAGAACAAGATACAATTATCATAACCCACTGACAGCAAAAAGAGAAACAACATATAGAACAAGAGACAGCATTGGAAATATGCCTATGGCACTAAGAAGGGGCTTAAGTGGATGAGGAAGAGGCGATAAGAGAGGTCAGCTTCCGAATAACACCAGCATTCTCACCTATTTCCTTTTCCAAAGTGGTTGTGAGAGAAATAATTTGAGCTTGAAAGACCCTTTTCTCATCCTCAGGAGCAGCTTGAGCAGCCTCTGATGCAGCCTTAGCAACCTCCACCCCAGCCTGTGTTGCAGCAAGGGCATTTCTCAACCTTTACATAGGGTTATCAGCTCTCCTCATAGAAACAGGTAACATCATATGGTTCACACTCCCTATGATATCCTTTGTAGTCTGTGAGGACCACACTTGGACAAACACCCCAAACTCTTCAAACATAGGGGTGAGCCAGAATTTATAAGAGAGGGCATGCCCATTCACTTCCTTAAGAAGAACCCTTTGCATATGCTTTAATATGAGTCAAGGAAAGTCAATTTTCACCTCAGTGTCCAACAGTTCCATGAGATTAAGGTCAAGAAAACTAACCACAGTTCATCTTTCCTTTCTAGGGATAATCATCTTATGCTCTACATCAAAATAGAGTTGGTGGAGTGGAGACATTTCCCTCTTAAGAACTCTTCTATGAGTGATCAGGTGAGGATTTCTAAAAAACTTTCTACATATGTCAAGAGAAGAGGAAAGATTCTCAAGAGGTGGACAAGTGCCCTTGACATAGTGACCCCACCCCCCAGAAGGAATATGCAAGATCCTAGCAATGTCAGCAATATAAAGGTTCATTGTAACCTTTCGAACAGTAGTAGAAAATATCTCACCAATGGCCACCCCATTTGTGTAGAAGTCATATACTTCAGTTTTGGCAAATCTCCTCTGAAGATCACCCTGAAGGAATAAGTTTGACCATCCTTGAAACTCCAATTTTCCCAACAAAGTCTGCATATCAACACCCCCAAAACCACTAATAACCCGTTCTCTAGCTAATTTGCACTTTTGAAAGTAAAGATGGTGTTCCTCAGGAGTGTTCTAATGTGAGGATGGTTCTGGAACCTCTAAATCAGGATCCAACTCAGTAGTAGCATCCAGAGCGGGCTCATAATCAGATGAGTCAGAAGAAACAGGTTTGTTTACCTGTTTCTTTAGACGAGAAGTGGACTTTGGAGGAGTAACTTTGGAAGATGAGGAGGCTTTGACAGTAGGGGTGGATTTAGAAGAAAAAGAAGCCTTTGAAGTGGGTTGTGATGATGATTTACGAGACAAGGAGGGTTTTGGGACTTTAGAAATGATTTTCTTCTTTTTTCTTTTTGATCAAAGAAGAATATCTAGAGAGGAATCATGATGAGGTGGAGAAGCAGAGGTATCAACACGTTTTATTTTACTTGTTTTAAGTGCCTCTTCCAAGGAAGCATCTTCTCGTTGCTTTTTACCCCTAGTATGAGGAGTACGAGGAGTAGGAACAACAGAGGAAGATTACACTGGGGCATTGTCATCAACATCGATGGTAATAGAAGAGGGTTTCCATTTAGGCTTAGATCTGGACCATCTAGGAATTAGGTCTGCAATAGGAATGTCATCACGGTCAAGAATTTGAAGAGGAATTAGAGGTGGTAGTGAGGGTTTAGATGATGGTGATGGGTTTGAAGAAAATTTGGTAAAGGGTTTTTGTAGGTTCTTGAACATTGCAAAATCGGACAACTTGATTGATATTGGGGAGGAATGAGTGGAGGTAAGGTGATATTTGGATGTAGTACAATGGTTGTTGAAGGAGTAGTAGTGGATTCAGTGGATTTCTTAGAGGAAGAGGATGCCATGGTGAAAGTAGAGATAGACAGTGAAAGGTCTGGCAGCTTTTTGAAGGAGAAGGCTTTTTGATTTTTTGGCGGTTTAAGTGTAACGGAAGGGACCATGTAGACAACATGTTTCTCTTTATGCAATTATGAGCAATCAATAATCATACATGAATTCTGAAGAGAAAATGGACAAAATGCCTTGATGTCCCAGTTTTTCTGCAAAATCAACACATAGCTGAGTCAACTTACTCTAAAATCTTAGAATTAGGACACACAACTAAATGTGTAAGACTGAATTAATCAACAATCACTTAAGAGCAGCTTGTTCTAGTTAATCATTGAGGGTGACTTATACAATTTTAATCATCGTCAAGGCTAACCTATTCTTTTCAAAGTGTTCTCTACTCAAAGCCTTAGTGAATATGTTAGCAATTTATTCCTCAGTAGAATAAAACATAATTGATATATGACCCTTTTTGACATTATCTTTAAGAAAGTGATGTCTAATATCAATATGCTTAGTTCTTTTATGTTGAACAGGATTTTTGGCTATGTTAATGACACTTGTATTATCACAGAAAATAGGAACACATCTAACATCTATACCAAAATCCATAAGTTGTTGCTTAATCTATAACAGTTGAGCACAACAAGGTCCCGCAGCAACATATTCAACTTCAGTAGTAGACAAGGCCACTGAATTTTACGTTTTAGTGGACCAGGTAATCAAACATGATCCAAGAAAGTATGACATGCCTGTGGTGCTTTTCCCGTCAACCAAATATCATGCATATCCAGCATCAGAATATCCAACCAAGTTGAAATTACTACCTTTTGGGTACCATAAACCAAGATCACTAGTTCCTTTGAGATATCTAAAAATCTTTTTTACAGATTTTAGATGAAACTCTTTAGGATTTGCTTGAAATCTGGCACATAATCCTACACTAAACACAATATCAGACTTGCTTGATGTGAGGTATAACACATGACCCTATCATCCCTCTATACATCTTTTACTCCACGTCATGACTTGTTTCATCCACATCAAGCTTTGTGGCAGTGGCAATTGGAGTGCTAATTTCTTTTGCTTCTTCCATGGAGAATTTCTTGAGAAGTTTTTTTACATACTTCTATTGATAGAGGATTGTTCCAGATTTTGTCTGTTTTATTTGCAATCCCAAGAAGTAGTTTAGCTCCCCTATCATACTCATCTCAAATTCACAGCTCATGATTTTGGCAAAATCATGAGTCATGTTCATGTTTGTAGAGCCAAAAATAATGTCATCTACATACACCTGCATAACCAGCAAATCTTTTCCATCAGTTTTCAAGAAAAAAATGTTGTTAATTTTACCTCTAGTATGTCCATGCTCCAGTAAAAACTTTGACAATCTCTTATACCAAGCTCTAGGAACTTATTTCAACCCATACAAGGCCTTATCCAGTTTAAACATATGATCATAAAACTCCTTATTTTCAAACCCTGGAGGTTGTTTAACATATACTTTCTCTTTGAGAATGCCATTCAAGAATGCACTCTTAACATCCATTTGATATAGAATAAACTCCATGTAGAAAGCAAATTCAACAAGTAATCTAATAGCTTCAATTCTGGCTACAGGAGCAAAAGTCTCATCAAAATTTATGACTTCCTCTTGATTGTATCCTTGGACCACAAATCTTGCCTTGTTCCTTGTAACTGTTCCATGCTCATCAACTTTATTTTTGTACACCCACTTAGTCCCAATTACTGTTTTATCTTTTAGAAGAGGGACTAAGTGTCATATTTTGCTTCTCTCAAACTGATTAAAATCTTCCTGCATGGCTATGATCCAATCAGCATCAAGTAATGCCCCAATTACCTTCTTTAGCTCAATCTCTAATAGGAATGCCTTGAAGGTACACATACTTCTTAATCCAGACCTTGTATTGATCCCAAAAGTGTGATCAGTGAGAACATTCTCTATAGGATGTGATCCTTGATACTTGTAGCCTTTAGGGACCAAGCCTAGTGAGCTACTAGGATCGCTGTTGATGTTTTGAGCTGGGATTGTTGGTGGCTCAGTTCCCTCTATCACTGTGACTCCAGATTCAATTCCCCCTGATGAAGTGTCATCATGTTTGGTAGCTTCAGTCAATGAATCGAGTTGTGTAACCTGTTTCTCAGAGTTACTTTTTTCCTGCAGACTAGTCTTAACACAAGATTCATCAAAAACTACATGCATGCTTTCTTCAACACAGTTTGTTCTGATGTTTAGAACTCTATAAGTCCTACTATGAAGTGAGTAACCTAAGAAGATTCCCTCATCACTTTTGGAATCAAATTTTTCCCAATTATCCTTTCCATTATTATGTATGAAACATTTACAACCAAAGGTTCTAAAATAAGAAATGTTTGGATTTCTTCCTTTTAGTAATTCATAGGGAGTCTTCTCTAACATAGGTCTGATCATGCACCTATTTATGATATATCCAGAAGTACTTATTGCCTCAGCCCAAAAGTTTTTAGCAATATTTGCTGCAAGCATTATTGTTCTAGCCATATCTTCTAAGGTTCTATTATTCCTTTCCACCACTGTATTTTATCGTGGTGTTCTAAGAGCAGAGAAGTTATGATCTATACCATTTGCAGAACAAAATTCTAAGAACTTGACATTCTCAAATTCTGTACCATGGTCATATCTTATGGAAACTAATGAAGTGCCCAGTTTTTTTTCAATTTTCTTGATAAAAATTGCAAAGACATCAAAGGCATCTTTTTTAAAGGCTAGAAACAAAGTCTAGGTGAACCTGAAATAATCATCAATAATTACAAAAACATACCTTTTTTCACCTTTGCTTTGAAGTCTCATTGGTCCACACAGATCCATATGGACCAGGTCAAGGCACTTGGTAGTGCTAACATGGTTCTTTGACTTAAAGAAAGATCTTACCTGCTTCCCCCTTACACAAGCACTACATAACTTTTTCTCTTTAAACTTGGTCTTGGGTAATCCCAATACCATATCTTTGGAGGAAAGTGTGTTTAGTTGTTTCAGACTTACATATCTAAATCTTCTATGCCAAAGGAGGGGATCATTTTTTATTGCACTTAGACAAGTCAACTCTGGTCCTGGTATTGCCATTATGTCACCTTTGTATATATTTTTGTATCTTTTAGCAGTGAGCACAATCTCCTTGGTGTCCATTTTCTTGACTTTGACACCTGCAGAAGTGAAAATAACTTTATTACCTTTATCACACAGCTGTGAAATGCTCAACAGGTTGTGCTTCAATCCTTCTACAAGATAGACATCTTCCAATGCTCTTAACTCAGATGAGTCAATTTTTCCAACTCCAGTAATGATTCCTTTTTTTCCATTACCAAAAGAAACTCCTCTTCCATTGATTTTTGAGAGTGAAAGAAACTTTTTCTTATCACCAGTCATGTGTCTTGAGCAAGCACTGTCCAAGTACCAATGCCTTTTTCTTCCTTTCACTTTCTCCTGCAAAAGAAATCAATGGTTAGACTTAGGAACCCAGACAATCTTGGGTCCTATTTTATGAGTAAAAGGATGAATCAAATTTCTTCTTGTCCATGCTGGAAATATGTAGTGTAACCTGTTTCTCTGACCTGAACCAGCTCTTTTCTTTTTGGTTTGAGAGAATTTATTTGTCAGGTTTTGACTGTTTGATCTGTTTTTAGCAGCTACTAGACATTCAGTGGTTGGATGTCCAAGGTTGCCACAAATATAACATAAATCTTTAGGATCAACACTACCTTTGTGGAACCCTAAACCTGCCTTTTCATTGTGAGTTCTTTCACTCAAAGTATGAATAATTCTTGAAGAATTTGTCCACCTATTTGCTCTTTCAAGATCAAGTTTCAATTTAGAGATTTCTTGACTTAGTTTGTTTATCATGTCAGTTGCATTACTGCACTCTAGTTTATACTTTTCTAGTTCAAGTTCAGCACTTTCTTGTTCTTTACTCATGACTTTTTTTCCATTTTTAGCGAGAGTCAATTTAAGGATTTCAGACTTAAGATCATTATTAAAAGAATCAAGTTCTGCAACATGTTTCTTGAGAGTGCAGTTTTCATTGTCAACTGTAACTTTACAGACCTTTAATTCAATGAGATCAAATTTAAGGCTTGCAAAACTATTGAACAACTCATCTCTATCAGAAGTCAATTCTTGGAAATCATCAATTAGTGCACTCATCAAGGAAACAAGTTTTGATTTAGAAAACAAGTGTAATTTTTCTTTAATTTCAAGTATGCTTACCTCAATAGCATCATCTTCTTCATCTAAGTCTGAATCTCCAAGTGCCATGAATACAGTTTCATCAGCTTCATCATCATCTGAGTCAGACCCCCAAGCTTCTATCATTGCATGTTCCTCCTTTCTTTTTTCCTTTTCTTTTAGTTCATTTTCTGCCTTTTTCTTTTTCTACTCTATTTTCTAGACTGGACAGTCTCTGATCTGATGATCAGTCTTACCATACTTGTAGCATCCATTTGGATTGTCATTTAATCGATTCTTGCTACTTGTTTCTTTCTTCCTTTTGAAGAATTTGCTGAAGTTCTTGGTTATGAAGGCAACTTGTTCCTTATCAAGTTCAAATTCATCATTACTATCAGAAGCCTTCAATGCCAAGATTTTCTCAGGAACTACTTGTTATTTGGTTCCATCAACTTCCATTTCATAAGTTCTCAAATTTCCAACCAGTTCATCCAAGGTCATGCTTGCAATATCCTTATTATCCTCCCTAATTGCAGTTACCTTTACATTCAATTTTGTTTTTGGCAGTACCCTTAGTAACTTTTCAACTTGTTCCTCCTCAGTGATAACTTTGCCCAAGGAAGTCAGCTCATTTATTAAGGTTGTAAGCCTTGTCATCATCTCATGCAGGGATTCATTTTCCTTCATCTTGAATGCCTTATACTCAGTAAAGAGAAGGGAAATTCTGAATTTTCTTACCTAAGAGGTACCTTCATGTGCATTTACCAATGCATCCCAAATTTACTTAGTAGTTGTGCAAGTTGACACCTTGTTGTATTCAGCAGGTCCTAATCCACAGACTAGGATGTTCTTAGCTTTTGCATTTTTTCTTAGAGCCACCAAATCATCAACAGTAAATTCACTCCTTACCTTTCTGACTTGTTCACCATCAACCATCTTCATTGGAATGGTAGGACCATCAGTAATCCTATCCCGGAATGGTAGGACCATCAGTAATCCTATCCCACAATTCATAGTCTTCACCTAGGATGAACATCTCCATCTTTATTTTCCACCAGATAAAGTGAGAGTCATTAAAGAGTGAAGGATTAGTGGTTGACTGACCTTCACTATGACTAGTAGAAGGTGCAAAATTCATCATTGTGATCTTTTCTTAGGTGCTAGCCTTATTTAAGATAACCTCTCTCTGATATCACTTGTTAGAGTGCGTGCCCTATCAATTTTAATATTTTACTCTACTTAGTTGACTATCTATGGAACATGTAAGATAATGTAGTTCACTGAAGTAAAACTTGAACACAGTATTTTTACATGAAAAACACCCGGCTCAAGAAAGGTGTAAAAAACCACGACCTGTACCTCTACAGGATTTAATCCCAAATTCACTATAACTCTTGAGCCTCAACAATCAACAAATTACAAGACTTCTTGTAAACTGAGAATTAAAACTTCTAACTCCTACTTCTACAAAACACTAATCTTCTCAAGATAAGTGTTTCCAAGTCTTCGAGTTCCCCAACTTGAAGACGTTAATCCTAACTCAGTTTATACTTCACTGAGACTAGAGATTACAACTCAATATGACTCAATGACCAACCTATTACACAAAGTCTATGACTCTAAGTAAAGGACCAGGTTGCTCCACTAGCTTTTTCAAGTTGTAGAACTGATTTACTGATTGTTAACTATCTTTTTAGTGCATAAGTGAAACATTTGAATGTCGTTTGTTGTATTTAAGCCAACTCCCGATGGAGTCCTTTAGTTGATGTAATCTTCTATCTTCAATAGGACTCCCAGGTAGTTTCACTCCCTCTTTGCTGTCGTCTTTCTCTCCTTGCTTGAATAGGACTCTTTTTTTCTATCTCATAGTCTTTGCAGGACTTCTTGATCAACTCAACTTCTAGATGTTGCACTTATCCTCTCCTTTGCATCTTTTTTAGCTGATATGATAAGTGTTGAGAGCATGTTACTTATCCACTCTTATTTTTACGCAGCGTCATCTTATCAGTAGTCTTGCCTGTAACGTGTTCACTTATGTGGAACAACTTGAACAACATGTTTCATTCATATGTCCATCATCAAAACTTCATATTCCCTAACATGGACCTTACTATTACCTCAGAGAGGTAGAGAGGTTGGTTTTGAAAGAACCTCGGCTCAAGTGTAGCAAATTTAGGTAGAAAGGAAAGAAAAATAGTGAGGAAAATATGACAACTAACAAGGGAACAAGGCAAAATCTACCAGAAAAAATAATACTAAGCCACAAAATAGAGTGATAATCAAAATACAATATACAACAACAATGATAGATATCTACAGCTAAATCTTAAGCTACCATACTACGACTAGTGCATGACAACACCCCTACCCGACTAACCTTATACTCTAATACGTGCCCTCCGCATCCCTCTATCTAAGGCCATATCCTTGAAAACCTGAATATGTCCCAGGCATGTCTAACCACCTCTCTCCAATACTTCTTTGACCTACCTTTACCCCTTTTCATACCTACTATATCCAACCTCTCATACCTCCTCACTAGAGTGTTTGAACCTCGCCTCATCACATGCCCAAACTATCTTAATCTCGCTTTCGTCATCTTGCCACCATGAAGGTCATTTTCATCTTATCTCGAATAACCTCATTCTTGATAATATAACACCTAGTATGTCGATACATCTATCTCAACATCCTCATCTCTGTGATATGCATCTTCTGAACATGAGAGTTTTTTGACTGGCTACTGGCTAACCCCCTGCCCCCATACAATAGCGTTTGTCTAACCTTCTATAAAATTTACCTTTAAGTTTCGGTGATATCTTTTTATCCCACAAAACTCCAAGGCAAGCCTTCACTTCATCCACATTGTACCAATACGATGAGTGATATTACGATTAATGACTCCAATACTCTAAATAATAGAGCCAAGATATTTGAAACTATCATTCTTGGGGATCGGAGAGCTTGTGTATCCAGTTGCACCTCCACGCCTTTCTCATGCAACCCCTTATTGAATTTGCACTCTAAATACTCCATTTTGATTCTGCTCAACTTAGACTATTTAGCTTTCAAAGTTTGTCTCTGCACCTCCAATCTATCATTCACTTCGCTATATGTCTCATCAGTCAGTACTATGTCATATGCAAATAACATTCACCAAGGCACTTCATCTTAGATGCACTTTGTCAATTTATTCACCACCACGGCAAAGAAAAATGAACTAAGAGCTGATCCCTAGTGCAATCCCATTTCTACAGAGAAATGCTTCAAGTCTCCTCCTACCTTTCTAACCTGCTTTTAACTTCATCATACATATCCTTTATCATCTAATGTAAGTCACAGGTACATTTGTAGCCTCCGCACATCTCCAAAGGGCATCCCTCGAAACATTGCCGTAGGTCTTCTCAATGTCAATGAATATCATATATGTAAGTCCCACTTCTTTTTTTGGTATTTCTCCATCAGTTTCCTCATCAGATGAATGCCTTCCGTAGTAGATCGCCCCAACATGAATCCAAACTAGTTCTCGAAAATTGACACACTCCTCCTCACCCTCATCTCCGCCACTCGCTTCCAAACTTTCATAGTGTGACTTAACAACTTAATATCCCTATAATTGTTACAAATTTAGATGTCACCCTTATTCTTGTACAACAGAACCATTGTACTGCACCTTCATTCTCTGAGCATCTTAACCGTCTTAAAAATGATAATGAACAGCCCAATCAACCACTCCATATCTTCAATGCACAGGTTCTTCCAAAACTTCATCGAAATCTCATCAGATCCAGTCGTTCTACCCCTACTCAACTTACTAATAGCACGACTGGATTTTTTCATACTAATCAAAAACTGTAATTTATCTCATCTTCGATATATCCTTAATTTTGTGATAACACTTCTATATAGTAGTCTTAGGCTCTTAGCTATTTTCATACTTATAAATCACTTTTTCAATGAAACATTATTATTGATATTCCCTACAACATATATACAAAAAGCAGTTGGGAATTTATGTGTAAGCAAATGATCACGTGAACCCATCTTCATCAAGTTAATTTTTTTTTTCTTTACTCGATGTTCGATATCTGCATTAAAATTTAAGATTTAAATCGATAAGTTCCACATTTGAGGGTAAAGTGCTCCCTAATAAACACGACTTCGTAGTCAGAGCTCGAACCCAAAATTGCTAGCTAAGAATAAAGGAATATTTACCACTCCACCGCAATTCTAATTTGTCATCTAGCTAAATTAGATATATCATTTTTTATAATTCTCAAAATATATATATATATATATTATCAAGTTATATTATGTAATATGTATTTTTATGACAATTCTACCTCCTTAGAGGTAGTGGTATGAATTGCGTACATTCTACTCTCCCCAAATCTTAGTATATGAGAATATACTGGGTTTATTGTTGTTGTAGTATTTTTATGACAATAAAAAATGTATTAAAATATATAATTATTATTATAAAAATGTTTGACTGGTCGGCGAGTCAATTGGAGTCAACGACATGCATTGTCACACACTCACAAGTCACATAGTACTTTCACTTTGGTTGCAAAAATCCAAAATAAATGAGATTGGTTGATTTTATTATAACAAAAATAATAATATGTTCGATATAATTCGATATATTTTATTTGGGAGAAAAAAAGTGTATGAAAACTTTTATTTTATAGAAGTAAATAGCTATTTTTGAAAGACTTTCAGCTCAAGCAACATGTAATAATACTAGTAAAAACAAACAAGACATAGTAAATCATAAAGAAAACATTAATAACATTCAGACTAACCAAAATAAAAATAACTAAATAATGCAATAATTGAAGAGCATAAAACAAAACTTTAATCAAATTAATTCAATTATATATTAGTCGATTAAAAAGTGCTATCCAAATTATCAAAATAGACACAATTTTGGCTTTTAAAAACTCGTTAATTGTCACCATCAAATACTTTTTGTTTTTATTTAAAAAGAAAAAAGTAATTCCCTCAATTTCAATTTATATTAATTCACCTTCCTTTTAGTCAGTTTCAAAAAATAATATATTTATATATATTTAATAACAATTTAACTTTAAAATAAAAGATTCACATAATTTACAGACACACAAACATCTGTCACTTATCTTTGATCACAAATTTAAAAAATCTTTTCATATTTCTTAAATTTTTTCCGCTCAAATCATGTGATATACTTGCTTGTTCATGTTTACACGTCACATTTTTTAGAGTCAAACTTAATATGGTCAATATTTTCAGATATATTTTTTCCATCATATTAATATTAAAAAGAAATGCAACTTGTAATACTAAAAACAAAACTTATAATACTTTTCATATATTTTGCAATAAATTTAAAATATTACACTAATCTACTTCTATTTAGCATTAGGTTTACTCAAATTAACTTTCCAACAAATCATATGATATACTTTCTCAAACTTAATAGATTCTAACCAATATTTTTAGATATATATTTTTATTATATTAATATACAAAAATATAATTTATAATACTTTTCAGATATTTTTTAATATTTAAATTTAAAATATTAAATTAATTTAGTTTAATTTATGGCCAAAGTTACTTTCCTAAAGTGAATGGAGTGAGTATAAAAACAAAAAGTTCACTGTAAAATACCTTTACCTTTCTTTCTTCTTCCTCTATAAGCTCATTTTCACACACACATACACACTCACTGGGTGCTTATCGGAATCCGCCATGGCCGGCGTTACTGAGAGCTCCAAATTCACCGGAACAAATAAAAGCAGTCACAAAATCGAAAACGGAGTAGTCGATATCGATAACGGCGTTAACGGAGCTGAGAATTTACAATCGGAAAGTCAACTTTCTGGTACTGTTCATTTGCCATTTAATTTGTGTTTTTGTATGATCAATTTTTATATACATTTGAATTTAATTGAGTTAATGATAAAAAAAAAATAAAAAAATTAGTGATAGCTGAGTTATGAAATTCAAAAGAATCGAGGAATTTTTGGCAACTGTATATCGAAAACACATTTTTGTGATCAATTTTTATACATTTGAATTTTGTTGATTTAATGATAAAAGAAAAATTAGTGACAGTTGAGGTATGAAACTAAAAAAATCAAGGAATTTTAAACAACTATTTATCAAAAGCACATTTTTGTGATCAATTTTTATACATTTGAATTTTGTTGAGTTAATGATAAAAAGAAAAAATTAGTGATGGTTGAGGTATGAAACTAAAAAAATCGAGGAATTTTCAACAACTGTTTATCAAAAAACACATTTTTGTGATCAATTTTTATACATTTGAATTTTGTTGAGTTAATGATAAAAAAAAAATTAGTGATTGATAGCTGAGTTATGAAACTCAGAAATTCGAGGAATTTTCAACAACTCTTTATCGAAAACACCCCTCAACTATCAATTATTCACATTTCCAGTGCATTTTTCATTTTTGTGATCAATTTTTATACATTTGAATTTTGTTGCGTTAATGATAAAAGAAAAATTAGTGATAGTTGAGGTATGAAACTCAAAAAATCGAGGGATTTTCAACAACTGTTTACCGAAAACACACCTGAACTATGAATTATTCACATTTCCACCTTGTGTTTCATTTTTGTGCTCAATTTTTATACATTTGAATTTAATTGAGTTAATGATGAAAGAAAAATTAGTGATATTATTTGAGGTGTGAAACTCAAAAAATCGAGGAATTTTCAACAACTGTTCATCAAAAACAGTACACCTCAACTATGAATTATTCACATTTCCAGCTCATGTTTCATTTTTGTGATCAATTTTTATACATTTGAATTTAATTGAGTTAATGATGAAAGAAAAATTAGTGATAGTTGAGTTATGAAACCCAAAAAATCGAGGGATTTTCAACAACTATATATCGAAAAACACACCTCAACTATCAATTATTCGCATTTCCAGCTCATTTTTCATGTTTCAAAGTGAATAATTGATAGTTGAGGTATGTTTTGATGAATAGTTGTTGATAGTTCAGGTAGAAAACTTACACATTTGATAGTTCAAGTATGAAACTCAAAAAATGGAGATACTTTGTTTTTGAACCTTCACTCAAATTTTATTTCCTGTTTTATGCGTATATAATAGTAGAATGTAGAGTTAATGGTCAAAAATACACCTCAAGTATCACGTTTTTGCGAGTTTCCTACCTGAACAATCAGGTGTGCGATTTTTTTTACTTAAACTATCACCAAATGTTTATCAAAACACACCTTAACTATCAGTCGTTCCTGTTTCCTACCTGAAATATCACAACATGTAGAAAAAGGAAACAAACAACTGATAGTTGAATTGTGTTTTGATAAATAGTTGGTGATAGTTTATGTAGGAAGCTCGCGAAATGTGATACTTGATGTGTGTTTTGACCATTATATCTAGAATGTAAGTTCTTTCCATTTTTTTTGTGTATGAGAGAGAGATTATGATTATGAGTGTATATGAATGCTTAATTGTCTGAAAATTCTATAATTGTTGTGTTGAATAATCTGACAGAAGTACCAGTGGAATATGAAATGCCTCCGTTTAGTTTGACGAAAAAAATCAAGGTATGCAGTTTCTTGCTTTTTGCTTGATATATTTTTGAAATGATAGTTTATTTAGCTATTTCGGGATGTGGGAGACGTTTGAGTGGATTTGCTGTGGTAGGTCACTGTAGGTTCCCAAAAAAGGGAATATGAGTAACGATTTCCTCGTCACCCGTGAGCGTCATTGATTCCCTCACTAAGACTGGAATGATTCTTAACAAAACATGAATGTGAAATTGTGAAAGCATTAAAATATTTAAAAGTATAAATCATTCCAAAGCTGGAAACTTTAAGAATTCACTTTGAAATATAGGATTTATACTTTACTTTTAACTTAGGGAAGATGTTCGACTCTGACTTGTTCTGATATAAGTATCTTAACACGGGTCCATCTTCTCTGACAGGTGTTCTCGAGAATTTCTTCAATTTCCTATGACTTCCATGGAATTTAGGTGTTAGGGATCGATAATTGTCATTTGAATCAATCCAAATATGTCTTAAGAACTCACCTTGATTGAGTTTTGTAAGCCTAGATTCGCGTGCTTGAGCTTCTCCCACAGGCCAACTTAGAAATGGTATACTTTTCTTTATTCCGCTTTATATTCACATTGAAGCACCCAACCAAGCCATGCGCCCAAACTAGCACTCAAAATTTGGCTGGCAACTTCAATTGGCGCCGAGAACCCATTACAGTGCCAAAATATGGCAGCTTGTAAAAAAACAATCATAACTTTTTGTATAGATCTCTAATTGACGAAAGGTTTGATGCATCGGAAACTAGGCTCAAAAAGATCTAGTTTGATACATCCAGAGCCTAATTCGTTGTACATTAGAAGTAGTAATCCGTCGGGAGCCAATTCTTTGGATGAACTGACCTTTCCACACCTGTACCCTTCTCCACTTAAACACTTGACTTGGTACGTTTGGCCTAGGCTCGAACTTGTGACTTAAGACACAAGTCCCTCAATCTATGCCAAGTGAGCAAAACCCTGGGGGAGGAGGGCTATTATTAGTTTATTATCTGTACTATTATTTATATGTATTTGACTTATTTTTCACTTTTATTTTTATTCATTATAATGATGACAATGAGTAGATTGAGCTTAAATGGAGAAACATGATTAGTGAGAATTCATTTAGCTGGTTCTACTTTATGTGGTATTAAGGCATAGTTGTTTTGTGCATTATATTTCCTGTCCTTGCTGTGCAATACTTATTTAATGTGTCCTAAAATCGAATTATTCACCTTAACATGACATGTATCTCTAGCACCCAAGGGTTTGGCCTAGCGGTCAATGGAGCGGGTGCAAACCTGGGAGACCACGGTTAAAATAACAACAGAGACAAAAAAATACTAGGTGTTTTCCCATCTGACTATGCCTTGGAGATAGTCACCCGGTACTCGTACTGGTCGAAAGTACTCAAGTAGCAGATACCCTGTTGAATAGTTGATGTGTGTCAGGTTGCCTAGCCATTACCCTGTTGAATAGTTGATGTGTGTCAAGTTGCCTAGCCATCACCATTAATTTTAAAAAATGGCGTGCATCTCATGTTCCTGGGGTACTTGGTGGTTGGTGGAACTTGGAATGTAGGGTGTCATAGAGCAACGGGACCATGCAGGTACAATGGAAGTGTTTTATCCGAGGATGTTGCTGTTTGCTCTCATGTTTAGCATTGGGTTTACTACCAGAGGAATCATCATGATCCTTTGGTTTTGGATAAATTGAAATCAGAGGTCAACTTTAACAGGCGTGATATGGTGGCTGTGAGAAATATAAGAGAAAAATATTATTGAATTGTTGTAACTACATTATTACATTGAAACCCTATTTATAGACAGTACATTCCAATCCTTTTCTAATTGCAATCCCTTTCCAAGTAGGATTATATATGTTATTCCTATTCCTACTCATATTCTAACACTCCCCCTCAAGCTGGTGCATAGAAGACATATGTACCAAGCTTGTTATGGATGTAACTAATACGAGGATCGATGAGGGATTTGGTGAAGATATCTGCAAGAAAACTGATAAGGACTGCTTTGGACGTCTGGGAGACCTCAACTAAAACGGAACAAACTGAAAAAGTGATCCGAAAAGTAGTAAACATCTCCGGAAAGTCAATGTATCACGGAAAAATTGCCGAAAACTGGTATAAAATATAAGGGTCATCTTGAAATCAAGAGATGAGTAGATCTTGAACAAGATAGTCACCGAAGAACTGGCCGGAACATGCTCACGCGCCGGATTATTAGATTTGATAGCTGAAAAGTGGTCACGATTTTAGAAAAAAATTATATGGTAGGGTCGGAATGATGACACGATCCTAGTGAGGAATAGAAATTATATGGGTAGAGTCTGAATGACGACATGACCCTACTGAAAAATAGAAATTATATGGGTAGGGTCGGAATGACGACACGACCCTACTGAAAAAGAGAAATTATATGGGTAGGGTTGGAATGACGGCACAACCCTTCTGAAAAAAAGAACTTATATGGATAGGGTCGGAATGATGGCACGACCCTGCAAATCAGATCTGAGGAGTCACCGAAAAGACGCACGGTGCTATGCAACTCAGATATGAGAAAGTAGTCCGAAAAGATGCATGGTACTACGCAAATTAAATATGAGTAGTCTGGAGAGATGCACGGTGCTACGCAAATTTGATATAAGAAAGTTGTCACCAGAAAGATTCATGGTGCTACACAAATTAGATATGAGAAAGTAGGAGAAAGAAGTGCGGTGGCCTAACTTTTGCTAACATGATCATTGGTCGGACGGGTGGCAAATATTGGTTATAGCCGCCCGCCAGCAGCGGAGGTTATAGCCGCCCGACAACAGCGAAAGCTCTTTGATTCTCTACCAAGATCGTAGAGGCTTTGATACCATGTGAGAAGTAGGAGAAGAATATAGGACACTACATTGCAATCCCTTTTCAAGTAGGATTATATATGTTATTCCTATTCCTACTCATATTCTAACTGTGACCATCACATGGCCTTTCAGGTGCATTCAGTAGTATTTGTGATTAGAGATCATAATACCTTGTCCATATTTGGTCATTGACTGTTGGATTAACTTCAGAGTAGGGAGTTAATGGTTAAAACAGGTCATGTGCTTGAAACATCCAGTATAATTTCAGTAAAATGATCGATGAATATGAAGAAGGAACATAGAAAAATGATAAAACGGGCTTAGAATTCATGGACATTGTTATAACTAAGTTGGAAGTATTATCATAATTCAAGTTTGAAGGGGAACCTTGGAGTAACTGGTAAAGTTGTTGCCATGTGACTAGGAGGTCACGGTTTCAAGCCTTGGAAACAGCCTCTTGCAGAAATGCAAGGTAAGGCTGCGTACAATACACCCTTGTGGTGGGGACCTTCCTCGGACACCGCGCATAGCGGTAGCTTTAGTGCCACCGGGCTGCCCTTTTCTTTCTGCGGTGGTTGGAAATCATATCTCTTAATAAAAACTGCTTTCTAGTTTCTGGAGCTTGGACTGCATTTTGAATTGTTTGAATGACTATAGGTAGATGTGCTTGAGAAATTCCATAAGTTACCAACTCAACTCTAATTCATAATATTTCAAATCGCAGCATTATTTGTGAACCGATGCTATAAATGAGTAATAGTTAAATTACTTTTGTAGTTTAATACATTACATTTCCAGAATATCTGGTTTCTATTTTTCTGTTTATAATGTTATCTCCCTCCGTTTCAATTTGTTTGTCTTATTTTCCTTTTTATTTCGTTTAAAAAAGAACGTCTCTTTCCCTTTTTGAAAACTCCCTGTAAGTCTAACTTTCCACATGATATGTTTAAGACCACAAGATCAAAGGGCATTTTGGTACATTCCACCAACCTTTACTTTAAGACCTCAAGATTCAAAAGTCTTCCTTCCCTTTTTAAACTTCATGCCAAGTAAAAATTAAACAAACAAATTGAAACGGAGGGAGTACTTTTTACTGAAAAAAGTTGCCAGTTTTTTTTCTAAAAACAATCTACTTTTTACTGAAAAGTTAATTCAGGCACTTGTTGGAACTGAATATGTGTATTTGTGGGATGGGGTGACAACAAATGAGTCATTTCATGTTGTATGCAGGATAGAATTAGTGTTACCAGGCCTGGAACTATGAATGCTCAAGCACGAACAGAACATCAACAACGTGTGCCAGATGAATCATCCACATTGGAGCTGTCCTCTACATCTGTTGCACAGTCCATTTCATCAGTTCCAAGTCCAACTCTAGCAGAAAGCCGGTTGTCAGCAGTAGTAAATTGTGGTACAGGAGAAGTGGCTAAGCAGAGCTCCGATGCCAAGGTTCAACCTCTTGTACCAGTAAAGACATCAAACCGTGATGGGTACAACTGGCGGAAGTATGGTCAAAAGCAAGTTAAAAATCCTCAGGGTTCTCGAAGTTATTACCGATGCACTCATTTCGAGTGTTGTGCCAAGAAGATTGAGTGCTCTGATCACACTAATCGTGTAATGGAGATTATTTATAGAAGTGAACACAATCATGATCCACCCCCGAGCGTAACTTGCTCAAGGGAAAGCAAGTCTGCAATATTGTCTGCACCTACCAATGGCAAAAGTATAATAGATCATCCAAATAGAAATTCTAATGAGACTGTGGCATCCTCTTTCAAAGAAAATTTACAAGAAATTTTACCAATCGCCGAGACAGCAAATTTGGATTCCGGTGGATCCGACACTGACACTGAAATCAATATTAAAGAGGAGCATAGTGACGAACCTGAACAAAAGAAGAGGTAAGTTCTCTCTTGTATTTAATTTAGTTGCTCTTTCTGTCCCAATTTATATAACTCATTTCCTTTTTAGTCGTTTCCTAAAAGAATGACATATTTCTTTATTTGGCAAATATTTAATTACATTATCAACATTTTATCCATGTTGGGTCCCACTTATTTGGCAAAAAGTCCAAAAATGTGTACTCTTCTATTTAAAATTCAGTTATTTAAGGGTAGTTTTGGAACATTCAAAGTCTTCTTATATTTCCTAAACTCTATGGCCAGTCAAACTGCATCGCATAAATTGGGACACATGGAGTGTTCCATTTTTCTGCTTTTCACCTTTCAAATGTTCATAACCATATGATTGATCACAATTCTCACCTATGATTTCCAGGTCAAGAAAAAGTGACGCGAGTTGTTCCGAATCTGTTTCTAAACCTGGAAAGAAACCCAAACTTGTGGTGCATGCTGCTTGTGATGTAGGAATCTCAAGTGATGGCTACAGGTGGCGAAAGTACGGACAAAAAATGGTGAAGGGAAATCCCCATCCAAGGTAATGTATTATTTTATGCCTTACGCTTGATAAATCGTCTGATTGTGCTCCCTTCCAAGAGCCAGAAGGGAGTGATGCCACATTAAATGCATTTCTCGAACTCATACTGGAGTGTTTCTATTTTCTCACCCTCATTTCCTTTTGTTTGGATTGCGTTAATGGATGAGAGTGTTCTGTTTCCTCACCCTCGTTTCCTTTTGTTTGGATTGCGTTAATGGGTGAGAGTGTTCTATTTTCTCACCTTCGTTTCCTTTTGTTTGGATTGTGTTAATGGATGAGAGTGCTACTGACACGAACGTGACACATAAATTTGGGAGGTGTCTGGATGTTCATTTTGTAAGCTGGACTGTTCAACTGACACAATGGAAACAAGTTGAGTAGTCTTGATGTGCACTCTCAAAATTTGACTGCTTACTTGCCAGTTGATGCCAAATCTGAATGCCTGCTTATGTATTATGCCTTTACGTTGACAATTGTTCTCTGATAAGTGATATCACTTGTTTTAATCTACTTAACATTTAACTCATTATCTTGGTCAAAAGTACCTTCATTTTGCTTCTTTGGTTCCCTTGTTCTGTTCTAAGTTGTTTCTTGAATGACCTTTAGGAACTATTATCGTTGTTCATCAGCTGGATGTCCTGTTCGAAAGCACATTGAGAGGGCTGTAGATAGCACAACCGCGCTAACAATAACCTACAAGGGAGTACACGATCATGACATGCCCGTACCAAAAAGGCGTCATGGTCCACCAAGTGCACCTCTTATTGCTGCTGCTGCTGCCCCAGCTTCCATAACCGATATGAAGAAACCTGAACCGCTACAACATCAAAAATCGACCACACAATGGTCCGTGGATAAACAAGGTGAGTTGACAAGTGAGAAATTGGATCTTGGAGGAGGTAAGGCAATGGAATCGGCTCGAACTCTGTTGAGTATTGGATTTGAAATAAAGCCTTGCTGAAATTGTTTAGTTTTTTATTAGCATCTGTAGAATGATTGTAGTCATCCAATATTTAGCAGTCTATACTCAATTATGTACATTATTGTTGTTCAAAATAATTAAAATAGAACTTGAAGAGAAAAAATGTTGTGATGTTTGTCACTTCGCTTTTGTTTCTTCTATTTATTATTAGCAAGTTTTAGAAGAACTCAGGTTGGACATGAATTTGTTTCGCATGTAAATTGTTGCACAAGCATCTTCTAGTTAAAGTTATCTTTCGGAAATAACCTCTCTACCTCCTCGAGGTAGGGGTAAGATCTTCGTACATTCTACTCCTCTTCCCAGACCCCACCTCGAGGTAGGATTCGAATTTGTGACATGCACTTGGGACTTCACATGTTTAGTCCTTACCACTTGAACCATTAACCCTTGACATGCATCCAACTCTTGAGTGAAGGAACACAAATTCAACAAACATTTTTCCATCCATATGATGCAATTGTGTGTGAAATAGCTGTTTGAAAGCAACTGTAATATCCGCGAAACAATTTGCATTCGTTCACAAAAGACCAACAGAAAATACACAAGGTTTAAGAAGTCGCGGATCAATCCTCCTCCACATCAACTTTTGTATCATAAGATCCGGAAGTTGCAGCTGCAGATATTAACGGATTACAAGTTAATGACATTATGCAAGTTCCGATGATGCAAATGAAGGAAAGAAAATAAAGCAAGAAACAAGGATAAACATACCCAAGCAGGCTGCGACCCTGCCACACTCTAGGTGTGACTAGTACGTTAGTCATAGCACCTTGCCTCATAACCGTCATGGATACTGCACACCCCTGGTTTGACTGTACTTCAGCAGCAAGTCGCTGTAACAGATTCTCACCAGACTGGACATTCCCGAATCTCACAACCTGATCTCCAAGTTGTAAACCGTCCTCTGCAGCTGGAGATGCCTCGGTTATTTCATCAATGACCGCAAATGGTCTGCTGAAAACTACATCCACATCCATGGCAGCACTTGTAGCAGCTGTCGCAATGTAATTGCCCGGAGATGATGAGGAACCAATGTTGACAGCAGATCCTTGAACACCTACATAGGCAGTGTCGTCTTGGAAGAAAGGAACAAAATGTATTGTCAGGACCTTCCACAAGAAAATGCTCTACTAACTCTATACTCCCTTCGTTTCATTTTATACGAAGGTGTTTGATTCTACGGAGCATGCGAAAGTACACTTAGAACTTGTGGTCTTAATCATGCTATGACATTTCTACGGCTATACACGCATGCTATTACAAGTAAATTTTCAAGTTAGGAGTTCAGAAATATAGAAAGATTTCATTCTATATAAAGAGATTAAAAAGAAAAGAGTGAAACATACAATGAAACTGATGGAGTAGCATTTTCAATGAACTTTTGAATAGCTTATACCAATACAAGCCAAAATCATTATCCCCATCAACTACAACTTCTAGTGACGTGCTTAGCGTTCACATGGATGTTAAAGTAAATAGTCAAAAGTAGTATAACTTTTTTTGTGATAACCGTGGTGTCTGGGTCAGCTTGCGCACACCTCGACTAATTCAACGAGATACCTGCCACCTCCCACCAACAACAGGTATCCGGTAACTTTATCCACCAAGGTTAGAACAGATGGGAAGAAACCACCTAGTCAAAAATAGTATAACTTGAGCAAGTAACTTCGTAACAAACAAAATAGCAGGATGGAATGAGAATCTACAAGCAAACACAAGATTTGATGCAGAAGAAGCATACACACAGAAGATATGATATGTCAGTTGGATAAACACAACAACAACAAACCCAGTGTATTCCCACATAGTGGGGTCTGGGGAGTGTAAAATGTACGCAATCCATATCACTACCTCCGGAGAAGTAGAGAGGTTGTTTCCGATAGACCCCCGGCTCAAGACATCAGTTGGATAAACACATTAGTCGAATAATAGCGTCCATATACCATGGATGATGGTTAAGCACGAAACATGTAAATCAGCAGGCGGATAACACATGTACCAAGGAAGTCGTCTCTACTGAAACCAACTGATGCATAAGGAAAATTTTTACTATTGCTCATGGACCTGTACGTCCCACTTGCTGAAAAAAATTTACCGACCATCTCTGACAAAACTATAGATCCTTTATGTAGCAGTATGACAACGTTCTTATCAAACAAGTTGTTTGTTATGATCCACCAATGTCACATACCTGAATCTTTGACAGAAGAAGGTGTAGAAGCAAGCCGTGCTGAATGAAGAACTTGAATATTTTGGTCTATTTTTCCTGTCAGAATCTTGTGATCATTACGTAGCTCTGCAGTGTAGAAACACAACGCGGTTTTAGAGAAGAGCAGATATAATTTACTATATTGCTGCTGAAACACGAGTAGTTCTGGAAACAGTAACAACAAAATATACTACACTACAGAATACAGATAGTGAATTTCTGATGATGCAGCAATCGATGTGTGAAACATGGCATGATCCAGGATAATAATTATTGAAAATAAAGAGCAGCAATTCCTCCTCAATTACAGCAACAAGTAACTACCTCGCATTCAGTGCACAAAGGATAGTCTACCAGATGGCATATACCAGATAGGTTAGAAAACTCAAAACGCTAAACTTCAGTTAGCTGCAAAAGCACCTACAACTTCCGGGTAGAAAAGAATTTCCCAATACTTTATACGTTCAGACAATTACCCAACTCGTCAACTCAAATATGAAAAATGTCTCTTTCCCCGGTTAAAATCCAAGAGCCTTAACATTTAAGTGAGCTCGTTAGTTCTGAATATTAACATGTTCATTTCTTAACTTCCTTGCACTAAATAAATATGTGATGGAGGCACATAACCAAGAATTTGGACAATAAAACGGAGAGTTTACAAATTTAGTTTAAATACAAATCCTGCGCTGGTCCGAGGTATAAGGTACCCACCGGCTAAGTTGCTCGGACTCTCCAAGAATGTTGCTGCACCCGTGTCGGATCCTCCGAAAATGCACTACTTGGGATCCAACACGCACCCAATGACATTTTCGAAGAGTCTGAGCAACTTAGCTCACCGGAATAGTCGAGGTTCATTCAAGCTAGCCCCGATCAGCACATCTTTAAATAAAATTGTACTTCCTCAAAACATACTACAAGAATATCATTCAGAACTTCGACTAAGTTATGACATCAAACTCAAGTTCTAAGCAACTTCACGGACTAAAGCTTTTGCGAATAACAGACAGATTCTTATAAAATTACAAACCCCGGAATATCCAAAATGCAGAAACAACTACAACTAAACAGGCATTTATGAGCATTACCAGAAAGCCTACGCCTGTCGGCTCGCACAGTTGGAATATCAATATCAGTTCTTGGGAACCCCTGCAATACCTTCAAGTTTCAGTCTTTATAATCAAAGCCCACATCAAATCACAAACCAAAAGGAAAAAGAGAAAAGATCAACCACTCAAATGAAAAAAAAGAGACAACTCACAAGTACACCCCCAAACTATACCCGAAGTTGCTCGTTGCTATAACACACCTAAACTTTACGACTGTCCTATTACCTCTATAACTCATTTTTTTTGTACTTCTGCGGAGATGGCTGCTAAGTCGGCACAAAAGGAACATAAAAATATACAACTACTTGGCAGCCATGTCAGCAAAAAGGAGCACAAAAATATCGAAAAAATGAGATTAGGGGTAATAGAACTCCGCAAAGTTTAGGTGTATCATAGCAAATTCGAATACAGTTTCGGGGTACTTGTGTAACAACAACAACAACATACTCAGTGTATTCCCACAAAGTGGGGTCTGGGGAGGGTAAAGTGTACGCAGTTCAAACCACTACCTCAGATGAAGTAGAGAAGAGAGGTTTCGATTGACCCCCGACTCAGGACAAATAACAGTATAACAAACAAAAAGACAAAGATAAACAACAAAATGGGATAACACACCCGCAGATAATAAAAGAAACAATGACACCGACAGAGTAATACTATAAACTATCTATTCGAGATCACAAACATCGTCAGAACACTGCGAACAAGAAACTACAGGCACAAATACAAATAAAGCACTCCTCCTTGCTACTACGGACGCACTCCTACCCACTATAAAAATCTAAGATCAAGACACCGACAGAGTAATACTATAAACTATCTATTCGAGATCACAAACATCATCAGAACACTACGACCAAGAAACTACAGGAACAGATACAAACAAAGTACTCCTCCCTACTACTACGGACACACTCCTACCCACTATAAACATCCAAGATCAAGACACCGACAGAGTAATACTATAAACTATCTATTCGAGATCACAAACATCATCAGAACACTACGAACAAGAAACTACACGCATAGATACAAAGAAAGCACTCCTCCCTACAACGACGGACACACTCCTACCCACTATAAACATCCAAGATCAAGACACCGACAGAGTAATACTATAAACTATCTATTCGAGATCACAAACATCATCAGAACACAACGAACAAGAAACTACAGGCATAGATACAAAGAAAGCACTCCTCCCTACTACAATGGACACACTCCTACCCACTATAAACATCCAAGATCAAGACACCGACAGAGTAATACTATAAACTATCTATTCGAGATCACAAACATCATCAGAACACTACAAACAAGAAACTACACGCACAGATACAAAGAAAGCACTCCTCCCTACTACTCCCTACTACTACGGACGCACTCCTACCCACTAAAAGCATCGAAGATCAAGACACCGACAGAGTAATACTATAAACTATTTATTCGAGATCACAAACATCGTCAAAACACTACGAACAAAAAACTACAGGCACACATACAAACAAAACACTCCTCCCTACTACTACGGACACACTCCTACCCACTATAAACATCCAAGATTTCAACATAAAATATAAAAGGGTGTAAAATAAAAGAACCCCATAAAGCAAAAAAAAGGAATTTGCCTCAGAATCAACAAGATTTCCAGAAAGTCCAGGGCCACCAGGTTGACAAAGGCGCTGTATAATAACATCCATTTCAACTTCTTTACTTGCTCTTTCATCCATTAACTTCATTGTTTCTGCTTTCAAATTCGTACCCACCATTTTTGCTACTACCAATTTTCTTGATTTTTTTTTACTTCAAGAATTCCACTAGGGTTCACGAAGGACACTACAGAGAAAAAACAAGTAGAATAGGAGAGAATTGTAGGAGGGTCCTTCACTATTACAAATTACAATTTAGTCCCTAAGTCGAGCCGAGCTAAATTGAGCTTTTTACTGTATCGAACTGAGTCTTTCCAGAATTTTTTAGAGCTTAAATCGAAATGTGTTGAGTTCAGGGTCCTTCACTATTTCAAATTACAATTTAGTCTCTATGTCGAGCTGAGTTGAACCGAGCTTTTTACCGTATCGAATTGAGTTTTTTCAGAAATTTTTATCGAGTTAAGTTTTGATTGAGCTTTCGCCGAAATGATTTGAGCTAAGAGTCCTACACTATTTCAAATTACAATTTAGTGTATGCATCGAGCCGAGCTGAACCGAGCTTTTTATTGTACTGAACTGAGTCTTTTTAGAAATTTTTATCGAGTTGAGTTTTGATTGAGCTTTAACCGAAATGAGTTGAGCTGAGGGACCTTCACTATTTCAAATTACAATTTAATCACTAAGTCGAGCTGAGCTGAAACAAGATTTTTACCGCACCAAACTGAGTCTTTTTAGAAATTTTTATCGAATTGAGTTTTGATTGAGCTTTAACCGAAATGAATTGAGTTAAGAGTCCTTCACTATTTCAAATTACAATTTAGTGTATGCATCGAGCCGAGTTGAACCGAATTTTTTATCGTACTGAACTGAGTTTTTTTAGAAATTTTTATCGAGTTGAGTTTTGATTGAGCTTTAACCGAAATGAGTTGAGCTGAGGGACCTTCACTATTTCAAATTACAATTTAATCACTAAGTCGAGTTGAGCTGAAACGAGATTTTTACCGCACCAAACTGAGTCTTCTTAGAATTTTTTATCAAATTGAGTTTTGATTGAGCTTTAACCGAAATGAGTTGAGCTGAGGGTCCTTCACTATTTCAAATTACAATTTAGTTCATACGCTAAGCTGAGATGAATTGAGCTTTTAACCATACCAAATAGAGTCTGTCAATAAATTTTTATGGAGTTGGGTTATGATTGAGCTTTACCCAAAATGAGTTGAGCTAGGATATACTTTGATCGAAATTGAATTGAGTTGAGCATCGAGTCGGCTCGTCCCTTTGACCAAACCTACCTACAATTTGTTACTTATAATTTTATACTTATGTATATATTAGGTGTATAGTAAATTTCACTATGATTTACGAAGAACACCTACAAGAAAAAAAAAATACAATAGTGGCAATGGAAAATGGAATGTCCAGCTGAGCTGAATCGAGTTTTTTATCGTATCGAACTGAGTCTTTCTAAAAAAAATTTATCGAGTTGAGTTATGATTGAGCTTTAATCTTAATAAGTTGAGCTGGGATGATTTTTAACAGAAATTGAGTTGAGTTGAGCACCTAATCGGCTCGGCCTGTTGTTCAAACCTACTTACAATTTGTTATGTATTATTTTATAATATATATATATATATTATATGTATATATATATATATTAAATGTATATATATATATATATATTATATGTATATATATATATATATATATATTATATGTATATATATATATATATTATATGTATATACATATATATTATAATATATATATATTATATGTATATATATATATATTATATGTATATAGTAAATTTCACTAGGGTTTATAAAGGGCACTACAAAAAGGAGTAAATTGTAAAAGTGTCGTGAATTATTTCAAAATTATAATGTAGTCTCCACGTTGAGCTGAGTTCAATCGAGCTTTTTTATGATACTGAATCGAATTGAGTTGAGCTGAGCTTTGATCGTACTTTAACCAAATTGAGTTGAGTCAATATAAAATTATTAAGGACCCTATGGGCACATTGGATCAGGTTAAAGTTTGATCGAAGCTCGATCTCAACTGAGTTTTTGGAGGACACTATATGACGAAAAAGTAGAATAGTGGCAATGAAATCGAATTTGTGAGATTGCTTGATGGAAAAAGAGGAGTAAATTGGAGGAGTCGAGTCGATCTTAATCGATTTTTTTTTATAGTACCGAATCAAATCGAGTGTTCAAACTTTAATAACCGAATTGAGTTGAGCGGATATAAATTATTCGGGACGCTATGGGCCCACATTGAATCGACAATCTTTAATGATAGAAAAAGATTATATTAGACGGAATACATATACAGGCCCCTGAACTATTTCACTTTTTTCGTATAGGCACCTCAATTAAGTCTGGTACCTATTGAACCCTTTACTCCTTCACAAATGGTTTCAATTGAGCCCAATTTGCTGACGTGGCAAAAAATGTCAAATGTGTGTAATACACACGCTAATGATATGACAAATTGACAAATTAAATAACGACACGTGACATTTTAACATAAAATAATCATAAAAATAATTTTTTAATATAATTAAATCTATATTTTAAAAAAAATCATTAATACCACACCCCACTGAAGCCTACCCCATCCTTCCGCCCCCGCCTCCTCTTCCAAACACCCCTTTGGTATCTTCTTCTTCACTTCTCTCCCTGTTACATGTCTGTAAATTCTTGACTTGTAGTGAGCAAAATCCTATTATTGACAACACGTTTCAGTCATTGAGTGTTACTAATAAAAAGAGACAACAAATACGCCTTACTTCAACAGTTCATAATACCAGAAATTTTGCACTATTAACTTCTTCTTCTTACCTGGTACACACTGAAAGAGACCTGAACTGGTCCGTTTTTGTAAATTTCTGTCATGATTCTGCGGGTATTACGGTTGATCCTGTATGAATTGACAAAATAATGCTTTGATTTCCCCCATTTTTGGTTTCCGTCGACACACCTCCCACAACACCTTGGGGTGGGATATACAGGTGAACAATCAGGGTGGAGACATCAATCTGGTCAAAGTAAGGATCACACTGCCAGTATAAACTCAATTTGTTAGTGCTTGATCATAAAGAGTCACACTATTATAGAAAGCTGTAATTTGTTAGTGAGAAAAAAGAAAAAACCTCACTTCACTCCTTCATTTTTTCACCAAAACAATACCCAAAAATAATTTCAAATAAATTTGTGTATTTTAGGTATTTGAAATTACCATGACTTAGTGTATTTTGGGTATTTAAATTTGGGTAATTAAAGATGGATTGTTTGCAATCGGAAGAAGGGAAGGAAGGAGGAAAAAACCATTAATTTAATTTTATTGTATATAAAAAATATCACTGATTTGAAATTCAATTTGAAGAAATAATATGATATGTTTAAGATTTATGGAAGAGGAAGATGATAAAATGATATGTTTAAGATTTACGGAAGAGGAAGATGATGGATGATTGGCAAGGATACAATGGAGAAGAAGATGATAACCTTTTTTTTTTTATTCCTTTTATGTATTTTTTTATTACTTTTATGTGTCTTTTTTTGAGTGGTTGTGTTTTTATATATATATATATATATTTTATTGATTATGGCTTCTCACTCTCCATTAGGAGAGTGTATTACACATGTCACGCCACGTCAGCAATTGTGCTCAATTGAAATGTTTTTGTGAAGGAATAAAGAGTTCAATAGGTATCTGGCCTAATTGAGGTGTCTATACGGAAAAAATTGAATAGTTGAGTGACATGTATATGTATTTAGCCATTATATTATGACAAACCTCTATACAAAAAATACATGTCATGTCATGCACCTATAGCTCTCATGAATATATACCTTATGCAAGTATATTTAAAAGAAAAGCCTCTTATTATTATTATTTTTTCTTTTATAACATTCTTATTATGTGCTTTGTAATTAAAACACACACACACACATCGAATATCAGATAAAATAAAATATTGATTCTTTGTGGATACTCCATCAAACAAATTGTAATTATATCCTTGAAAATTTCAAACATAAAATATTCTTTGTGGACTATTAATATCTATGCCCCTTGTTTTATACTTAGAGCTAGTTTGCTAATTTGTAAAACCAGTAGAAATATTCATACTTTTGATTTTTGTATAATATTGGTCTTAGATGAATTTAAATAACGTAATCAGTGAAAATTCATATATTATGATCATAATTTATATTTAAAATTGAAACATAGTTATTTATTTTTACTAGTTTCTCAATACGTATATGCTGACTCGCCGCCATACAACCATTTTAATTAGATTGACTATGTTTTTATATGACTATTATTTAGTCTTCCTTTTATATTTTCAAATTAACAATGATTTAATAATTGAAAAATTAGTTATACCTATCGTGAATATTACCTTTTGAATTGTGCAACTTCTAATTTTTTATTTTTTTGTAGAAATGTTGTTATTTTCATGGTGATGGTTGAAGAAAATTAGAAGTTTGATAAGTTCAAAACTTTATCAAGACTAAGTATTCCTTTTTTTTTTTTTCAAATTTCATTCAATGTTTATCTAGTTGACTTTTTTTAATCATCGAGAGTTGCGGTGACATAAATATAATTCGGATGAATTCTAAATTATATCAGATACTTTGAGTACAAGTTTTGAATATGGAAAAAATTATGATAGAAACGTTTCCTTCTTGAATGGCTTTACAATAGAGCGAATCAAACAAAGCTGAAACCTTAATGTGCGTGAGCGCCAGACATTAAAAAAAATCAACTTAATTTCTTTGACATTTTCCTTTATCTTCAAGGTTGGCGCTTTTTCTTAAATGAACCTTACACGAAGCGACTCGAATTAACTAGAGTTTTATTACAGATATCAGAGACATCGATAAAAAATTAAAAAGAAAAAAAAAAACTAGTTGAGTTCTTTGACATTTTCCTTAGCTTATGCTAGAGGTTAATTAATTTAAACCTAATCCAAGAAAAAAATTGTTGTTGGATCACTATAAATACCCCATTTGATATCCTTAGTTTCACACAATTAAAGTATTTTAAAAGATATTAGAAAAATGGCTAGCAAAATAACTATTTGTGCTGTACTCTTTTGCTTTTTTCTCATGTTTGCTTCTGGTGAGTGATTAATTTTAATTCTTGAATATTTATCTATTAATTCTTTTGGTTACTTAGGTCTGCTCCATAGAATAACATTTTTAATTAAAACTAAAACGATTCAATAAAATTTTGGTATATATATTACTACATATTTTTAGTAGTTTAAGATCATATTATAAAATTCAAAAGTCTATTTTATTCCATAAGACTCCGTATCTAATCAAACTTAAGACATATAAATTGAAAATGATGGACTAATTAATATATATATATATATATATATATATATATATATATATATATATATATAGTCTTTTTCTCGAAAACAGTCTCTCTATCTCTATGAGGTAGGGATAAGATCTGCATACATTCTATCTTGTCCTTTCTAGATTCTGCTTAGTTAAATTACATGGGATATATTATTTTTGTAGCACATGACATGTTTTTTTTTTATTAGTTATTTTCTAATATATTTTTTAGAGCAAACAATACAAATCTCGATAGTTTGAAGTTTAATTACAAATTTTTTTGATATTTTATATAATTACTAAAAATCTTAATTTTTTGGTTTGTCGAGATACATAATTAGCTTTCAATACATCCAATGAAGATACATTTTTTTCTTTATAACGATATATAATTAGCTTCCGATATTTTATTTTTTTTGGATCTGTCGAGATACATAATTAGCTCCTGATACATTTTTTTCGATTTTGAATCTGTCGAGATAAATAATTAGCTCCTGATACATCCAACGCCGATACATTTTTTTCTTTATAAAGATACATAATTAGCTCCCAATACATTTTTTTCAATTTTGAATTTGTCGAGATACATAGTTAGCTCCTAATACATCCACAAATATACATAATTAGTTGGACTTTTTATAATTACTTTATAAAGGTACGAATTTGTATAAACACAACAAGTTAAGATGTATGTTTATGTTATTTTTAAATTTTTTTTTATCCTATGTTTTAAATGCAGAGATGCAGACAACAGAAGCAAAATACTGTAGAAAACCTAGTAAAGGCTGGAGTGGAAAATGTTTTCCTAAGAAATGTGACAATTGGTGCAAGCAGAAGGAACATGAAGCTTATGGAGATTGTTACAAGGAGTATTGTTATTGTTATTATAAATGTTAAAAAATAAATAAATGAAGGCACAATATATATGGTCATAGGACTTTTCTTATGGCATGGTGTGTTTTATAAAATATAATAATGTATGATTGAATAAATGTCTGCTATTACATGATTAATATCGCAACAATTGTGATCATAAATTATTTATGGTCTAATTAATGTTTGTAACTTGATGTTTTATATGAAAGATATTGTATTATTATATATGTTGGCATGCAATTATTCTTGTGGGCACATTTTTTTTTCTAGTCTTGCAAAAATAAGAATAGTGGATTTTTTGATCGGGGCGAAATTATAAAGGGTAAATAACATAAATAGTCAAATAAAGGGGGATTATTTTCAAACGTTCCATATAACTTTAGATTAATTATAAAATACCACAGTCTAGAAAAATTTGTGTGTATCTGAGCTGTATGTATTTCAAATACACATGACTTGGCCTATTTTATAGCGCGTCATCTCAAATACACATGTATAGCTTGTGTAAAGATCACACGTGACCTAGCCTTGGTGTGTATCTTAGGTATCAGATACATGTGTGTATTTTAGGTATCGAATATACACGTGTATCTTAGATAAAGATACGCCTGACCCAGCCTGTGTGAGTATCTTAGGTCTCAGATGCATCTGAGGTAAAAATACATGCGACGTAGAATACTTTTTCGACATATCTTGTAATTATCGAAATTTAAGAGGTGTCTGACAATTAGGGGTTAAGCCTCCTGATTTTTTTCTTTTCTTTTTGTGATTAGTAGAACATAAATGTTTTTGAATTGACTAAAAATTGTTTAATTTGAACTTTTCTGATCCAAATTCATCTTATATATATATATATTGCTATACTTTTCAGTTTTATTTCACACATTAATAATGGAAAAAAGTCATCGTTTTCACCCCAAACTATACACGAGAAGTCTAGGTCACGCCTAAACTATCGTAGTGACCTATTACACACCTAAACTATAAAAACGTGGAACTATTACCTCCCCGCGAAGCCCATTCTAAGACGCGTTTCTTACACTCGTTTTAGGCGCGTCCAGCCTTTTAAATAACTAAAATAAACGGCTAAAAACATTAAAAATACAACACTTTTAATTTTCAATGGATCTATTGAACCCTATTTTCTATTTAAGCCAATTTGGGGCTCCAAACTAAGAACCCTAATTCCCAAATTTGTCTTTCAAAATCAAAATTGAAGATCATTTGTTTGAAGAATTGGTAACAAAATGTTAATAAATTTTTACTTTTTCAATTGAAAAAATAATAAAAAAAATATTTTATTTATTTATTTATTTATTTATTTTAATATGTGGGTCCCGCCTTCTTCAATTGCTTCTTCTTCACCAAAATCACCATTAAAACATCACCATTGACACCATCATCATCAAACTCAAATCTTCACCACAATAATTTTAAGAATAAAACAAATCCTTAAATGTAGGAGCCTTTAATTCAGTGACTACAAAAGTCTAGCCTAAACATATGATCATCTGAAGAAAAAATTGTGCCATAATTCTCCTACAAAACCAAAAGGAATAGTTCTTGTGAACTTGTCCAGCCCAATATATACAAAATTCTTCATTTTTCTTTCATTCCCTTTCTTTTTTAGTACTTAGTACTATTGTGTGTTTAAGATATGTAAAACCATTATTCAGGGCACAACCAAAATTACCCTTTTCCTACACAGTAGGATTAAACAGACCAAGTTGCAAACTTTCAGAGCAAATTTAAAGGAAAAATCATATAAATAGTAGAAAACACTTATCAAGATTCTTTTTTTAAAAAAAAATTATCTATAAAGAAAAAGAGCTAGTTGAATTCTTGATTTTGGGGTCTTTCGGAGGAATTGAGGAATGTAAACAGACCATTTGGGTTGAAAAGTTCAAGATTGTACCTGAAAATATAAAAAGATTCAGTCTTGAATGAGATTTTTAGAAAATCAGATCGATTAATCTTCACAAATTCAATGAAGATATTGGTAACTGTCGTTGGATATTGAAATATTAATGGTTAGTCAAATTGGGAAATTTGAAGTAATTTGGAAGGAAGAAAAGTGATAAATGAGAATAAGCTTATGAAGATCCTTGTAATTTCATCCCAAGATCTAAAAGTATCGATTGAAAACTTTTATTTTCGTCGGAAAATAAAATTCCGGCGACCTTCACTTTTTTCTTTGTCGCTATCTATCTCACGACTCATCCTTATTGAGAAGCCTTTGAATCTTGATTTACTTGATACTCTGTTACTGTATTTGTTTGTTGGTGAAGCTCCCTTTTAGAGGTGATGGGAGAGATGAATGGGGTAAGGAAGATGACTTGAAAATTTTTGTTTAAAAATAATATTTAAAATTATTTTTGACTTGGAAAGTGATCTGGAAAGTGACATAGAGCGAGTGGAGTACACTCCACTCTTTGAACTTGAGCATGAGTGTCGCGGGGAGGTAATAATTCCACTTTCTTATAGTTTAGGTGTGTAATAGGTCACTACTATAGTTTAGGTGTGACCTAGACTTTTCGTGTATAGTTTGGGTGGAAACAATGATTTTTCCCTTAATAATGAGTCATATATAGTACAACAAATGGTCAAAAGCAATTTTCTTACACTAAATGCTTATCTGCCTTCAATATTTACATATAAAATATTTAAGATGTAAATACATCAAGTGTCGATAAGCTTTTACCCTTTCTTATTGTATGTGATAATGATATTTATTTAATGATTTGTTAATTTGAGTCAACATTTGTAGATACACATACATGCCATTCCCACCAAAATACCCTCATACAAACATTCCCCTCCATAAATATACCCCTCATTTTTACATGTACTATCACAATCAACCACATCACCACATTGAAATTTAAAATCTTTACTGTATACATTACAAAAACCAGCACTAGCACCCTCCACAACTTCATTGTCTGCAAAAAAAAAAAAGCTAAAAGGTTTTAAAAAGTTTTTTCTAAGAACAACCTGTGATATCTCTATGTGTGTAAAATTAATTACTTGGTGTAAATTCCCGTAAAGCTATTTAGTTTTTTGTGATGTTGATCACCACTCTCGAGAAGAGCTCACATCATTTCACGACAGAGGAGAAATATCGCAATCAAATTAAGTTTACCTATACTACGATAGTTGATTATTTCAACAATTTATTTGACATATATACTTGTTACAACAGATTAAACTACATAAATATATAAGCTTAAATATTTTTTTGTTAACTCACCATTTAATGCAATAATGAGGAGCAAGGTGATAAGTATCACTAGAAACTTAGAATAGGAAACATAATATTCAGCCATTTTCAACCTTAATTTATGAAAAATAAACAAGTAGTTTGTTATAGGAGTTGTATAAACCTATACTAACAACATATATTTATAGGGACATTTATCAACTACTAATGTGTTATTATAGAATTAGTCAATTCAAGAAGCAACATTAATTCTTGGTATCTTCAAAATCACCAATGAAGACAACAAATTTACTTTGATAAAAAAGAGTTCAAGTGACACTTTTTTTTTGGTTTAACTTTTTCCTAATCACTTGTCTTTTCTTTTTGTTGATATTAGTTGCTATATTCTGTATATATCATCAGTGGCAGAGTCAAAATTTTCATTGGGGGTTCAGAAGTATATATACGAATCAGTCGAAAGTGGCCGTTTCAACATTTTCTATATATGCATAAAAAATATTTTTAATCATATAAAAATAGTATAAAAACAATATAATTTTTCGTCGAAGGAGGTTCAGATGAACCCATGGAGCAAAGGTGGCTCCGCCGCTGTATACCGTAACATTTTGTCAATATTATCTCCATGTAACCTATAGGTCATGAGTTCGGAATGTGGAAGCTGCAGGTACTAATGCTTGCATTAGTTTAGACTGTCTATAACCCGATTTCCAAGTCTTGTAATGATCAGCCTCGTTCCATTACACAACCCTGATAATTGATCTATGTTTCTAAATAACATTACTGGTACACCTAACTTTAATGTGATTGAGTGATTTGGAATTCCAGAACACTTGATACTGTTATGAAATTCTGGTGTGTGCTCATTCTCCAATGCCGTAAAAGAATGATCAGACATACAAACTGTATCAGAACTCAGATATGTCTTCTCAGGATTATGATTAAGTGATACCATGAAATCATTGATCGACTCCACCATGTCTGGAGTCGGAGCAAGAATTGCTCTTTTCTGGAGGTAATCTAAGTCCCTGGAATGACTGTAGCAATCGGGATACGTACTCTCTACAATTGTCAATATTGGATCGGCACAATCCTTAATGAGAAGATCATCAGGGATTTGAATAGTCTCAATTCCATCAATGGAGCTTCCAATGTTTCCATCACCGATTGCCAAAATCCAATTGGCAAAGTTTAGTAACTCTTCCAAATGTGTGCCTAACTGATTTCCTTGCAATCTCATATTCTTTGTTAGCTTTAGGACTTTACAGTTGCTCCCTAAATCTGAAGAATTTAAAGTGGAATTAACAATATCTTGCCTTGTTCCTTTGGTTATGATAGGCAAAATCTGTCTGAAGTCACCACCTAGAGCTGTCACACCCCCTTTTCAACTCCCAAAAATATTGATTTAAGTTAGAAAGGATTTTTATTCTTAAGTGACAAAAGAAAGATTGTTTCGAAAAGGATTCATTATATTAAAAAACTCAGAGTTACCACTTGGCATAAATCGGGTGTGCCAAGTCACCCATGGATATCCATTTTTAAAACGATTTTGACTCTATAGAATTGATCCGCGAACAGAGGTTCCAGCTAAGGAATTCTGTTAACCGAGGGGAAGGTATTAGGCACCCCTCGATCCCATGGTTTGACCATGGTCGCTTGGTAGAGCGTATCGGCTAATTTTGGCACTAAGAATGTATAAACCACATAAACTACGTTAATTTCGGCTACTTTATTCTAGACTAATCCTAAACTACGTTCCAATGCTTTACCCGATGCCTCGGGCCTTGATCGTGAATGTCCTCCGGGTCTAAAGTGCTTCGGGGCATTCCCCGGCAAATGAACACAACTACCTCGGGGCATTCCCCGGTCAAATGATACATTTAATCCAAAAACCATAAAACCAACCATTCAACACACATTTCAACATTCAAACAATCCAAAAGTTCTAAATTTTCCTACCCATTTCAACGTATCATAATTCTACTGCGTTCAACAGTATTCATGCTTATTCCATATTAAACAAAACAACAATAAACCACAATTGATCTATATTCACCCATTTTTACCAATTTCTCAATTCCACCCCAAGTTCCCTTTTAACACTAAATTCCCACAATTCACAATCACTATAAACTCAATATTTATCATTCACATCACACATAATTCGTAACCAACAGAATCAACTACTAATCAACACAAATAATTATTTCATCACCATCGAAGATCAAAACCACACACGAATATTCAATTCGAAACACGAAATATCATAAACATTGAAATAAAAGAGAGAAAGAATACAGTTGAACCTCAATTGAAGTTTTTGATACATCGAAGATAGAACCGCATCTGGAAAACCTCGCATCCAACCTCAATAACGGAGCCTCGATCTAACCCCTTTTTTCAATTTTATCAATCTGAGCCAAAATCGCCAAGAAACGAAAAACCCAAATCTGAATATGTATCGAGACTGATCTGTCTCATCCGTTTCTGGTGGTTGCCGAAACAGTAATAACGATGATAATGGGGCAATTGGTTACCGGCTTAAATGTATTTAAGAGATTTTTTTTTGGTTGTTGGTCACTGATTTCGAGCCGGTGGGACTGAGTCAGGCAAGATGTGGAGGATTTCAGCGGGTAAATCACCGCAAAATTTGAAAACCAGTCGGGTTTGTCCTCTCCTTTCCGACTAATATTTTTCTCTATATTTCTCATTCTCGACCTCTCTCTTCTTCTTCTCTCTCTTACGCTCAAATCCCTCTCGATCTCTCCTTCTCAATTTTGTTCTCTCCTATTCCTCCCTCATCTCTTCGTTACCAGTGGGTGTGTGCATGAATCTGTGTAGAGGAGGATGGTTCTCAGTATGTGTGTGATGTGTGATCTTCGATGAGGATCCATGAGTGTGTGTGGTTTGTGCGTAAGAAAAAGAAAAAATGGACAGTGTTGTTCTCCTGTGTTCTTGTGTGGATCATCTTTTTCTGTGGGTATGTACATATTTTTTCAGAAGAAGTAGAATCCCCCCTCTCTTCTTGTGGATGATAATGATATATGGTGAGTCTATACTAATGGGACCCGTGAGTGTATGTTTATATGCTCCCTTTTTCTCTTCTTCTTCTTGTTTATGAATTGGCGGTATGTGTATATATTGTAAAAGGAAAATTCAGTGGGCCCCCTCTTTTTTTTTTAATTATTCATTCTGTTGTGGGTAAGGCAAAAAAATATGTGATGTGGTGGGGTGGGGTCACATGGGTGTAGGGTAGGGGTAGGGTGAGGTGTCCGCCTTTAATTGGAGAGGTTGTTAGGGTGAGAAAAAATTGGTTAGAGGGATTGTTATTTTGTAATTTTGTGGAGGGATAATTACACGGTTAAGGGTACACGGTAGAATAAGATAAATAGGTGAAAATAATCTTTCGGAGGGACAAAATTACGTGTCTACATCGTTCCCCCTTTGGATGTAAACACAAAGTGTTTTCAAACAAAGAAGTAGACAATGAGACAGAATTTTGACCCGACCATTGAAGGAAGAAGGACAACCGATTTGGAGAGTCGAGTGAGGTCCCTTCGAGGTTTCGGTCCACGGCTCTGTCATTACATCAAAAATGAAAATTACAAGTTAAAAACATAAATGAAATTACAAAAACCTATCTACGCAGCTTATTTTGGACTCTTGACTTGAGTTTCATCACCCTATTCTTCAGGCGGGCTCCTAACTTGCAATTTCTTCAACTTGTTGCTTGCCTTTCAATTTTTACACCTTGTTCTCCAGGTGGGTTTCTGACTTGCTATTTCATCAACTTGTTTCTATGCTTTTCAATATCTACACCCTGTTCTCCAGGTGGGTTCCTGACTTGCTATTTCATCAACTTGTTGCGTTGCTTTCAATTTCTTCACCTTGTTCTGCAGGTGGGCTCCTGTCTTGCTATTTCATCAACTTGTTTCTATGCTTTTCAATTTCTACACCCTGTTCTCCTAGTGGGTTCCTGACTTGCTATTTCATCAACTTGTTGCTATGCTTTCAATTTTTTCACCCTGTTCTGCAGGCGGGCTCGTTACTTGCTATGTTTCAATCTGTTTAACTTTCAATTTCTTCACCTTGTTGCTTGGTTTTCCATTTATTCTCCCTGTGCTTCGGGCATGCTCCTGAAATCACATCAAAACTGAAAAGAAAATTATCCCAAACAAAGAATTTTTTTTTGTAACAGTTAATTGGAATGACTCGACTAAAAGGTACGTCTTCTAGGGGTCAAGGGGAATGACTCGACTAAAAGGTACGCCTTATAGGAATTTAAGGAAATGTCTCGACTAAAAGGTACGTCTTATAGGAATCAAAGGGATGACTCAACTAAAAGGTACGTCTTCTAGGGGTCAAGGGGATTGACTCGACTAAATGATACGTCTTATAATAATCAAAGGGAATGACTCGACTAAAAAGTACATCTTATAGGAATCAAAGGAGATGACTCGACTAAAAGGTACGTCTTCTAGGGGTCAAGGGGGATGACTCGACTAAAAGATACGTCTTATAGGAATCAAGGGGGATGACTCAACTAAAAGGTACGTCTTCTAGGGGTCAAAGGGAATAACTCGACTAAAAGGTACGTCTTCTAGGGGTCAAAGGGAATGACTCGACTAATAGGTACGTCTTATAGGAATCAAGGGAGATGACTCAACTAAAAGGTACGTCTTATAGGAATCAAAGGGATGATTCGACTAAAAGGTACGTCTTCTAGGGGTCAAAGGGAATGACTCGACTAAAAGGTACGTCTTATAGGAATCAAAGGGAATGACTCGACTATAAGGTACGTCTTATAGGAATCAAGGGGATGACTCGACTAAAAGGTACGTCTTTTAGGGGTCAAGGGGGATGACTCGACTAAAAGGTACGTCTTATAGGAATCAAGGAGGATGACTCAACTAAAAGGTACGTCTTCTAGGGGTCAAAGGGAATGACTCGACTAAAAGGTACGTCTTAAAGGAATCAAAGGGAATGACTCGACTAAAAGGTACGTCTTAAAGGAATCAAAGGGAATGACTCGACTAAAAGGTACGTCTTATAGAAATCAAAGGATATGACTTGAATAAAAGGCACGTCTTATAGGAATCAAAGGGAATGAATCGACTAAAAGGTACGTCTTCCAAAAGTCAAAGGGAATGACTCGACTAGAGGGTACGTCTTCTAGGAGTGAAGGTTCAATTTAAGAAGTGTATCACCCAACAAATGAAAACTGAAATCCCTGGAAAAGAAAGTGTGTCTCCGAGGGATATAAGATGATGAATTTTACCATGATTTGATTACCAAACCTGTGCAGCAATATTGCTTCGTGCATTTGTAAAAGTGAGGCATTGCAGGCCTTGATATTTATGCTTTGAAGTCCTTGCTTTGAAGGTAATATGTTTCCTGTTTCATCAAAGAAAACTTGTGAGTTAAAAAAACATGGTGGCTGGCTTGTGGCTTTAGCTTTCGCGGCAATCGTTCTTGCCCCAGTCACATTTAACCTTGTTTCCAACCACTAACATATGTCATTGACTTGTTGCATCAGTTATCCAAACTCATATTAGGAAGAGTGACTCTGCCACAAACACAGTATCTCTGCTTTGCCATGTTTCTCAGTTAAACCCTTTGAACTATGGTATTTCTGTGGGTTCCCAGACTTATCTGTTGACAAAACTTTCTGCATGCCCTTTTTTTGCTCACAATCATGTCTCTTTCATGTGCTAGCTTTTGTCTTGCTTTGTACAATTAAAGAAGCCGGTAGCTAGTTTTGAAATCTTTTCTCACTTATTTTGACACAGACTTGACTCAAAAACAAGAAACGAAAAAAGAACGACATTTTTTGTATGGATAACTGACTCAAGAAAGATAAAATAAAAATAAAGAGAAGAAAGAAAAGACAATGAATGTCCCCTTTTGAAACAAAGAAACAAAAAATTCATTTAAAAATGACAGTCAACACTAATGATTATGCCATGCATTTTGGATTAAGCGGCTTGATCTGTTCATACAAACTTTCTACCCATTGTTGTTGAGTTAATGGCCTTGAAACTGAGTTGCTTCAATTGCATTGAAGACCCCATTTGGCTAGTGGCGCCTTGAAGGATTTTTGCCAACAAGCTTCTCTCATTTTCTTTTCCTCAGCTCACCATTGCCTTATGGTGTTTGTAAGAGTTTTCCACTAATGATACTCTCTTATCTTTGTTTCCCTTATCTCACAGTCGTCTTACGGTGCTCGTGAGAGTTTTCATCGATAATACTCTCTTATTTTTATCTCTCTCAACTTACCATCGTCTTACAGTGCCCGTGAATGTTTTCACCAATAAGACTCTCTCATTTTTATTTCTCTCCTGATTTCTTATGTTGAGGAAGACAAGTAGTTCCCAAATGCATTATCATATCCCTTGCATGCTTAGCCTTAACATCCTCAAAGATTGATCTGAAGGTCTTTCTTTGGTTGTAACTTGGATTTTGGATAGGGTTAGAAAGAAAGGATGGCATGGGGCCCAAACGACACTTGAAGTGGGGTAGGACTTACAACTTTTGGAATCGACTCAAACAATGAGGATTAACTCATGCCCCAGTTTCTTTTGACTGGGCAATTCTAAACTTTTTATTTGATTGGACCGAGTCCCGGGTAGGGCAGCCTACGTATCTCACCCCCGAAAGAGGAGAATCAGGTTATGCGTAGTTCTGACAACTTTTTCTTTTGCTTGATTCTTTTTTTTTCTTTTCTCTTTTATTGACTTTTTTTTTCTTTGAAATTTTCTGACTCTATTTGTCTCGACACTCTTCTTTTTTACTTTCTTTTTGGACATTTTTTTTTACTCTACTATTTTGCTCGATACTTTTCTTTTGAGCTTTACTGAATCTATCTTGATTCCAAAAGAGGGGTATGAAAGAAAATAACACTAAGACTCAAATAGGGGTAAACAAAGGATGACACAATATCTGGATAGCAGAATGAAATGCCTTCGTCATATAAATCCTAGAAAAATGCAAGTACATATCATGCAATATGAAATGAAAATGAAGATCATTTGTGACACTTTAACAACACTAACTTCAACTGAGCATGTGTGCCAATTCTTCTTCTAAACTTGTCAAACATACAAACTCCACCTTTGTTGTATATACATCACATTGAATGACTCATGCTTTTGTGGAGTTGATTTTCTTTCTGTTCCTCTTGATAGGATCACACAGACACTATTTGACCTAATTAAGACATGTATTTCAATTGATGACCAAGTTATCCTTGTTATTCTCAAAATAAAAGTCTCAAGTTTCAAAGAAGGCTTCAATTTGATCACCAAATGCCTCAGCACTCTATCTATTTTCTCAGATGCTCTCTTTTCCTAATTTTAACTCTCTAATTCAATGCTTCATGATTAAGTTGGATTTTAAGATCTGACTGAAAATTTCGCAGGCATGTCATATCACTAGAATCAACATAAAATGCACTTTATAAAGAAAACAAACAAACAACACATATTTAAAACACAAAGGGAAAGGGAAAATTTATTTAGTTGAAATAAAAGATAGAAGGGTTTGAACATAGACGACAAAGGAACAAAAGAAGATAGATCCCGAACTACAACCCTGAAATAATTCGGAAAATAGAAAAGAAGACAAAACAAACTACCAAACCTCTTCCTAGTAGGGAGAGGGGTGAATTCTCAATTGCTCAGCCTGACAACTTAGCCACTGGTTTGCATATCAGCATGACTAGAGCTTCCCTTACTGTCAATGTTCTGCACCATAATTGATCCATCTTGAATCATCTTTTCAATTTCTCTTTTCAAATCTCGACAATCATCAATACTATGACCCTGAGCATCAGATTGATACACACATCGTGCGTTAGGATCAAAATTTCTTGAACGCCGATTAAGGGTGTGCCTAGGAGAGGAGTGATCATGCCCTTCTATACCAATCTATGAAATAAACTGGCATATGACTCTCCAATTTCTGTGAAGCTATCTCTCCACTTCTGCCTCATTTCATTGTTTGGCTTGGATAGCAAATCTGGCCTAGAAGGGCTTTGGTATGTTTGTGGATTTAGAGGATGACTCTGGGGCGTTGGGGTACACCATTGTGGGTAATATGAGGGTCGAACATGTGGTTGTCTATTATACACTGGATATGGATGTGGAGGAATAGGGTATAATGGATTTTGGGAGCGATTATGTGAAGCTTGGGCACAAACTTGGGTTTGAGCCTGAGAGTGACGATGATGAGGTCTTCTTGACCTTTCCTGTAGTCCAACTACAATAGAAAATGCATCTTCCTCATTCTTTTTCTCCCCAACACTTCCTGAACCCTTTTGAATTGCTTGAGTAGTCACTTTCAATGTTGCAAAACTCATAATGCGACCAGTCTTAATTCCCTCTTCTATCATCTCCCCCATTTTAAGGACCTCAATGAACGGCTTGCCTAATGCAGGTAATAAGTGTTGATAATATGTTTCGTCCCGCGCTTGAATAAATACCTCCACTATCTTACTTTCTTTCATTGGCAGTTTCACCCTAGCAGCTTGTTCACGCCATCTGATCACATACTCCCTGAAACTCTCAGTATTCTTCTTTTTTATACTAGTTAGGGATTTTTCGTCAGGGATCAACTCCACATTGTATTGAAATTATTGCACAAATTCATTAGCTAGGTCATCCCAACTAATCCACTTATCAATGTCTTGGTCAACAAACCATTCCGAAGATAGGCCTTAAAGACTCTCCCCGAAATAAGCCATGAGTAGTTCTTCCTTCCCTCTAGCGCCTCTTAATTGGTTATAATAACACCTCAAATGTGCCACTGGGTCCCCATGTCCGTCATATTTCTCAAACTTTGACATTTTAAATCCAGGAGGAAGGTTGATACCTGGAAACATGCATAAGTCCTTATATGAGACACTTTTGTAACCCCCAAGCCCTTGCAAGTTCTTCATATCCAGTTCCAAACTTCTCAATTTTCTGGTTATTTCCTCTTGTTCTTATGTCATAACAGGCTTCTTAGTGGTAGGAGGAAATTCAGGCGGGTGAGTGTCACCGTAAAGACCAGTCAACTTGAATGTAGGCTCAGAAGTGTAACGATGATCACCAATAATATTCAATGCAGGCTCTCTTGTAGAGTAGGGAGGCACAAATTGTGGATGAACATCAAAAGTAGGAGCTTCGGGTGGTGGTGGCGCTGCAAAAACATGAACAACAGGTGAAGTCGAGTATGTGGTAGTCTTGGATTGGGGAGTGAGGAAATGAACATTGGAAGTGGTTGGATATTGTTGCCCCGGAGTCGATCCTGGTGCATGTTGTGCCATATCAACAAAAATGGGAAATTGTGCATGTGACACGGGAGGCAAGCTAGAAAGATATTCCAGATTATCAGTGAGAACTGGAGGAGGCGGCAACCCATTAGCCCAAGCTCGTTGCATTTATATCATTTGCTGTCTTAATTTTTGAATCTCTTCATTAGATCCTAAATTCTCATTTCCCGAACTCCTTATCTGATTAGTGACAACAAACTCAGTATCCTTGTTGGCCATAACCTTCTCTGTGACTTGGTGCAATATGGGGGACCAACCAAAATGCCACAAACCAACCACCTCGAACTAACTGAACAAGAGATAGCAAATGCGTTAGAGTTCAACACTTTCTCAAAATCTCTTTTTCTTTTCTTTTGAAAAGGTCACCAAACCCAAGAAGGGCGCCTACGTATCTCAACCCCGAGAGAGGAGAATCAGGTGTGCGTAGTTCGTGAAGTCTTGCCAAAATGGCCAAATAAACTCTTCTTTTTTTTTGAAATTTTAAGAAGAAAAGAAAAATGACATTGTCAAAAGAATAGACAATTTTTTTTTTGAAATTTTCAGCTTTAATAACCTATACAAAATGAAACCTATGATTACCGAAGAAACTCTTTTTTGGGTTTTCAATTATGCATTTCATACGAAAATGAAACTTGAACCTATTAAAGGAAAAATATTTTTGTAGTTTTCTTTTATTGATGCATATGACACCTACTCTATATGAAGAGTGAAGAAAAATATTTATTTATTTATTTTTGAAATAAGATCCCCGAACCAACAATAGGTTGCCAACGTATCTCACATCCCAAAAGAGGAGAATCAGGGGTGTGTAGTTCGTCCAGGTTGGACAATTAAGGATTAAAACAAAGTAAGACTTGACTTGAGAGACGCGATTACAGACGGACGATGGAAATAATTTTTTTTGTGGGTTTTCAATTAGACACATCATACAAAACTGACACCAACAACTATGAAAGAAAAATCTTTTTGAAATTTTCATTATATAAAATGTACAAAACTTCTACTTTTTTTTTTTGAATTTTTCTTTTATAAAAACTCCTATGAATGAAAAATCTTTTTAGAATTTTTGAATTGTGAAAGCATGGTAAAGGAAACTCTTTTTGATGTTTTTGAGAAAATGAGTGCGAAAGGTAAAAAAAAAATCGTTTTGAATTTTGAGATTGTGAAAGAAAAATCAAAAGCCATAAAGAACTCTAAAAACTTACGAAACTCTTTTTTTTCTTTTCGACTCACTTTTTTTCTATTTTTTTTCAACATTTCTTGCCTACGCACTTTACTTCTAACACATGTTTTCCCCAAATCAGTTCGTCAAATGGCCACGTTATCCTCAAAGATGCAACATTTAGCACGTAGGGATGCTTTAGAGGTGAGTCTCCTACAAAGGGTCACATGGGTCCCGCTAGGTCTCAATATGATGCAAATAAACATGACCTAAAGGCTGACCTACGCTGGGGTTCACTAACAAGGCTGTTTGGGGGAGCGTATGGTCGATAGTGGCTGCTTTAGCTTTCCACCTACTCCATACCAACCGACGGCTCCCCCCTAAGATAAGGGTGACTCAACTAGAGGTCGTGTACACAGCGTGTACTACAAGCTTGTTTCAGAAAGAATGACTCGGGTTATGCACATGAAGCCAGATATAAAACGGTAACACATAAGATCAAAACAATAAACAAAGAACACGTAAGCACTCAACAATGATAAACAATAACACAAACAAAATGTCTATACACCTATAGTGCCAAACTAAGCCGATACAACTCCAAAATAAGCTCAAATTCTAAAAAAAAAGTCCCCAGCAGAGTCGCCAGAGCTATAACACCCCTTATTCAACTCCCAAAAATATTGATTTAAGTTTGAAAGGATTTTTATTCTTAAGTGACAAAAGAAAGATTGTTTCGAAAAGGATTCATTATATTAAAAAACTCAAGAGTCGCCACTTGGCATAAATCGGGTGTGCCAAGTCACCCATGGATATCCTTTTTTAAAATGATTTTGGATCTATAGAATTGATCCACGAACAGAGGTTCCGGCTAAGGAATTCTGTTGACCGAGGGGAAGGTGTTAGGCACCCCTCGATCCTGTGGTTAGACCACGGTTGCTTGGTAGAGCGTATCGGCTAATTTTGGCACTAAGAATGTATAAACCACATAAAACATATAAAAAAGCATCCAAACACACGAAACAAAATAAATCCACAGTATAATGTTTAGTCCAATTATTACAAACCGAGATAGAAAAATATGAAAATGAAAACCTACTTTATTCTAGACTAATCCTAAACTACGCTCCAATGCTTTACCCGATGCCTCGGGCCTTGATCGCGAACATCCTCCGGGTACAAAGTGCTTTGGCCATTCCCCGGCAAATGAACACAACTACCTCGGGGAATTCCCCGGTCAAATGATACATTTAATCCAAAAACCATAAAACCAACCATTCAACACACATTTCAACATTCAAACAATTCAAAAGTTCTAAATTTGCCTACCCATTTCAACGTATCATAATTCTACTGCGTTCAATAGTATTCATGCTTATTCCATATTAAACAAAACAACAATAAACCACAATTGATCTATATTCACCCATTTTTACCAATTTCTCAATTCCACCCCAAGTTCCCTTTTAACACTAAATTCCCACAATTCACAATCACTATAAACTCAATATTCATCATTCACATCACACATAATTTGTAACCAATAGAATCAACTACTAATCAACACAAACAATTATTTCATCACCACCGAAGATCAAAACCACACACTAATATTCAATTCGAAACACAAAATATCATAAACATTGAAATAAAATAGAGAATGAATAGAGTTGAACCTCAATTGAAGTTTTTGATACATCAGAGATAGAACCGCAGCTGGAAAACCTCGCATCATACCTCAATAATGGAGCCTCGATTTAACCCCTCTTTTCAATTTTATCAATCCGAGCCAAAATCGCCAAGAAACGAAAAACCCGAAACAGAATATGTATTGAGACTGATCTGTCTCGTCCATTTCCGGTGGGTCCCCGGTGACTGCCAAAACAATAACAACGATGATAATGGGGCAATTGGTTACCGGCTTAAACGTATTTAAGAGTTTTTTTTTGGTTGTTGGTCGCTGATTTCGAGCCGGTGGGACTGAGTCAGGCAAGATGTGGAGGATTTCAGCGGGTAAATCGAAGAAAAAATTGAAAAACAGTCGGCTTTGTTCGCTCCTTTCCGACCAACGTTTTTCTCTATATTTCTCACTCTCGACCTCTCTCTTCTTCTTCTCTCTCTCATGCTCAAATCTCTTTCGATCTCTTCTTCTCGATTTCCATTCTCTCCTATTCCTCCCTCATTTCTTCGTTACCAGTGGGTGTGTGCGTGAATCTGTGTAGAGGAGGATGGTGGTCAGTGTGTGCATGATGTGTTCTCTTCGGTGAGGATCCGTGAGTGTGTGTGGTTTGTGCGTAAGAAGAAGAAAAAATGGACAATGTTGTTCTCCTGTGTTCTTATGTGGATAATCTTTTTCTGTGGGTATGTACATGTTTTTTCAGAAGAAGCAGAATCCCCATTCTTCTTATGGATGATGATGATATATGGTGAGTATATACTAGTGGGACCCGTGAGTGTATGTTTATATGCTCCCTTTTTCTCTTCTTCTTTATGAATTGGCAGTATATGTATATATTGTAAAAGGAAAATTTAGTGGGCCCCCTCCCTATTTTGTAATTATTCATTCTGTTGTGGGTAAGGCAAAGAAATATGTGATGTGGTGGGGTGGGGTCACATGGGTGTAGGGTAGGGGTAGGGTGTGGGATAAGGTGTCCGCCTTTAATTGGAGAGGTTGTTAGGGTGAGATAAAATTGGTTAGAGGGATTGTTATTTTTTATTTTTGTGGAGGAATAATTACACGGTTAAGGGTACACGGTAGAATAACATAAATAGGCGAAAATAATCTTCCGGAGGGACAAAATTACGTGTCTACAAGAACAATTATTTTTCTTCCAAAAGGTTTATCTAAACTGGATGTGTTTTTAAACCTGAGAATATCTCTGAGAGTCTAATCAAGAGCTTCAAAAGAGTATCTATGCATCATTGGCGCCTCATCCCAAATAATCAACTTTGTCTTGACAATCAAATTTTTCAGAGGACTACCTTGCTTTATATTGCATGTTGCATCTTCAGTTGGATTGAGAGGAATTGCAAATCTCGAATGAGCTGTTCGACCTCCCGGTAACAAAAGAGATGCAATTCCACTTGATGCAACAGTTAACACAATATCTCCTCTAGATCTTATACAAGAAGGAAAAGTCTTCCAGATGAAAGTCTTGCCAATTCCTCCATGACCATATAAAAAGAATAATCCACCTTTGTCTTCATCCACTACTGCCATTATTTTTTCATACACCGACTTTTGTTCAGATGTCAAATTAATTACTTACTGTTGGTGTTCAACCAACAAAGAGCGCCTGTTGTAACTCAATTAATCAAGAATTAATCTATTGCTATTGTCCACTTGTTGCTCATTGTAAACAGGTCTTGGCATAGTCGAAAAATCATGAAAACTTTTTCCGCAACCTTTCAAATTTTTTCCAACCTTTGCAAACAATGATTTCTCAATTCATCATCTGTCATCTCTACCTCTGAAATAACAAAAACATCACAATGGTAGTAACATTAAATATAATATCAACCTACACGCAAAATGTTAGTTATCATTAACTATAAATTTGTACTTGGATTAGACAACACTACTCTTTCTTCTTGAAGGATATCTTCTGATAATAATTTCCATGTTAATTGCCAAACATATTCTGGCCGTGACATCGAATTAGACAATAACAACATTGCAAATAGTTGTCTAAGATACGATGGCATTCCCCAGTCACTTGCTTCCTTCATGGCATCAATATACTCTTTGTCATCATCTAATAATCCGAGTGCATAACATGCATCTCTGAAAGTGGTGTGGTCATGATTGTTGATCTTTTTGAGATCCTCATAGCTTGTTGCACCTTTAATGACATTCAACAGTAATCTGAGATAATATAACTCGCCACTTCCAGGCGGAACAAAAAAAATCCTCCTGATAAAAAATGCAGAAGTTTCTCTTTTCTTCCATTTTTTTACATCCTGTTTCCATACAAACTTAAGCGGAAATTCTGCATAAGTTAATTCTCTAGCTTCAGGAAATCTTTTATTTGCCTCAAACCAATTTAAGAACATTGAATCCCTTACACTTGGCCTATTCACAACATCATCAATTGGATCATCATCAGAGAATATAACATTTTGTTCATCTCTGAGATGAAATGCTAGTCTTTCTACCGGAGGTTGCCTATAGTGAATTGGAAATCCAAGTATTCTCCAAGCAGCTTCACAGGATGATATGTATCGACAATCATAATACATGTTGATTTCATCAATATTTGATGAATCTTCGTCATTCGCACTTTGAGAAAAAGCATCAGTGACACGATCATTTCCCTTATTAACATACTTAAATAAGTACTTAATAGATTTGGATTGATTGCACCATTCCACATTTATATGAGCACCATACTTCAATAATAAGAATTGATTATGCGGCACCACATACCTGTTCCAACTCAATAAGTTTTATAAATAAATTATAATCTTTGTTTGAGAAGATATTGTATCTTCAATTGTAATTCAGAAAAATTAATGGAATAGACATTATATAAGAACTCCACATAAATACTATCAATCGATTAAGCAGTACCCCGTACCTATTATCCAGGTCAATACCATCTTTCTTGATAGTTCTACCATCTTCCCTTCTTCTGTAAATAGGATAACCATCTTCATCAATTGTGGTTGACTGAACAGTTTTCTTTGGAAAGTGCTTTGTACATCTACCATTCTGCATGCAAAGAGAGTAATTCCTAGCAGAACCACACGGTCCATGCATCATGAATAACTGCACCGCTTGATAATATTGAGGATCGGCCAATTCATTTGGTATTTTCGCTGAAATAATTCTATCAATATCTGCAGTAGTGGGATATTTATTTTACTCATGAAGAAAAAACACAATGTGAGCATGAGGCAATCCTCGTTTTTGAAATTCAACTATATAAATCACTGCATCAAATAAAGTTATTGGATGAATAAATAGTTAAAATTCACATATATAAATATATTAATATATTTATATATATATATATATATATATGTATGTATATATATATATGTATGTGTGTGTGTGTATGTATAAAAAATTATAAGTGATGAATCGAATATACCTGCTTTTACTCTTCCAAAAATTTGTTTGTCTTTCAAGTCCTTTATTAAGCCATCCAATTTTATTTTGAAAACCCTGGATAAAATATCTGGATGATCCTCAGGTTTTAGACCTTTACTCTCTACAAATCTACAGATCTCTGACCATTTTGAATTGCAAGTAAACGTGATGAAAAGATCAGGGTAGCCAGCCCATTTGCATATTGCCATAACATCTTGATAATTCTGAAGCATGTATCATGCACCTCCTGTGAAGCTTGATCCCAGAATTATCCTTTTTCCTTGAGAAGATGGATCAATTTCTCTTCACAAAAGTGCATCTTCCAACCCTTTATACATATGAGCTCTCAACAGTTTTTGATTAAATCGGATATAGTTTAATCGAAAAGATTCGATCATGTATATCCATCAACCAAGAACTGTTGAAACAATCTTCTTGAAGACAGAATTGCAGGAAATTCATCCTTCCTATCTTGAATCTTGTAAGCAAAATATTCTCGGCAGCTAACATATCGCCTTTCTCGGGGTGTTTTATCATTAGTAGTAGAAATAGGAATGTCCTCTCTGTATCCATCTTCACCGTAGAGAAAAAGCAAAGGATACTGTAAGCTTAAATATGCAACATTTAATTCATTAATACTTTGTAACTGTCCAGAATGACTTTCGATAATAATATCTCTGTCACTTCTAGATGGCTCAAAATCTCCTACTACTAAAGCAGCTACCTCTGAAACTGTTGGCAAGTTGTATCTTCTTCCATCGTGCCTCTTTTGCCTATTAATCTGAGTCTAACTTTGGAGCTTCTATCTTCTTGAAATCTGTCTCTTATCATTCTGAATGTTTTAGCTAAAACATTGTGGCTATCAAGCATTTTCTTTCGATCACTAACAATCGCAACATGAAGTTTGTTTATATCTTGACCACGACTGCAAAGAATTATAAAATGTAAATTATCAATATTGCCTTTTCATGTAAAATATTATCCATGTATTTTTACTCACAAATGGTAAAAACACTAACCTTACAGCATGAATTCTATTCTGCACTTTATTATCCGTATCGTAAATATATAATTGAGCAAACTATGGGATGGATCCCTCAAGAGGTAACAAACTTCCAATTCTATGATAGTTTTGTCCCGATAATCTGAATGTTCTTGGCCCCCGACTTTGATTGACAGATGAATCAACCTTTTCGCCCATTGAAGTAAATGAGAACATAGAATTATAACTTCTAATATTCTCTCGAAAGTGATTTCTTTTAGAATCTGCATAAAATAAGAAATGGATAATAAAGAATTATATATGAAATGTGAATATGCTTCGATGGTCAGATCAAAGTAAATGTTTTCTAACCAGATCTAAGCAACAATTGGCTTAGAATTTGAGGAGGATTGATTGTCTTTGGCAACTTTATTTTTCCATGATTACAACATAAAGAAAACTTTGATCTTTTAGACTTCTTTGTCTGTTTGATTCTTTCTTCGTACCAAAAATATGCGCCACAATGATCACACTCATTGGTAGCATCTCCGATATCCCAGTACTCTATTAATCATAGAAAAGATATAGAGTTAAAGCCATATAAACTCACTACTTTTATGATTTCTTATTAGTTACTCACATATATATAAAAGTTAAATAGTGCATACCTTCATTACAAAAATTCCCACAATTGACGTTATCCTCTAAATAAATAATAGTAAATGAATTTAGTGACATTGAAGATACTATTTTAAATATCAATACCAATTGAAAATAATTGATAACCAACTTGGTTACGTAATACATACCTTCACAATCATCTTCATCTTCTTGACCTTCATCGCAAGGAGCACAATTTAAATCAGGCAGTTGATCTTGACTTTGTGTACCTATAATGAATTAATTTTAGCGTAAAAAGAGTGAATAATAACTCCAAATAGTAGGCTTGGTAGAATTTAAGTATTTTTTTTAATACTTAAATTTAGTAATGATTTCTTATTAAGAAACTTTGAGCAATTCACGAAGAGCAATTCACGAAAATAACTTGGATTATATTGTGGTGTAGAATTATTATATCTCAAAATTCACATTGCATAGTAAAAAATACTTGAATTAGTATTTTCAGTCAGCAAAATTCCTTTACCTTTCCTCTGGCTTGTATTTGGGGAAAAACAACTTTCAGAATCTGCCATTAATAAAAGATAAAAGATTTTTTTAATGGCGTGTGATAGAAAATGATAAAATATCTATTGACGTTTTTATAATCTATTTGGTGAAAATGTGAGGAGATTCAAATTTTATTATCACCAGCTGGAGCACAATTCAAATCAGGCAGTATATCTTGTGTAGAATATGTGTCCGTCTTCTGCTTTGTGGAAAAATAACTTTCAAAAGCTGTCATTGACGAAATTAAAATTTTCAAATTAAATAAAACTTCTTACAAATAAATCTAAATAGTAATTTGATAAAAATTTAAAATTTTTCATCAAAGAAAGACCAACCATTGTTCAAATCACGTAGCGGAAGAGACTTTGAGTAATGTGCCGGAGGTTGTGATGAAGAAACCTTTCCAAGTCTCATCATAGGTACACTAATTGGCGGTGTTTTTTTTTTTATATGATGGAGTTGGTGCTACACCTTTTCCGTTCTTTTATCTCCATCAGGTATATGCATTCCAAAGAATCTAATTCCATTACTTATTTCGGAGTTATTTAGTTTTCTCAATTCATTGACATCATCGCTTAGAAAACACCTCATATTTGTCAATTGGGATACTGTTCCTGGACTTGTTAAATTAAGGTAAATTTATTATATGCGTAGAATGATATTAAAAAAATATATAAAAATATTAGATATATTAAAACTAACCATTTGAAATATCACATAGAGGCAGAGAAAGTCTTTCCTGTTGTTCGATTATATTTACTCTGTCATATGTGGGGTCAATATTCTCTGTAGATAAAACGATATTGTTACAAAAATAAGATAAACAAAGAAGGAACAAACTTGAAAATTTCTATTAATACGATTCTAATCACTGAATATATATATATATATATATATACCTATTTCACCCGATGAGTATTTAGCCCGTTTTTTATTTCGTAGTATTCTTCTATTTAGTCTCGCTAATTGTGTTGCCTGATTTTCCATTTGTATGTTCTTTGAAATATGAATTTTATATGAGCATTTGGGAAAGTTAGCTTGTTGAGAGAAGAGAGAGAAAAGAGCCAAGAGAAAATTGAAACAGTCGCTCTTTTTTTGTTTTTTTTTGCTATACATATACAATAAATTATCATTTAGTTTTATTTAGGAATAATTTTTCAGTTTTAATATTATTTCTGTATTTTTTATTGATAATGCCCATCTTCAATCAAGATATTTATACAAGAGAACAACCTGAAGTTTATTACCTTTGTACTCTCTTTTAGTTTCAAATCATTTACTCTAATTTGCAATGTTGAAATAAAAAAATTTCTTATTTCAACGATGCTGAAATAAACATATCACATCCCGATTCACTTAAATGTTGATAAATTTTTTTTATGATAGATTTTTTTTTATATTATTTATTGCATGTTTCATTTAATTTATACTATATTTATATATTTTATTTGTTATATTTTCAACAACTACACAACAACAACAACAAACCCAGTGTATTCCCACATAGTGAGGTCTGGAGAGGGTAAGATGTACACAGTCAACATAAAGGAGTTTCAAAGATCTTTTACAAGGTTTGGATGCAAAAACTATCAGTGTATTCATACACTTGTTTATATAACTTCTTATGGTTTGGAAGACAGTGCATCCTTGTATATATTTGTTTCACCAAATATAATGTCACAACTTTCATTTCACTATTTATCTTCGCAATCATTGAGAACTAAACATTAAAGTGTTCAATTTTAGCACGGGGAGAACGATCTGTAAAACGTCGTTAATGGTGAAGTCACTACCATGGACCATGACCTCACTGGTTAGCTTATTTTCTATGGTGATGGTCAGATTGCCTGCTTTGTCCCTATTATTCTTCATTACAGTTTATAGTCCTCTCTGTACTCCAACACTTACTATTTTCAGCTTCATTATTTCCAGGGATGTATTTACACAGTTAGCATGGACTCCCATACAGGCGCATTGTCTCAAACTCATCGGAATAAAGTAGCAGCAAGCATAGGTTTGTTGTTACAATTGTTGAGTACAGGACATTTTCTCTGCTGACACGAGGTCCTGCCTTGCTGGCTTTATCTCGTGATGAAAGTTTATATTTTTTCAAGTCAAACTGAAACATCTGCCTCTTATGTAGGTTTCTCTTACTTCTGATTTTTCTTTTCTAGTCAAATTAAAAGTATTATGGGCTCTAGAGATGAAAGGTTATTTGACACTTCGGTGCTCACTGAAGCTGGCGCTGCACGGCTACATAGCGTCCGTGCTTCTTTTTGTCCTTTACTTTCCCTTGAAAAGGTTCTAATACATAGTTATGTACTGGATTTGTTATGAATTAAATAATGTAATTTGATACTCGAGTTTACTCGCTGTGTTTTCCTGCCCTACTGGATCCATGAGCACCTAGATTATCAGTTTTCCTTTTCTTACTTTTAATTTGCTATTTTTCTTTGTTGACTGGTGTTCTGCTATTACCGAAGAAGCCTCTTAATCTTAGTTGTGTTACGTGGCTTGCTCTTGCATTATTGTGCTTAATTGATTTAAGAATGATTTTCGGACTGACAGTGATTTATGACGTAACAGTTTAAGCGGAGCTTTGCCGTCATCAGTAGGAAATTTATTCTCCCTGGTGAGTCTGTGAGTAATTCTACATGCTGAACTGGTTTGTAATTTATGACCGATAGAAAAGCAGCTAATTTCTTGATCTCCTGGCATTTGCAGAATAACCAACTTTCTGGAATTTTTGATGTTTTACAAAATCTCCCCCTTGCAGATTTGTACTCTTCCTCACTATAATTAACTCAGAATATTAATTGTGCATCCTTAAAATGATATCATATGGTACTAATATTTCCCCCCCATATCTCAGAAGCTGTTTTCTATTCCCAATTTCAAGTAAGTGCATTACACTTTCTGCTTATAATATTACTTTTCATCTTCCAGCTTGTAAGCTACAGTATGTTCTTGACCTCCTTTTACATTGTTGTGCTTCTTCGTCTGACACAGTATTCTAGCACATGTTCAGAAATTATGGAGACAGATTCCTTGTTGAAGTTCAATTACTACATGTCGAACTACTCTTTACTTTTTGCTAATACTTTATTGTTTATTTCTCAAACCTGAGTGACAACCTTGATAAGTTTGTTATTCATGGACAATTAAGTCAGATAAGAGATAAGAGCTGACTGGCTACAATCTTAACATGAACACCTTAATTATACTCAACACGTCTATTCCCGATCCACATCAGACCATACTAAGCACATGTATCCCATTTCATGAATTTTTCTTTTATTCATGATTAGCTATTAGATTTAACTTGCTGGTAAACTGTAATAATTTTGAACATTGACAGAAAATAGTACGTGTTATATGCTTCTAACTTAAATTCTCTTAGCAAATGCACAATAGAATTAAAAATTTGCCAGAGATGTGACATCTTAAATAGTATATCTAAGTTGCAAAACTAGATTATGCTTTTAACGGTTATGACACTGACTTGGATTAGAGTGGCATAGATACCCACTTGAGACCTAAACATAAGAATAATTTCAAATTGCATGAGGTAAAGTAGCCAAAATTTGACATCATAAGCACCACCTGCATATGAAAATGTATAATACTATAACACTATGCTGCCCAGATTTTTAGCAGTTGGATCATTGACTGCATTTTGGTTGTATTTAGGTTCATACGATTGCAGCCTAAAACACACTTGAATTTCATATCATATTGATCCATAATAAAAGAAGATCAGAGAATCTTAAAATTACTAATTAAAATATTTCGTCCATAATAAATATCAATACTGAAAATAGAAAAGGTGACATCCCACTGAATGTATCTTGTTGAAGTATCCTAAATGATCTGACTCATGTTATTTTCTCCTTTTTTATGACTTTTTTTTTCTCTTACTGCTGGAGAGTTGTACACTGGGATCTTCATCAACATCTACCATGGACAATTCATTCTCGAATTTACTTCTCTTTGCGGGGGTAGTTAAAGCAGAGTTCACTTCATTCTCAACGACAGAGTCCTGAAATTTTAGTAACAAAAATGATCAAAATCAGGTATCTTTATGAACTTTGACAAATGATATATATAAGTGTGTTGAAATCACCGTTAAATCAATGTCTCTAGGTCCGAGTTGTTCATGATTAAACTCTGAATACTGTGAAAGAAAAATAATAATATTAACAACAATCTATATTCTAAGTTAAATCTATTTTAATATAAACCAACAAATTCAATGTGTTTGAAAGTAATGTAACATACGGTGCATGTTTCTTCACTCGGAGCGAGACGATATTGCTTGATGAGATCCTTATCATCACTAAATTTAGCTGTGTACACTTCATTGTGTTGGCCTATGTTTTCTTTCTTGATAGCCACTTTAAACATGACCTCTCTATCCAAGATGTTATCCAACTCCAATGGATATGAAGAAACACATCCATTCTAAAATAAATAGTGGTATTAGAATAGGTAAAATAAATAGATTCATATATGATTTTATTATTTCTTACCTCAAGTGATCCTTTCACCAATTCAGTGGTTGTCCTTCCTATGAGTTTCATCGCATATTGGTCCCAAAGCAACAAAGTAATAAAGCCAGTCTCTGCAACATCTGTTACTTACAAGAATAATTTATACCTGCAAGGCATTTGAGATTTTTTTTAATTTTTTGTGATTATAATTTAGTTTAATCATGATTTTTATAAAACCTGTGAATCGCAAAACTCTCAAGGCTTTCACACGTTTTTCAGTAAAATTTACTGCCAAGTTCATCAACCTTCCTACTACAATTCTTGCAGCTAAGGTATGACCAATTTTTGTCAAGATCTATATGTATTATGGTTGCAGCAACATAGAAGCTCCCTTCCTATATTTATTAAAGTAGCATAGTTAAAAAAAGTATTCACTCTTCACGCTATAATTTAATGTGGAAATAAATATAATAGTGTTACTCACGTCCATGCATTCAATTAACTGCTTTATTGTTTTAACTTCAACCGCTCCAGAAGCTAACTCATCCGAAATAGAATAGCTTTGTTGAGAGGATAATTGTCTAATCCTCTCAGATTTATCTCCACGCACATCTTTCATTCTACATGTATTGACGTTTGTTAAAATATCTATCATCACAAATTCTCTAGGTTATTAAAAAGATTAGACATGGAGGATATAAGAATACATATAAACCTGGAAATAAAATCAGCAACTTCAGGTAGCTCAGGATTAATCCATAACTTTGAAGCAGTCCAAAAATTACGTACAGAGAATTTTCCTACACTTATGTATATATAGGTAATCAAAATCAGATTGATATAGACTTTGAATAAAATTTTCAAATGTACATGTTAGTTGAGAACCTTTAAATTTGTGAGCCTTTATGAGTTGCATAACCACAATAACAGACTTATCAGTAGATTCGTCCAAGTGTGGACGAATTTGTTCAGCGAATTCCGTCCAGAATGTAGCTTCAATCGTGTTGTTCCTTCAAAAAAAAAAAGCCACAATTTAATTAAATAAAAAAGGGGAAAAATTGAAATATATGAGTGATTACAATCATTTATGTAGTCTTACTCATTATCTTGGAGTTCCACATTCATAAAAGAGCTGGACTTATCACCTTGTTTGTATTCTTGAACAGGTCCCATAAGCAACGATTTCTCCCACAATATCTATCAAAATTGAAGAAAAAAAATACTTAGTATGACACATTTGGTGAAACATTTAGATTAAAGAATTTGTTTAAAGGATAATTACCGAAAAGCTTATTCTCGTCAATATCAACTTGATTTATCAAAAGCTCAAATGGACGAAATTTAAATAAAGTTTGATCAAAGCATGGATCAACTATTTTTTGTATGTTTGTTCTATGAGTGAACATCAACTTCATTTTGTGATCATTTGTTTGGACTTTTGACTTGTTCGGTACTACTATGAAATTTTTCATAGAATATAACTCCAGCTCTTTTATTTCTGGTCTGAACTTAGAAATAACGGAAGCTCCAACAGATGCTTGAATACGATCCCCCTATAAACAAATAATCCAAAATTGAGATTATAGTAGCAGTAGTGAAATGAAAATAGTGCAGTTTATTTATTTTGGATTGAATTTAATTTTCGTGGTATGTGAAGGTAGGATTAAATGGCTAAACTCTATGCACGTAATACTGAGACAATTATCTATGGCATACTGATTCAATTATCTATGGCGTATATGGCTGATTCAGCCATTTTTAATTAAACTTTAATTAGAACTCCCTAAATGTTAGTAATATATAATGATGTGAATTATAAATAGTGTAATTGTGAAATTTTTACTCTGTAGTTATACTGTATCTTTTTTCTCCTGCGTATATACAATTGAACGTGAACATACGTAATCCATGACTTTTTTACTTTGTAAGTACGAAATAATGCTCGAAATTATTCAACAAAAAAGGCAGTAAAGTATGTATACCTTGTCATCCTATAATAGCATTTCTAATGATAATATCTTGTTGGGATTTTCATGTGTAGAATTCTGCCACAAACGTACTATACGAACCTTCAAATTCCATTGCATTTTAGTATTTGATATTTCACGTATTGAATCAATTTTTAGAGACATTTTTTGGGATAGATATTGGATAGTGGTTTTCTTTTTCGGTTCTAAATTTGAAATACATTGATTAGAGATTTTATAGTAATGCTGTATTTAAATTTCAATTATAGAGATGGAGATAATGATTAAGTTGTTGGGATAATTATATTTTTAAGTTCAAATTAAGTCATGTTAATCGGTAAGAGTTAAGATAAAAGTAAAACTCTAAAATTGTTAAGGTAGTTATAGTTCAAAATTTTTTAATTGTTATCTGGTTAAAATTCAACTTGTTTTCTAGTTATAATATCTTTTTAGTTGAGGTTTATCTAGGTTAAAAAATTGCTATCAGATTTATTGATTTATTGGCTCACGTTTCTTTTTTTTTTGAGTTACTATATTTATGTATTTTTTTTAAAGTTAATATATTGCTGAAAGTTGTTGCTTACTGACCCTTGTGTTTTTCTTTTTCAGGTTCTAAATTTGAAATACAATTTGAATTTAATGTTGTAGTTTGTTTTTGAATTGCAGAGATAATGATAAGCTGTTAGGATAACATTATTTTAAATTCAAATCAAGTAACTAATATTTAGAGTTTATCATTAAAAAAATTTAAGTTGATGATTATATTTAGATTTTATCATTAAAAAAATTTTAATTGAGGATTATATTTAGATTTTTTCATTAAAATTCCTTTTAGTTGAGGATTACTTTATTAACCCATGTTTTTAGATGAAAAATATCATTAAAATTTACTGCTTGCTTTACTACACGTTTTAGTTGATAAATATCAATAACTAATTTTGGTTGAGAAATATCATTAAAAGTAACTGCTTACAATTGGTTACAACACGTTTTTTAATAACCCACGTTTTTTGGTTGAAAAAGATCAATGACTAATATTTATAGTTTATCATTAAAATTTAATATTCTTCAATTAAAAATTGCTTATTACAACAATATTAAGTCTTGTCTTAAAATTTGCCACGTGGCTATATTAATAGTTTGACACGTGGCATCTTGTCTTGATATTGTTTTGCTTTTATATATATATAGATTGTGATATAAGTTGTCGCATTGAATGGCATAACCATTCTTATTGTTTTCTGGTTCCTATTTCAGACATGGCTGAACGGGGACAAACTCAAATCACTTCAAGTGGGAGTTCAGGATATCGAGCGAAGAAACAAAGTGAAAGAGCGCATCGTCAAAGGACATGTTTTTGAGGTCGTGAGATCATACGAATTGGTGTTTCCAGGGCGACACAAAATCTGTTACGAAATGAAAGAGCTATTCGAAGGGAAAGAGAGAAGAAACTAAAAGAGTTCAAGTCTTTTAAGATGTCCCCTAGTATTACAGTTGCTAGTTTAATACATTTGTTTGAATTAAAACGTGTAAAACTGAAAAATTATGTAGAAATCTCGAATTGAGAAGCATTAGCTTATTTAGCAAATTCTCTACGTGATCCTTGGGGCGAGATATTAATTAATGTTTACCACAAGATTTGACCTAGCGAGCCTTTTTGGGTGTATATAAGTCGTATCGAATATTTGTGGGATGACTTTTATCTTTAAATTGACTTGTAACTTGAAGTTTTTTATTAACTATATATAAATATTAAGTTGTTTCTCTCCTTCTATATGAATTTCATTCACTTATATGAGATTACAAAGACTTAATCGAAAGCTATCATCCTTATACACATTAAAAAATTAATTTCTAATTCTGGTCAACTGTTTAGTTCGTAGATGATGGCTGGGTTCTTAAGTGTCTTTCGATTTTACACTAAACATGAAACCTTTATGTGAAATAATTTTCTTAAATGTGTAATTTTCATGTATAATTGATAAAATACTTGCGTGATTATCTCTTAATAATAGACGTGGCATCAAAAAGCATAATTGCTGACTTGAACAAAGGATAAAAATTAAATGGAGACAACTACGATATTTGAAGTCGTAAAATATGGTATGTACTGGAAGAGCAAAATGCTCTTGAAGGTATTAACCATGTCTTATGTCAACCGGAAGAGGGTGATACTGCCCAACACAAAAGAGACCTTGAAGCTTATAAGGCTTGAAAAAAGGTTGATTCTATTGCACGTGGAATCATTATAAGTTTTGTGGTTGATGACCTCATACACGAGTGTGAGGAATTTTCTACTGCTAATGCTATCTGGGCACACTTGCGAGGAACATATAGGGGTACTTCAGTCACCCGCCTCAGACAAATGACTATCAAGTTTGACACTTACAAGAAACGTCATGTTCAAAACATCAAACAACACCTTAGGGTGATGTCCAATATGATAGCTCAGCTCAAAAGTGTTGGTCACGTTCTTATGCATTTGAGGATTATTAAAGAAAGAAACTCAGATTAGACATTAAGAGATGTCTAGATCTGTACGATGATGAATGATTCAAAAGACTGAGACACACACACCAATATAAGGTGAAAACATCATAGCATGTGTTTCATACCACGTGTGCTTAGCGATCAATGGGCTAATGAGGGAATGAATCCCTGCTTCTTCATTGTGTGAGACCCTCAAAGTTATTTTAACTTTTCATTTAAATACCCTTGGACCTTTGACTGTTTCTTGAAGTTTCGATCAGTGTTGCTACTTTAGCATGTTACAAATAGCCATGAGTAATTCGGTAATATTGTTCATGTCTAAGAAAACAATTGATTTGGAACAGATAGATTCGAGTATAAAGGGAAGACGATCAAAATGAATAATTTAACTTGTCTACACAAGCCGGCTATTACACTAACCATGTAGGTGTCGAGTGTAATTGTGTATATAAAGTTAATTATGAACTCGAGTTCACCTCTTTAAGAGGATGAGGGATCGGATAAGTAACTACTGAAGTAGTGAATGATGTCTGGGGCATTGTGAGTCTTAGAATCCTCATATTAGTAGAGAATTCTTTCCACATGTGATTAGATTCCTATATGTAGCTTGTAAAACCTTATAGGCAAAGCTCGTGATGCTCACAAGTCACACGAACTATTTGCCGTATGAATTGGTGACTTGTGTTGGGTTCGAAATCAAGAGGGCACATGTGGAAGCTTAAAATTTGCAAATCATGAGATGATAAATAAGACGATAAAAAAACCTGATACTAAAAAACTATATTATTGATATGATTTGGCCAAACGGCCTAAATATTAAAAATAAAATTGAAAAACCTAAAACCTATTGGGAGAAATCTCCCCTTAAACAGAGACACTTTAAAGACTACATTGTGGATGTTATTGTGTTATGGTATGAGAAAGGGGTCTTCTATTTATAGAGTTCCAAAACCTTTACTCTTAAAAAGAGGTTAGCCAAATATGGAAATGTTTTATATTTCTCTTTTAGGAAAAAATAAAAGTAATTATGATTACTTTTATTTTTCTTCCAAGAAAAAGTAAAAACTTAGTTTTGGTAAGAAAATTAGGGCAAAAACCCTAACAACTTGTTGATCATGTCGTACTGCTCCGGATCTTGTCCACCATGTGCGAAGTGGGAGATGTTGGATTATGGGTCATGGACCGCCCATGTGACCCGACCCGACCCGTTTTGTTTTAGATTATCTGAAAAGAGGGGGGGGGGGGACAATTACAAAGAAAAACTGTTCCACTTCCCCAATATAATTTTAAGTTTATGCTTCCTCTGAAAAAAAAAAAAAACAGTGACGAAAAATAGAGAAAACAAAGAAAAAGCAGTGAACAATTCTTAACATTAACAAAATACTTTATGCACCGAATAACAAAATAATATTTGTTTGATAGGCTTGAATATCGTGATTGATAAATATGTGGACAATGAAAGAAAAAGTAAAAGTGCAAACTGCAAAGATATATTGTACTAGTAGATTTTCTTAATGTGCAAGTAAAAGTGGAGGCATGGTCGAGCTAAACTCCATAAAGGTTAAATTGAATAAAATTATACTTGTGAAAATATATGACAAATAATCTCTCTCTCTCTATATGTGTATATAAATTAACAGATACCATATTTGGTCATTGTTAGAAATTACAAGTACTCGCTCTCAACTCGTTCATAATAATAGTGAAATGCGGCAAAAGAAAAGGAAGGAAAATTCATGAACCGATCTCATCATCTCCAACGCGTAGGAACTAAGTAGTGTACACTACATTTTTGATGTGATTTTATGAAAAAAGCTAAGTGGATAGTTAGGCCCCGTTTGATCATGAAAACATAAATTTTTCGCAGTTGGAAATAGAGTTGGAGTGACTCCTTTATTAGAACTAGAGGTTGGTTGATTTAAACGACAAGAAGAAGTAGTATTCTTGGGTTGAAAGTTTCTAAGGGGATATAAAATATTATATAATATATAGGCCAAATATAAAAAATATTCACACAATAACATCATAAGGTATGACTATTATTTAGTCTCCCTGTTATATTTCAAATTAATCATATGATTTAATAATTGAAAAATTAGTTATATCTATCGTGAATAATTAACCTTTGAATTGTGAAACTTCCAAGTAATTATTTTTCTATTTTGACCTTTTTTTTACAGTAGTCGAAATGTTGTTACTTTTATAGTGATGATTGTGCGTGAGCGCCAGACATTAAAGAAAATCAACTTAATTTCTTTGACATTTTTCTTTATCTTCAAGGTTGGCGCTTTTTCTTAAATGAACCTTACATAACGCGACTCGAATTAACTAGGGTTTTATTAGAGATATCAGAGACACTGATAGAAAATTAAAAAAAGAGTAAAGCATCTAGTACTCCCTGAATTATCAACCTTTTTAGCTGACGTGACACCTTTGACGTGGACCTCATTTTATGTGATAAATGTGTCATGTTAACATAAAAGGATCACAAAAATACTCTAAAATTTAGTTCAGGGATAATAAGACTTCTGTGAAATTAGAGTGAGTCGTAGCAACTCTGATCATAGTTCAAAATTGTACTGGATACTTGTCTCTTAAAAAAAAAAAACTAGTTGATTACTTTGACATTTTCCTTAGCTTATGCTAGAGGTTAATTAATTTATACCTAATCTAAGAAAAAAATTGTTGTTGGATCACTATAAATACACCATTTGATATCCTTAGTTTCACACAATTAAAATATTTTAAAGGGTATTAGAAAAATGGCTAGCAAAGTGACTATATGTGCTATACTCTTTTGCTTTCTTATCATGTTTGCTTCTGGTGAGTGATTAATTCTTGAATATTTATCTCTTAATTCTTTTGGTTACTTAGGTCTGTTCCATAGAATAACATGTTTAATTAAAATAATAAAGATTCAATAATATTTTGATATATATCACATATTTTTAGTCGTGTTTAAGATCATACTATAAATTTCAAAAGTCTCTTTTATTTAGGTAAAACTGCGTATCTAATCAAACTTAAGATTTATAAATTGAAAAGGAGGGAGTATAATTTTCCATTAGTTTGTTATAATTTATTTCAATTATCTCACAAAAGTAGAGGTGGACATTCAGTTTGTTCGGTTTGATTGTTTGATATCAGTGTGATTTTCCAGTTCTCGAATTGACGAAAATGACAACCATAACCAAACCGAATTTTCGATTTCTACAATTCGGTTCGGTTATTTCAGATTTTATTTTGATTTTGAAGATAAAGTAGTGAGTCTTTCTTTATCATGACGGGCATTTATAATTGGTGTTTTTTTTTAGAAAAAATACTTTTTTCAAATCTATTTTTCATTCCCAAATATAAATAACTCAACATGGATGAAATGAAATAACCCAAAAACATTATTTATACTGATTATATATAATTATACATACATACATATACATATACCGAATTTTTTTGTTGAAAAAATCAAAAACCAAACCATTTAATCGAATTTCTAAAATTTGAAATCGAAATCGATCCGAAAATTGAAAAACCAAAATCAAAATTAAATTTTGATTTGATTTTTCGATTTTTCCGATTTGAACCAAAATATGCCCAGCCCTGCACAAAAGTGATTAGCATGGCGTAATTAATATATATACTACTGACAAAAACCTTTGCTCAGAAACAACCTCTCTACGGCCTCTATGAGGTAGGGGTAAAATCTGCATACGTTCTATCTTATCCTTCTCAAATTCTACTTAGTGAGATTATGCGAAATATATTATTGTTGTAGTAAATAATATGTTTTATTTATTTTATTATTAGTTCCTAATATATTTTTTATCGTATGTTTTTAATGCAGAGATGCAGACAACAGAAGCAAAATACTGTAGAAAGCCTAGTAAAGGCTGGAGTGGAAAATGTTTTCCTAAGAAATGTGACAATTGGTGCAAGCATAAGGAACATGAAGCTTATGGAGATTGTTACAAGGAGTATTGTTATTGTTATTATAAATGTTAAAAAAAATAAAAAATGAATGGCACAATATATATGGCCATAGGACTTTTCTTATGGCATGGTGTGTTTTATAAAATATAATAATGTATGATTGAATAAATGTCTGCTATTACATGATTAATATCATAGCAATTATGATCATAAATTATTTATGGTCCACATGTTTGTAACTTGATCTTTTATATGATAATGATATTTATTTAATGATTTGTTAATTTGAGTCAACATTTGTAGATACACATACATGCCATTCCCACCAAAATACCCTCATACAAACATTCCCCTCCATAAATATACCCCTCATTTTTACATGTACTATCACAATCAACCACATCACCACATTGAAATTTAAAATCTTTACTGTATACATTACAAAAACCAGCACTAGCACCCTCCACAACTTCATTGTCTGCAAAAAAAAAATAAAAAAAAATTAGAAAATTTTAAAAAATAAAATAAAAAATAAATTGTGATATCTCTTTATGTAAAATTAATTACTTGGTGTAAATTCGCGTAACGCTATTTAGTTTTTTTGTGAGGTTGATCACTACTCTCGAGAAGAGCTCACATATTATTTCATGACAGAGGAAAAATATCACAATCAAATTATTACAATAATTTATCTCACATATATACCTGTTACAACATATTAAACTACACAAATAGGAGTATTAAACTTCTTTATACCATCAATATATAAGCTTAAATATTTTTTTTTCTTAACTCACCATTTAATGCAATAATGAGGAGCAAGATGAAAAGTATCACAAGAAACTTAGAATAGGAAACATAATATTCACCCATTTTCAACCTTAATATATGAAAAATAAACAAGAAGTTTGTTATATGAGTTGTATCAACTTATACTAACAACATATATTTATAGGGACAGTAAATTTGGATATTATCAACAATTAATGTATTATTATAAAGTTAGTCTATTCAAGAAGCAACATTAATTCTTGGTATCTTCAAAATTACCAATGAAGACAAGAAAGTTACTTTGATAAATAAGAGATCAATTGACACTTTTATTTTGGTTTAACTTTTTTTCTAATCACTTGTCTTTTCTTTTTGTTGATATTCGTTGCTATATTCAGTATATACCAGAGTCAGGATTTTCATTGAGGGGGTTCAGAAGTATATATACAAGTTAGTCGAAGGGGGGCGTTTCAACATCTTCTATATATGCATAAAAAATATTTTTAATCATGTAAAAATAGTATAATTTTCCGTCGAAGGAGGTTCGGATGACCCCTAGAACAAAGGTGGCTCCGCCAGTGTATATATACCATAACATTTTGTCAATATTATCTCCATGTGACCTATAGGTCATGGGTTCGGGATGCGGAAACTGCAAGTGCTAATGCTTGCATTAGTTTGGAGTTTAGACTGTCTACATTATACTCTTTTGAATGTGATCCTTCCCTAGACCCTACTAACGTAAAATCCTTTATGCATCGAATGACAAAATAATATTTTGTTTGATAGGCTTGAATATCGTGATTGATAAATACGTGGACAATGACATTGTGTGGCTAGTGACTCCTTCATTAGAACTCGAGGTTGGTTGATTTAAACAACAAGAAGAAGTAGTATTCCTGGGTTGAAAGTTTCTAAGGGGATATAAAATATTATATAATATATAGGCCAAATATAAAAAATATTCACACAATAACATCATAAGGTATGACTATTATTTAGTCTCCCTATTATATTTTATTTAATTAGTAATTGAAAAATTAGTTATATCTATTGTGAATAAATACCCTTTGAATTGTGCAACTCCTAAGTTATTATTTTTTATTGAGAAAATAGTCTAAAACATCTCCAATTTTTACCCGAAATTCCAACTATACACTCGAATTTCATGGGGATTCTATCAGACTATCAACCCCCTGAACATTTTAAAAATAAAATTATTACATCCTTAAAACGTCATAATCACACCCATACTGATCAATGAGACCCACACGCATTTGACACTGAAAATTTATTTATTTCACTTCTCCAAAACCATAATCATATTTTTTCTTCTAAAAACCAAAATTTTCATCTTCTCACCCAACAAACACATCAACATTCTTGAATCAAGTCCAATGGTAAAGAGAAACGTAGAAGCAACAAGTTCAATACGAGCAATTATGTGTTCTATGTCGTCATCGTATAGTACTCGTCTCTATTCTCAAACCAAATCTATATCATCAAATAGAATCAAGTGGAGTGAATTACTAAATGGTACTACATTGTTTGACTTGTCATGAAGAAAAAAAATAAAAGTAGGATTAGTGGCGGCCAATGCGGTGGTGTGGTAGTGGTGGGTGAGATGAGACCAACTATTTGACTTGAATTGAAGAGGGTAAATATATATATATAGAGATAGAGATTTAAAGTGTGTGTGTGAAAATAAATATTAAAAATAAGTTTTAATATTTTATTTTTTTTGGATATATCCTCACTCTCTCAAAGAGAGTGAACTCCACTTTCTTTCCCATCTCAGAGTTTAGGGAGCAAATAATTTCATTTTTAAATGTTCAGGGGGGTAATAGGCCTCCCGTGAAGCTCAAGTGTGTAATAAGAATTTCGAATAAAGGTTGAGGGTGTTTTAGACTATTTTTTCTCTTTTTTATTTTGACTTTCTTTATCATAATAGAAATGTTGTTACTTTCATGGCAATGCTCGAAGAAACTTAAAAGTTTGATTAGTTCAAACTTCAAAACTTTATCAAGACTAAGTATTTCTTTTCTTTTTTTCAAATTTCTTTCAATGTTTATCTTGTAGATTATTTCTCTAACCATTGAGAGTTGCGGTGAGATGAAAAGAATTCGGATGAATTCTAAATTATATTTGATACGTACTTCGAGTACAAGTTTTGGGTATGAAAAAAGTTATGATAGAAATGTTTCTCTCTTGAATAGCTTTACACAAAGCGAATCAAACTAAGTTGGAACCTCAATGAGCGTGAGTGCCAGATTTCTTTGACATTTTCCTTTATCGTCAAGGTTGGCGCTTTTCCCTTAAATGAACCTTATTACACAATGTGACTCGAATTAGCTAGGGCTTTATGATAGATATTAGAGATATCGGTAGAATTTTTTGAAACCAAAATCGATGCGAAAAATCGAAATCAAAATTAAATTTCGATTTGATTTTTTGATTTTTCGATTTGAATCAAAATATGCCCAAGCCTGCACAAAAGTGATTAACATGGCCTAATTAATTTATATACTAATAAAAACCTTTTCTCAGAAACATCCTCTCTACCTCTATGAGGTTGGTGTAAAATCTGCATACGTTCTATCTTATTCTTTTCAAATTTTACTTAGTGTGATTATACGAAATATATTATTATTGTAGCAAATGATATGTTTTGTTTATTTTATTATTATTTCCTAATATATTTTTAATCTTATGTTTTTAATGCAGAGATGCAGACAACAGAAGCAAAATACTGTAGAAAGCCTAGTAAAGGCTGGAGTGGAAAATGTTTTCCTAAAAAATTTGACAATTGGTGCAAGCATAAGGAACATGAAGCTTATGGAGAATGTTACAAGGAATATTGTTATTGTTATTATAAATGTTAAAAAAATAAATGAATGGCCATAGGACTTTTCTTATGGCATGGTGTGTTTTATAAAATATAATAATGTATGATTGAATAAATGTCTGCGATTACATGATTAATATCGCAATAATTATGATCATAAATTATTTATGGTTTAATTAATGTTTGTAACTTGAAGTTTTATATGAAAGATATTGTATTATTATATATGTTGTCATGCAATTATTCTTGTGGGCACATTTTTTTTTTCTAGTCTTGCAAAAATAAGAATAGTAGATTTTTTGATCGGGGCGAAATTATAAAGGGTAAATAACATAAATAGTCAAATAAAAGGGGGATATTTTCAAAAGTTCCATATAACTTTAGATTAATTATAAAATACCACAGTCTAGAAAAATTTGTGTATATCTGAGCTGTATGTATTTCAAATACACATGACTTGGCCTATTTTATAGCGCGTCATCTCAAATACACATGTATAGCTTGTGTAAAGATCACACATGACCTAGCCTTGGTGTGTATCTTAGGTATCAGATACATGTGTGTATTTTAGGTATCAAATATACACGTGTATCTTAGATAAAGATACGCCTGACCCAGCCTGTGTGAGTATCTTAGGTCTCAGATGCATCTGAGGTAAAAATACATGCGACTTAGAATACTTTTTCGACATATCTTGTAATTATCGAAATTTAAGAGGTGCGTTAAGCCTCCGTTTTTTTTTTTTTTTTTTTTTTGTGATTAGTAGAACATAAATGTTTTTGAATTGACTAAAAATTGTTTAATTTGAACTTTTCTGATCCAAATTCATCTTTTAAATATATATATATATATATATATATATATATATATATATATATTTTGCTATACTTTTTAGTTTTATTTCACACATTAATAATGGAAAAAAATCATCGTTTTCACCCCAAACTATACACGAGAAGTCTAGGTCACGCCTAAACTATCGTAGTGACCTATTACACACCTAAACTATAAAAACGTGGAACTATTACCTCCCCGCGACGCCCATTCTAAGACGAGTTTCTTACACTCGTTTTAGGCGCGTCCAGCCTTTTAAATAACAAAAATAAACGGCTAAAAACATTGAAAATACAACACTTTTAATTTTCAAGGGATCTATTGAACCCTATTTCCTATTTAAGCCAATTGGGGGCTCCAAACTAAGAACCCTAATTCCTAAATTTGTCTTTCAAAATCAAAATTGAAGATCATTTGTTTGAAGAATTGGTAACAAAATGTTAATAATTTTTTATTTTTTTATTTTTTCAATTGAAAAAATATTAAAAAAAATATTTTATTTATTTATTTTAATATTTGGGTCCCGCCTTCTTCAATTGCTTCTTCTTCACCAAAATCACCATTAAAACATCACCATTGACACCATCATCATCAAACTCAAATCTTCACCACAATAATTTTAAGAATAAAACAAATCCTTAAATGTAGGAGCCTTTAATTCAGTGACTACAAAAGTCTAGCCTAAACATACGATCATCTGAAGAAAAAATTGTGCCATAATTCTCCTACAAAATCAAAAGAAATAGTTCTTGTGAACTTGTCCAGCCCAATATATACAAAATTCTTCATTTTTCTTTCATTCCCTTTCTTTTTTAGTACTTAGTACTATTGTGTGTTTAAGATATGTAAAACCATTATTCACGGCACAACCAAAATTATCCTTTTCCTACACAGTAGGATTAAACAGACCAAGTTGCAAACTTTCAGAGCAAATTTAAAGGAAAAATCATATAAATAGTAGCAAACACTTATCAAGATTCTTTTTTTTTTTTTAAAATTATCTATAAAGAAAAAAGGCTAGTTGAATTCTTGATTTTGGGGTATTTCGGAGGAATTGAGGAATGTAAACAGACCATTTGGGTTGAATGTACCTGGAAATATAAAAAGATTCAGTCTTGAATGAGATTTCTAGAAAATCAGATCGATTAATCTTCACAAATTCAATGAAGATATTGGTAACTGTCGTTGGATATTGAAATATTAATGGTTAGTCAAATTGGGAAATTTGAAGTAATTTGGAAGGAAGAAAAGTGATAAATGAGAATAAGCTTATGAAGATCCTTGTAATTTCATCCCAAGATCTAAAAGTATCGATTGAAAACTTTTATTTTCGTCGGAAAATAAAATTCCGGCGACCTTCACTTTTTTCTTTGTCGCTATCTATCTCACGACTCATCCTTATTGAGAAGCCTTCGAATCTTGATTTACTTGATACTCTGTTACTGTATTTGTTTGTTGGTGAAACTCCCTTTTAGAGGTGATGGGAGAGATGAATGGGGTAAGGAAGATGACTTGAAAATTTTTGTTTAAAAATAATATTTAAAATTATTTTTGACTTGGAAAGTGATCCGGAAAGTGGCATGGAGCGAGTGGAGTACACTCCACTCATTGAACTTGAGCATGAGTGTCGCAGGAGGTAATAATTCCACTTTCTTATAGTTTAGGTGTGTAATAGGTCACTACTATAGTTTAGGTGTGACCTAGACTTTTCGTGTATAGTTTGGAGTGGAAACAATGACTTTTCCCTTAATAATGAGTCATATATAGTACAACAAATGGTCAAAAGCAATTTTCTTACACTAAATGGTTATTTGCCTTCAATATTTACATATAAAATATTTAAGATGTAAATACATCGAGTGTCGATAAGTTTTTACCCTTTCTTATTGTATGTGATAATGATATTTATTTAATGATTTGTTAATTTGAGTCAACATTTGTAGATACACATACATGCCATTCCCACCAAAATAACCTCATACAAACATTCCCCTCCATAAATATACCCCTCATTTTTACATGTACTATCACAATCAACCACATCACCACATTGAAATTTAAAATCTTTACTGTATACATTACAAAAACCAGCACTAGCACCCTCCACAACTTCATTGTCTGCAAAAAAAAAAAAGCTAAAAGGTTTTAAAAAGTTTTTTTTAAGAACAACCTGTGATATCTCTGTGTGTAAACTTAATTACTTGGTGTAAATTTCCGTAAAGCTATTTAGTTTTTTGTGATGTTGATCACCACTCTCGAGAAGATCTCACATCATTTCACGACAGAGGAGAAATATCGCAATCAAATTAAGTTTACCTATACTACGATAGTTGATTATTACAACAATTTATTTGACATATATACCTGTTACAACAGATTAAACTACATAAATATATAAGCTTAAATATTTTTTTGTTAACTCACCATTTAATGCAATAATGAGGAGCAAGGTGATAAGTATCACAAGAAACTTAGAATAGGAAACATAATATTCAGCCATTTTCAACCTTAATTTATGAAAAATAAACAAGTAGTTTGTTATAGGAGTTGTATAAACCTATACTAACAACATATATTTATAGGGACATTTATCAACTACTAATGTGTTATTATAGAATTAGTCAATTCAAGAAGCAACATTAATTCTTGGTATCTTCAAAATCACCAATGAAGACAACAAATTTACTTTGATAAAAAAGAGATCAAGTGACACTTTTTTTTTGGTTTAACTTTTTCCTAATCACTTGTCTTTTCTTTTTGTTGATATTAGTTGCTATATACAGTATATATCATCAGTGGCAGAGTCAAAATTTTCATTGGGGGTTCAGAAGTATATATACGAACCAGTCGAAGGTGGCCGTTTCAACATTTTCTATATATGCATAAAAAATATTTTTAATCATATAAAAATAGTATAAAAACAGTATAATTTTCCATCGAATGAGGTTCAGATGAACCCATGGAGCAAAGGTGGCTCTGCCGCTGTATACCATAACATTTTGTCAATATTATCTCCATGTAACCTATAGGTCATGAGTTCGGAATGTGGAAGCTGCAGGTACTAATGCTTGCATTAGTTTAGACTGTCTATATTATACTCTGTTGGATTATGGGTCATGGGTCGCCTATGTGGACCGACCCGATTCGATCCGATCCGTTTTATTTTTATCTCAAAAAAGGGGAAAAAGAACATATAATACTGTGTATTTGAAATTTGGGGGAACAGTTACAAAGAAAAACTGTTTCACTTCCCCAATATAATCTTACGTTCATGCTTCCTCTGAAAAAAAAAAACACAGTGACAAAAAACAGAGAAAACAAAGAAAAAACAGTGAACAATTCTTAACAATCAAAACACCCAAAGAAGACATTTAGTTTGTGATTCAATGCTTTGTTTACAAGAGATTCAAGGCAGACTTGGGGAAGATTCTTTCGGCAGTAAAATCAATTTCATCCGCTGCAAAATTTACCAAGGTACACATTGTTTTGCTCTATATTTTTGTTATAATGGTATCAGAGTCAGGTTTATTGCCCTACTTTTGCATGTAAAATCTTGAGTTTAAGAGTGAAAAACTCTTTAAAAATTGTGTATGAACATACCTGTTAGAAAAAAATATTGATTGAAAAAAATTGAAAACTTTGAATCCGGTCAGACGTGCCTTCATCGCGCTTTGTATCCGGTTAGACGAGCCACCTTTGGGCTATAATCCAACCTTTATTTTTTTATGTGTTTGTTGTTGTTGTTTCAAAGTTCTGTTAAAACTATGTAAATTTTTTAAAAAAATTGATGAAAAATTGCGACATTCTTCTCTGAAGAAGAAGATGAACAATATTCTCTTTCAATAAATCAAAGTAAAGAGAGTTTTTTTTTTTACTTTAAGGGAAAGCCTTTATGAAAAAAATGAATAAGTACTCTTTATTGTTCTTGGGAAAAGAAATAATTATATGCTTTAGTGGCGATATAGATTTGCATCTGTGCAGAGCATTGAAAATATAATTTCACTGGGAACAATAATGGTTAAAGTGTTTTATTGTATGCAGCAAATCTGTTTCCTTTTTTATATTCATTATTTAATTTATTAGCAAATCTGTTTCCTTTTTTATATTCATTATTTAATTTATTAGAAATAAAGTGTAAATTTCTTTAAATTAATTATGGTTCAATTGTGAATAAGCTTGACTTGATATTATTCTTGTCTTAATTAGTTCCTAAATTTTCATAAACAAATTTTATCTTTTACAATAAACTAGTATACGTACCCGCGCGATGCACGACTATTTCATACTAAAATATCTCGTTTAAATATATTGAATCATATTATATTAAAAAGTAATTCAAATGTGACATTATTTCTCAATGAAATTAACATTCCCTCCCCCCCTCCCCCCTCCCCTCTTTTCATATATTGTCTATGCATAAATAATAGAAAGATAATCACACTATTATTTACTTATCAATTTTCAAAATTAATTATCTATAATATTTTATTCTCAATCTTATTTTGGTTCATTTTTAATATATAGTAACATTTTGTATGGTATATAATATTAATTTTGTAGTACTTTAATTTTTCACAAACATTATAAATAGTTTATACTTTTTGGATGAATAACTCAATCGAAAGATTTATCTCAATTATTTTAGACGTAGTCTAAAAGCATAATTTTTTAAAATTAATATTTTTCTCGAAATGTATTTAAACATGAATTGTATACTTTTATTTGAATGAATCTCCACATGTATAGTACCTTCATCCAACTGCTCAGAAATTCAATTTTTGTTTTTCTATATAAAATTAAATTTTGACCTATAATATTAAACTATCCTTATTTTGACTTATATGACCCACTTTCCTTTTTAGTAAACCATCAAAAGAATAATACATTTACGTATTAAATGTAAATAAATATAAAATGACAATTTCATTTGCAAAAAATGATTTATGGCCACACAAATATGTATAACTATTTATACCACAAATATTAATTTTTTTTTATATATTTAAAATGCTTATCTATTTAAAATATTTCATATAAATTGAGAAGAAAGAAGTAAAAATTATAGAGAATAATTTATTAAAATTTAAATTTTTTATATATGAAAATAAATTTGAAGATATAAAATGTTAAAACTCTTCGTCCAAATCAGAAAGAGGCCCAAAATAAAAGAATATTTTAATTTTATATATATATATATATATATATATATATATGTATGTATACACACACACACACATACACATACATAATAAGTTTGGCTTATGGCTCATTTTTTTTTTTTATTAATAGAAAACAAAGAAGTAGTATATTTACAAAAACCAGGCCCAAAATTGGCCTGGCCCAAACCCGGTCCAAAAAAGATTCAGACAGCTCAAATACCAATTTAAAAACCTAGATGCCATTTCTTCTTTCTCCTCCCATACGAAACCTAGCTTCCATTTCTTCATACATATTTTCCAATTGTTTACTTTGGTTGAAGAAAACAACACAAGAGAAGGGTTAGATTGAAGATATAATTTTGAAAATAGGAGGAATTAGAATTGGACGGCCAATCAGAAAATTCTTCAAGGATTCTATCAAAGTCCTTGAAGTTGATATTCAACATGCTAATACTTCAAGGATATAACTGAGCTTCTTCTATCTTGTCATGTCTTTTCGTTCAAAAGTTTCATAATATCTGGTGAGGATTCCTCAGCTGATTTTCTGGAGGGTTATTGTACGATAGACAATGCCAGGAGTGAAGATGTTACTGGAAGAGTTAAGTCAAAACCTTCTAAGGTACATACCCATGTTAAATTTCCTATTTAGAATTAAATGGCTGACATTTTATAGCAGCAGAGGATCCCTTAATTCTTTTAGAATAAATCATATGCCTATAGTAGTAGAGTTGGAAAGTTCTAGTCAATTGTGTTTCAACAATTTCACTTCCGTTGCAGTAATATTTAATGAATACCAATTGTAATTGATTTTTAAAAAACCTGTATTCCAATCACTACATCCAACTAACCATCTATACATGTAGTCATCTTATCTACCCTCCCTGCAATAAGTGAATGCTCATTAAAAAGTCCTGTCTTCCCACAGAGTAATCGATTGGGATTCTAATAAATAGTTGGCTCTAAGTGTACTTTTTACAAAAAGTGATCTAATATTTGTTACTTATAGAGTTAAATGATGCTTCTAGTAGGGGAACCACCAGCAGCAGCTTCAAACACTCTAACACGGGCGAGTGACTGCTGTAGAATTGGTCCAAGCAGTTCAGGAGATGCTTTCTGCGATGAGAATCAGTATGGACGTGGAGTAGCACCTTTAGATGTGTTCTGGAGTATATGGAAACAGAGAAACAGTTTGGCCTTGCACGATATCAAGGTTGTGCAACACAATGGATATGTTCATGTTTAATAGTTTTTGACTTATATATACTGTATAATTTTTCGACGAAGGTTGTTCACTTGCACAACCTTGTTTGGCTGTTAAAGGTGTGTTTTATGTTTAACACAAGTTTTCTGACAGGTGGAGCTTAGAGCTCCTCAAGATGTTGCAACAGGATAATCGTTGAAGTCATTTAAGTTCCTTAAGACCAAAAAACCTCCCACAAATTCACCTCATCTGATGTTTGGGCATTCGAATTCAAGGACCCCATGGTGGTGAGTGGACTCAAAAAATTAAAACTCCATATAGAGAAGTTAAGCTTCTCTTTGAACAGTTGAGGTATATTTTTACTTCTATTGACTACAAAGTTGGCAGTAAAACAAAATACCTTACTCTGTAAAACAGTTACTAAATGGAGGTTTGGTTGTAGATGTTTACATTTGGAGATTTTCTATTGAATCAATTAACATTATTTAATTCACCGTAGTACATGCTACATGCTGCAGGCTCACGAAAAGTTTTTATGACTAAGGAAAGGTGCAAAAAATGACATTACCAGTGTACTAAAGGAGGTATAGACAGACATAGCAGCTAGCCATTCATACTGCCTATAATATTCTGAAGTCTTTTTTTAAATATTTGCACATAAAAATGCCTACTTTGAAAATAAATGACGACGAAAAAACTTTCTTAACATGATTTTAACTTTTCCAGGAACTCCATAATGCAAGATCAATTTTCGAGCAAGCTCGATTCAGTTTGGTGAGTGAATGTGGCGTTGGAGCATCTCAAGGGATCTCTTTGACTTTAATTCAAAAAGTTTTACCACAATAGCAAATGCATGTTGACTTTTTTTTTCCCTTTTGAATCCTAAATTCAGGCAACCGCTATTTCTAATGTTGAAGCAAAGAAACGGTTAGAATTACTGGAAGCAGTTAGTGGTACAATGGATGCTCGTCTTCATTATTTCAAACATGCATGTCATACACATGGGAGCTATTCTAGCCTATTTGTTTTCAATTTCTCAAATTTTATTTCTATCTTGTAGGGATGTGAGCTTTTGCATCATATGGAGCCATATATCAATCAGGTTTGTCTTGTTGTTGGTTTAATTGGTGGAAATTTGATTGATGCCACTTCAATTTGATTTATTTCCGACAGCTAAGTTAATGATCAAATTTATATTTTGGTAATGAAATGTGCAAATACCTTGCATCTTTGACTGTCCTCCATTTCTTTTTTCTTTTTATACGCAGAATGGTCCCTCAATTTGAAAGTATTATTTTTGAAAATACCTTACTGTATGAAACAAAATACGTTGCTGTAAACAGTTACCAAATGAAAGTATTCTCTCAAAAAAGACACTATTTGGTTTTAGATATTTGTGTTTTTGGTTCCTGTACACGATTCTGTAGACGACAATATGTTTTATTTTGTTGAACTATCTTGGCATTAATATATTTAACTTAATAATAACAATCACTAATCAATTTATTGAATTGATTAAATTGAAAAAAAAAAATCATTCACTTCAGTAATCGCGCATTGTGAGCTATTCTCAAAATGCACGTGAAAAAGGACACTTCAAGTAGTTGCTGAATTTAGCCTGTTTTGCATGTGAATTTTTGTTGAAATTTTCTAGGTTTTATGTCATTCCTTAAAGGGTGCTCAAGTATTTACTGAATATAGCATGTTTGGCATATTGGTTTGTGCTTTTCAATAGCCTGTAAAAATTGTTAGCAAACTGCCCAATATGATGAAAACAAAAGATCAAAAGATAGCTGAAAATTTATTTGTTAATTTCTCAAACTAAATTACAAAAAACCTCTTTGTACACTATATTTTTGACTTCATTTGTTATTCTTCCTTCATCATCGTAGGCTAAAATCTTTAACCCCTTTCTACTTGTCACTCGTGAAAGAGCAACATACAATTGACCATTTGTAAACACTGATTTCTTCAAAAATAATCCAACATGAGACAATGATTGGCCTTGACTTTTATTGATGGTCATGGCAAATGAGACAACGATGGGAAATTGTCTTCGCTGGAACTTAAAAGGTATTCTCGCATAAGATGGTGTCAAACTCATTCTTGGGATAAACACTTTTTCACCCACCATTTTGTCTGATAAAACCTTAGCTTCTACAACCCGATTTCCATGTCTTGTGATGATCAACCTCGTCCCATTACACAACCCTGATAATTGATCTATGTTTCTCAATAACATTACTGGTACACCTACCTTTAATGTGATTGAGTGATTTGGAATTCCAGAACACTTGATGCTGTTATGAAATTCTGGTGTGTGCACATGCTCCAATGCCGTAAAAGAATGATCAGACATACAAACTGTATCAGAACTTAGATATGCCTTCTTAGAATTATGATTAAGTGATACCATGAAATCATTGATCGACTCCACCATGTCTGGAGTCGGAGCAAGAATTGCTCTTTGCTGGAGGTAATCTAAGTCCCTGGAATGACTGTAGGAATCAGGATACGTACTCTCTACAATTGTCAATATTGGATCGACACAATCCTTAATGAGAAGATCATAAGGGATTTGAATAGTCTCAATTCCATCAATGGAGCTTCCAATGTTTCCATCACCGATTGCCAAAATCCAATTGGCAAAGTTTAGTAACTCTTCCAAATGTGTACCTAACTGATTTCCTTGCAATCTCATATTCTTTGTTAGCTTTAGGACTTTATAGTGGCTCCCTAAATCTAAAGAATTTAAAGTGGAATTAACAATATCTTGCCTTGTTCCTTTGGTTATGACAGGCAAAATCTGTCTGAAGTCACCACCTAGAGCTGTCACACCCCTTTTTCAACTCTCCAAAATATTGATTTAAGTTTGAAAAGATTTTTTATTATTAAGTGACAAAATAAAGATTGTTTCGAAAAGGATTCATTATATTAAAAAACTCAGAGTCGCCACTTGTCATAAATCAGGTGTGCAAAGTCACCCATGGATATCCTTTTTCAAAATGATTTTGACTCTATAGAACTGATCCACGAACAGAGGTTCCGGCTAAGGAATTCTATTGACCGAGGGGAAGGTGTTAGGCACCCCTCAATCCCGTGGTTTGACCATGGTCGCTTGGTAAAGCGTATCGGCTAATTTTGGCACTAAGAATGTATAAACCACATAAACAGGCATCCAAACACATGAAACAAAATAAATCCACAGTATAATGTTCAGTCCAATTATTACAAATCGAGATAGAAAAATATGAAAATGAAAACCTACTTTATTCTAGACTAATCCTAAACTATGCTCCAATGCTTTACCCGATGCCTCGGGCCTTGATCGCGAACGTCCTCCAGGTACAAAGTGCTTCGGGGCATTTCCCGGCAAATGAACACAACTACCTCGGGGCATTCCCCGGTCAAATGATACATTTAATCCAAAAACCATAAAACCAACCATTCAACACACATTTCAACATTCAAACAATCCAAAAGTTCTAAATTTGCCTACCCATTTCAACGTATCATAATTCTACTGCGTTCAACAATATTTATGCTAATTCCATATTAAAAAAAACAACAATAAACCACAATTGATCTATATTCACCCATTTTTACCAATTTCTCAATTCCACCCCAAGTTCCCTTTTAACACTAAATTCCCACAATTCACAATCACTATAAACTCAATATTCATCATTCACATCACACATAATTCATAACCAATAGAATCAACTACTAATCAACACAAACAATTATTTCATCACCATCGAAGATCAAAACCACACACGAATATTCAATTCGAAACACGAAATATCATAAACATTGAAATAAAAAAGAGAAAGAATAGAGTTGAACCTCAATTGAAGTTTTTGATACATCGGAGATAAAACCGCATCCGGAAAACCTCACATCCAACCTCAATAACGGAGCCTCGATCTAACCCCTCTTTTCAATTTTATCAATCCGAGCCAAAATCGCCAAGAAATGAAAAACCCAAACCCGAATATGTATCGAGACTGATCTGTCTCATCCGTTTCTGGTGGCTGCCGAAACAATAATAACGAAGATAATGGGGCAATTGGTTACCAGCTTAAACGTATTCAAGAGATTTTTTTTTTGGTTGTTGGTCACTGATTTCGAGCCGGTGGGACTGAGTCAGGCAAGATGTGGAGGATTTCAGCGGGTAAATCGCTGCAAAATTTGAAAACCAGTCTGCTTTGTTCGCTCCTTTCCGACCAATATTTTTCTCTATATTTCTCATTCTCGACCTCTCTCTTCTTCGTCTCTCTCTCACGCTCAAATCCCTCTCGATCTCTCCTTCTCGATTTTTGTTTTCTCCTATTCCTCCCTCAGCTCTTCGTTACCAGTGGGTGTGTGCGTGAATCTGTGTAGAGGAGGATGGTGGTCAGTGTGTGTGTGATGTGTGATCTTCGGTGAGGATCCGTGAGTGTGTGTGGTATGTGCGTAAGAAGAAGAAAAAATGGACAGTGTTGTTCTCCTGTGTTCTTGCGTGGATTATTTTTTTCTGTGGGTATGTACATATTTTTTCAGAAGAAGCAGAATCCCCCCTCTCTTCTTGTGGATGATGATGATATATGGTGAGTATATACTAGTGGGACCCGTGAGTGTATGTTTATATGCTCCCTTTTTCTCTTCTTCTTTATGAATTGGCAGTATGTGTATATATTGTAAAAGGAAAATTCAGTGGCCCCCCTCCCTATTTTGTAATTATTCATTCTGTTGTGGGTAAGGCAAAAAATATGTGACGTGGTGGGGTGGGGTCACATGGGTGTAGGGTAGGGGTAGGGTGTGGGGTGAGGTGTTCGCCTTTAATTGGAGAGGTTGTTAGGGTGAGATAAAATTGGTTAGAAGGATTGCTATTTTGTATTTTTGTGAAGGGATAATTATACGATTAAGGGTACACGATAGAATAAGATAAATAGGCAAAAATAATCTTTCGGAGGGACAAAATTACGTGTCTACATTATTCCCCCTTTGGATGTAAACACAAAGTGTTTTCAAACAAAGAAGTAGACAATGAGACAGAATTTTGACCCGACCATTGAAGGAAGAAGGACAACCGATTTAGAGAGTCGAGTGAGGTCCCTTCAAGGTTTCGGTCCGCGGCTCTGTCATTACATCAAAAATGAAAATTACAAGTTAAAAACATAAATGAAATTACAAAAACCTATCTACGCAGCTTATTTTGGACTCTTGACTTGAGTTTCATCACCCTATTCTTCAAGTGGGCTCCTAACTTGCAATTTCTTCAACTTGTTGCTTGCCTTTCAATTTTTACACCCTGTTCTCCAGGCGGGTTCCTGACTTGCTATTTGATCAACTTGTTTCTATGCTTTTCAATATCTACACCCTATTCTCCAAGCGGGTTCCTGACTTGCTATTTCGTCAACTTGTTTCTATGCTTTTCAATTTCTACACCCTGTTCTCCAGGCGGGTTCCTCACTTGCTATTTCATCAACTTGTTGCTATGCTTTCAATTTTTTCACCCTGTTCTGCAGGCGGGCTCCTGACTTGCTATGTTTCAATCTATTTAACTTTCAATTTCTTCACCTTGTTGCTTGGTTTTCCATTTATTCGCCCTGTGCTTCGGGCATGCTCCTGAAATCACATCAAAAATGAAAAGAAAATTATCCCAAACAAAGAAATGCATTTTCTATGAGTTAATTGGAATGACTCGACTAAAAGGTACGTCTTCTAGGGGTCAAGGGGAATGAATCGACTAAAAGGTACGCCTTATAGGAATTTAAGGGAATGACTCGACTAAAAGGTACGTCTTATAGGAATCAAAGGGATGACTCAACTAAAAGGTACGTCTTCTAGGGGTCAAGGGGATTGACTCGACTAAATGATACGTCTTATAAGAATCAAAGGGAATGACTCGACTAAAAGGTACGTCTTATAGGAATCAAAGGAGATGACTCGACTAAAAGGTATGTCTTATAGGAATCAGAGAGAATGATTCGACTAAAAGGTACGTCTTATAGGAATCAAAGGGAAATGACTCGACTAAAAGGTATGTCTTATAGGAATCAAAGGGAATGACTCGACTAGAAGGTACGTCTTCTAGGGATCAAAGGGAATGACTCGACTAAAAGGTACGTCTTTTAGGGGTCAAAGGGAATGACTCGACTAAAAGGTACATCTTATAGGAATCAAAGGGAATGACTCGACTAAAATGTACGTCTTATAGGAATCAAGGGGATGACTCGACTAAAAAGTACGTCTTCTAGGGGTCAAGGGGGATGACTCGACTAAAAGGTACGTCTTATAGGAATCAAGGGGGATGACTCAACTAAAAGGTACGTCTTCTAGGGGTCAAAGGGAATGACTCGACTAAAAGGTACTTCTTAAAGGAATCAAAGGGAATGACTCGACTAAAAGGTACGTGATGTTGGGCGTATTTACATGCCTAAGCAGCCTAATTTACCCATGTTTCAGCTAAGTTTTGAGGATAAAATATATAATTCTTGCACTTTTAGTCCATTTTCCTTTAAGTGAGCTGACCTATGTGATTAGCATGTTTTCAGGTACTAATGATGAAGATTTCAGCACTTTATGGACCTGTGGGCAACAAAGGAAAACTTCACATAAGAGGGAAGGCAACTTTTGGACTGAATGTGATGCATGAGAACTTTTTCCCGTGCAAACCCAGTATTTTTAAATACTTAAGGATGCAGTAGCAACTTATTAGACAAGGATGCTATTAAAAACCTTATTGCTGAATTTTTCAGCATCATTAGCATTATCATTCGATTATTATTGAATTCACGTGGGAGGATTTTTGTACGGGTTTTGAGAGCAGAAAACGGCTCACTTGAGCAACGGAGAAAGAAAACACGTTTCATCTCCATAGCCGAGATTTCTCTAAGTTTTGGTATGATGATGATGTCTACTTTGATTTTCGTTGTATTCATGAGTAGCTAAACTTATCTGTTAGGGTTATGGAAACCTTGTAAGATACTATCTATTACTATGAGTTTGTGAATTCTTGATGCGTTATGCTACTTATATCATTACTCTCTTCGTTTTGATTGAATTCTTATGGTTGCAAACATAGAGAATACGCCATTATAGCATTAACTTATTCGAGAGAAAAGTTACATGTTTGGAAAAGAGAGTGTGACAAGGAAATAGGGTTTCTAACCCCTATTTACACGTTAATGCCTTAACCGAATTAACTTCTTGGAGAATTTGTACCATTTGTTATACACTTTAGGCTCGAGAGAGCTAAAGCGAAATAAATCCTTGATGGTTGAGAAACACTTGGACTTAGAATTAGAATACGATTCTCTATAAGTGCATGCATGTCTAAATTCCGCGTTACTCATAGTTAATAGAGAAGTAGAACTTATAAGGTGGACATAACCCTAACTTATCAATCTCTGTGATTAAATCTTACTACGCAAATCGTTCCATTGTTACTTTGATAATATTAGTTCACGCCTAAACCAAACCCTCCTTTTTCCTTGGAATTTTTGACCAACAGTCTACTAATAATTGCAACACTTAGTGACCAGAGTATTCCCTGTGGGATTCGACACCCAACCCAGTTGGGTTCTATATTTGACAGCGACCGCTTACACTTTCTAACGAGAGTTTTAATTTGGGCGTATCAAATTTTGGCGCCGTTGCCGGGGAATACAGTTGTCAACTAAGTTTGTGATAGTTAATAGACCCTTTGGTCAAAGATTCTTGAATTTTACTTTTTGTTTGTTGTTTTTGTTTTGTTCAGGTTTATTGGAGTGCATGCCAAATACACAAAGTTCTGGTCAACCGTTATTACCTATAAATCCTGAACCACATCTTATTGGCAGAATGGATACGCAACGAAACCTTGAACGGATGGCTGCTCAACAGGAGCAGGAAAGATTAGCTGCATTGGCAGCTGCTCAAGTGCATCAACAGAATATTGATAACCCAGGTCGGGCAACAAATCTTGATGAAGAGGACTTGGGTGATGATGAGTTATTAAATCCAAGGCGTGCAGATGATGTGGCTGCACCAGTGAACAGGAATATCAACAGAGATCGTCAAGCGAGAATGAGACCTGAACGCCGAGCTGTGCAAATCGCTTTTGATGATGATGATGACGACTTGGACGGGGCTGGTGCCACAGGGGCTATTATTCCTCCGCCCTTGGCACCCGGAGCCAAGTTCAATGTCACTAGCACCATGATCCAGCTATTGCAACTCAAAAGGTTATTTGGTGGACTTGCAGGCGATGATCCGAATATGCATTTGATCAACTTTATCTCAACATGCAAGTCGTTTGACAATCCAGGAGTTGGACAAAATGCAATTCGACTGCGCTTATTTCCATTGTCTCTATCTGGAGAGGCAACTCTATGGTTGAATGGGCTGACTCCTGACTCTATTACTAATTGGAGGCAACTAAAAGACGCTTTCCTAGAAAGATTCTTTCCGCCATCCAAGAGAGCACAGTTACGAGATGAGATCAGCAATTTTCGACAGCTTCCAACTGAAGCTCTCCAGGAAACATGGGAGAGGTTCAAGAAGAAGCTTATGCGGTGCCCAAATCATCAGATGACCAACATCCACTTGATGGAAATATTATACAGGGCATTGAACTCGGTGACTAAGCCAGTGGTTGATAATGTTGCAGGTGGGTCATTCATGGACCTTACTTTTATTGAGGCTGGCCATATGCTGGATCGTATGACAAAGAAGAGTAGAGCTTGGCATACTAGGGATTCTGAGGTAGCAAGCTCTACTGTATCTACTGGCATGACAGCAGAACAGAGGCAAAGAGAAGAGGAACATGACCAAGATATGGCTCACATGAAAACGCAGATGGACCTTCTTACCAAGCATTTATTATCAGAGAAGACAGAAAAGGTCAAGGCTGTTGTATCACAGGGTAGAGATGAATCCGATTCTGAGGAGAAAGCGAATTATTTGAATAATCAGGGGGGTTTTCGAGGCAATGCCCAAGGAAACCAAGGTCGGAACTATTATGAAAAATCCAAATTCAAGAATAAGACTGACAGGAGTGGTTTGTATGTTCCTTCTGGAAATCGTGAGGCTGCGACATCTGGCTCTGGAAAGATGTCCATGGAAGATATGATGGCCAAGTTGTTGAAAGGAGTGAAGGCAACCAACACGGGAGTAACTGAGGTAAAAAATGATTTTTCCTCAATAAATCAATTGGTTGATTCGCATTCCACTTCAATAAAATAGCTGGAACAACAATTGAGTCAACTATCAGCGACACTCAATCAAAGAAAAGTTGGTACCTTACCTAGCGACACTGTGCAGAACCCAAGGAATGATGGATCATGTATGGCTATTACTACCAGGAGTGGTAAGGGGTTGGAAAATCCATCCAAAGGCAAGCAGGTGGTTGATATTACAGAAGAGAATGTTATTGAAGAAGCTTGTGATGATTCTGTAGAAGCTGAAAATCAAAATGAGAACGTTCATGACACTACACCTAGATGTCACCAGCCTGAAAAGATTGATAATCGGAAGCAAGATAAAAAGGAAGTGGTGGAGAAAACTCTCCCAACTCCACCACCACCTTTTCCTCAGAGACTGAAAAAGAAAGCTGATGACACCAGGTTCAGTAAATTCATGACTATGTTGAAGCAGTTGACTATTAATGAGCCTTTGGTGGAGGCACTGGAGCAGATGCCAGGATATGCCAAATTCATGAAGGACCTTTTGACAAAGAAAAGGGCAGCAGGTTATGAACTGGCAGATAATGTTCATCATTGCAGTGCAATTGCCACGAGATCTTTAGTACAGAAAAAGGCGGATCCTGGTGCTTTCACTATTCCTTGCACGGTTGGATCCTTGGATTTTGCTAAGGCATTGTGCGATTTGGGGGCTAGCATCAATTTGATGCCGCTATCTATTTATAAACAGTTGGGGTTGGGCGATCCTACACCAACCAATATGCGGCTCGTGATGGAAGATAGGTCGGTAAAACGACCTGTTAGTATCTTAGATGATGTATTGGTGAAGGTTTCTTCCTTCATTTTTCCTGCAGACTTTGTTAATTTGGATTGCGAGGTAGATTCTGAAGTTCCCATAATCTTGGGACGCCCTTTCCTCACAACAGGAAGTGTGCTTATTGATTTATGAGCAAACGAGCTTTTATTTCGGATGAATGACGAAGTGGTCCATTTTGATGTATGCAAATCAATGAAGCAGCCTAAAGATATGAATGTGTTCTCTATAGCTGATGTTTATTATGAGGACGAGAAAGAATTATCTGTAGAGAAACATCTTACTGTTGAGCCATTGTCTGTTGTACTTTTGAACTTTGAGCATGAGGATGTTGAAGAGTATGAAGAAACTATTCGTGCTCTAACAGTAATGGGGTCCTATTCTCATGCCCCTAAGAAGCTGGACCTTGACCTTAAGAATCAACCGTCACCACCAGCGAAACCATCCATTGAAGAGCCACCAGTGCTAGAATTGAAAGAGCTTCCCAGTCATCTAAAGTATGCATTCTTGGGAAGTGGGAATACACTTCCGGTTATTGTTGCGGCTGATTTAGGTGAACAACAAGTAACGGCTCTTATCTCTGTTCTGAAGAGGTACAAGAGAGCCATTGGTTGGACTATTGCTGATATAATTGGTATCCCTCCTGGGATATGTATGCACAAGATTCAGCTCGAGGAAGATAGCGTACCCACCATTGAGCACTAACGTCATTTGAATCCACCTATGCAAGAGGTGGTGAAGAAAGAAATTATTAAGTGGTTAGATGCAGGGGTGGTGTACCCAATTTCAGACAGTAAATGGGTGAGTCCAGTGCAATGTGTGCCCAAGAAAGGGGGCATGCCAGTAGTCGCAAATAAAAAAATGAGCTAATTCCACTCAGACCTGTCACAGGGTGGAGAGTGTGCATAGACTACCAGAAGCTGAATTCATGGATCAAATGCTTGATCGATTGGCAGGGAAGGGATGGTTCTGTTTCTTAGATGGTTATTCCGGATACAATCAGATTTGCATTGCTCCTGAAGATCAGGAGAAGACCACTTTTACATGCCCGTATGGTACGTTTGCCTTCAAACGAATTCCATTTGGGCTATGTAACACACCTGCTACTTTCCAGCGATGTATGATGTCCATTTTTTCTGATATGGTCGAAGACACCTTGGAGGTGTTTATGGACGACTTTTCTGTTGTAGGTGAGTCATTTGAATCATGCTTGGCAAATCTGAGTATGTCTTTGCAGAGATGTGTTGAATTCAACCTGGTGTTAAATTGGGAGAAGTGTCACTTTATGGTTAAGGAAGGCATTGTTCTTGGGCATAAAGTCTCTGAAAGCGGAATTGAGGTTGATCGAGCCAAGATTGAAGTTATCAAGAGATTACCACCTCCAATTTCTGTAAAAGGGGTGCGTAGTTTTCTTGATCATGCAGGTTTTTATCGGAGGTTTATTAAAGACTTCTCCAAGATTGCTAGCCCATTATGCAAACTTTTGGAGAAGGATGCAAAATTTGACTTTGGTGATGATTGCTTGAAGGCATTTGAATGCCTCAAGGGAAAGCTAGTTGAAGCTCCTATTATTGTAGCACCCGATTGGTAGACCTTTTGAAGTTATGTGTGATGCAAGCGGGGTAGCCTTGGGTGCTGTACTTGGTCAGAAAAGAGAAAGGCTATTTCATCCAATCTACTATGCGAGCAAGGCCTTGAATGGAGCACATAAGAACTATACCGTCACTGAACAAGAGCTTCTAGCAGTTGTTTATGCTTTTGAAAAGTTCTGTGCTTACTTGTTAGGAATCAAAGTAGTGGTTCATACAGATCATGCGGCTCTACGATATCTAATGGCAAAGAAGGATGCTAAGCCAAGGCTAATTAGGTGGGTGTTACTGCTTCAAGAATTTGATTTCGAGGTAAAGGATAGAAAAGGTTGCGAAAACCAAGTAGCTGATCATCTATCTAGACTTGAGAGTGAGCACATAGTGCAACCCAACCTTGATATTGATGATGCATTTCCCGACGAAGAAATCCTAGCCACTATTGTGGAAAACTTACCGTGGTATGCAGACTTTGAGAACTACGTGGTAAGTAAAGTGATTCCTGAGCATCTCTCCTTTCATCAAAAGAGAAAGTTCATGCATGATGTGAAACAATACTTCTGGGATGAATCGTATCTCTTTCGACGATGTGCTGATGGTATTATTAGGCGATGCATCTCAGATGTGGAGGTGCCTAGCATACTGGAAGCAAGTCATGCTTCCCAAGTTGGGGGTCACCATGCAGGTGATCGAACGACAAGGAAGGTACTCCAAAATGGCTATTACTGGCCTTCATTATTCAAGGATGCTTACGATTTTGTGAGAAGATGTAATTAGTGTCAGACGCAAGGCTCTATCTCGAAGCACCATGAGATGCCCATGTCTAAAATTCTTGAAGTAGAACTATTTGATGTATGGGGTATTGATTTCATTAGACCATTTGTGAGTTCGTTTGGGATGAAATATATCCTAGTTGCTGTGGATTATGTATCCAAATGGGTCGAAGCAGTAGCGCTAGCTGATAATGAAGGTAAGAGTGTTGTAGCGTTCTTAAAGAGAAATATCTTCTCTCATTTTAGGGTACCTCGTACCATCATAAGCGATGGAGGTTCACATTTTTGCAACAAGCTGTTCAGAGCCGTATTGGTGAAATATGGGGTTAAGCAACACAAGGTAGCTACACCATATCACCCACAAACTAGTGGGCAGGTAGAGGTTTCTAATCGGGAGATCAAGCTAATCCTTGCGAAGACGGTGAATGCCAGTAGGAAAGATTGGTCCAAAAAGCTGGATGATGCCTTATGGGCATATAGGACTGCGTTTAAGACACCAATTGGCATGTAACCATATCAACTAGTTTATGGGAAGGATTGTCACTTGCCAATTGAGCTAGAACATAAAACACTGTGGGTGCTGAAGCGGCTTAACTTGAATTGGGATGATTCTATTAATCTGAGGTTGGAACAGCTGAATGAGATGGATGAATTCCGTCTACATGCGTATGAAAGAGCAGATCTCTACAAGGAAAGAATGAAAAAGTACCATGATCGGAGGATTGTCCAACGAAACTTTCAGAAGGGTGATTTGGTACTTCTTTTCAACTCCAAACTGAAGCTGTTTCCAGGTAAGTTGAAATCTAAATGGTCTGGTCCATTCAGAATCAACCAAGTTTACTCATCTGGAGTAGTGGAGTTAGAAAACAATGATGGTGGTGTCTTTAAGGTGAATGGCCAAAGAGTGAAGCTATATATCGGTCCAACCGATTCGATAAAATGTATAGCCACCATATATCTCGAGGAAGTCTGAGTACTCGAGATAACTATGTCATGCCGCGATAATAAATCAAGCGCTACATGGGAGGCAACCCATCATTCTAATCATTTTTGTTTCACTAGGAGTTTGTTTTTGATAAATAAAAATGCAAAAATAAGAGTCGAGCCACGACCAAAACTAAGGCGCTTGGTGGGAGGCAACCCATCATTCTAATCATGTTTGTTGTTTTTGATTAAGTGTAGGTGCAAGATATATAAAGGAGGAGATTAGTCCCAAATTTTGATTTGAAAGTGAGCCATGCTAAAGGTGGTAAGTGAGGAATGATGGAGCAAAGGCTATAGGTTAGGCATTGCCTATGCCAATCTAGGCAACGAACAAGGCAATGCCTATGCCAATCTAGGCAACGAACAAGGCAATGCCTATGCAAATCTAGGGAACGGACAAGGCAATGCCTATGCCATTGCCTATGCTCACTGCCTCACATAGGCAATGGACAAGGCAAGGCCTATACCAATGTAGGCAATGCTATAGGCGCCGCCTATTCCATTGCCTATGCTCACTGCCTCACATAGGCAATGCCATAGGCACCGCCTATGCCAATCTAGGCGATAGGCAAGGCGCCGCCTATGCCAATCTAGGCGATAGGCAAGGCGCCGCCTATGCCTATCTAGGCATTGCTAAAGGCGCCGCCTATGCTAAGCATAGGCAAAGCAATAGGCGCCGCCTACTTATCCTTTTTTGCCTCCTAACCCGATTGTACATAGATCAAACCCGACCCATGGCTTAGCCTTTAAATAGATCCTCAACCTTAGAACACAATTCCATTGTTTGCTCAAGATAGGCGCCGCCCAAGCTCCCTTATTCTCTCAAAGTTTTTCTTCTTTCTCATCTAATCTTGCAAGTTCATCTTCCGGATCCATCACCACGTAAGTTACTCTTTTATATTCCGTAGTTGTTGCACTACTCCGCTTATAATGGTGAATTAGATTTTGAAGTAGTGCTTGGTGATGAGAATATGGTTGGTTTGTTATGATGCGTCTCATTGAGTGAAAGGATTTTTTTGGGTATTCTTGACTTTACTCCGACTTGTATTTGATTGGTATTCACTGTCGTATTTTTATGAAGTCGAAATTGTGAAGTTAATGCATAATCTTGAAAGTTGTAAGCTTGAATATTTGAATGACTCGTTTATCGAAGGTATTGATCATGATTGACCACAAGTATAACATGGTTTGGTTATTTCGATGCAACAGCCTGATAAGATTTCTATGTGGTAGTCTTGTTCAAACATTGCCTAAATCCAATGAAATAAAGTCGGAAAGGATAGTCAAGATTACATGATTATTAACATTGCGCAAACGGATTAAGTGTGGGGTGGTATCATCACGATTTTCTTTTACGACCATAGTAAATCTTCCATGATGAAACTAACGTAACTTTATTGTGATCTCAGGTAGAATGGCCCCAAAAGGACGACAAGGAAAAGAAAAAGTGTCCACCTCCAAAAAAGGTCAGAAAAGGCCAAGAAAAGACCAGGCTGATTCCTCCTCTATTCAAGTGCCTCGACATACTTTTGGGATCAAGTGGGTCCTAGAGGAGGAAGGGAAGGAGTGGTACAAGAACAACAAAGTAAAAAAATATGTTCACGTGGATTTGATGCAGAAGGAGAGTCTAGCAAAGAGAGACCCCCGCATTTTAGCTAAAATCATGGCACTAAATCTTGATTTCATTTTCCGAGATATGGGGGAATGCAATCTTGATCTAACGTGAGAGTTTTATGCCAATTGGTCTCCAAAGACTACTGGAAGTGAAGTAAAGATTTGGGGCCAAGTCTTGCAACTGAATGCGGAATTCTTCAACTCTTTTCTGGGCCTTCCATCTGTGGATCCATCACCGCTCAGGGAGGTCTACTCAAGGAGCTTTATCACAGACCTCCCTACAGGGCCATCAGACATACACTGTGCGGATCAAGGTCAATGGCACGGTGGATTCGGCACAAGGATAATGGTCGCCACAACACCTACCTGTATGCCTCTTTGAACAGGGAAGCTCGCATATGGTTAAGGATAGTCAACTCTTGCTTGATTCCTGGGACACAATATACTAAGATCACACGTGATCGAGTCTGCTTGGTGTAAGCTTTGATGACGAATATTCCCATCAATATTGGTGCGGTTATACGATCGTCAATGCGCAAGGCTAGGCTGCACAAAAGGTCCCATTTCAGTTTCGGCAACTTGTTGACTGCGATCTTAAGGAAAGAACACATTGAAGAGGAACCCGCGGATCATAAGCTACCACACAACCCGAAGAAGGTTGATCTCACAAAGGTTAAAGAGCCAGAAACTGGTCAAGGCATCAGCCTCACCACTGCAGAGAGGCATGCTTGAGATGAAAGGTTTTTCCGCCATCTGAATGGGATGACTAGATTTACACTGATAAATGGGGGTCGTGTTCCGACTGATGCAGAGCTTCAGTAGTTGGACTATGATTACCCGCTTAATGAGCATGTGTGGGCCATGTGTGGAGTAGGGGTACATTTTGAGGAACCTCTCGACGATGACGTGCCGACTGACGATGATCACCGACTGCCAGACTCAGACGTGGAGGACAACTTTGATGACGACGACTCTGATGATGATTCCGACGCAGGGGGTATGACCCCAGACATAGAAGAGGAGTCCCACTAATCAGGTTTTCCTTATTTATTTCCACTGAGGACAGTGTGTCCCGTCTAAGTGTGGGGTGCGGGTATATGTCTGTTGTATTGTATTTCTTTGCCTACATTTATTCTTATTTGTTTGAATTAGTATTTAGTTAGTTAGTTGTAATTAGTTAGTAGATTTTAGATATTTCATGAAATTGTTCTGATAGACGGCATGGTATTATAACAAGAGTTTGTGCTAAATCATTGCTATTGAGACGCTTAGGCTCTAAGTTGTGACTCACTGTGTGATAAATTATTGTGGTTTAATTCATTCATCTGTTGGGTCAAGAATCTATAATGCTCCCAATGAAGTTGACCATGTGCCGCCTTGTGTGTGTGAGGATATTGTATATTCTTTGTTGTGACTGATGCTAGAACTTGCCTGGTGTGTGTGTGAAGCGAAATAAAGATTGTGAGTGTAGGAGATGATTTAGGCATTTCTTTGGCAGCCCTGAAATTGTTTACCTTCTTTTTACCTACCTATGTACATTGTCCTAGTGAACCCCCTTTGAGCCTTTAGCTATTTTCTTTGGCAGCCTCATATGTAGCCTAATCCATTTTTTTTTCAAGACCATAATTTGATCCAAACTCCTAAGCGCTTTAAAATTGTAGAATCATGTGGAAAAATAAAAGGAGAATGGTGAAAGTGATGCCTTAGGGTGTATTGGTACTTGAAATTGTTGTGCAAAAGAGTGGCTATTATAGGGATGCTTGCTTAATATAAAAAAAAAAAAAAAAAAAAAAAAATTTAGAAAAACAAAAAGATAGTTGTGTTTATGATTGAATAACAAAATGGGTGAAAAGCGGTTGGTAGATGAAAGAGAGGTAGAGTGGTTGTTAAAAGATAGTGTAAATGGCATATTGTAGTGTATTAAAGCGCTTAGGGAACATAGTCACTATTTCTGGCCAAAATAGTCCTACCTGTCCCTTAGCCTACATTACAACCTGTAAAGACCTATTTGATCCTAAACTTAGTAGTCTGATATTAGTAGAGCATTACACTAAGGGCAAGCCTATGGTCATCAGTTGCAATATAAGAATTCTTTGTGAGAGCGAGAGCAAGGAGAGTCTTATACCCATGTTTCGAAAAATGCAAAACTATGAGTGATTATGGCTGATATCTTGTGTGAGCACACATGGTTGATGGTTGTTGGGTAGTTTTATATGTTTCTTTGTGGCTTAACTTGTGGATACGAATTAACCATCCTAATGAGTCTATGTTGGAGGTTGAGTTGTTTCTAGTAGTGATCGAGAAACCTACTCTTTGTTAATGATTGTTGTGTATGTCTTGTTGAAAATTTCGTGTTGCTATTGTGAAATTCTAGTTAGGTGTTTGCATGGATGTAATATTTTGTTCGAGGACAAACTAAGCTTTAAGTGTGGGGTGGTGATGTTGGGCGTATTTACACGCCTAAGCACCATAATTTACCCATGTTTCAGCTAAGTTTTGAGGATAAAATATATAATTCTTGCACTTTTAGTCCATTTTCCTTTAAGTGAGCTGACCTATGTGATTAGAATGTTTTTAGGTACTAATGATGAAGATTTCAGCACTTTGTGGACCTGTGGGCAACAAAGAAAAACTTCACATAAGAGGGAAGACAACTTTTGGACTGAATGTGATGCATGGGAACTTTTTCCCGGGCAAACCCAGTATTTTTAAATACTTAAGGATGCAGTAGCAACTTATTAGACAAGGATGCTATTAAAAACCTTATTGCTGAATTTTTCAGCATCATTAGCATTATCATTCGATTATTATTGAATTCACGTGGGAGGATTTTTGTACGGGTTTTGAGAGCAGAAAACGGCTCACTTGAGCAACGGAGAAAGAAAACACGTTTCATCTCCATAGCCGAGATTTCTCTAAGTTTTGGTATGATGATGATGTCTACTTTGATTTTCGTTGTATTCATGAGTAGCTAAACTTATCTGTTAGGGTTATGGAAACCTTGTAAGATACTATCTATTACTATGAGTTTGTGAATTCTTGATGTGTTATGCTACTTATATCATTACTCTCTTTGTTTTGATTGAATTCTTATGGTTGCAAACATAGAGAATACGCCATTATAGCATTAACTTATTCGAGAGAAAAGTTACATGTTTGGAAAAGAGAGTGTAACAAAGAAATAGGGTTTCCAACCCCTATTTACACGTTAATGCCTTAACCGGATTAACTTCTTGGAGAATTTGTACCATTTGTTATACACTTTAGGCTCGAGAGAGCTAAAGCGAAATAAATCCTTGATGGTTGATAAACACTTGGACTTAGAATTAGAATACGATACTCTATAAGTGCATGCATGTCTAAATTCCGCGTTACTCATAGTTAATAGAGAAGTAGAACTTATAAGGTGGACATAACCCTAACTTATCAATCTCTGTGATTAAATCTTACTACGCAAATCGTTCCATTGTTACTTTGATAATATTAGTTCACGCCTAAACCAAACCCCCCTTTTTCCTTGGAATTTTCGACCAACAGTCTACTAATAATTGCAACACTTAGTGACCAGAGTATTCCCTGTGGGATTCGACACCCAACCCAGTTGGGTTCTATATTTGACAGCGACCGCTTACACTTTCTAACGAGAGTTGTAATTTGGGCGTATCAGTACCTCTTATAGAAATCAATGGATATGACTCGACTAAAAGGTATGTCTTATAGGAATCAAAGGGAATGACTCGACTAAAAGGTACGTCTTCCAAGAGTCAAAAGGAATGACTCGACTAGAGGGTACGTCTTCTAGGAGTGAAGGTTCAATTTAAGAAGTGTATCACCCTGTAAATGAAAATTGAAATCCCTGGACAAGAAAGTGTGTCTCCGAGGGATATAAGATGATGAATTTTACTATGATTTGATTACCAAACCTGTGTAGCAACATTGCTTCGTGCATTTGTAAAAGTGAGGCATTGCAGGCCTTGATATTTATGCTCTGAAATCCTTGCTTTGAAGGTAATATGTTTCCTGTTTCATCAAAGAAAACTTGTGAGTTAAAAAAACATGGTGGCTGGCTTGTGGCTTTAGCTTTCGCGGCAATTGCTCTTTCCCCTGTCACATTTAACCTTGCTTCCAACCACTAACATATGTCATTGACTTGTTGCATCAGTTATCCAAACTCATATTAGGAAGAGTGACTCTGCCACAAACATAGTATCTCTGCTTTACCATGTTTCTCAGTTAAACCCTTTGAACTATGGTATTTCTGTGGGTTCCCAGACTTATTTGTTGACAAAACTTTCTGCATGACCTTTTTTTGCTCACAATCATATCTCTTTCATGTGCTAGCTTTTGTCTTGCTTTGTACAATTAAAGAAGCTGGTAGCCAGTTTTGAAATCTTTTCTCACTTGCTTTGACACAGACTTGACTCAAAAACAAGAAACGAAAAAAGAACAACATTTTTTGTTTGGATAACTGGCTCAAGAAAGATAAAATAAAAATAAAGAGAAGAAAGAAAAGACAATGAATGTCCCCTTTTGAAACAAAGAAACGAAAAATTCATCAACAAATGACAGTCAACACTAAGGATTATGCCATGCATTTTGGATTAAGCAGCTTGATCTTTTCATACAAACTTTCTACCCATTGTTGTTGAGTTAATGGCCTTGAAACTGAGTTGCTTCAATTGCATTGAAGACCCCATTTGGCTAGTGGCGCCTTGAAGGGTTTTCGCCAACAAGCTTCTCTCATTTTCTTTTCCTCAGCTCACCATTGCCTTATGGTGTCTGTAAGGGTTTTCCACTAATGAGACTCTCTTATCTTTGTTTCCCTTATCTCACAGTCGTCTTACAGTGCTCGTGAGAGTTTTCACCGATAAGACTCTCTCATTTTTATCTCTCTCAACTTACCATCGTCTTACAGTGCCCGTGAGGGTTTTTACCAATAAGACTCTCTCATTTTTATTTCTCTCCTAATTTCTTATGCTGAGGAAGACGAGTAGTTCCTAAATGCATTATCATATCCCTTGCATGCTTAGCCTTAACATCCTCAAAGATTGATCTGAAGGTTTTTCTTTGGTTGTAACTTGGCTTTTGGATAGGGTTAGAAAGAAAGGATGGCATGGGGCCCAAACGACACTTGAAGTGGGGTAGGACTTACAACTTTTGGAATCGACTCAAACAGTGAGGATTAACTCATGTCAGAGTTTCTTTTGACTGGGCAATTCTAAACTTTTTATTTGATTGGATCGAGCCCCAGTAGGGCAACCTATGTATCTCACCCCCAAAAGAGGAGAATCAGGTTACGCGTAGTTCTGGCAACTTGTTCTTTTGCTTGATTCTGGTTTTTTTTTGCTTTTCTCTTTTATTGACTTTTTTTCTTTGAAACTTTCTGACTCTATTTGTCTCGACACTCTTCCTTTTTACTTTCTTTTTGGACATTTTTTTTACTCTACTATTTTTCTCGATACTTTTCTTTTGAGCTTTACTGACTCTATCTTGATTCCAAAAGAGGGGTATGAAAGAAAATAACACTAAGACTCAAATGGGGGTAAACAAAGGATGACACAATATCTGGATAGAAAAATGAAATGCCTTCGTCATATCAATCCTTGAAAAATGCAAGTACATATCATGCAATATGAAATGAAAGATGAAGATCATTTGTGGCACTTTAACAACACTAACTTCAACTGAACATGTGTGCCAATTCTTCTTCTAAACTTGTCAAACATACAAACTCCACCTTTGTTGTATATCCATCACATTGAATGACTCATGCTTTCGTGGAGTTGATTTTCTTTCTGTTCCTCTTGATAGGATCACGCAGACACTGTTTGACCAAATTAAGACATGTATTTTAATTGATGACCAAGTTATCCTTGTGATTCTCAAAATAAAAGTCTCAAGTTTTAAAGAAGGCTTCAATTTGATCACCAAATGCCTCAGCACTCTATCTATTTTCTCAGATGCTCTCTTTTCCTAATTTTAACTCTCTGATTCAATGCTTCATGATTTAGTTGGATTTTAAGATCTGACTGAAAATTCCGCAGGCATGTCCTATCACTAGAATCAACATAAAATGTACTTTATAAAGAAAACAAACAAACAACACATATTTAAAACACAAAGGGAAAGGGACAATTCATTTAGTTGAAATAAAAGATAGAAGGGTTTGAACATAGACGACAAAGGAACAAAAGAAGATAGATCCCGAACTACAACCCTGAAATAATTCAAAAAATAGAAAAGAAGACAAAACAAACTACCAGACCTCTTCCTAGTAGGGAGAGGGGTGACTTCTCAATTGCTCAGCCTGACAACTTAGCCACTGGTTTGCATATCAGCATGACTAGAGCTTCCCTCACTGTCAATGTTCTGCACCATAATTGATCCATCTTGAATCATCTTTTCAATTTCTCTTTTCAAATCTCGACAATCTTCAATACTATGACCCTGAGCATCAGAATAATACACACATCGTGCATTAGGATCAAAATTTCTTGAACGTCGATTAAGGATGTGCCCAAGGAGAGGAGTGATCATTCTCTTTTGTACTAATCTATGAAATAAACTAGCATATGACTCTCCAATTTCTGTGAATCTATCTCTCGACTTCTACCTCATTTCATTGTTTGGCTTGGATAGCAAATCTAGCCTAGAAGGGCTTTGGTATGTTTGTGGATTTAGAGGATGACTCTGGGGCGTTGGGGTACACCATTGTAGGTAAGATAAGGGTCGAACATGTGGTTGTCCATTATACACTGGATATGGATGCGGAGGAACAAAGTATAATGGATTTTGGGAGCGATTATGTGAAGCTTGGGCATAAACTTGGGTTTGAGCCTGAGAGTGACGACGACGAGGTCTTCTTAACCTTTCCTACTGTCCAACTACAATAGCAAATGCATATTCCTCATTCTTTTTCTCCCCAACACTTCCTGAACCCTTTTGAATTGCTTGAGTAGTCGCTTTCAATGTTGCAAAACTCACAATGCGACCAGTCTTAATTCCCTCTTCTATCATCTCCCCCATTTTAAGGACCTCAATGAACGGCTTGCCTAATGCAGGAACCAAGTATTGATAATATGTTTCGTCCTGCGCTTGAATAAATACCTCTACTATCTTACTTTCTTTCATTGGCGGTTTCACCCTAGTAGCTTGTTCATGCCATCTGATCGCATACTCCCTGAAACTCTTAGTATTCTTTTTTTTTTATAGTAGTTAGGGATTTTTCGTCAGGGATCAACTCCATATTTTATTGAAATTATTGCACAAATTCATTAGCTAGGTCATTGGTCAACAAACCATTCCGAAGCTAGGCCTGAAAGACTCTCTCCGAAATAAGCCATGAGTAGTTCTTCCTTCCCTCTAGCGCCTCTTAATTGATTATAATAGCACCTCAAATGCGCCACTGGGTCCCCATGTCCGTCATATTTCTCAAACTTTGGCATTTTAAAGACAGGAGGAAGGTTGATACCTGGAAACATGCATAAGTCCTTATATGAGACACTTTTGTAACCCCCAAGCCCTTGCAAGTTCTTCATAGCCAGTTCCAAACTTCTCAATTTTCTGGTCATTTCCTCTTGTTCTTCTGTCATAACAGGCTTCTTAGTGGTAGGAGGAAATTCAGGCGGGTGAGTGTCACCGTAAAGACCAGTCAACTTGAATGGAGGCTCAGAAGTGTAACGCTGATCACCAATAATATTCAATGCAGGCTCTCTTGTAGAGTAGGGAGGCACAACTTATGGATGAACATCAAAAGTAGGAGCTTTGGGTGGTGGTGGCGCTGCAAGAGAATGAACAACAGGTGGAGCCGAGTATGTGGTAGTCTTGGATTGAGGAGTGAGGAAATGAACATTGGAAGTGGTTGGATATTGTTTCCCCGGAGTCGATCCTGATGCATATTGTGCCATATCAACAAAAATGGGAAATTGTGCATGTGACACGGGAGGCAAGCTAGAAAGATATTCCATATTATCAGTGAGAACTGGAGGAGGTGGCAACCCATTAGCCCAAGCTCGATGCATTTCTATCATTTGTTGCCTTAATTTTTGAATCTCTTCATTAGATCCTAAATTCTCATTTCCCGAACTCCCTATCTGATTAGTGACAACAAACTTGGTATCCTTGTTGGCCATAACCTTCTCTGTGACTTGGTGCAATATGGGGGACCAACCAAAATGCCACAAACCAACCACCTCAAACTAACTGAACAAGAGATAGCAAATGCGTTAGAGTTCAACACTTTCTCAAAATCTCTTTTTTTTTTCTTTTGAAAAGGTCACCGAACCCAAGAAGGGCGCCTACGTATCTCACCCCCGAGAGAGGATAATCAGGTGTGCGTAGTTCGTGAAGTCTTGCCAAAATGGCCAAATAAACTTTTTTTTTTGAAATTTTAAGAAGAAAAGAAAAATGACATTGTCAAAAGAATAAACGAAAATCTTTTTGAAATTTTCAGCTTTAATAACCTATACAAAATGAAACCTATGATTACCGAAGAAACTCTTTTTTGGGTTTTCAATTATGCATTTCATACGAAAATAAAACTTGAACCTATTAAAGGAAAAATCTTTTTGTAGTTTTCTTTTATTGATGCATATGACACCTACTCTAAATGAAGAGTGAAGAAAAATATATATATATTCTTTTTTGAAATAAGATCCCCGAACCAACAATAGGTTGCCTACGTATCTCACATCCCGAAAGAGGAGAATCAGGGGTGCGTAGTTCGTCCAGGTTGGACAATTAAGGATTAAAACAAAGTAAGACTTGACTTGAGAGACGCGATTACAGATGGACGATGAAAATATTTTTTTTTTTGGGTTTTTAATTAGACACATCATACAAAACTGACACCAACAACTATGAAAGAAAAATCTTTTTGAAATTTTCGTTATATAAAATGTACAAAACTTCTACTTTTTTTTTTAAATTTTTTTTTTCTTTTATAAAAACTTCTATGAATGAAAAATCTTTTTTAGAAATTTTGAATTGTGAATGCATGGTAAAGGAAACTCTTTTTGATGTTTTTGAGAAAATGAGTGCGAAAGGTAAAAAAAAAAATCTTTTTGAATTTTGAGATTGTGGAAGAAAAATCAAAAGCCATAAAGAACTCTAAAAACTTACGAAACTCTTTTTTTCTTTTCGACTCACTTTTTTTCTATTTTTTTCAATATTTCTTGCCTACGCACTTTACTTATAACACATGTTTTCCCCAAATCAGTTCGTCAAATGGCCACGTTATCCTCAAAGATGCAACATTTAGCACGTAGAGATGCTTTAGAGATGAGTCTCCTACAAAGGGCCTCGTGGGTCCCGATAGGTCTCAATATGATGCAAATAAACATGACCTAAAGGCTGACCTACGCTGAGGTTCACTAACAAGGCTGTTTGGGGGAGCGTATGGTCGATAGTGGTTGCTTTAGCTTTCAACCCACTCCATACCAGCCGACGGCTCCCCCCTAAGATAAGAGTTGTCACACCCCTTTTTCGTACTCCAAAAGATTAGATTTTATGGCTTCGAAAGGGTTTTTATTATTAAAGTGACAAAATGAAGATTTGTTTCGAAAAGGACTTTTTATATTCAAAACTCAGAGTCGCCACTTGGCATAATCCGGTGTGTCAAGTCACCTTTGGAAAACCCTTTTCAAAATGATTTTGACTTTGTAAAACTGATCCGCGAACAGAGATTCCGACTAAGGAATTCTGTTGACCGAGGGGAAGGTGTTAGGCACCCCTCGGTCCCGTGGTTTGACCACGGTCGCTTGGTGGAGTGTATTGGCTATTTTGGCATTTAGTATTCAGTCCAATTATACAATCCCGAAATAGAAAATACTGAACTAAACCTATACTAAACTACAATAATCCTAAACTACGCTCCATTTCTTTCTCCTCCCGATGCTCCAGGCCTTGATCGTGCGCCATCTTCAAGTACATGATACTTCGGGGGCATTCCACGGTGATTAAATACAATTCCTTCGGGGCATTCCCCAACCAAATGAGAACAATTTTTTAATGCGAGAAAACCAAAGCATTCACCCAAATTTCAAACATTCAATAAAATTTCAAACATTCAATAAAACCACAAATTCTAAACTTTGCCTACCCAAACTATGTTTGCCTAAACCAATCGACATATCAAGATACTACCAAGTTTGATTAACGTTCATTTCAAATCAAACGACCAATGAATCAAACTAACCAAAATTCACCAATTATGTCAAGTTTTCAATTATCACCCCACCCCCTAAATTAATTCACGATTCAAAACAACTAAAGATTCACCACCAACACAGATCAAGCAAGACATAACACGTAATTTGATACATCCGAATATAATGAATAATGAACTAACAGAAAGAGGGAATAGTATTGGACCTCAATTCGAAGATTTTGAAATTCAATAATACTTCAATGAAAGGATAGAATCCGCGCCCAAAAACCTTGAACCGAACCTTAACAGTGACGAACTCCAACTCTGATATTGAGGAATCCGAAACCAAAAACTGGTTGAGATGCACGAAATACTAAACCCCAAAAAGGAACAAAAACTGATGAATCCCCCGAAGCCCGAATCTGGCCATGGAACACAAAGTCAGACGAACCTATAAACCCCAATACACAACAGAACCAAAGAACAGTGTAGCCTAAACTTCGGTAAGCTAGAACAGCGGCAAAACGATGAGAAAGGGAGGATTCCAGCGAGTTTCAATGTATTCAAGACAAATTTACTTGAAAATCAAAAGAAACGATAAGATTTTTGGTGATTTCAAACTGGTCGGTTAATTCGACGAATGATGATCAACTACCAGCAAAGATCTCGCTGAACTTGGCCAGTACAGAACCTGAGATGGGGCTTCCGGCGAGCGAACAATCGCCGGAACAGTGTTCTCCGACCTATTCTCCTTTTCCCTCTCTCTCGTTCAGCTGCTCTCTCCCATCTCCCTCCTTCGTAGCTCTCTCTCTGTGTGTTTACTGATTCAGTGAGGTGAAACGGTGAGTGTCGTGTGTGTGTTTTCTGAGAGTGTGCGTGTGCGTGTTACTGGTAAGAATGAGAATAATAGAGGGGTCCCTTTTTTTGAAGAAGAAGATGGGTTCTCCCTTTTTGAGTGATATCCCCTGTGTATGACAATTTTGTGAGGTGAAGAAGATGAATTTTTGCGAATTTTTTGTGAGTGTTCTCGTGTATATTGAAAAATGGAAGTTGTCTCCCTCTTCTCTGTATTGTTTATGTGGAGTCTCTCCAAAAAAATGAAAGAAGATGGTGAGGATCCTCCTTGTCTATGTGGACCTCCCCTCTTTATTTTTGTTGTTCATCCTGAGTGAATATGTTCGTCTGTGTATTTACCTGTAGGCCCCATTTTGTTATGAAAAAGTAATGAAAATGTGAGGGGTGGGGTACGTGGGTAAGTGGGGTTAGAGGTATGGGGTGAGGTGAGTGAGGTGTTAAACTTTAATAGGGAGGGGTTGTTAGAATAATATAAAATTAGTTGGGTTATTATTTTTTGTCATTTTGTGGGGACATAATAACATGGATGAGGGTGCACGGTAGGATAAGGTAAAAATGGGTAAAAATGATATTGGGGAGGGACGAAATTAGGTGTCTACATCATGCCCCCTTTGAATGTAAACACGTAGTATTTTCAGACAAAGAAGAAGACAACAAGACAGAATTTTGTCCCGACCATTATTCAAAGGAAGAAATAGAAGGAAGAATGGCAACCGAGTTGGAGAGTCGAGTGAGGTTCCATCGAGGTTCCAATCTGAGGCTCTGTCCTTACATCAAAAATGAAAATTACAAGTTAAAAACATAAACGAAATTACAAAATCCTATCTATGCAGCTTCTTCTGAACTTTTGACTTGAGTTTCATCACCCTATTCTTTAGGCAGGCTCCTGACTTGCAATTTCCTCAACTTGTTGTTTGGCTTTCAATTGTTTCACCTCGTTGCTTAACTTTCCATTTATTCGCCCTGTGCTTTGGGTGGGCTGTTGAGTTGACATTTCATCACCCTGTTCTTCAGGCAGGCTCCTGACTTGCAATTTTCTCACCCTATTTTTCAGGCGGGCTCCTGACTTGCTATTTTTCAATCTGTTAACTTTCAACTTTTCACCTTGTTGCTTTGTTTTCAACTTCTTCACCTTGTTGCTTGACTTTTCATTTCTTTACTTTGTTGCTTGACTTTCCATTTATTCACCCTGTTCTTCAAGCGGACTCCTGAAATCACATCAAAATAATGTTGCTTGAATTACCAAAACAAGGAAGTGCGTCTCCTTACCAATGCCGCTTGAATTACTCAAACAAGAAAGTGCGTCTCCTTAGGGTTAAGTGCGATAACTTGACTAGAAAGTGCATCTTATAGGAATCAAGACTTAAGTTAGGAAGTGCATCACCAATGCCTCTTGAATTACTCAAACAAGGAAGTGCGTCTCCTCACAAATGTCTCTTGAATTACTCAAACAAGGAAGTGCGTCTCCTTACAAATGTTTCTTGAATTTTCCAAACCATGAAGTGCGTCTCCTTACAAATGTTGCTTGAATTACCCAAAAAAGGAAGTTCATCTCCTTATCAAATGCCGCTTGAATTACCCAAACAAGGAAGTGCGTCTCCTTACAAATATCGCTTGAATTACCAAACAAGGAAGTGTGTCTCCTTTGGAAGTGCATCTCCTTATGATAGCGCTTGAATTACCAAACAAGGAAGTGTTTCTCCTTTGGAAGTGTGTCTCCTTATGATAGCGCTTGAATTAAGGAAGTGCATCTCCTTACAAATATTGCTCGAATTGCCTAAACCAGGAAGTGCGTCTCCTTACAAATGTTGCTTGAATTACCCAAACCAGGAAGTGCGTCTCATTATAAATGTTGCTTGAATTGTCCAAACAAGGAAGTGCGTGTCCTTACAAATGTTGCTTGAATTACCCAAACAAGTAAGTGCGTCTCCTTACAAATACCGCTTGAATTACCAAACAAGGAAGTGCATTTCCTCACAAATGTTGCTGGAATTACCCAAACAAGAAAGTGCGTCTCCATGGCTTTGAATATCAAATATGTACAACAATATTGCCTGTTGCATTTGAAAAAGTAAGAATGTTACGGCCTTTGATATTTAGGCATTGAAATCCTTGATTCGAAGGTAGCATGTGTTCCTGTTTCATCCAAAGAAAACTTGTTAGTTTAAAAACATGGTGGCTGGTTTGTGGCTTTGGCTTTCGTGGAAATTGCTCTTGCCCCGTTCATATTTAACCTTGCTTCCAACCATTATCATATGTCATTGACTTTCTGTATCATTGACCCAAACTCCGATTATTAAGAGTTCTTCTGAAACAAACACTGCATCTTTACTTTGCCACGCTTCTCAGATAAACTCTTTGACCCTTGGTATTTTCATGAATTCCCAGAATTTTCTGTTGACACAACTTTCTGCATGCCTTATTTCGGCTCACAATCATGTCTCTTTCATGTGCTGGCCTTTTGTCTTGCTTTCTGCAATTGAAGAAGCTGGTAGCCAGATTTGAAATTTTTTCTCACTTGTTTTGACATAGATTTGACTCAACAGCAAGAGAAAAATGACAATGACTTTTATTTGGATAACTGAATCAAGAAAGATAAACAAAATAAAGAGAAGAAATAAAAGATAATGAATGTCCCCATTGAAACAAAGAAATAAAAATTTATCTAAAAATGACAGTCAACTCCAAAGATTATGCCATGCATTTTGGGTCAGGCTGCCTGATCTTTCCATCCAAACTTTCTACCAATTGTTGTTGAGTTAATGGCCTTGAAACTGAGTTGTTTCCTTAGGTCAATTGCATTTAAGACCTCGTTCGGCTAGTGGCGCCTTGGAGGTTTCTTGCCAACAAGCCTCTCTCATTTTTTTCTCGGTTCACCATTGTCTTATGGTGTCTGTGAGGGTTTTTCACCATTGAGACTCTCTTATTTTCATCTCTCTCAACTCACAGTCGTCTTATGGTGCCCGTGAGGGTTTTCACCAATAAGACTCTCTCATTTTTATCTCTCTCAACTTACCATCGCCTTATGGTGCCCGTGAGGGTTTTCACCAATAAGACTCTCTCATTTATTTCTCTCCTGATTTCTTATGCTGAGGAAGACGAGTAGTTCCTAAAATATGTCATCCAACCATTGCATGTTTAGCCTTAACATTCTCAAAGATTGATCTGAAGGTCTTTCTTTGGTTGTAACTTGGCTTTTGGATAGGGTTAGAAAGAAAGGATGGCAAGGGGCCCAAACGACACTTAGAGTGGGGTAGGACTTACAACTTTTGGAATCGACTCAAACAATGAGGATTAACTCATGCCCCAGTTTCTTTTGACTGGAAAATACTAAATTGTTTATTTGGTTGGACCGAGCCCAGCGTAGGGCAGCCTATGTATCTCACCCCTAAGAGATGAGAATCAGGTCACGCGTAGTTCTGGCAGCTTGTTCTTTTGCTTGATTCTGATTTTTTTTTTGTACTTTTCTGACTCTATTTTACCTAACACTTTTTCTTTTCCTTCTTTTTGACACAGTTTTTTTTGAAACTTTTGACTCTATTCTTTTGCTCGACTATCTTTTGAGCTTTGTTGATTGTATCTTGATTCCAAAAGAGGGGTATGAAAGAAAATAAAACTAAGGCCCAAATGGGGTAAATAAAGAATGACACAATGCTCGGAGAGAAGAATGAAATGCCTTCATCATATCAATCCTTGAAAATGCAAGTACATATCATGCACTATGAAAGTGAGAGATGAAGATCATTTGTGACATTTTTAAGCAATAACTTTGACTGAGTCTGTGCGTCACTATTTCTTCTGCGCTTTTCTAGCATACAACTCCACTTTTGTTGCATATTCCTCACATTGAATGACTCATGATTTTGTGGACCTGATTTTCTTTCTGTTCACACATCCACTATTTGACCTAATTGAGACTTGTCTTTCAATTGATGACCAAGTTATTCTTGTGATTCTTAAAATAAGTGCCTTAATTTTCAAAGAAGGCTTCAACTTGACCACCAAGTGCCCCAGCACTCTATCTATTTTCTCAAATGCTCTCTTTTTCTAACTTTAACCCTCTAATTCAACGTTCATGCTTAAACTGGATTTTAAGATCTGGCTGAAAATTTCACTAGCATGTCATATCACTAGAGTCAACATAAAATGTACTGTATAAAGAAAACAAACAAATAACACATATTTAAAACACAAAGAAAAATGGGACACTTCATTTAGTTGAAACAAAAGATAGAAGGGTTTGAACATAAACAACAAAAGGACAAAACAAGATAGATCCCGAACTACAACCCTGAAATAATTCGGATAGCAGAAAATAAAACAAAACAAGCTACCAGACCCCTTCCTAGTAAGGAGAGGGGTGACTTCTCAATTGCTCAGCCTGACATCTTAGCCACGGGTTTGCATATCAGCATGACTAGAGCTTTCCTCACTGTCAATGTTCTGTACCATGATTGATTTATCTTGAATCATCTTTTAAATTTCTCTTTTCAAAGCACGACAATCTTCAATACTATGACCCTGAACATCAGAATGATATGCACATCGTACATTAGGATCAAAACTTCTTGAATGTGGGTTAGGAGCATACCCAAGGAGAGGAGTGATCATCTCCTGCTGTACCAATCTCCGGAATAAACTTGCATACGACTCTCCAATCGGTGTAAAGTTATCCCTCGACTTCTGTCTCATTTCATTATTTGGCTTAAATTGAAAACCAGACCTAGAAGGGCTTCGGTATGTATGTGGAGCTGGAGGATAACTCGACAGAGTTCGCGCGCGCCAGTGTGGGTAAGATGGGGGTTGAACATATGGTTGCGCATTATATACTTGATATGGAGATGGGGGAATGGAATATAATGGATTTTTGGAAAGATTCTGTGGAACTTGGCCATAAACTTGAGTTTGAGCCCATGGGTAACGATGGTATGGTCCTATTACCCGTGCTTGTTGTCCAACTATAATGGAAGATGCATCTTTCTTATTCTTCTTTCCTCCAACACTTTTCGAACCTTTTTGAATTGCTTGAGTAGTCGCTTTCAATATTGCAAAACTCACAATGCGATCGATCTTAATTCCATCCTCTATCATCTCCCCCATTTTGAGGACCTCAATAAATGGCTTGCCTAATACAGGTAACAAGTGTTGATAATATGTTTCATCCTGCGCTTGAATAAACGCCTCCACTATCTTACTTTCTTTTATTGGCGGTTTCATCCTAGCAGCTTGTTCACGCCATCTAATCGCATACTCTCTGAAAGTTTCAGTACTCTTTTTCTTCATATTAGTTAGGGATTTCTCGTCAGGAATCAACTCCATATTGTATTGAAATTTTTGCACAAATTCGTTAGCAAGGTCATCCCAGTTGTTCCACTTGTTGATGTCTTGGTCAACAAACCATTCTGAAGCTAGACCTGAAAAACTCTCACCGAAATATGCCATGAGTAATTCTTCCTTCCCTCCAGCGCCCCTTAGCTGGTTGCAATAGCATCTCAAATGTGCTACAGGATCGCCATGTCCATCATACTTCTCAAACTTCGGCATTTTCAAACCAAGAGGAAGATGTACACCAGGAAACATGCACAGATCTTTATATGAGACACTTTTGTACCCCCCAAGTCCTTGCAAGTTTTTCATAGTCAGTTCCAAACTTCTCAATTTTCTGGCTATTTCCTCTTGTTCTTCTGTCATAATAGGCTTCTCAGTGTTAGGAGGAGATTCAGGCAGTTGAGGGCAATCGTAAGGACCAGTCGACTTAAATGTGGGCTCGAGAGCATAATGCTGATCACTAAAAATATTCAATGCAGGCTCTCTTGTAGAGTAGGGAGGCACAACTTGTGGATGAACATCAAAAGTAGGAGCTTCAGGTGGGGGTGGCGCCGCAAAAGCATGAACAGCAGCTGGAGCCGAGTATGTGGTAGTCTTGGATTGGGGAGTGAGGAAATGAACATTGGAAGTGGTTGGATATTGTTGCCCCGAAGTCGATCCTGATGCATTTTGTTGCATATCAACAAAAATGGGAAATTGTGCATGTGACACGGGATGCAAGCTAGAAAGATATTCCAGATTATCAGTGGGAACTAGAGGAGGCGGCAATCCATTAGCCCAAGCTCGATGCATTTCTATTATTTGCCGCCTTAATTTCCGAATCTCTTCATTATCTCCTACATTCTCATTCCCCGAACTCCCTATCTGATTAGTGACAACTAACTCGGTATCGTTGTTGGCTATAACTTCCTCTGTGACTTGGAGCAATATGGAGGACCAGCCAAAATACCACAAACCAACCACCTTAAACTAACTGGACAAGAGAGAGCAAATAGTTAGAGTTCAACAGTTTTTCAAAACCTCTTTTTTTTTTTTTTTGCTTGAAAAGATCACCGAACCCAAGAAGGGCGCCTACGTATCTCACCCCCGAAAGAGGAGAATCAGGTGTGCGTAGTTCGTGAAGGTTTGCCAAAATGGTCAATTAAACTCTTTTTCCTTTCTTGAAACAAAGTGTCAAAAGAATTGACGAAAATCTTTTTACATTTTTTTTAGGTTTAAATCTCTATACAAAATGAAACCTGTGATTACCAAAGAAAAATCTTTTTGGGTTTTCGATTTTTGAATTTCATGTGAAAATGAAACTTGAACCTATTAAAGGAAAATCTTTTTGTAGTTTTCTTTTAAAGTCGTATATGAAACGCCTACTCTAAATGGAGAGTGAAGAAATATTTTTGGATTTTTCAAATAAGATCCCCGAACCAATAATAGGCTGCCTACGTATCTCACTCCCGAAAGAGGAGAATCAGGGGTGCGTAGTTCGTCCAGATTGGACAATTAACGATTAACTAATAGATTGACCCTAACTTAAGAGACAAAACCAAAGACAAACGAATAAAATCTTTTTGGGTTTTTAATTAGACACTTCAGCTAAAAATGACACCAACAACTACGAAGAAAAAAATCATTTGGTATTTTCGTGAAATCTAAAAAACTTCTACAATTTTTGCATTTTTCTTTTATAAAAACTCCTATGAATGAAAAATCTTTTTGAAGTTTTTGAATTGTGAATGCATACTAAACGAGACAAAGGAAAAATCTTTTTGATATTTTCGTTTTTGAGAAATGAGTGCAAAAGGTAAAAATCTTTTTTTAATTTTTGGATTGTGAAGAACAAAAGCCATAAAGAACACTAAAAGCTACGACACTCTTTTTTTTTTCTTCTTTTCGACTCACTTCACTTTTTTTTCTCTATTTTTCAACAGTTCTTGCCTACGCACCTTACTTCTAACACATGTTTTCCCCAAATCAGTCCGTCAAATGACCCCATTACCCTCAAAGATGCAACATTTAGCACGTAGGGATGCGTTAGAGGTGAGTCTCCTACAAAGGACCAAGTGGGCCCCGCTAGGTCTCAATATGATGCACATAAGCATGACCTAAATGCTGACCTACATTGGGGTTCACTAACAAGGCTATTCGGGGGAGCGTATGGTCGATAGTGGCTGCGACAGCTTTCCACCTACTCCATAACACCGACGGCTCCCCCCTAAAATAAGGGTGACTCAACTAGAGGTCGTGTACAACACGTGTACTATGGACTTGTTGCAGAAAGAAGGCCTGGGGGTAGACACATGATGACAGATATAAAAGCGGTAACACATAGGATAAATACTATAAACAAAGAGCACGAAAAACGCACAAAAGTGAAAACAATAACACAAACAAAATCACAAACAATGCTTATACACTCGTAATGCCAAACAAAGTCGATACGACTCCAAAAATAGCTCAAATTCTGAAAAGTTAGATTCCCCAGCAGAGTCGCCAGAGCTGTCACACCTATTTTTCGTACTCCAAAAAGATTAGATTTTATGGCTTCGAAAGGGTTTTTATTATTAAAGTGATAAAATGAAGATTTGTTTCGAAAAGGACTTTTTATATTCAAAACTCAGAGTCGCCACTTGGCATAATCCGGTGTGCCAAGTCACCATTGGAAAACCCTTTTCAAAATGATTTTGACTCTGTAAAACTGATCCGCGAACAGAGATTCCTACTAAGGAATTCTGTTGACCGAAGGGAAGGTGTTAGGCACCCCTCAGTCTCGTGGTTTGACCACGGTCATTTGATGGAGTGTATCGGCTATTTTGGCATTACGAATGTATAAACCACACAAAAACACATAAAACAATCAATCAAACAAACAAACAAAATAAATCAAGAATTAGTATTCAGTCCAATTATACAATCCCGAAATAGAAAATACTGAACTAAACCTATACTAAACTACAATAATCCTAAACTACGCTCCATTTCTTTCTCCTCCCGATGCTCCGGGCCTTGATCGTGCGCCATCTTCAAGTACATGATACTTTGGGGCATTCCCCGGTGATTAAATACAATTCCTTCGGGTCATTCCCCGACCAAATGAGAACAGTTTTTTAATGCGAGAAAACCAAAGCATTCACCCAAATTTCAAACATTCAATAAAATTTCAAACATTCAATAAAACCACAAATTCTAAACTTTGCCTACCCAAACTATGTTTGCCTAAACCAATCGACATATCAAGATACTACCAAGTTCGATTAACATTCATTTCAAGTCAAACGACCAATGAATCAAACTAACCAAAATTCAGCAATTATGTCAAGTTTTCAATTCTCACCCCACCCCCCTAAATTAATTTACGATTCAAAACAACTAAAGATTCACCACCAACACAGATCAAGCAAGACATAACACGCAATTTGATGCATCCGTATATAATGAATAATGAACTAACAGAAAGAGGGAATAGTATTGGACCAAAATTCGAAGATTTCGAAATTCAATAATACTCCAATGAAAGAATAGAATCCGCGCCCAAAAACTTCAAACCGAACCTCAACAGTGATGAACTCCAACTCCGATATTGAGGAATCCGAAACCAAAAACTGGTTGAGACGCGCGAAATACTAAACCCCAAAAAGGAACAAAAACCGATGAATCCCCCGAAGCCTGATTCTAGCGACAGAATACAAAGTCAGACGAACCTAGAAATCCTAATACAACAGAACCAAAGAACAGTGTAGCCTGAGCTTTGGTAAGCTCGGACAGCGGCAAAACAATGAGAAAGGGAGGATTCCGGCGAGTTTCAATGTATTCAAGCCGGATTTACTTGAAAATCAAAAGAAACGATAAGATTTTTGGTGATTTCAAACTAGTAGGTCAATTCGAAGAATGATGATCAACTACCGGCAAAGATCTCGCCGAACTTGGCCAGTACAGAACCTGAGATGGGGCTTCCGGCGAGCGAACAATCGCCGGAACAGTGTTCTCCGGCCTATTCTCCTTTTCCCTCCCTCTCATTCAGCTGCTCTCTCCCATCTCCCTCCCTCGCAGCTCTCTCTCTCTGTGTGTTTACCAATTCAGTGAGGTGAAACAGTGAGTGTTGCGTGTGTGTTTTCTGAGAGTGTGCGTGTGCGTGTTACTGGTGAGAATGAGAATAACAGAGGGGTCCCTTTTTTTTAAGAAGAAGATGGGTCCTCCCTTTTTAAGTGATATCCCCTGTGTATGAAAATTTTGTAAGGTGAAGAAGATGAATTTTTGCGAATTTTTTGTGAGTATTCTCGTGTATATGGAAAAATGGAAGTTGTCTACCTCTTCTCTGTATTGTTTATATGGAGTCTCTCCAAAAAAATGAAAGCAGATGGTGAGGATCCTCCTTTTCTATGTGGACCCCCCCTCTTTATTTTTGTTGTTCATCCTGAGTGAATATGTTCGTCTGTGTATTTCCCTGTGGGCCCCATTTTGTTATGAAAAAGGAATGAAAATGTGAGGGGTGGGGTACGTGGGTAAGTGGGGTTAGAGGTATGGGGTGAGGTGAGTGAGGTGTTAAACTTTAATAGGTAGGGGTTGTTAGAATAAGATAAAATTAGTTGGGTTGTTATTTTTTGTCATTTTGTGGGGACATAATAAAATGGATGAGGGTGCACGGTAGGATAAGGTAAAAATGGGTAAAAATGATATTGGGGAGGGACGAAATTAGGTATCTACAAGGGTGACTCAACTAGAGGTCGTGTACACAGCGTGTACTACAGACTTGTTGCAGAAAGAATGACTCGAGTTATGCACATGATGCCAGATATAAAGCGGTAACACATAAGATAAAAACTATAAACAAAGAGCACGTAGGCACTCAACAATGATAAACAATAACACAAAACAACACAAACAAAATGTCTATACACCTATAGTGCCAAACTAAGCCGATATAACTCCAAAATAAGCTCAAATTCTAAAAAAAAAAGTCCCCAGCAGAGTTGCCAGAGCTGTAACACCCCCTTTTCAACTCCCAAAAATATTGATTTATGTTTGAAAGGATTTTTATTCTTAAGTGACAAAAGAAAGATTGTTTTGAAAAGGATTCATTATATTAAAAAACTCAGAGTCGCCACTTGGGATAAATCGGGTGTGCCAAGTCACCCATGGATATCCTTTTTCAAAATGATTTTGACTCTATAGAACTGATCCACGAACCGAGGTTCCGGCTAAGGAATTCTGTTGACCGAGGGGAAGGTGTTAGGCACCCCTCGATCCCGTGGTTTGACCACGGTCGCTTGGTAGAGCGTATCGGCTAATTTTGGCACTAAGAATGTCTAAACCACATAAAACACATAAACAAGCATCCAAACACACGAAACAAAATAAATCCACAGTATAATATTCAGTCCAATTATTACAAACCGAGATAGAAAAATATGAAAATGAAAACCTACTTTATTCTAGACTAATCCTAAACTATGCTCCAATGCTTTACCCGATGCCTCGGGCCTTGATCGCGAACGTCCTCCGGGTACAAAGTGCTTCGGGCATTCCCCGACAAATGAACACAACTACCTCGGGGCATTCCCCGGTCAAATGATACATTTAATCCAAAAACCATAAAACCAACTATTCAACACACATTTCAACATTCAAACAATTCAAAAGTTCTAAATTTTCCTACCCATTTCAACGTATCATAATTCTACTGCGTTCAACAGTATTCATGCTTATTCCATATTAAACAAAATAACAATAAACCACAATTGATCTATATTCACCCATTTTTACCAATTTCTCAATTCCACCCCAAGTTCCCTTTTAACACTAAATTCCCACAATTCACAATCACTATAAACTCAATATTCATCATTCACATCACACATAATTTGTAACCAACAAAATCAACAACTAATCAACACAAACAATTATTTCATCACCATCGAAGATCAAAACCACACACGAATATTCAATTCGAAACACGAAATATCATAAACATTGAAATAAAAGAGAGAAAGAATAGAGTTGAACCTCAATTGAAGTTTTTGATACATCGGAGATAGAACCGCATCCGGAAAACCTCACATCCAACCTCAATAATGGAGCCTTGATCTAACCCCTCTTTTCAATTTATCAATCCGAGCCAAAATCGCCAAGAAACGAAAAACCCAAACCCGAATATGTATCGAGATTGATCTTTCTCATCCATTTCCGGTGGGTCCCCGATGTCTGCCGAAACAGTAACAACGACGATAATGGGGCAATTGGTTACCGGCTTAAACGTATTTAAGAGTTTTTTTTGGTTGTTGGTCGCTAATTTCGAGCCGGTGGGACTGAGTCAGGCAAGATGTGGAGGATTTCAGTGGGTAAATCGTCGAAAAATTTGAAAACCAGTCGGCTTTGTTCGCTTTTTTCCGACCAACGTTTTTCTCTATATTTCTCACTCTCGACCTGTCTCTGCTTCTTCTCTCTCTCAAGCTCAAATCACTCTCGATCTCTTCTTCTCGATTTCCATTCTCTCTTATTCCTCCCTCAGCTCTTCATTACCAGTGGGTGTGTGAGTGAATCTGTGTAGAGGAGGATGGTGGTCAGTTTGTGCATGATGTGTGCTCTTCGGTAAAGATCTGTGAGTGTGTGTGGTTTGTGCGTAAGAAGAAGAATAAATGGACAGTGTTGTTCTCCTGTGTTCTTGCGTGGATAATCTTTTTCTGTGGGTATGTACATATTTTTTCAGAAGAAGCAGAATCCCCCCTCTTCTTGTGTATGATGATGATATATGGTGAGTATATACTAGTGGGACCCATGAGTGTATGTTTATATGCTCCATTTTTCTCTTCTTCTTCTTTATGAATTGGCAGTATGTGTATATATTGTAAAAGGAAAATTTAGTGGGCCCCCTCCCTATTTTGTAATTATTCATTCTGATGTGGGTAAGGCAAAGAAATATGTGACGTGGTGGGGTGGGGTCACATGGGTGTAGGGTAGGGGTAGGGTGTGGGGTAAGGTGTCCACCTTTAATTGGAGTGGTTGTTAGGGTGAGATAAAATTGGTTAGAGGGATTGTTATTTTTTATTTTTGTGGAGGGATAATTACACGGTTAAGGGTACACGATAGAATAAGATAAATAGACAAAAATAATCTTTCGGAGGGACAAAATTACGTGTCTACAAGAACAATTATTTTTCCTCCAAAAGGTTTATCTAAACTGGATGTGTTTTTAAACCTGAGAATATCTCTGAGAGTCTAATCAAGAGTTTCAAAACAGTATCTATGCATCATTGGCGCCTCATCCCAAATAATCAACTTTGTCTTGACAATCAAATTTTCCAGAGGACTACCTTGCTTTATATTGCATATTGCATCTTTAGTTGGATTGAGAGGAATTGCAAATCTCGAATGAGCTGTTCCACCTCCCGGTAACAAAAGAGATGCAATTACACTTGATGCAACAGTTAACACAATATCTCCTCTAGATCTTATACAAGAAGACAAAGTCTTCCAGATGAAAGTCTTGCCAGTTCCTCCATGACCATATAAAAAGAATAATCTACCTTTGTCTTCATCCACTACTGCCATTATTTTTTCATACACCGACTTTTGTTCAGATGCCAAATTCATTACTAACTGTTGGTGTTCAACCAACAAAGAGCGCCTATTGTAACTTAATTAATCAAGAATTAATCTATTTCTATTGTCCACTTGTTGCTCATTGTAAACAGGTCTTGGCATAGTCGAAAAATCATGAAAACTTTTTCCGCAAACTTTCAAAAAAATTTCCAACCTTGGCAAACAATGATTTCTCAATTCATCATCTGTCATCTCTGCCTCTGAAAGAACAAAAACATTACAATGGTAGTAACATAAAATATAATATCAACCTACACGCAAAATGTTAGTTATCATTAACTATAAATTTGTACCTGGATTATACAACAATACTCTTTCTTCTTGAAGGATATCTTCTGATAATAATTTTCCATGTTAATTGCCAAACATATTCTGGCCGTGACATCGAATTAGACAATAACAACATTGCAAATAGTTGTCTAAGATACGATGGCATTCCCCAGTCACTTGCTTCCTTCATGGCATCAATATACTCTTTGTCATCATCTAATAATCCGAGTGCATAACATGCATCTCTGAAAGTGGTGTGGTCATGATTTTTGATCTTTTTGAGATCCTCATAGCTTGTTGCACCTTTAATGACATTCAACAGTAATCTGAGATAATATAACTCGCCACTTCCAGGCGGAACAAAAAAAATCCTCCCGATAGAAAATGCAGAAGTTTCTCTTTTCTTCCATTTTTTTACATCCGGTTTCCATACAAACTTAAGCGGAAATTCTGCATAAGTTAATTCTCTAGCTTCAGGAAATATTTTATTTGCCTCAAACCAACTTAAGAACATTGTCTCCCTTACACTTGGCCTATTCACAACATCATCAATTGGATCATCATCAGAGAATATAACATTTTGTTCATCTCTGAGATGAAATGCTAGTCTTTCTACCGGAGGTTGCCCATAGTGAATTGGAAATCCAAGTATTCTCCAAGCATCTTCACAGGATGATATGTATCAACAATCATAATACATGTTGATTTCATCAATATTTGATGAATCTTCATCATTCGTACTTTGAGAAAAAGCAGCAGTGACACGATCATTTCCCTTATTAACATACTTAAATAAGTACTTAATAGATTTGGATTGATTGCACCATTCCACATTGATATGAGAACCATACTTCAATAATAAGAATCGATTATGCGGTACCACATACCTGTTCCAACTCAATAAGTTTTATAAATAAATTATAATCTTTGTTTGAGAAGATATTGTATCTTCAATTGTAATTCGGAAAAATTAATGGAATAGACATTATATAAGCACTCCACATAAATACTATCAATCGATTAAGCAGTACCCCATACCTATTGTCCAGGTCAATACCATCTTTCTTGATAGTTCTACCATCTTCCCTTCTTCTGTAAATAGGATAACCATTTTCATCAATTGTGGTTGACTGAACAGTTTTCTTTGGAAAGCGCTTTGTACATCTACCATTATGCATGCAAGGAGAGTAATTCCTAGCAGAACCACACGGTCCATGCATCATGAATAACTACACCGCTTGATAATATTGAGGATCGGCCAATTCATTTGGTATTTCCACTGAAATAATTCTATCAATAGCTGCAGTAGCGGGATATTTATTTTGCTCATGAAGAAAAAGTACAATGTGAGCATGAGGCAATCCTCGTTTTTGAAATTCAACTGTATAGATCACTGCATCAAATAAATTTATTGGATGAATAAATAGTTAAAATTCACATATATAAATATATTAATATATTTATATATATATGTGTGTGTGTGTGTGTATGTATACAAAATTATAAGTGATGAATCAAATATACCTGCTTTTACTCTTCCAAAAATTCGTTTGTCTTTCAAGTCCTTTATTAAGCCATCCAATTTTATTTTGAAAACCCTGGATAAAATATCTGGATGATCCTCAGGTTTTAGACCTTTACTCTCTACAAATCTACAGATCTCTGGCCATTTTTGAATTGTAAGTAAATGTGATGAAAAGATCAGGGTAGCCAGCCCATTTGCATATTGCCATAGCATCTTGATAATTCTGAAGCATGTATCATGCACCTCCTGTGAAGCTTGATCCCAGAATTATCCTTTTTCCTTGAGAAGATGGATCAATTTCTCTTCACAAAAGTGCATCTTCCAACCCTTTATACATATGAGCTCTCAACAGTTTTTGATTAAATCGGATATAGTTTAATCGAAAAGATTCAATCATGTATATCCATCAACCAAGAACTGTTGAAAAAATCTTCTCGAAGACAGAATTGCAGGAAGTTCATCCTTCCTATCTTGAATCTTGTAAGCAAAATATTCTCGGCAGCTAATATATCGCCTTCCTCGGGGTGTTTTATCATCAGTAGTAGTAATAAGAATGTCCTCTCTGTATCCATCTTCACCGTAGGGAAAAAGCAAAGGATACTGTAAGCTTAAATATGCAGCTTTAATTCATTAATCCTTTGTAATTGTCCAGAATGACTTTCGATAATAATATCTCTGTCACTTCTAGATGGCTCAAAATCTCCTACTACTAAAGCAGCTACCTCTGAAACTGTTGGTAAGTTGTATCTTCTTCCATCGTGCCTCTTTTGCCTATTAATCTAAGTCTAACTTTGGAGCTTCTATCTTCTTGAAATCTGTCTCTTACCATTCTGAATGTTTTAG